>CANXME010001388.1:0-600000 GCA_948144175.1 Closterium sp. NIES-65 | reverse complement strand
GGGCCGCTGTAAGGGCGGGCAGCGAGGCCGTGGAAGGACAGCGACGTGGCCGTGGAAGCGCAGCGGTGGGGCCTCTGAAAGGGCGGGCGGCGATGAGGCCGCTGAAAGGGCGGCGACGGGGCCGCTGAAGGGCGGCGACGGGGCTGCTAGAGGGTGGCGAAGGGGCTGCAAAAGGGCGGTGTCGGGGCCACGGAATGGCGGGCGACGGGGCCGATGTAAGGGTGGGCGGCAAGGCCGTGGAAGGGCGGTGACGGGGCCGTGGAAGGGCGGCAACGGGGCCGCTGAAAGGGCGGCGACGAGGCCAATGAAAGGGTGGCGACTAGACCGCAGGAAGGGGTGGCGACAGGGCCGCGTAAAGGGCGGCACGACGGGGCCGCAAGAGTGGAGGGACGGGGCCGCAAGGGCGGCGCGACGGGGCTGGAAGGGCAGCACGACGGGCCGTAAAAAGGGGGCCGTAAAAGGGGCCGCTAGAGGCCGCTAGAGGGAGAACGATACGGGGCGCGACTCGGGCAGGGGCCAAGCATGCTCCGGGCAGGAAAAAAAGTCGGTGGGCCCTAGGAACAGTTCCCACGAGGGAACCAGATCTATACCATGTGAAGATGAGAACGAGAGAATGATTGAACTGTGAAAGAGTTGGGTGCAAGTACTAACCCTAATTAGGTTGTACCCCTTATGGGCTACCTCAGTACAGCCTACACAAATGTATAAGCTATAATGTTCTGATACATCGCCCTTTATTACATAGTCACCCTGCTCCCTGACTCTCTCCATGTAGTCAGGGACCACTTCCTCTCAGTTTGCCCCACCACTCTCACCATTGACCTCCTCGAGAAGAGCCTCCTAGCAGCAAAGAAGAGCATAGTCGTTGTAGGAGCCTCTCGTCATGACCCTTGCACCCCCGTCTTTGAGGGGTGTTCCCCCTCCCCCCTCTTGCCCTCTGTTGCTTCTGCTGCTGCTGCCGACCTCGTTGGTTTCTACGGGGTCGGCGCTGCGTCTGCCCCTAGCGGGAGATGCCGCACCGGCAAGGGCAAGGGGGGCAAAGGCGCTTGGGGGGCTAGCAAGGGCGGTGGAGGTGGTGGTGGAGGCAGTGGAGGGAGTGGGGGTGGTGGTGGGAGTGGTGGCGGCGGTGGCGGCAGCGGTGAAGGCGGAGGAGGCGGCGGTGGTGGCGGAGGGAGCGGAGGCGGGGGAGGTGGCAGAGGAGGCAGAGGTGGAGGAGGCGGCGGAGGCGGCAGCGGCGACGGTGGTGGAGCGGGTCGCGACTGTGCGCAAAGGAGTGGGTCGGGTGGTGGTCCGCGCCAGCAGCAGCAGCGTGGTCTGACCCTGTCCCCTCAGCAGCTTCGTGAGTGGTACGCTGCGCGTCAGCGCGGTGGGGGTACTAGTCCCTGCACTTACGTCCTCCGTACCGGCGACCGAGCTGGTGAGCAGTGCGGGGGCCCGCGCTCCACCTAGCGCTGCTTTGGTTGCCTGACGGACGCGTGGCGTCACCAGTTCCCTGAGGTGTCAGAGATCCCTCCCTGGGGAGATCTGTCTAGGGCGGGGGTTGCCATCTTTGGTCTTGATTGTGATGCTATCCTTGCTGCCATGTATTCTATGACTACTAGTGTTGCGGGTGACTGCTACCTGTATGCACCGCCTGACCCAGGCATTGAGGCCACTGCTCTAGGTGCTGGTGAGGCTGCTGCTCTAGGTGCTAGTGCGTCTGCTGCCCCACGTGCTAGTGCGTCTGCTGCCCAAGGTGCTGGTGAGTCTGCTCTTTTAGGTACTACGTCGGCTCAGGCCTTACACACCTTCACCCTTGACTCGGATGCGTCCCGCTCCTTCTTTCGAGACCGCACCACTCTTACGCCGCTCAATCGGCCGGTTGCAGTCTCCCTGGCAGACCCCTCCGGGGGTCCTGTCCTTGCTCGCTTCTCCACTGTCTTACCGTGCCCGGCAGCCCCCAATGGCACCCTGTCAGGTCTCTAGCTCCCCTCGTTCTCTTCGAACTTGGTGAGTGGAGCGGACCTACAGAACAGGGGGGCTGACCAGTTCACTTCTCCGAGACAGTAGGTGACCCAATGCACATGTGCTTGGACAGGCCGACACTTGGCCATGTTCACTCGTCGGCCAGGGTCGAGCCTGTACACCCTTACTTTTGAGTCTCGTCCGGCTGCTGAGTCTGGCCAGGTAGCTGCGTCGAGTGAGGTGTTTGCTGCAGTGTCCAGGTCTGGTCCTAAGTCGGCTCCCTGCTCGTGTCGTCTCCTGTCCCACCAGACTCTCCTCTGGCACCACCGCCTTGGTCACCCCTCCCTGCCTCATTTCCAAGGCATGGCCTCCCATTGCCTTGTCTCTGGTCTCCCTCGATCTCTTTCTCCCTTACCTCCGAGGCCTGGCCCTACCTGCGACCCCTGCGTTGAGGGGCGACAGCACGCCGCCCCTCACTCCTCCGAGTTTCCTCCGACAGAGGATTCGCTACAGACCCTCCACATGGACGTGTGGGGCCCCGCCCGTGTCCGTGGGAAGGGGCGAGAGCGGTACTTTCTGCTGGTGGTTGACGACTACTCGCGCTACACCACAGTCTTCCCCTTGCACAGCAAGAATGACGTCACTGAGGGGTTGATCGACTCGATCCGCGCAGCTCGTCTCCAGCTTAGGGAGAGTTTAGGCTCGGACTTTCCTGTTCTGCGTCTGCGCTTGGACAGAGGCAGGGAGTTTCCCTCTGCCCGTCCGGGAGCCTTCTGTTGTGCACAGTGCATCTGCAAGACCTTCACGCTTCCGGTCTCTCCACGACAAAATGGGATTGCTGAGCACCGCATTGGCATGGTCATGGATGTCGCTCGTACGTCCATGATCCATGCAGCTGCCCCCATTTTCTGTCGCCGTTTGCGGTTCAGTACGCCGCGCATCAGCTCAACCTTCAGCCCCGGGTCTCCTTGTGAGAGACCTCCCTCACCTTGCGGTGGACGGGAAGGTTGGCGATGCGTTTGCGTTTCGGGTCTGGGGATCTCGGGCGTTTGTTCGCGACTTGTCTGCGGACAAGCTTTCCCCCTGTGCTGTTCCCTGCGTCTTCCTTGGCTTCCCCTGTGATGCACCTTTGTGGGAGTTTGACGAGTCGGTGCCTTACTACCGTCTCTTCCGCTACCGCAATGCGCCCCTCCCCCCGCCGCCATTCTTCCTTGCGTCAGGTCCTCCCCCGGTAGACCCCCTCCCTCCTCAGGGTCCTCCCCCGTCAAGTGTGTCGCAGGTAGACGCAGTCGAGCCTATCGAGGTAGCTGTTGACAATGGTGCTGCTATAGGTGCTGAGCTTGCGGGTGCCAGGTCTGGAGGTGCTGAGTCTCTGGGTGCTGAGCCTAGTGGTGCTGAGACTGGGGGAGCTGAGCCTGGGGGTGCTGGGTCTGGAGGTGCTGAGTGTGGGGGTGCAAAACCTGGGGGTGCGGAGTCTGGGGGCGCTAGGTCTACTCGTGTGGCCGCCGGCGGTACTTCGTCGAGGCGGGAGCCACTCTCTCTACAGGAGCAACGCGAGTGGTTTGCCTGCCGCTGGAGCTATGCTGCTGGAGCTGGAGGTACTACAGTTGCTGCTGCTCCCGGAGGTGCTCGTACTAGCGGTACCAGAGCTGCTAGGACTGGGGGTGCTGCTGGGGCTACTGGAGTTGGTCTTGCTCGAGCTGGTGGCGGTACTAGAGCTGCCGGTCCTGCTGGAGCTGGTGCTGCTAGAGCTGCTGGAGCCGGAGCTGCAGGGGGATTTGGTGCTGGTGTTTCTGCAGGCGCTAGTGCGAGTTGGGGTGCTGGAGTTGGCGCTGTTGGAGCTGGAGGTGCTACTGGCACTAGTGCTGCCCCTGGGGGTACTCGTGCTGTCCCTGCTGGTTCTAGAGGAGCTGCGCGGCCGCAGCCGTACTTCGTTCCGCTCTTTGAGCAAGTTCTTGGTCTCTTGCCCTCTACTGGTCGTGCTCCTCCCTTAGCGTATCCACAGCCTGTCCAGTCGCGGTCACAGTTGAAGCCCGCCTCCCCCCGACCAGCTCCTTTTCCCTACACTGGTCCTACTCGAGGTCTTGTTGAGCGTCGTGAGCCTGCGTCTCGTCCTACGTCGCCTATTCGTGCTGCTCGCACTAGTCGCGTGCTCCGCGTCCGCGTCCTCCTGCGGTCCCAGGCACACACCAGATGGCACTGCGTCCTTCCACTGCTCCTCTGCATGTCCCGTTGCCGTCTCCTCAAGAGTCCTCTCTTCCTCTTCTTGCTAACCTTGAGTTTAACTCTCTTCGTGCTGCCAGTCCTACTGTCACGCGTCTCCTGGCCACTGTTGTCATTGACCCTTCCTTTGAGTCCACTACTGCGTTTGCCTTAGTTGCTGAGCTTGTCGACTTCGCTACTCGCTATCATCTAGACTACGCTGCTGGTCTTGTTGCTGAGTTTAAGTCTGTCTGTCCTCCGTCCGTCCGCGGTGAGTGTGCTCTTAGCACATACGTCCTTGACGACAGGCATCAGGAGTTCGAGTGCTTTGGCGTTGCTTTGCCTCATCTTGTGTCCTTGCTGATTGCCCCTGAGGGAGACCCGGATGCACTAGACATCTCGACTCCTGATCGTACACTGAGGCGATCGAGGGTCCCTCCTCCTCTCAGTGGCAGTCAGCCATGGACGTAGAGATGGCTTCCTGGTAGTCCACAGGCACCTACGTTGACGAGGTTCCCCCACCTGGGGCAAACATCGTCAGTGGCATGTGGATTTTCAGGGTGAAGCGGCTGCCGGGTTCTCCGCCTATCTTCAAGGCGCGTTACGTGGCTTGAGGCTTCAGTCAGCGGTAGGGAGTTGACTACTTTCGGACCTTCTCTCCTACCCCAAAGATGACCACTCTTTGGGTGCTGCTGTACATAGCCGCTCAACGCGACTACGAGCTTCACTCTCTTCACTTCAGCACGGCTTTCCTGCAGGGCAGCCTGCACGAGGAGATCTGGCTGCGCCGCCCACCTGGCTTGACTGGGTCGTTTCCTCCTGGTACCGAGTGGAGCCTCTGGCGGCCAGTCTACGATCTCCGCCAGGCGCCACGTGAGTGGCACAACACACTGTGAACTATACTGGCAGCTCTTGGGTTTGCTCCTTCTACAGCCGACCCGTCGCTGTTTCTGTGCACCGACACCTCTTTGCCGCCGCTCTACATCCTCGTGTACGTCGACGACTTGGTCTTTGCCACTGCATCTTCACTTCCGTGAAGTTCGCCGAACCAAGATCTGGCGAGCAGCACACGCTCCATGACCAAGATGGCCGAAGGATCTGAAGGCCAAGCAAATTTGAAGGCTGAAGGACAAACCAACCCGGCTGGGACAAATAAGGCAACGACTACGATCGGCACTGCCGCACTCGAGCAACTATTCGCTCGACAATCTACTATGGCAAAAGTGCTACAAGAACTGGGCAAAGGCAACGTGAGAACCTCTTCAGAGCCAGTTTAACATGGACAACTGGCCACGAAAAGCCGTGACACCGCCGCGCACACCTTCTCCTCGACACAGACAATTCAAGAACAACTGCCCCCCCTTCTAGTAATCACGTCATCAACTCTGCGCAAGCACGCTCCCTCAGTGTTTCAAAAATCAAGACTACTCCCGCATTTGACGGCATAGATTTGTACACATTCCTACAAATAGCACAAATCTACTATTACTTCAACGGATCCTATCCTAAACTGGTGGACGACATCGACAACGCCAAGGCTCAGTACTACGGCGAGTCCCTCGTGGCGTATAGCGTGCTGCTACGAAATATGACGCCTGCGGAACAACTCAGCATACGCTTCTAGAGCTAGAGCGCCGCTCCAGCCTTGGAAGCCTAGAAGCATCTAGTTGAGGTTTATCACCCGAAGGACTCGGTTACAGCCAGCAGGCTCGTTAAGCAACTCATGGAGACAAAGATGGGGCATGGGTAGAAAGCGAATTTTTATATTAACCGCTGTCGGAATATCCGAACCAGATCACGAAGCATGGGAGCGCAATCTTGGAAGAGATATTCATCAACGTAGTTGTTCAAGGACTTGGTTCAGAGTGGAAGCCCTACAAGCTCTGGGTACAGGCCACTCGGCTCTACGGACTCATCGAAAGGCAGAGCTGAGAGCGAGTAGCGAGTAGACAAAGAAATGGCCTGAGGCGAGGAGTACGTGAAGTCGTAGTGCTGAAGGACCTGCTGCAACATGTTTGACTGAGTCAGGGTAATGGTGCGCTGTGCTCTGTCCCGGGTGATCAGCAGGCCAAGGTAGAAGCGCAGCTCACCCAGGTCTTTGCACGTGTGTCTCCTCTGCAGCTCGGAGTTCACGTGGGCGAGTCCAGTAGTGTCAGCAGTGGCCAAGACCAAGTCGTCGACGTACACGAGGATGTAGAACGGCGGGAGAGAGGTGTCGGTGTGCAAAAACAGCGATGGGTTGGCTGTAGAAAGAGCAAACCCAAGAGCCACAAGTGTAGTCCTTAGTGTGTTGTGCCACTCACAGGGCATCAGGCGGAGACCGTAGACTGGCCACCGGAGGCTCCACTGGGTACCAGGAGGAAACGGCCTAGTGAAGCCAGGAGGGCGGCCTAGCCAGATCTCCTCGTGCACGCTGCCCTGCGGGAAAGCTGTGCTGAAGTCAAGAGAGTGAAGGTCGTAGTCGCGCTAAGCGGCTATGTGCAGCATCACCCAAATAGTGGTCATCTTTGGGGTGGAAGAGAGATCTGAAAGTAGTCAACTCCCTGCCGCTGACTGAAGCCTCGAGCCACGTAATGCGCCTTGAAGTCAAGCGGAGAACCCGGTGTGAAGAATGAAATGAGAGAATGATTGAACTATGAAAGAGTTGGGTACAAGTACTAACCCTAAACCCCACTACAGCATACACAAATGTATAAGCTATAATGTTCTGACACACCCCCATAGGCAAAGTGGGGGAGAACAACTGGTCATAAGACCAGTCAAGCAAAGTAAAGAAAGCTCAGGGTGGATCACAAAGTCACCACACAGTCCGTACACAAGGGTAAGGCCACAAGGCCAGTTCACATGCAAGAACATATATATAAAGGTAAACAAGCAAGTGCAGGTATAGAAAGAGTACAGTACAAACAAGATCAAGAAGTAAGCAAGTGAGGCCTGGTAGGCACAAGACCTAGCAAAGTACAGAAGCGCTGATGCTCACAAGGCGGAAGTGCCTTGGTGAAGATATTAGCAGTGTTGGCCTTAGAGGCCACGCAGGTGAGGCGGAGCTAACCACGCTGCTGCAGCTTACGAGCCAAGAAGTAGCAGAGAGCAATGTGCTTTGTTCTGTGCTCCAGTGTGTGCTCCCGACACAAGGCCAGCATGGCCTTGTTGTCTACGTACGGAACCGGAGGAGAACAAGGCGGCTCTCCTAGGTCGGTCAGCAGGTAGGGGAGCCAGCGTAGCTCCTGTGCAGCCATGGCCCCTGCGTATATCTCAGCCTCACAGCTGGAGCTGAGAACAGAAGACGAGCGGGTAGACCGCCTCAAAACACAGCCGGAGCCAAGGCTGAAGGTGTAACCCTGTGACGACCGCTGCGTAGCCTGGTCGTCAGCCCAAGAAGCATCAGCATGACCGGTGATTACCACTCGACGTCGCCCTCCAAGCACTAGCCCCATGCCTGACGTACTGCACACGTAGCGCAACACCCTCTTCGCTGCAGCCATGTGCTCTGGTCGGTGTCTCCCAGGAGCAACATAGCGTGCCAAGATGCTAAGAGGGTATGCAAGGTCAGATCGTGTGCAGGTCATTGGGTACATGAGGCAGCCAACAAGCTCTGGGTACGGGCCACTCGACTCTACGGACTCATCCGAAGGCAGAGCTGAGAGCAAGTGGCGAGTAGACAGAGGAGTGGCCTGAGGCAAGGAGTATGTGAAGCCGAATTGCTGAAGGACTTGCTGCACCATGTGTGACAGAGTCACGGTAATGGTGCGCTGTGCTCTATCCCGGGTGCTCTGTCCAAGGTAGCTGCGCAGTTCACCCAGGTCTGTGCACGTGTGTCTTTTCTGCAGCTCGGACTTCACGCGGGCGAGTCTAGCAGTGTCAGCAGTGGCAAACACGAAGTTGTCGACATACACGAGGATGTAGAACAGCGGCAGAGACGTGTCAGTGCGCAAAAACTTCGAGGGGTCGGCAGTAGAGGGAGCAAACCCAAGAGCCGCAAGTGTAGTCCTTAGTGTATTGTGCCACCTACGGGGCGCCAGGCGGAGACCGTAGACTGGCCGCCGGAGGCTCCACTGGGTATAAGGGGTAAACGACCCAGTGAAGCCAAGTAAACAGCGCTGCTAGATCTCCTCGTGCAGGCTGCCCTGCAGGAAAGCTATGCTGAAGTAAAGAGAGTGAACCTCGTAGTCGCGCTTAGCGGCTATGTGTAGCAGCACCCGAAGAGTGGTCATCTTCAGGGTGGGAGAGAAGGTCTGAAAGTACTCAACTCGCTGCCGCTGACTGAAGCCTTGAGCCACGTAACGCGCCTTGAAGACAAGCGGAGAACGCGGCGGCCGCTTCACCCTAAAAATCCACATGCCTCTGATGATGTTCGCCCCAGGTGGGGGAGCCCCGTCGACGTAGGTGCCTGTGGACTTCCAGGAAGCCATCTCTGCGTCCATGGCTAACTGCCACTGAGAGGAGTAGGGACCCTCGATCGCCTTAGCGTACGATCGAGGAGTCGGGATGTCTGGTGCATCCGGGTCTCCCTCAGGGGCAATCGGCGTGGACAAGAGAAGGGGCAAAGCAGCAGCAAAGCACTAGAACTTCTCCTTCCTGTCCTCAAGGACGTTTGTGCTAAGAGCACACTCACCCCCGACGGACGGAGGACAAAGAGACGCACACTCAGCAACAAGACTAGCAGCGTATTCTAGACGACAGCGAGAAGCAAAGTTGACAAGCTCAGCAACCAGGGCAGACGCAGCAGTGGACTCAAAGGAAGGGTCAGTGACAACAATAGCAAGAAGGGGCGTGACTAAAGGACTAGCAGCACGAAGGGAGTTAGACTCAGGGTCAGCAAGAGTAGGAAGAGAAGACTCTAGAGGAGACAGCAACGCGAGACGCAGAGGAGCAGTGAAAGGACGCAGTGCCATCTCGTGTGTGCCGGGTACCGCAGGAGGACGCGGACGCGCAGTACGACCACTAGTGCGAGCAGCACGAACAGGCGACGCAGGACGAGACGCAGGCTCAGGACGCTCAGCAAGGCCTCCAGTAGTACCATTGTAGGGAGGAGTAGGACCAGTAGAGGGCGGGAGACCAAGAACCTTCTCCACGAGCCGAAGGAAGTACGGCCTCGGCCACGCAACGCCTCCAGAACCAGTAGGGACAGCACCAGTTCCCCCAGCGGCAGCACCAGCGCCAGCAGCACCTCCAGCTCCACCAACGCCAACTCCTGCACGACCGTTCTGGTCCAGCAGCCTTAGCAGCACCCCTAGACGTATCGTCGCTAGGAGAAACACGAGTGCCAACACCCCCAGTAGCTCCAGCTCTTGCAGCACCAACTCTAGTATGACTATTGGCTCCAGCAGCCTTAGCAGCACCCCTAGACACACCAGCGCCAGTAGAAACACCAGCGTCAACACCCCCAGCAGCTCTAGTAGGACCAACTCCAGTAGCCCCAGCAGCACCCCTAGTCTCAGCAGCACGTCTCAAGCGGCGGGCAAACCACTCGCGTAGCTCTTGTGGAGAGAGCGGCTCCCGCGTGGACGAAGCTCCGCCGGCCCCCAGACGAGTAGACCCAGCGCCCCCAGGCTCCGCACCTCCAGGCTCCGCACCCCCAATCTCAGCACCCCCCGACTCAGCACCCCCAGTGTCAGCACTCCTAGACTCAGCACCCCGAGTCTCAGCACCCCCAATCTCAGCACCCCCAGACCCGACACCCGCAGGCTTTGCACCTCTAGTAGTACTAGAGTCTACAGCTACCTCGACAGGCTTGACCTTGTCTACCTGGGACACACTTGACGGGGCACGGCCCTGAGGGGGGAGGGGGTCTACATAGGGAGGACTTGGTGCAAGGAAGAGTGGCGGAGGGGGGAGAGGCGCAGTGCGGTAGGGGAAGAGACGGTAGTAACGTATCGACTCGTCAAAGGTGACGTCATGGGAATAGAGAACAGGGCGCGAGGTGGGGTGGTACAACTGCCAGCCAGGCGCATCAGGGGAAAAGCCAAGAAAGACGCAAGGAACCGTACGGGGGGACAGCTTGTGTGCACAAAAGTTGCGAACAAACGCCCGAGATCCCTAGACCCGAAACGCAGACGCATCGCCAACCTTCGCGGTCCACCGCAAGGCGGGGGAGGTCTTTGGCAAGGAGACCCGGGGCTGAAGGTTGAGCTGATGCGCGGCTTACTAAACCGCAAACGGCCATAAAAAATGGGGGGCATCCACATGCACCATGGATGTACGAGCGACGTCTATGACCATGCCAATGCGGCGCTCAGCAATCTCATTTTGCTGTGGAGGGGCCGGAAGCATGAAGGTCTGGCGGATGCCCTGTGCATGATAGAAGGCTCCCAAATGGGCAGAGGAAAACTCTCCGCCTCTGTCCGAATGCAGACGGAGAGCAAGAAAGTCAGAGCCGAAACTCTCTCTAAGCAAGAGACGAGCTGCGCAGATCCAGTCGATCAACACCTCAAAAATATCACCCTTGCTGCGCAAGGGGAAGAATGCGGTGTAACGCGAGTAGTCGTCAACCACCAGTAGGAAGTACCGCTCGCGCCCGTGCCCATTGACGCGGGCTTGGCCCCACACGTCCATGTGGAGAGTCTGCAGCAGAGCCTCTGTTTGAGGAAACTCGGAGGAGTGAGGGGCGGTGCGCTGTCGCCCCTCGACGCAGCGGTCGCAGTTAGGGCTAGGCCTTGGAGAAAGGGGAGGGAGAGACCGAGGGAGACCAGAGACAAGGACTCGGGAGGCCATGCCTCGGAGACAAGGCAAGGAGGGGTGACCAAGGCGGTGGTGCCAAAGGAGAGTCTCGTGGGACAAGAGACAACACGAGCAGGGAGCAGACTCAGGACCACACCTGGACGCTGCAGCAAACACCTGACTCGACGCAGCTACCTGGGCAGACTCAGCAGCCGGAGGAGACTCAGTAGTAAGGGTGTACACGCTCGACCCTGGCCGTCGAGTGAACGTGGCCAAGTGTTAGCCTTTCCGAGCACACGTGCAGTGGGTCACTCGCTGACTCGGAGGAGTAAACAGGTCAACCCCCCCTGCCTGTAGGTCCGCTCCACTCACCAAGTTCCTAGAGAACGAGGGGAGGTAGAGACCTGAAAGGGTACCAGAGGGGGCTGCCGGGCACGCTAGCACACTGGAAAAGCTGTCAAGGAGACTGCAACCAGCTTACTGAGTGGCGTAAGAGTGGTGCGGTCTCGAAAGAAGGAGCGGGACGCACCCGAGTCCAGGGTGAATGTGTGGAAGGCCTGAGCCGGCATAGTACCAAAGAGAGCACAATAACCAACACCTGGGGCAGCAGACGCACTGGCACCTGGGGCAGCAGACGCACTGGCACCTGGGGGAGCACACGCACTAGCACCTAAAGCAGCAGCCTCACCATCACCTAGAGCGGTAGCCTCAATGCCCGGGTCAAGCGGTACATACAGGTAACAGTCACCCGCAACACTATTATCAAGAGCATATTTGGCAGCAAGAATAGCATCAAAATCAAGATCAAAGGTAGCAACCCCGGCCTTAGACAGATCTCCCCAGTGAGGGATCTCTGACGCCTCAGGGAGCTGGCGACGCCACGCGTCCGTCAGGCGACCAAAGCAGCGCTGGGTGGAGTGCGGGCCTCCGCACTACTCACTAGCTCTGTTGCCAGTGCGGAGAACGTTAGTGCAGGGACCAAATCCTCCACCAAGGTGACGCGCAGTGTACCACTCACGAAGCTGCAGAGGGGAGAGGGTCACACCACTTCGCTACTGCTGGCGCAAATCACGACCTGAGCCACTCCTCTGCGCAGAGTCGCGGCCTGCTCCACCACTGCCGCCGGCGCCGCCTCCGCAGCCTCCTCCACCTCCGCCTCCTCCGCCAGTCCGGCCGCCTCCGCTCCCTCCGCCACCTCCACCGCCTCGGCCTCCTCCACTACTGCCGCCGCCGCCGCCACCCCCGGCATCACTCCCACCACCACCCCCACTCCCTCCATTTCCTCCACCACCACCTCCACCGCCCCCTCTAGCCCCTCGAGTGCCCTTGCCCCCCTTGCCCTTGCCGGTGCGGCGTCTCCCGCTTGGGGCAGACGTAGCGCCGACCGACTCGAAACCAACGAGGTCGGCCGCAACAGCAGAAGCAACAGAGGGCAAGAGGGGGGAGGGAGAACACCCCTCAAAGACGGGGGTGCGAGGGTCACCACGAGAGGTTCCTACAGCGAGTATGCTCTTCTCTGCCGCTAGAAGGGCCTTCACTAGGGGGTCAACGATGAGAATGGTGGGGCAAACTGAGAGGAAGTGGTCCCTGACTACGCGAAGAGAGTCAGGGAGCCGCATGACTATGTAGTAGAGGGTGATGTACATGGGGTGAGGGGGGGGGGGGTTCTTGGCGCAGAATTCAGCATGAAGCGCACCGCGGTAGCGAGTGTCACTAGTGCAGAGGTGCGTAATGAGGTCAGCGACTGTGGGAAAGGCAGCAAGGTCAGGGAAGAGGTACGGTAGCATGAGGCGGCTCAGTGCAGCAGTGGCAGGGGAAGAGTAGCATGCAACTACAGCGTCGTACAAGGTCTGAGCACTCTTGTACTGGCTAAAGTGTGCACGCTACTCTTCCCCTGCCACTGCTGCACTAAGCCGCCTCATGCTACCGTACCTCTTCCCTGACCTTGCTGCCTTTCCCACAGTGGCTGACCTCATTACGCACCTCCGCACTCTTGACACTCGCTACCGTGCTGCGCTTCCTACTGATTTCTGCGCCAAGAACCCCCCCCCCCCCCCCCACCCCCCATGTACATCACCCTCTACTAAATAGTCACCCGGCTCTTAGACTCTCTTAGAGTAGTCAGGGACCACTTCCTCTCAATTTGCCCCACCACTCTCACCGTTGACCTCCTCGAGAAGGCCCTCCTAGCAATAGAGAAGAGGATAGTCACTGTAGGAGCCTATCGTGGTGACCCTCGCACCCCCGTCTTTGAGGGGTGTTCTCCCTCCCCCCTCTTGCCCTTTGTTGCCTCTGCTACTGCCGCCTACCTCGTTGGTTTCAAGTCGGTCGGCGCTGCGTCTGCCCCAAGCGAGAGACATCCCGACTCCTCGAACGTACACTGAGGTGATCGAGGGTCCCTACTCCTCTCAGTGGCAGTCGGCCATGGACGGAGAGATGGCTTCCTGGTAGTCCACAGGCACCTACGTCGACGAGGTTCCCCCACCTAGGGCGAACATCTTTGGTGGCATGTGGAATTTCAGGGTGAAGCGGCCGCCGGGCTCTCCGCTTGTCTTCAAGGCGCATTACGTGGCTCAAGGCTTCAGTCAGCGGAAGGGAGTTGACTACTTTCACACCTTCTCTCCCACCCTGAAGATGACCACTCTTTGAGTGCTGCTACACATAGCCGCTCAGCGCGACTACGAGCTTCACTCTCTTGACTTCACTAAAGCTTTCCTGCAAGGCAGCCTGCACGGGGAGATCTGGCAGCGCTGCCCTCCTAGCTTCACTGGGTCGTTTCCTCCTAGTACCCAGTGGAGCCTACGGCAGCCAACCTACGGTCTCCGCCACGCGCACCGTGAGTGGCACGACACACTGAGGACTACACTTGCGGCTCTTGGGTTTGCTCCTTCTACAGCCGACCCGTCGCTGTTTCGGCGCACCGACACCTCTTTGCCACCGTTCTACATCCTCGTGTACGTCGACGACTTGGACTCGCCCACGTGAAGTCCAGGCTGCAGAAGAGACATACGTACACAGACCTGGTTGAACCACGCAGCTACCTTGGCTTGCAGATCACCTGGGACAGAGCACAGTGCACCATTACCCTGACTTAGTCACACATGGTGCAGCTGGTCCTTCACCGCATCGGCTTCACGTACTCCTCACCTTAGGCCACTCCTCTGTCTACTCGCCACTCGCTCTCTGCTCTACCTTCGGATGTGTTCGTAGAGTCAAGTGGCCCGTACCCAGAGCTTGTTGGTTGCCTCATGTACCTGATGACCTGCACACGACCTGACCTTGCATACCCTCTTAGCATCTTGGCATGCTATGTTGCTCCTGGGAGACACAGACCAGAGCACATGGCTGCAGCGAAGACGGTGTTGCGCTACGTGTGCAGTACGTCAGGCATGGGGCTAGTGCTTGGAGGGCGACGTCGAGTAGTCCTCACAGGTCACGCTGATGCTTCTTGGGCTAACGACCAGGCTCTGTAGTGGTCGTGACAAGGTTACACCTTCAGCATCGGCTCTGGCTCTGTTTCGTGGCCGTCTACCCGCTCGTCTTCTGTTCTCGACTCTAGCTGTGAGGCTGAGATATACGCAGGGGCCATGGCTGCACAAGAGCTACGCTGGCTCACCTACGTGCTGACTGACCTAGGAGAGCCGCCTCGTTCTCCTCTAGTTTTGTACGTAGACAACAAGGCCATGCTGGCCTTGTGTCGGAAGCACAGACTAGAGCACAGAACAAAGCACATTTCTCTCCGCTACAACCTGGCTCGTAAGCTGCAGCAGCGTGGTTAGCTCCGCCTCATCTACGTGGCCTTTGAGGCCAACACTGCTGATATCTTCACCAAGGCCCTTGCGCCCTGTGATCATCAGCGCTTCTGTACTTTGCTAAATCTTGTGCCTACCTGGCCTCACTTGCTCACTTGTTGATGTTGTTTGTACTTTACTCTTTCTATACCTGTACTTGCTTGTTTACCTTTATATATATGTTCTTGCATGTGAACTGGCCTTCTGGCCTTACTCTTGTGCTCGGACTATGTGGTGACTTTGTGATCCACCTTGAGCTTGTTTTGCTTTGCTGGACTAGTCTTGTGACCACTTGTTCTCCCCCACTTTGCCTATGGGGGTGTGTCAGAACATTATGGCTTATACATTTATATAGGCTGTAGTGGGGTAGCACATAAGGGGTACAACCCAATCAGGATTAGTACTTGTACCCAACTGTTTCATAGTTCATTCATCCATTCTCAATTCTTGTCAAGCACCCCCAGACCCGTCACCCGAAAGGCTCGACTGCGTCTACCTTGGACACACCTGACGGACAGGACCTTGAGGGGGGAGGGGGTCTACCGGGGGAGGACCTGGCGCTAGAAAGAGCGGCTGCGGGGGGAGGGGCGCAGTGAGGTAGGGGAAGAGACGGTAGTAAGGCACCGACTTGTCAAAGGTGACGTCATGGGTGGACAGAACACGGGGCGAGGTGGGGTGGTAAAACTGCCACCCAGGCGCATCAGGGGGGAAGCCAAGGAAGACGCAAGGAACAGCACGGGAGGACATCATGTCCGCAGATAAGTCGCGGACAAACGCCCGAGATCCCCAGACCCGAAACGCAGACGCATCGCCAACCTTCCCGGTCCACCACAAGGCAGGGGAGGTCTCCGGCAAGGAGACTTGGGGCTGAAGGTTGAGGTGATGCGTGATGTACTGAACCGCAAACGGCCACGGAAAATGGGGGGCAGCCGCATGCATCATGGACGTACGAGCGACGTACATGACCATGCCAATGCAGCATTCAACAATCCTATTTTGCTGTGGAGAGGCCGGAAGTGTGAAGGTCTAGCGGATCCCCTGTGCACGAAAGAAGGCTCCCAGACGGGCAGAGGAAAACTCCCCGCCTCTGTCCGAGTGCAGACGTAGAACAGGAAAGTCCGAGCCGAAACTCTCTCTGAGCTGGAGACGAGCTGCGCGGATCCAGTCGATAAACACCTAAGTGACGTCACCCTTGCTGCCCATGGGGAAGACTGTGGTGTAACGCGAGTAGTCGTCAACCACCAGCAGAAAGTACCGCTCGCGCCCGTTCCCACAGACGCGGGCTGGGCCCCACACGTCCATGTGGAGAGTCTGCAGCGGAGCCTCAGTCGGAGGAATCTCGGAGGAGTGAGGGGCGGCGCGCTGTCACCGCTCGACGCAGGGGACGCGGGTAGGGCCAGGCCCCGGAGGTAGGGGAGGGAGAGACCGAGGGAGACCAGAGACAAGGACACGGGAGGCCATGCCTCAGAGACGAGGCAAGGAGGGGTCACCAAGGCGATTGTGCCAAAGAAAGTCTGGTGGGAGAGCAGACGACACGAGCAGGGAGCAGACTCAGGACCAGACCTGGACGCTGCAGAAAACACCTGACTCGATGTAGCTACCTTGGCAGACTCAGCAGCCGGAGGAGACTCAGTACTAAGGGTGTATAGGCTCGACCCTAGCCGACGGGTGAACGTGGCCAAGTGTCGGCCTGTCCGAGCACATGTACAGTGGGTCATTGCTGACTCGGAGGAGTGAACTGGTTAACCCCCCTGTCCTATAGGTCCGCTCCACTCACCAAGTTCATAGAGAACGAGGGGAGGTAGAGACCTGAAAGGGTGCTAGTCGGGGCTGCCGGGCATGCTAGCACAGTGGAGGAGCTGGCAAGGACAGGACCCCCAGGGGGGTACGCCACGGAGAGTGGAACTGGCCAACTGAGCAGCGTAAGAGTGGTGCGGTCTCGAAAGAAGGAGCGGGACGCACCCGAGTCAAGGGTGAAGGTGTGTGAGGCCTGAGCCGACGTAGTACCTGAGAGAGCAGACTCACCAGCACTTGGGGCAGCAGACGCACTAGCACCTGGGGTAACAAACGCACTAGCACCTAGAGCAGCAGCCTAACCAGCACCTAGAGCAGCGGCCTCAATGCCCGGGTCAGGCGGTACATACAGGTATCAGCCACCCGCAACACGAGTATCAGCAGCATACATGGCAGCAAGAATAGCATCAAAATCAAGATCAAAGATACCAACCCCCGCCTTAGACAGAACTCCCCAGCGAGGGATCTCTGACGCCTCAGGGAACTGGTGACGCCACGCATCCGTCAGGCGACTGAAGCAGCGCTGGGTGGAGTGTGGGCCTCTGCACTGCTCACCAGCTAGGTCGCCGGTACGGAGGACGTAAGTGCAGGGACCAAAACCCACACCGCTTTTACGCGTAGTGTACCACTCACGAAGCTGCTGAGGGGACAGGGTCACACCACTCCGCTGCTGCTGGCACGGACCACCACCTGAGCCACTCCTCTGCGCAGAGTCGTGACCCGCTCCACCATCACTGCCGCCGCCACCGCCTCCGCCGCAGCCTCCACCTCCGCCTCCTTCGCCAACTCCGCCGCCTCCGCTCCCTCCGCCACCTCCACCGCCTCCGCCGCCTCCACTGCTGCCGCCGCCGCCGCCACCCCCGGCACCACTCCCACCACCACCCCCACTCCCTCCACTGCCTCCACCACCATCTCCACCGCCCCCTCCAGCCCCTCGATTACCCTTGACCCCCTTGCCCTTGCCGGTGCGGCGTCTCTCGCTTGGGGCAGACACAGCGCCAACCGACTCGAAACCAACGAGGTCGGCTGCAATAGCAGAAGCAATAGAGGGCAAGAGGGGGGAGGGAGAACACCCTTCAAAGACGGGAGTGCGAGGGTCACCGTGAGAGGTTCCTACAGCGAGTATGCTCTTCTCTGCTGCTAGGAGGGCCTTCTTGAGGAGGTCAACGGTGAGAGTGGTGGGGCAAACTGAGAGGAAGTGGTCCCTGACTACGCGAAGAGAGTTATGGAGCCGGATGACTATGTAGTAGAGGGTGATGTACATGGGAGGGGGGTTCTTGGCGCAGAACTCAGCAGGAAGCGCAGTGCGGTAAGGAGTGTCATTAGTGCGGAGGTGCGTAATGAGTTCAGCCACTGAGGGAAAGGCAGCAAGGTCAGGGAAGAGGTACGGTAGCATGAGGCGGCTTAGTGCAGCAGTGGCAGGGGAAGAGATGCGTGCAACTACAGCGTCGTACAAGGTCTGAGCACTCTTGTACTGACTAAAGTGTGCACGCTTAGTGGTTGATAAGTGGTGACGAACAGCAAGGCGAGCACTAGCATTGCGTGTGGCCCAATGTGAGCGAACTGTGCTGTCAGCAGTAGCAGGCAGGGCAGAAGAGACACCAGAGGTGAGATCGAACAGAGAGAGTCCGTCTGCCCTATCGAACTGGAGAAACAGCTGGAGGTCATCGACCCAGACCTCAAAGTCAACGGCACGGCCCTCAGCATCAAAAGTGAGGACACTGGGGGTAGCCATGATTGTAATGGCGTAGGAGGAAGCGAGCTCACCAGTCCGAGGAAGGAGGGGCCGGGGAGCACCGGTTGAAATAGCAGCTGATAGACAAAAGGGCGGCTCGGCGGTAGGGCGGCACGGCTGCTGAGCGGCTCAGCTGTAGGGCGGCTTGGCTGCTGAGCGGCTCAGCTGTAGGGCGGCTCGGCTGCTCGGCGGCTCGGGTGCGGGGCGGCTCAGCTGATGGGCGGCTCAGCTGCTCAGTAGGTTGGTGGCTCGGCTGCTGTGCTGCTTGGTGGCTTGGTCGCTGGGCGGCAGAGCGGTGATGGGGCTGTTAGGGTAGGATGACGGGGCCGCGGGTGACGGCGACAGGGCCGTAAGTGGCGGCGGGGCCGTAGGCGGCGGCGATTGGGCCATTAAGGTGGGCCTAGATAGGGCCGCGGAGGGGCTGAGATGGGGCCGAAAGGGGCCTAAGCGGGGCCGAAAGGGGCCGAGACGGGGCCGAAAAGGGCCGAGACGGGGCCAAAAGGGGGGCCTAGACGTGGCCGCAAGGGGCGTAGACGGGGCCGCAGAGGGGCCTAAACGGGGCCGTAAGGGGCCAATCGGAGCCGTGGAGGGGCCTAGACGGGGCAGCGGAGGGACCATAACGGGCCGTAATGGGCCAGACGGGACCGCAGAGGGGCCTAAACGAGGCCGCAGAGGTGCTGAAACGGGGCCGCAAGGGGCCAAACGGGGCCGCGGAGGGGCCTAGACGGGGCCGCAAGGGGCCTAGACAGGGCCGCGGAGGGGCCATAAGGGGCCTACGCAGGGCCGTAAGGGACCGTAAGGGTGGCGTGAGGGGCCTTACAAGGCGGCGCGCGGGGCCGTAGGGTGACGTAAAGGGCCGTAAGGGCGGCGCGAGGGGCCTAGAGGGTGGCGCGAGGGGCCGTAAGGGCGGCCAAAGGGGCCACTAAGGGCGGCTCGAGGGTAGGCAGGGCACACGAAACGCGACTCGGGTAGGAGTGAAGCGCGCTCCGGGCAGGGAAAAAAAATCGTGGTGGGCCCTGGGTAGCGTTCCCACTAGGGAACCTGCTTGATACCATAACGAGAAGCGAGAATGGCTGAACTATGAAAGAATTGGGTACAAGTACTAACCCTAATTGGGTTGTACCCCTTATGGGCTACCCCACTACAGCCTACACAAATGTATAAGCTATAATGTTCTGACATGCAATGCGCTACTCCGATAACGAGGAATCATTTCAGAAGCCGCACTATGCGCCACACTCCTGACTGAATAGCAAGACATAGACTTGAGCAAAACAAGCTCCGCGCCATGCCAAGAGCGCCTCGCCTTCTACGCGGATAACCTTGAAGAGGGACGACAACCAAGGCGCCACTATTGCAAAATATGCAAACTCTTCGGACACTCAACGGATCGATGCAAATCCCGATCCAACTATCGCCACCCAAATTTCACTCACCACAACAAATGGGTCGGTCGATAAGACACTCGTCATCCACAATCTCAACATCAGACACCTTATCTCCATGTGCAACATCAATATTAGCAGCCTCAAGGACCTCAATCAGGAGCTCCTAGAAACATAATTGCGAACATGGCGATGCGTCGACACCGCACTGCTGAACCTGACGAAGAGGATGAACGTCAAGGAAGACTTCTTGAATCAGAAGAGGGATGGAATAATCCCCTCACAGAAGACCACTACTACCAGTACGACAAAGACGAGCAAGATTGGCACCTGCCAGTTACACTACGGGAGAGCTCGCCACATGACAACCAACACTACGTACCTGTGCGATGGAAGGAAGACGAAGACCCCTCCTTCCACAAGCGCTACAAAACAACCCTCGTAACTTTGCGACTGGCGCTACTCCTGCGCAGAAACAAAACCGAATATCACAACACCTGGTACCTGGACAGCTGTTGCAGACAGCACATGGTGGGATCCACTCAATACATTCTCGAACCTGAGTCGCGCCCCTGCAACTTACGTCACCGTCGCCAACAACGAACAGCTGCGCGCCTATGCGCAAGGCATCGTGGTCCTGCAAGCTCAAGACAGCAACACACACATCTTGCTTAACGATGTGCTTTACATCCCAGACCTTCGATTCAACCTTTTCTCAGCAGGACAACTCAAAGACTGCGGAGTCATGATCCCCACAGACCCGGATACACGCGACCTCCTACTCACTTACGCCCCACCGGACACTCCCTCTGAGTCATACAAATACCTCGGGCGAGCTCGCTCAATCAACGGGATTTACGTCCTGGATTCTGACATCCCAAACTGCCAAGCTTCATATGACAAAATCGTGGATCTCGTCCCTCTTGAGATTGATTTCATAAACAAGAAATCATGGGAACACCCAGACAGACGACCGGGGACTCGCCGCAACCCTCATCCCCGCGAGATCAACGTGCACGAGTCGGACATCAATGTGTTAGAATCTAGATGCGAAAGAGAATGGATGAACAAGCAAGCAGGCAGGTACAAATACGAAAACCTAAAAGTGTTGTACCCCAAATTGTCTACCCCACTACAGCCTACACAGATTATAGCATATGAGTTTGACACACACCCATAGGCAAAGTGGGGGAGAACAAGTGGTCACAAGACCAGTCAAGCAAAGCAAAGCAAGCTCAGGGTGGATCACAACGTCGCCACACATTCCGAGAACAATTTTAAGGCCACAAGGCCAGTTCGCATGCAAGATCATATATCAAGGTAAACAAGCAAGTGCAGGTATAGAAAGATCACAGTACAAGCAAGGTCAATAAGTGAGCAAGTGAGGCCAAGTAGGCACAAGACCTAGCATCGTACAGAAGCGCTGATGATCACAAGGCGGAGGTGCCTTGGTAAAGTATCAGTAGAGTTGGCCTCACAGGCCACGTAAGCAAGGCGCAGCTCACCACGCTGCTTCACCTCACGAGCAAGGAAGTAGCCAAGAGCAATGTGCTTCGTTCTATGCTCCATTCTGTGCTCCCGACACAAGGCCAGCACGGCCTTGCTGTCTACCTACAAAACTGGAGGAGAACCAAGTGGCTCTCCTAGGTCAATCAACAGGTAGGTGAGCCAGTGTAGCTCCTGTGCAGCCATGGCCCCCGCGTAGATCTCAGCCTCACAGCTGGAGCCAAGAACAGAAGACGACTGAGTAGAACGCTACGAAACAGAGCCGGAACCAAGGCTGAAGGTGTAACCCTGTGACGACCGCTGTGTAGCCTCGTTGTCAGCCCAAGAAGCGTCTGCCTGACCAATGAGGACCACAAACGTCGCCCTTCAAGCACTGGCCCCATGCCCGACGTACTGCACACGTAGCGCAACACCGTCTTCGCTGCAGCCATGTGCTCTAGTGTGTGTCTCCCAGGAGCAACATAGCGTGCAAGAATGCTAAGAGGGTATGCAAGGTCAGGTCGTGTGCAAGTCATCAGGTACATGAGGCAGCCAACAAGCTCTGGGTACGGGCCACTCGGCTCTACGGACTCGAGTAGACAGAGGAGTGGCCTGAGGCGAGGAGAATGTGAAGCCGAAGCGCTGAAGGACCTGCTGCACCATGTGTGACTGAGTCAAGGTAATGGTGCGCTGTGCTCTGTCCCGAATGATCTGCAAGCCAAGGTAGCTGGACACTTCACCCAAGTCTGTGCATGTGTGTCTCTTCTGCAGCCCAGACTTCACGTGGGCGAGTCCAGCAGTGTCAGCAGTGGCAAAGACCAGGTCGTCCACGTACACGAGGATGTAGAACGGCGGCAAAAAGGTGTCGGTGCGCAAAAACAGCGACGGGTCGGGAGTAGAAGGAGCAAACCCAAGAGCCGCAAGTGTAGTCCTTAGTGTCTCGTGTCACTCACTGGGCGCGTGGCGGAGACCGTAGACTGGCCGCCGGAGGCTCCACTGGGTACCAGGGGGAAACAACCCAGTGAAGCCACGTGGACGGCGCAGCGAGATCTCCTTGTGCAGGCTGCCCTACAAGAAAGCTGTGCTGAAGTCAAGAGAGTGAAGCTCGTAGTCGCGCAGAGCGGCTATGTGTAGCAGCACCCGAAGAGTGGTCATCTTTGGAGTGGGAGAGAAGGTCTGAAAGTAGTCGACTCGTTGCCGCTAACTGAAGCCTCGAGCCACGTAATGCGCCTTAAAGACAGGCGGAGAACCTGGCGGCCGCTTCACCCATAAAATCCACATGCCATTGACGATGTTTGCCCCAGGTGGGGGAACCTCGTCGACGTAGGTGCCTGTGGACTTCCAAGAAGCCATCTTTGCGTCCATGGCTGACTACCACTGTGGGGAGTAGGGACCCTCGATCGCCTCAGCGTACGATCAAGGAGTCGGGATGTCTAGTGCATCCCGGTCTCCCTCAGGGGCAATCAGCGTGGACACGAGATGAGGCAAAGCAGCAGCAAAGCACTGGAACTCCTCCTGCCTGTCCTAAAGGATGTCCGTGCTAAGAGCGCACTCACCCCCGACGGACGGAGGACAGACAGACTCAGACTTAGCAACGAGACTAGTGGCATTGTCGAAGCGACTGCGAGCAGCAAAGTCGACAAGCTCAGCAACTAAGGCAGACGTAGCACTGGACTCAAAGGAAGGGTCAGTGACAACTGTAGCCAGGAGACGCATGACAGAAGGACTGGCAGCACGAAGAGAGAAAGACTCCGGGTCAGCAAGTACAGGAAGAGAGGCGTCTGGAGGAGACGGCATCAGGATACGCAGAGGAGCAGTGGAAGGACGCAGTGCCATGTGTTGTGTGCCTGGGACCCTTGGAGGACGTGGACGCGAAGCATGACTACTAGTTGGAGTAGCACGAACACGCAACGCAGGACGAGACACAAGCTCACGACGCTCAGCAAGACTTCCAGTAGGACCAGTGTAGGGAGAAGGAGCAGGTAGGGGGGAGGTGGGCTGTAATTTTGACCGCAATTGGACAGGCTGTGGACACTCTAAGGGAGTAGCAGAACCAGTAGAGGGCGGGAGACCAAGAACCTGCTCAAGGAGCAGAACGAAGTACGGCCGCGGCCGCGCAACGCCTCCAGAACCAGCAGGGACAGCACCTGTACCCCCAGCGGCAGCACCAGCGCCAGCAGCACCTCCTGCTCCAACAGCGTCAACTTCAGCACCCTCAGAAGTACCAGCGCCAGCAGCACCTACACCGCCAACACCCTGAGCAGCTCCTGCTCCAGCAGCTACGGCAGCACCATATCGAGCAGCACTGTCAGCTCTAGCAGCCCCTGCAGCACCCCCAGTCCTAGCAGCTCCAGTTGCGCCAGTACGAGCACCTCTAGGACCAGTGGCTCCAGTAGCTCCACTGCCGACCCGAGGGTCAGCAGTAACAGCAGCACCTCCAGCTCCAGCATTATGGCTCCAGCGCTGGGCAAACCACTCGCGCAGCTTTTGTGGAGAGGGTAGCTCCCGCCCCGACGAAGCACCAAAAGAGGCCCCAAACTTAGCACCACCAGTGGCCACACGAGCAGGCCCTGTACCCCCAGGAATTGCACCCCCAGGCTCAGCACCCCCAGGCTCCATACCCCTAGGCTCCGCACCCCCAGGCCCAGCACCCCCAGGCTCCGCACCCCCAGGCTCCGCACCCCTAGGCCCAGCACCCCTAGGCTCCACACCCACAGGCTCCGCACCCCCAAACTCAGCACCCCTAGTAGCACCTGAGTCAGCAGCTACATCGACAGGCTTGAGTGCGTCTACCTGGGACACACCAGTCCGGGCAAGACCCTGAGGAGGGAGGGGGTCTACCGAGGGGGGACGTGGAGCAAGGAAGAGCGGAGGCGGGGGGAGGGGCGCACTGCGGTACGGGAAGAGATGGTAGTAAGGCACCGACTCGTCAAAGGTGATGTTCTAGGAGGACAGAATACGACGCGAGGTGGGGTGGTAAAACTGCCACCCAGGCGCGTGAGGGGGGAAGCCAAGGAAGACGCAGGGAATAGCATGGGGGGACAGCTTGTCTGCAGACAAGTCGCGGACAAACGCCCGAGATGCCCAGACACAAAACGCAGACGCATCGCCAACCTTCCCTGTCCACCGCAAGGTGGAGGAGGTCTCTTGCAAGGAGACACGGGGCTGAAGGTTGATCTGATGCGCTGCGTACTGAACCGCAAACGGCCACAGAAAATGGGGAGCAGCCGCATGGATCATGGACGTACAAGCGACGTCCATGACCATGCCAAAGCGGCGCTCAGCAATCCCATTATTCTGTGGAGAGGCCGGAAGCGTGAAGGTTTGGCAGATTCCCTGTACACGACAGAAGGCTCCCAAAAGGAGACAAGAAAACTCCCCGTCTCTGTTAGAGTGCAGACGCAGAACAAGAAAGTCCGAGCCGAAACTCTCTGTGAGCTGGAGACGAGCTGCGCGGATCAAGTCGATCAACACCTCAGTCACGTCACCCTTGCTTCGCAAGAGGAACACCATGGTGTAACGCGAGTAGTTCTCAACCACGAACAGAAAGTATCGCTCAAGACCCTGGCCACGGATGCGGGCGGGGCCCCACACGTTGATATGAAGAGTTTGCAGCGGAGCCTCTGTCGGAGGAAACTCGAAGGAGTGAGGGGCGGTGGGCTGCCTCCCCTCGACGCAGGGAACGCAGGTAGGGGCAGGCTCGGGAGGGAGGGAAGGGAGGGACTGGGGGAGACCAAAGACAAGGACACTGGAGGCCATGCCTCGGAGACGAGGCAGGGAGGGGTGACCAAGGCGGTGGTGCCAAAGGAGAGTCTGGTGGGACAGCAGACGACACGAGCAGGGAGCAGACTCAGGACCAGACCTGGACGCTGCAGCAAACACCTGACCCGACGCAGCTACCTGACCAGACGCAGCAAACGGAGGAGACTCAGTCGCCAGTGTGTACAGGCTCGACCCTGGCTGATGGGTAAATGTGATGATGTGTCGGCCCGTCCGAGCACACGTAGAGTGGGTCACCCGCTGACTCGCAGGAGTGAACTGGTCAACTCCCCCATCCTGTAGATAAGCACCACTCACCAAGTTCGTAGAGAACGAGGGGAGGTAGAGACCTGACAGGGTGCCAGAGGGGGCTGCCGGACTTGGCAAGATAGTGGAGATGTGGGCAAGGACAAGACCCCCAGAGGGGTCCTCCAGGGAGACTAGAACTGGCCTACTAAGTGGCGTAAGCGTGGTGCGGTCTCGAAAGAAGGAGCGGGAAGCACCCGAGTCAAGGGTGAAGGTGTGTAAGGCCTGAGCCGACGTGGTACCTGAGAGAGCAGACTCACCAGCACCTGGGGCAGTAGACGCACTAGCACCTAGAGCAGCAGTCTCACCAGCGCCTAGAGCAGCAGCCTCAATGCCCAGGTCAGGCGGGACACACAGGTAACAGTGACCCTCATCACTAGTAGGCAATGCATACATGGTAGTGAGGTTAGCAGCATAGAAGAGTATAGATATCTACCTGCAGCCGAAGCAGCTCCACCCAGTCGGGGAGCTCAGCCGCGTTGCTGAACTCCGTACGCCAGGCGTTTTCAGACGGGCAAAGAAGCGGGACTCTGCGCGACCAAATGTCCCACAAGGCTGACTAGTCCGAGCACCAGTGCAAGTGACGTAAGGACAGCGAGCAATACCCCGTCACCCGCCACGCTGAGCGTGCCACTTACGAAGTTGCTGGGGCGAAAGGACCGCGCATGGACGATGTTGCAGCTGCACCTGGCCACTACAAGCAGACGCCAAACTACTCACTCCAGGATGACTCCCACTACGGCGACCCCGACAACCCCAAGTAGCGTACCACTCACGAAGCTGTTGGGGGGTGAGGGATTCACGCGGACGGTGTTGGAGCTGCATCTGGCCACGCTAGGAGTAGTAGTAGTAATAGAAAGTGCAGTAGCAGTAGAAAGTGCAGTAGCAGCAAGAGCAGCAGTAAGAGCAGTACGGGTAGGGCGATGCTCACCAGTGGCAAGAAGGGCAGGCGTACGACGGCGGCGACGGCGAGGCTGCTACCACTGTAGGGCGAGGGCTCCGTGGCAGCTGCAGGGGCGGCAATTGTAGGGCGGCAGCTGCAGTGGCGGCTGCTCCTGGGGCAGCTGCTACTGTGGCGGTTGCTCTAGGGGTGGGATCTGCAGGGGCGGCTGCTCCAGGGGCGGCTGCTGCAGTGGCGGCTGCTCTAGGGGCGGCTGCTGGAGGGGCGGCTGCTCCAGGGGCGGCTGCTGCAGGGGTTGCTGCTCCAGGGGCGGCTGCAGCAGTGGCGGCTGCTCTAGGGGTGGCTGCTCGAGGGGCGTGGGGCGGCCGTCCCAAGGGTGGGCGCGGGGTAGGGCAGGGCGCCGTGGCAAGCAGAGGCGACTGCAGTAGTGTACAGTAGTAGCTGCACGGCTTGGCTGGGGCGACGCGACGGGCTGGGGCAGCCCACAAGGGTGACACGACGGGCTAGGGCAGCCTGCAAGGGCGATGCAACGGGGTAAGGCAGCCCGCAGGGGCGACGCGAGAGGCTAAGGAGGCCCGTACGGGCGACGCGACGGGCTAAGGCAGCCTGCAGGGGCAACACGACGGGCTAGGGCGGCCCTTAGGGGCGACGCGACGGGCTAAGGCAGCGTGCAGGGGCGACGCGATAGGCTAGGGCGGCCCGCAGGGGCGACGCGACGGGCTAAGGCAGCCCGCAGGGGCGACGCGACGGGCTAGGGCGGCCCGCAGGGGCGACGCGACGGGCTAAGGCAGCCCGCAAGGGCGACGCGACGGGCTGGGACAGCCCGCAAGGGCGACGCGACGGGCTAAGGCAGCCCGCAGGGGCGAAGCGACGGGCTAGGGCAGCCCGCAGAGGCGACGCGACGGGCTAGGGCAGCCCACGAGGGCAACGCGACGGGCTGGGACAGCCCGCAGGAGCGGCACAACGGGCTAGAGCAGCTCGCATGGGCGACGCGACGGGCTAAGGCAGCCCGCAGAGGTTACGCGACGGGCTAAGGCAGCTGCGCGTGCGGCTGCATGTGCGGCTGATGGGCGGCGCGCGCAGCTGTCCTAGGGCGCACGACGGTGCTAGTAGGGGCGCTCGACGGCGCTAGAAGGGGCGCTCGAAGGCGCAAGAAGGGGCGCTCGACGGCGCTTGGAGGGGCGCTCGACGGCGCAAGAGGGGGCGCTCGACGGGGCTAGTAGGGGGGCTCAACGGCGCTAGAAGGGGCGCTCGACGGCGCGGCGGAACGTTGGGCCCAAACCAACATCGGTGCTAGGTCCTGACCTAGGCTTCGGATACCATGTTAGAATCTAGATGTGAACGAGAATGGATGAACTAGCCAGCAGGCGGGTACAAGTTGGAAAACCTAAAAGTGTTGTACCCCATATTGTCTACCCCACTACAGCCTACACAGACTATAGCATATGAGTTTGACACAATGGTCTCTGCACCACCTGTCACACACCCACGGCAAGCCACACAGAGCAAGTGGAGAGGGACAATGGGGCAATCCAAAAGGCGAAGAGTGCCGAGGCAGAGCCAACGGGTATGACTGAAATGGAACTTGTAGTAACCACTCACCGCATCTTCGGCGAAGGTGACGACGACCGCGGCTTCACACCACAAGAACGACCCACGCCGCACTCCAACTCTCTTCACTTTGTCCTCATAGCCAACACTGGGACTTTGGACGAAGAAGGCCGCCCATGCACTTACACTCGCAACGTATATTGCACGGAGATTGACTTGGCCTGGAAAGATTCTGACGCAAAAGGGAAGTTGAGCGTCAAGGAAGAACGTGACAAGAACACGACATAAAAGAAACAAAAGCTGTACAAAAAGCGCGATGCAGAAGGATGGGATGAAGAGTCAGCACGACAAGACGCATGGGGGGACGATGACTACGAACCGGAAGGAGGCGCAATCTGGGCATCCGCCATTGGAGCATGGGGAGCCAGCGCAAGCGGTATGGTCACTACGGGAGGATGGGGAACATCCAAACCCGACGAAGGGGAGCTTACGCAAGAGGAATTCGAAGCAGCTGAACAGGAAATGAAAGCTGGGCGTGGAGAAGAATCACCCCGCGTCATCATTTCCCTCGGACGACCCCCACGCACTCGCGAACCTCCTCACTCACCTCATCGTTGGAGTGATCCCTGGTCAAAGATTGAGGAGGGGAATATACCACCAACTCCTCCGCGGGACTCATTTGGTCCAATCTCCCGTCCGGATCCGTTTGCTCGTTTCATTGAAGGCACAACGACCCCACTCACCATCATCCCCAACCGTGAATTTCTTGCCCTCTACCTCACAGCGGCACCTGCAAAAGGGAAGACAGCAACACCAGCAGAAGCAGAGGAACCGCACAATGAAGCAGAACCCCCACTCCAGATTCCGCAAGAAATGGAAGCAGGAGCAGCAGAATATTGTGCTCGCTACAAGCGCACCTCCCGCATCCGCGCCGAAGACGATCTCTGGCACCAGTGGTTGGGCCACCTCTTGCATCAGACACTCGCCAACTGCCTCCGCACTAAAGTCTTTCCGCAAGGAGCACTACTGTGCACCAATAGAACAGAACCGTTCAACACCCCTCACCCAATCACTTGCACCGTCTGCCCCACAGATGCGCTCTCCCACGTTCCTACCCCTCCCAGGAACCAAGAACCAACCGTTACAAGAAACTGAAGAAAGTGTACAGCAATTTTATTGGCTCACCTTCGACGACATCAATGGCGAGAAGTATACCCTCACCTTCATCGACGCCCACTCACGTCACGTGTGGATCGCCAACGTCGACACCCGCTCCAAAGCCCCAGAAGCCTTCCGCATCTGGCTCGCACACACGCAACACCAATCAGGGAGGAAGCTGAAAATCTGGCAGAGCAACGGAGCCAAGGAATTTCGCAGCAACGAACTGGAGAGCGTTGTAACTGAGAAGGGAATCAAGCACGAGATTTCTCTCCCCTACGCTCATCAGCAGCAAGGCGTTGCAGAGAGGGTTAACCACACCTTCATGACGAAAGTGCGCGCCCTCATGAACCAGTCCGACCTACCCAAAACGTTTTGGCCCTACGCCATGAACCACGCGGTGCGCTTGCACACCCTTCTCTCCACCACAGCCAACCGGGACAACCTTTCCCCGCACATGAAGTGGATTGGCTCAAGCGGAGACCCCTTCATGCTGAGGGTCT
Organism: Closterium sp. NIES-65; assembly: GCA_948144175.1. Classification (NCBI taxonomy): domain Eukaryota; kingdom Viridiplantae; phylum Streptophyta; class Zygnematophyceae; order Desmidiales; family Closteriaceae; genus Closterium; species Closterium sp. NIES-65. The sequence continues at coordinate 570,826 of CANXME010001388.1, read as the reverse complement.
GGGGGTGCATGGTGCAATATCGGCCGACCTCAGCCACAATTGGCAAGTTCGTTTACCGTGCGCGATGGGGTATCCATTTAGTGGCTCAGTCACGAGCACAAAGGCTGGCTCACTCTCGACATTGACAGCAAGGAAGTTGTTCTTGCGCGTGATATTCTCTTCTACGAGCGGCTCACCTTGAAGCAGTGGATCAAGGACGAACGTTGCAACGAGACACACAGCTACGTCAACAGCGGTCGCAGCTTCGCGTCCCCAGAAGACGAAGTGGTACTGGATCGAGAGGACACTGATGAACACCCAAGCGTACCGCCTCGCCCACAGGACGACGATGACGGCAGCGACAATGATCCCGCGCCAGGACCGCCACGACGCCAAGCTGAGCCAAGCACCACAGCACCCGGCTACGAGAGCGGATACGACGACGTGGCAGAAGTCACCACCACATACACCACCAATGTGTCCGGCCTACAGCTTGTTGGCTTGCACACGTCAGTCACTACTCTCGCGCGCGCCGTGGAACCCAAGAATCCTTGCCAGGCCCTAATCGGCCCTCACGCCAAGGAGTGGCGAGCCGTGATGGATGCGGAGCTACAAGCGCTGGAGTCTCGAGACACATGGGTCCTGGTCCATCGTGCAGCAGTGAAAGGGAGGAGGGTACTTAGCGGAAAATGGGTTTTTCGACTAAAGACTAATGCTGACGGCACCATCGAGCGATTCAAGGCACGCTGGGTCGTACGTGGGTACGATCAGCGCCACGGCATCGACTTCGTCCAAACCTTTGCTCCCGTCAGCAGCCACACCTCCATCAAAATCCTACTCGCCATAGCCGCCGCTAAGCACCTACCACTGCAACAGATTGACGTGAAGAACTTGTTCTTATACGCGCTAGTGGATGCAACCATCTTCGCGGAGCAGCCACACACCTACAAAGAAGGAGACCTCAGAGTCTGTCAGCTCAAGAAGACTCGGGATCAAGCAGGCGCCTCGCCTCTAGCAACAGCATCTGCACAAAATTCTGCTCGAAATCGGTTTCAAGCAGCTGCTGCACGACCCGGGAATGTATCGTCTTCACTTCAGTGGCGACTACTTCCTCCTCACTGTTTATGTCGACGACCTGCTGTACACGGGCACCTGCAACAAACTCCTTGATCAGTTTGAAGCAGTTTTTGGGCCTGAACATCACCTACGCGCTAGAAGCAATTCACCTATCAGCCTCCAAGTACGCAGAGCAGCTGAGGGGACGCTTCAACATCTCGCCCGCACCACTTTCAACTCCCTGCCGTAACCCCAACGCCAACTACAAACTGAACAACAAACCTCTATCACCCACATGACTTCAAATGTACCTGCAGAAATTGAGGTGCCTGCTATTCACCTCTGTCACCTGCCGACCCGACCTTTCATACACCGCTAGCCAACTGGCACAGTAATCCCGCAAGCCAGTAGCTGAGAACCAGCTGGACTTGGAGCGTACCCTGCAGTACTTCATTTCCACACCTGACATCGGGCTCTCCTACTCCACGCTGACGACGACCTCTTTCTATCTCAACGGCTACGTGGAAGCAGATCATGCTGCTGACCCTGCAAATTGACGGTCCCAAACCGGCTTCGTCTTCTGCCTGGAACCAACAGAACTAATCTCCTGGAACTCACAGAAGCAAGAGCTGGTTGCCTTGTTGTCTGCTGAAGCGGAATACATCACAAAAACCCTATGCCAAGTTTGGACGAATTTTGATTTCGATTGTCTTTGCGTAAAAAAATCGAGAGCCAATTTGGACCGACGGTTGGAGTCATCTGACAGGAGCTCCGAGACACATCTTGTGATAAGGTTTGGCTGGGTTCAAGTTCCAATTTGGCACGCGAGCTTTTCGGGATGACATTAGGGAGCAATCCGTTTTGTGGATATTAGCAAATTCGTAACCAAATTATTCAGAACTAAATTCTGTTTTTCTTCATTTTGGATATTGGGGATTTCAAAATTGCATTTATTATTGCGGCTTACCATTATTCAGCATTCTAGCAACAAATAGTCTTTGCATCAGGTCAAATAGCCTACGCACTGGCGGGCCTTGAAAGCGCTCGGTGGGCAAGGACGACATCTCCAAGGTCGTCGTCGTCAACGAGGAACTTGTTCGGAAAGACGAACGCACCCATAGCCGGATCGCGGGGGATCCTCCGCTCCACGACAGCAAAATGGATCATCTGTTTGACCTTTTCGCACCACTCCTGGTAGTCTGGCCTATTCTGCTCCGGCTGGCTACTGATTCGCTTGCGACGCTTATCCTGCAGAAGGGGCCATTCGATCTGCAATGTGTAGGGTTGGGTGGATGGTTTATGAGGAGGGTGGGTTATGGGTAAATGAGGCAACTGAAAGCGGTGATGCAATCGTCACTATCTACGTAACTGCAAAGGCCTAATAACCAGGGTTTTAGGTGAAGTACAGGCAAAGGGTTAAGGGGATGAGGCATGGGGGTACAAACACATATCTACATCCTTACCGAAAACAGGCCCCATGCCACCATGCGGCTCTTGAACTTGGTGAACACCGCCCCGCCCCTCTTGAAGGAGAGCTTGAACGCATAAGCGAACAAGGGGTTGCTGAAGGGTGTCCCGGTGGCCTTATCAAAGTGCCAGTTGAGGGCCCACTGTTCTGCTTTTTGGCAGGGAGGGTATGGGTTGGAAAGGGTTTTGTAGAGAAATCAAATGGGGGGATGAGAGTCAGGGTGAGCCACGTCGCACGGTGATATGTAGCTGCCAAGGGGCATATGGTAGGGCATATTGTGTTTTCGAGTTGCACTGCACTTACCATCTCTGTACTTGGCTAGGAGTTGATCGTCGTCAAACCAGGTCGTTGGGTGTAGCTCAGTGGGCAGGCTATCCACGAGATGGCTGTAATCAGCAAGGCCCATGCCGGTCAATGCTGCTGGCCTGAGGGTGGAGTTGATAGTTGACCTTGTTGAGGACAGCTGGTGGTTGAAGACTCCCATGGTTGACTTGTCATTGTGCAACCACAGCAGCTTCATTGCCTCGAGCCCTTCTACAGACAAGTGGACAGAGAACGCTTCGAACACTTCCTCCGGTGCAGGGTAGTACTATATTTTCTCCGGTGGGTTCAGAAACATGAGCTGAGAGCACACTAAGTAGGCTTTGTTCTGTGTAGGGGTGTAAGGTATACAACACGACATGGAAGAGAGAAACCAGCAGTTATGAGGGTGGCCGTGTGACCATGGGATGGTGACTAGCAACACTGTTTGAACTTGCCACGTCACACCCTGCGCCATCCGACACGTCCACCAACAACCCGGCCTACTTGCCACGTCACACCCCCCTACCACAAGCCACGTCACCCCCCACCCACCTGACACGCCTCGCTTCGTCATGCGCAGTGGTCACGTGTACCATTTCTAACCGCCACGTGATCCCCAACCCTCACCTTCCGCCACGTCACACCCTCCTTGTCCGCCACATCCACCAACCAGCCCCACGTGCCACGTCACACGCTCCTGCATCTGCCACGTCCACCAACAACCAGCCCCACGTGCCACGTCACACCCTCCCACCCCATGCCACATCACCCCCCACCCACCTGACACGCGTCGCCTCGTCACGCGCTGCTCCCGTGTACCATTCCAAACCGCCACGTCAGCCCCAACCCTCACATTCTGCCACGTCACACCCTTTTGCATCCGCCGACAACCCGCCCTACTTGCCACGTCACACCCCCCACCAAGAGCCACGTCACCCCCCACCCACCTGAGACGCCTCGCTTCGTCATGCGCCGCTCACGTGTACCCTTTTAGGGTGCCACGTCATCCCCAACCCTCACCTTCCGCCACGTCACACCCATCTGCATCTGTCACGTCATCCCCCACCCTCACCTTCCGCCACGTCACACCCTCCTGCATCCGCCACGTCCACCAACCAGCCCCACGTGCCACGTCACACCCTCGTGCATCCGCCACGTCCACCAACAACCAGCCCCACGTGCCACGTCACACCCTCCCACCCCATGCCACGTCACCCCCCGCCCACCTGACATGCATCGCCTTGTCACGCGCCGCTACCGTGTACCATTCCAAACCGCCACGTCAGCCCCAACCCTCACATTCTGCCACGTCACACCCTTTTGCATCCGCCAACAACCCGCTCTACTAGCCACGTCACACCCTCCACCAAGAGCCACGTCACCCCCCACCCACGTGAAACGCCTCGCGCCGTCATGCGGCACTCCCTTGCACCCTTTCACACCGCCACGTCATATCCCAACCCTCACCTTTTGCCACGTCACACCCAACCCACATCCGCCACGTCCACCAACAACCCGCACCATTTGCCACGTCACACCCACCCACCCCATGCCATGTCACCCCCGACCCACCTGATACGCGTCACCTCGTCACGCGCCGCTCCTGTGTTCCCTTTGAAACTGCCACGTCAGCCCCAACCCCGCCCTTGTTGCCACGTCAACCCCAACCCTCCCCATGTGGCCCGTCACATACCGGGAATGGGTTTGTCTCCTGCAACACTAGCACTCGTGCCTTGTCCACGGCGCTCGGCGGGGTACCAGCCATAGGCAGGGCTACCGGCCCGCCGGCATAGCTGGCAGGTACCCCACGATGTAGGCCGAGCTGTGCAAACATGGCGTACATCTCAGACCGCAGCGCCAAGAACTCCTCCCGTGTAACAAAATGCTTGTGCTCCGCACTTTCAAGTAGGGCACCCATGAGCGGAGGAAAAGGGTGTGAAGAATCCCCCCTCTGGCCAAGGGGATCAACGTCTTCTGCAGCAGTTCCGTGTGCCCTCACACTATCACGCTGGTGGGAAAAGGGGAGCTCAGGGAAGGGATTGGCATAAGTGCCTGCCTGATGCCCGCGCGAAGGATCGGTGAGAGGGGAGACCGCCCTGCCCCGGACAAGAGAAGCGTGGAGTTGCCGAAATTGGTACGAGAGTGAGGCAAGTAGGGACTACGTGACGGGGGCAGGTGGAGGGGATTCGGATTCCTCTCCTCTTGGCGCGCCTGGTGCCGTCGCAGCGACTTTGCTCGGGTCGGCCCATTGCGTGTAGTACCTTGGTGCTTTGGACGAGAGCGGTGTAACACTCGCTCTTCTAGTAGCCTTCGTTAGATGCATTTATTGCACGCTTACGGGCGGCCCAATGCCTGTAACGCGAGGGGCTGAGATGTAGAGGGAGCCGGAAAAAAAAAAATAGAGTCGATCGGTTTCAAGGCGGGGCCAAACATGCATGCATATTCAGAAAGGTTTGAATCTAGATCGGGTTCAGGGTTGTACTGGTCTGAGACAAGAGGGTTTACCTTGCTTGGCAGATTCGTCGATCTTCTCCTTCCCTACATGGGAGAAACAATGTGAAAAAAGGGTGGTTTTTGGCACGGTTTAGCCGATGGTTCAACACGTCACGCCAGTTTTATTGGACACAATGCTCACGTTTCTGCTGTCCCTTCGGTTTTGGGGCAGCCTGAGGCTTCTCGTTGCCACCTTTCCGCGGGGTGCTTTGGCAGACGCTGCGACGTTTACCGGCAGGTTCTTTCTTGCTGGTACCCACTGGAACACCTTTGGCGCAGCCACCCTTTCCTCCTCCATCCCCTTTTGCTCCCTGGCTCCCTTGCTTTTTACAAACCCCTTCACTTTCGACCTTCACCTTACGCGCCTTCGGTTTGCCCGATGCTTCGCCGCACGCAGCGTCAACTGCCCCGCGTTTTCGGGAAGGGCGAGTCCGGCCCCCCTCCTTCCCTGTACCATTCACCCGTTTGCCACGCCCGCCCCGTCCCTTCACTGGCGCCACATCCTCCTCCTCCTCTTCCTCCTCCTCCTCCTCCTCCTCCTCCTCCTCCTCCTCCTCCTCCTCCTCTGCCTCCTCCTCCTCCTCCTCCTCCTCCTCCTCGTCCTCCTCCTCCTCCTCCTCTGCCTCCTCCTCCTCCTCCTCCTCCTCCTCCTCCTCCTTCTCATCCTCCTCCTCCTCCTCCTCCTCCTCCTCCTCCTCCTTCTCCTCCTCCTCCTCCTCCTCTTCGTCCTCCCTGCCATAATTCTCATCTTTTTCATCCTCCCTAACATCCGCATAATCCTCCTCCGCTTCCTCTTCATCCTCCTCTCCCTCCGCATCCTCCTCCTTATCCTCCTCCTCCTCCGCATCAACGGGGTCTTCATCGCCCCGTTTCGGCTTTGTTCCCATCGCTGCTTTCTTGCCTCTCCTTCCACCGGATGCTTTTCTTGCTGCGGGTCGGCCTTTCTAGCACAATGCTTGACCGCCCGCCTTGCCACTAGCTTCCTTGGCGCCTCACGGTGTCCCAACTGCCGCGCCTCCGGCGTCGTCAGCACTACCCGTCGTCTGCCGCCTCTTTGCCCGCGTAATGAGGTTCCCTATCGCTCTTCCTCTGCCTACGCCTCCCCCGTCCACTAGAAGGTGGAGAGCCACTGACCAGCCCCACCGACTCGTGCTCCCCCACCTTGTCCTTATACAGGACGGCTGCAGAAACTTCGACCACGGTCGGCTGGAGGAGCGTCAGATGGTATTCTGTTGCCACCGCCTCGGACTCCTAGGTTGCGGCATGCTCGGCGCGGGGATCGCCTCCGTGATTTCTCTCCATCCCCGATCCCTCCATCTCCGCCGACGGGAGTGCAAGACTCGCGCTCCCTCGCCCTGAATCTTCCTTGCCGCCAGTCGTGCCGTCTTTACTCGGACTGGGCTCGGTTCCAGCAGAGGGAACATCCGCATCTTTGTTCACTATAGAAACACGCTTGCGTGGCGTTGGTTTAGGCCCCTTGTCTTCCGCTTTCTTGACGGCTTCCTGTTGACCGCGCGCGACCTTTTTTGCCGCCGCTTTTTTCTGCCCAATGCCACGAGTGACGGACGCATTAGTTTTTTTAAGCGCCGCCACCACACTCCCTATCCATTTGTTTAGACGTCCTCCTTGTCGCGCAGTGGCCGGCCTGTTCCTCCTCCATTGCTTGGTTACGTGTTGCACGTGTCATGGTAATTGTAGGAGGAGCAAAGTTGCAAATCGCGCGCAAGGGTTGAGCCGGTTTCGAAAGGGTTCTGCAACTGAATCCCACGATGGGATTATCGACGGTCTATCACTGTTATGTGTTTCCGAAAACCGCCGCTTCAACTAAATCTATCATAGTAGCTACTATGCTTTGCGCTAAGGCCGATCTGGAGAGGTGTGTGTCAAGGCAATGAGCAGCGTCAAAGTGTTGGTCCAAAGAGTGACGGCAGAAGGTGGGTGGGACACGAGGGTGGTTGGGGTGGGTTGCGAGACTAGAGAGAGTAATGTAACCCTATCAAGCTATATTGGACGGTGTACGTGTAGCCACCCTAGCATAAACCCACCTACCGCTCGATCTCAGCCGCTCAATGGCTGAAGTACCTCTTGGATGATGATTGTGTTGCGAGGGGAATCGTTTGAGATGCGTCGGCAAATCACGGTTGCCAACGCATAAATCACTAAATTTTATTCAAACATACAACCATGCATTTCATCAAACTCTAAGTTGCAAATGGTTTACCACGAGGTTCGGGTAAGTAAATCAGTGATTCCTACGTCACACACACAATGACTGTCAAGAATTATTACTTGAGACAGATGTACTGTGCACTTTTAGGCTTTGCCACAATGGTTTAGGGCCAGCGGACGACATTCTAACACGATTATCAATACTAACAAACGTGAATCCCTTGTAGTATGGTGTTGGATTTTCATCCATTCTTGCACAGACATTGAACAAGGTGCTTAGAAGGAGTTGTATGAAGCACAGGCCCAACGCACAACCGTAGATGCGTTATCGACAGCCATGGTAAGACTGTGCGACGATGCAGCGTTCAGGCCTGTGGGTTGCGCAACATGGTGAATCTGTTGTGGTATGGTGTCGCATTGGCATCCATTCTTGCACAGACATGAAACAAGGCGCTTAGAAGGAGTTGTATGAAGAACAGGCCCAACGCACAAGCGTAGATGCATTATCGACAGCCATGGTTAGACTGTGCAACGATGCAGCGCTCAGCCCTGCGCGTTGCGCGACATGGTGACTCCGTTGTGGTATGGTGTTGCATTGGCATCCATTCTTGCACAGACATAAAACAAGGTGCTTAGAAGGAGCTGTATAAAGCACAGGCCCAACGCACAAGCGTAGATGTGTTATGGACAGCCATGGTTGTTATGTGATGCTATCATCTGCATTCACGTCTGTCTGCCTCCCATCATATGTTCGTGCGTTGCATGCGTGGTGTGAGCGTGTGCAAGAAATTGTGTTTTGTGTAGTTTGAATTTTCTGAGTGTGTGTGAATGTTATTTGGCTTGAGCAGATATCTGAAGTGACTCCTCTGCTCAAGAGCTTTCCGACGAGCCAAGCATCGCTTCAATCGGAGCACGAACAAGAAAGTTGCGAACGTTGGAGTTCGTATGTTTTTCATATTTGATTGTGGCAACTGTGGGAAGTGGTGGGGTTGACTCAATATGGGGTACAGACTTTTGGGGGTCGGGAAATTCCTCTTTTCTACTATGGTTGCTGCCAAATGGATGGGAGAAACCAAACCAGGTTGGCAAGTGTGGCCAAGTTGGGCAAGGTGGATGGCATGGGTTGGGAAAGTGACAAAAGTGAAAGTGGGGTTGCCTATGGAGAAGGGAATTGTATGGCATGGGGTTTCCTTGGTTGGGGACTCTCTTGGAACCTTCCCTCTTATCCTAATCATCCCTTGCACCTGGTTTAGTGCTACTCTAACTCCATTGTGCAGTAATTGTGATCTTGTGTGAGACTCTTGTGATAGAGTTAAGATTCTATGGCAGCATACCCCCTAGTGCGCCGAAATCGATAACTCAAGAAATACTTCACCGTTTTGTATGATTCAACTTGGGAATTGTAGCCACGGCGTAGAGCTACAACATATTTAAGTTTTATGAATTTTTGACTATAAACGTTTCGTCGACGGCGTTTCTTGTGAGCGCAGCGTTTCTGTCCAGAATTCTAAGCCAACGATTTTGATCATTTTAGGCACCTAATCTACATAGATTCCGTCCTTAGTCTATAACAAGTGGTATCAGAGCGATTAAGGACCTTGTGGGGAGTCCACTGAAGTGCAAAGACCCTCCTAGACCCACCATGGCCTATCGGCCTGCCTAAGTGGAGTTCTGAAGGTTGGATGTGACTTCCGCTAAGGGGAAACTCTGCCGAAATTTCGTTGGCGCCAACACTTGTGAAGATTGTGTGGATCTATATTAAAACCAGCAAAGAGAGGAGCTGAAACCTCTGATTGGGAGGAGAGAAGATGAATCAAGGAAGTGGAGATGCAGCTGAGAAGAGGAGTGAGCCGCCACCATCCAAGATTGAAGCTTTGGATGGCTCCAACTATGAGGAATGGAGCGGGTGGATGGGGAGCGCTTTCAAGCGCTACAAGCTGCTCAAATTGGCTATGGGGGAGGAGAAGATGCCCGGGGAAGGAGATGCCCGCAATTGGTGGATTCAGAAGAGTGCGGTGCTGTACGAACTCATCCTCCAATCAGTCAACAACGACATGTTCCAGCACATCAAAGATTTGGTGGAGTTGGATGATTCCGGACCGAAGGCATGGAAGCTGCTACGCGACGTGATTCAGCCCAACACGCTGCCGATGGTGATTGTGTTGGACGAGTTGGCTGCCCTCTCCGTGAAACCGGGAGATGATGTGAAACCGGTCCTTGACAAGATCAAGAACACCTATGCGAGGATGGCAGCGGCGGGCAGGGAAGTGTCGCAGATGCAACAGTGCACCAAGATCATCTCGGTGCTCGACAACTCGTGGGACAACCTCATCCCCACCCTCAACGTTCAGTAAGACAAATGGACGCCTGAGTGGCTACGGCAGCAGATTCTGCAGGAGGACTTCCGCAGGCGCCACACAGATGTGGTGCTGCGAACAAAACTGCTGAGGGGTATGGAGCTGCAAGAGGCAGAAGAGGAAGAGGGGGAGGAAGAGGCCGAGGCCGTGGGAGAGGCTTTGGCGGAGGGAGAGGTTGAGGTGACTACAATGAGGGGCATGGGAGCTCTGGAGTCAAGGGGAGCACCCAAATGGAGGGAGCGTGCTGGTAGTGCAAGAAGGCTGGACACCCGTGGTTCAAGTGTTTCAGCCGGCGTGAGGGATGGGCGCCCCCAGGCATGAAGCCGCCAAGTGGTGAACGTGCACGAGGTGGCGCCGTGCAAGGTTCAGGTGCACAAGGTGATGGTGCGCAAGGTAAAGCCGACCGTTGGATGTTCCTCATGGTTGAGGATGTGCAAGGGAGTGGGGGTGATGTGGGTTCAGTTGGGAAGGTTCTTATGCACCCCCTCACCCACTGGGTGATAGATTCAGGTTGCACAAGTCACATGACCCCACGGGCAGATTTGCTTGACGAAGTAAAGCCCCCTGGGAAGATAAAGTTTGTGACTACCACTTCAGGTGCTTTGCTCCCTGTGATTGGTGTGGGGAATGCCAAGGTCATGGGAGCCAATGGGGGGCTTGTGGGGCTGGGGAATGTGCTGTTGGTTGAAGGTTTGTCTGCTAACCTTCTTTCCGTGCGCCGGCTGCAGAAAAGCAAGGCAAAAGTGACTTTCGGCCCAACCAGCTGCCGTACAAAGCTTGGGAAGTTCCTGCTGTGGAACTTGGAGGAGAAGAGCAGCTGCATCAAGGACCTGTGGCAGCTGCCCATCATCCCTTGGAAGGGGAAACCACCAGCAACGGCAAAGGCAGCGGCGGCGGCTAAAGCAACTGCGGGAGGAGAGGAAAATGCACCAGCTGCTGGGGCTGTCGATGCAGTCAAGAAGGTGCACCAGCCATAGCAGCCACATTGTGAGGTGCTTGCTGGTGTGGATGCGACAGCTCCATGGGCAAAGGCTTCATCTGGGAGTGGTGAGGCTAATTGGGAGACATGGCATGAGAGGCTGTGCCATGTGAACATTCCTATGCTGCAGAAATTGGTAAAAGAAGGGTACTTGATGGGGTTGGAGTTAAGGGGGGAGCAAAGGAGATTGGGAGCTGCCCTACCTGCCTTGAGACCAAATTCACAAAGTTTCTCTTCAGCAGCAGCATAGGACTAGCCAAGCCACCACTTGCACTTGTGCACATGGATGTGGTGGGGCCTACAAGGGCCCCTTCTCTCTCGGACAGCCGCTATTTCCTGACCATTGTAGATGACCACACACGTGCAGTGTGGGTCTACCCTCTGAAGACTAAGGGCGAGGTGGCAGCGACTGTTCTCAATGAGTGGATGCCGAGAGCTCAAAGGGAGAGCGGACACAAGGTGAAGGTGATCCGCACCGACAACGGAGGAGAGTTCATTGGCAATGAGTTTGAGGCGGTGCTGAAGAAGAAGGGGATCCAGCATCAGCTTACGGTGCCCTACAACCCTCAGCAGAACGACGTGGCTGAGCCGTTCAACAGGACTCTGCAAGAAGGTGCTCGAACTCTCCTTGGGCGTGCAGGGCTGCCGGATCCGTTTTGGGTGACTGCACTGCGCCAGGTCGCCCTTGTGAAAAACAGGGTGCTGGCGACTGTGGGGGACAAGCAGTGGGTCCCATACACCGAGTGGTATGGGAGTGCACCAGCTGTGAACATGCTGAGAGCCTTTGGGTGCATGGTGGTGTTTCATGTGCCTAAAGAGAAGAGGGGAAAGCTGGAAGCTTCTGGGAGATGGGGTGTGCACTTGGGGCTTGCTAAGGATCACAAGGGTTGGCTGATTTGAGACTTGACCAGCCAGCAGCTGACTGTGTCAAGGGATGTGAAGTTCCTTGAATCCTTGTACTATAAGGAGTGGAAGCAGCAACAGTAGAAGCTTCCTACTACACTGCTGATCATTAAGGCCGACGAGGTGCAGCGGCCTTTGAGAGAAGTGCAGGTCACTATCTCAGAGGAGGAGATCTTTGGGGTGACTGAGGATGGGGGAGAACCTGAGGTGGAGGAGCAACAGCAGCAGCAGCAGCAACAAGGTGCTCCACAAGGTGCCGCACGTTCGGCTGACCGGCCTAGGAGGGATGTGCGCCCTCCTAACCGGCTGACCTATCCGAGCTTTGGCAAGCCAAAGGTGGTGAGGGCTGGGAGTGTGGCTGAGCAGTGTGATGAGGATGAGATAGCACACTGCTATTGGGCAGCCGTTCCTGAGCCCAAGAAGCTAGCTGAAGCATTGAGCGGGCCGGATGCTGAAAAATGAAAGCAGAGTGTGAAGGAGGAGTATGACTCTCTGCTAGAGAACGAGACGTGGGAGTTGTGTGAGCTGCCACCTGGGAAGAAGGCCATTTCTTCCGAGGTGATATTCAGGCATAATTACGGACCTGATAGGGAGCTGACCTTCTACAAGTCAAGGCTTGTGGCTAAGGGGTTTCAGCAGACAAAGGGGAAGGATTTTGATGAGATCTTTGCTCCTGTAGGGAAAGGCACAATATTGAAAGTGTCACTAGCAATGGCAGCAAACTGTGGATGGCGGGTGAAGCAGATGGACATTACCACCGCCTTCCTCAATGGGATCATTCTGGAGGAGCTGTACATGTTACAGCCTGAGGGTTTGGATGATGGGAGCGGCAGGGTGTGCAGGCTGAAGAAGGCCATCTATGGCCTGAAGCAGGCTCCTCGTGCATGGTACCACAAGCTAGAGGAGACTCTGCTGGCTGGGGGGTTCAAGAAGAGTGAGTGTGACCATAGCATGTTCCTGCTAGAAGAGAAGGAGCGGTTTCTCATGCTCCTGGTGTATGTGGACAACATCCTGCTCTTCTCTACGTCATTTGCAATGATTGAGCGTGTAGAGGAGATGCTAGAGATGCAGTTCAAGTGTTCCAAGATGGGAGATGTGAAGTACTACCTGGGGATGCATGTGGAGAGGGACCTTGACAAGGGAGTGTTGAGGTTGCACCAGAGGAAATAGTGTGAGGGGCTGGCCGAGAAGTATGGGCTGCAAAATGGAGGGAAGCCAGCCACCCCACTGCCTTCAGGGTTCACAGTGGAGCCTTGTGCTGATGAGGAGGTGGTGGGTGAGAGTGACAGGAAGTTGTTTCATTCCATGGTGGGGGCACTCAATTATGCGGCTAACCACACGCAGCCTGACATTGCCTTTGCTACATCCAGGCTTGCAAGTGTGGTTGCACGCCCCAGTCATGAGCAGCTGGAATCGGCCAAGAGATTGGTCCGGTATGTGCGCGCTATAGCATCAGTGGGCTTGGAGTACAGTGGTGTGAGACAAAGGCTGCAGAGGGGTGCAGCTGATTTGGGCAAGGGGGAGATGCTCCTGACTTGCTACACCGACACCAGCTTCAACTCTGTGAAGGCAGATGGCACCACCATTGGAGGCTATGTGTGCCTGTTTGGAGGAGGTGCAGTGAGCTGGCGCAGCAAGAAGCTGAACGAGGTGGGGCAGTCCTCGTGTGAGATAGAGTACATGGCCCTGCATCATGGGGCAAAGGAGGTGGTGTGGCTGAGGCGTTTGTCGGAGGAGATCGGAGTGTGCCAGAGTGAGCCAACTGTAATTTTCTGTGACAATGAGTCGGCGGTGAAGCTAGCAAAGAATGCTTTCTTTATGGGCTGACAAAGCACATCAGGCCTAAGTAGCACTGGATGAGGAGGCTCCTGGACAAGGAGGTGCGGCTGGAGATTGTGAAGACCCATCAGCAGGCGGCTGACATTCTCACCAAGCGCCTGGCTGAATCTGAGCATTGGAAGGGCATGAAGCTTGCTGGGATGAGTGTGCATTGAGGGTGCATGCGTGAGCTATGGCATGTGGGATGATTGTAGGCAGCCAGAGGGGGAGTTTTTTATGTGATGCTATCATCTGCATTCACGTCTGTCTGCCTCCCATCATATGTTTGTGCGTTACATGCGTGGTGTGAGCAGGTGCAAGAAATTGTGTTTTGTGTAGTTTGAATTTTCTGAGTGTGTGTGAATGTTATTTGGCTTGAGCAGATATCTGAAGTGACTCCTCTGCTCAAGAGCTTTCCGACGAACCAAGTATCGCTTCAATCGGAGCACGAACAAGAAAGTTGCGAACGTTGGAGTTCGTATGTTTTTCATATTTGATTGTGGCAACTGTGGGAAGTGGTGGGGTTGACTCAATATGGGGTACAGACTTTTGGGGGTCGGGAAATTCCTCTTTTCTACTGTAGTTGCTGCCAAATGGATGGGAGAAACCAAACCAGGTTGGCAAGTGTGGCCAAGTTGGGCAAGGTGGATGGCATGGGTTGGGAAAGTGACAAAAGTGAAAGTGGGGTTGCCTATGGAGAAGGGAATTGTGTGGCAAGGGGTTTCCTTGGTTGGGGACTCTCTTGGGACCTTCCCTCTCATCGTACTCATCCCTTGCACCTGGTTTAGTGCTACTCTAACTCTCTTGTGTAGTAATTGTGAACTTGAGTGAGACTCTTGTGATAGAGTTAAGATTCTATGGCAGCATACCCCCTAGTGCGCCGAAATTGATAACTCAAGAAATACTTCACTGTTTTGTATGATTCAACTTGGGAATTGTAGCCACGGAGTATAGCTACATCATATCTGAGTTTGGTGAAGTTTTGACGATGAACGTTTTGTCGACGGCGTTTCTTGTGAGCGCGACTTTTTTGTCCAGAATTCTAAGCCAACGATTTTGAGAATTTTAGGCACCTAATCTTCGTAGACTCCATCCTTTGTCTCTAACAATGGTTAGACAGTGCAATGATGCAGCGTTCAAGCCTGCGGGTTGCACGACATGGTGAATCCATTGTGGTCTGGTGTTGCATTGGCATCCATTCTTGCACAGCCATTAAACAAGGTGCTTAGAAGGAGTTGTATGAAGCACAGGCCCAACGCACAAGCGTAGATGCGTTATCGACAGCCATGGTTAGAGTGTGCGACTATGCAGCGTTCAGGCCTGCGGGTAGTGCGACATGGTGAATCTGTTGTGGTATGGTGTTGCATTGGCATCCATTCTTACATAGACATTAAACAAGGTGCTTAGAAGGAGTTCTATGAAGCACAGGCCCAACGCACAAGCGTAGATGCGTTATCGACAGCCATGGTTAGACTGTGCAACGATGCAGCGTTCAAGCCTGCGGGTTGCGCGACATGGTGAATCAGTTCTGGTATGGTGTTGCAATGGCATCCATTCTTGCACATACATTAAACAAGGTGCTTAGAAGGAGTTGTATGAAGCACAGGCCCAACGCACAAGCGTAGATGCGTTATCAACAACCATGGTTAGACTGTGCGACGATGCAACGTTCAGGCCTGCGGGTTGCGCGACATGGTGAATTCGTTGTGGTATGGTGTGGCATTGGCATCCATTCTTGCACAGACATTAAACAAGGTGCTTAGAAGGAGTTGTATGAAGCAGAGGCCCAACACACAAGCATAGATGCGTTATCGACAGCCATGGTTAGACTGTGCGACGATGCAGCTTTCACGCGTGCGGGTTGCGCGACATGGTGAATCCGTTGTGGTGTTGCATTGTCATCCATTATTGCATGGACATTGAAACCGTTGTGTTATTGTATGACATTGTTATCCATTCTTGCATATTCATTGAGCACGGTGCGAAGAGGTGTTTTGTGATGCTATCATCTACATTCACATCTGTTTGCCACCCATCATATATTCCCGTGTTGCATGCGTGGTGTAAGCGTGTGCAAGAATTTGTGTTTTGTGCGGTTTGGATTTTCTGAGTGTGTGCGGATCTACATTGGCGCCGATACTTGTGAAGGTTGTGTGGATCTACATTGTGACCAGTAAAGGGAGAAGCTGAAACCTCTGATTGGGAGTAGAGGAGATGAATCAAGGGAGTGGAGATGCAGCTGAGAAAAGCAGTGAACCGCCACCATCCAAGATCGAAGCTTTGGATGGCTCCAACTATGAGGAATGGAGAGGGCGGATGCGAAGCGCCTTCAAGCGCTACAAGCTGCTCGAATTGGCCATGGGAGAGGAGAAGATGCCCGGGGAAGGAGATGCCCGCAATTAGTGGATTGAGAAGAGCGCAGTGCTGTACGACCTCATCCTCCAATCGGTCAACAACGACATGTTCCAGCACATCAAAGATTTGGTGGAGTTGGATGATTCCGGACCAAAGGCATGGAAGGTGCTACGCGACGTGATTCAGCCCAACACGCTGCCGATGGTGATTGTGTTGGAGAAGGAGTTGGCTGCCCTCTCCATGAAGTCGGGAGATGATGTGAAACCAGTCCTTGACAGGACCAAGGACACCTATGCAAGGATGGCAGTGGCGGGCAGCGAAGTGTCGCTGATGCAACAATGCACCAGGATCATCTCGGTGCTCGACAACTCGTGGGATAACCTCATCCCCACCATAAACGCTCAGCAGGACAAATGGACGCCTGAGTGGCTACGGCAGCAGATTCTGCAGGAGGACTTCCACAGGCGCCACACGGAATATGGTGCTGCGAACAAAACTGCTGAGGGGTATGGAGCTGTAGGAGGCAGCACGAAAGAGGGGGAGGGAGAGGCCGAGGCCGTGGCAAAGGCTTTGGCAGAGGGAGAGGCCGAGGTGACTACAATGAGGGGCATGGGAGCTTTGGTGGCAGGGGGAGCACCTGAATGGAGGGTGTGTGCTGGTACTGCAAGAAGGCTGGACACCCGTGGTTCAAGTGTTTCAGCCGGCCTGAGGGATGGGCACCTCCAAGCATGAAGCCGCCAAGTGGTGAACGTGCACGAGGTGGCGCTGTGCAAGGTTCAGGTGCACAAGGTGATGGTGCACAAGGTAAAGCTGACCGTGGGATGTTCCTCATGGTTGAGGATGTGCAAGGGAGTGGGGGTGATGTGGGTTCAGTTGGGAAGGTTCTTATGCACCCCCTCACCCACTGGGTGATAGATTCAGGTTGCACAAGTCACATGACCCCACGGGCAGATTTGCTTGACGAAGTAAAGCCCCCTGGGAAGATAAAGTTTGTTACTACCGCTTCAAGTGCTTTGCTCCCTGTGATTGGTGTGGGGAATGCCAAGGCTTGTGGGGCTGGGGAATGTGCTGTTGGTTGAAGGTTTGTCCACTAACCTTCTTTCCGAGCGCCGGCTGCAGAAAAGCAAGGCAAATGTGACATTCGGCCCAACCAGCTGCCGTGCAAAGCTTGGGAAGTTGCTGCTGTGGAACTTGGAGGAGAAGAGCAGCTGCATCAAGGACCTGTGGCAGCTGCTCATCATCCCTTGGAAGGGGAAACCAATAGCAACGGCAAAGGCAGCAGCGGCGGCTAAAGCAACTGCGGGACGAGAGGAAACTGCACCAGCTGCTGGGGCCGTGGATGTAGTCAAGAAGGTGCACCAGCCACAGCAGCCACATTGTGAGGTGCTTGCTGGTGTGGATGCGACAGCTCCATGGGCAACGGCTTCATCTGGGAGTGGTGAGGCTAATTGGGAGACGTGGCATGAGAGGCTGTGCCATGTGAACATTCCTATGCTGCAGAAATTGGTAAAAGAAGGGTACTTGATGGGGCTGGAGGTGAAGGGGGGAGCAAAGGAGATTGGGAGCTGCCCTACCTGCCTTGAGACCAAACTGACAAAGTTTCCCCTCAGCAGCAGCACAGAACCAGCCAAGGCACCACTTGGACTAGTGCACATGGATGTGGTGGGCCCCACGAGGGCCCTTTCTCTCTCGGGCAGCCACTACTTCTTGATGATTGTGGACAACCACACGCGTGCGGTGTGGGTGTACCCTTTGAAGACTAAGGGGGAGGTGGCAGCGGCTGTTCTTAAGGAGTGGATGCCGAGAGCTCAAAGGGAGAGCGGACACAAGGTGAAGGTGATCCGCACCGACAACGGAGGAGAGTTAATTGGCAATGAGTTTGAGGCGGTGCTTAAGAAGAAGGGGATCCAGCATCAGCTTACGGTGCCCTACAACCCTCAGCAAAATGGTGTGGCTGAGCGGTTCAACCGGACCCTGCAGAAAGGTGCTCGCACTCTCCTTGAGCGTGCAGGGCTGCCGGATCCGTTTTGGGTGACTGCACTGCGCCAGGTCGCCCTTGTGAAAAACAGGGTGCTGGCGACTGTGGGGGACAAGCAGTGGGTCCCATACACCGAGTGGTATGGGAGTGCACCAGCTGTGAACATGCTGAGAGCCTTTGGGTGCATGGTGGTGTTTCATGTGCCTAAAGAGAAGAGGGGAAAGCTGGAAGCTTCTGGGAGATGGGGTGTGCACTTGGGGCTTGCTAAGGATCACAAGGGCTGGTTGATATGGGATTTGACCAGCCAGCAGCTGACTGTGTGAAGGGATGTGAAGTTCCTTGAATCCTTGTACTATAAGGAGTGGAAGCAGCAGCAGCAGAAGCTTCCTACTACACCGCTGATCATTGAGGCTGATGAGGTGCAACGGCCTTCGAGACAAGTGCAGGTCACTGTCTCAGAGGAGGAGATCTCTGGGGTTATTGAAGATGGGGGAGAACTTTAGGTGGAGGAGCAGCAGCAACAGCAGCCGCAGCAGCAGCAGGAAGGTGCTCCACAAGGTGCCACACGTCCTGATGACCGTCCCCGGAGGGAATTGAGCCCTCCTAACAGGTTGACCTATGCGAGCCGTGGCACGCCAAGTGTGGTACCGGCTGGAAGTGTGGCTGAACAGATGGATGAGGATGAGATAGTATATTGCTTTGGAGCTGCAATGAAATGGTTTGGTGGATAGTGTTTTGAAACAAAGGCTGCAGAGGGTGCTGCAGACTTGAGGAAAGAGGAGATGTTGGAAGTGGGATGTTGGAAGGAGATAATTGTCCATTGGGATGAGTGTTGGAAGTGAATGAAGCTTGCTGGGATGAGTGTGCATTGAGGGTGCATGCTTGAGCTATGGCATGTGGGATGATTGTAGGCCGCCAGAGGGGGAGTTTGTTATGTGATGCTATCATCTGCATTCACGTCTGTCTGCCTCCCATCATATGTTCGTGCGTTGCATGCGTGGTGTGAGCGTGTGCAAGAATTTGTGTTTTGTGCCGTTTGGATTTTCTGAGTGTGTGTGGATGTTATTTGACTTGAGCAGATGTCTGAATTGAATCCTCTGCTCAAGAGTTTTCCGTCGAGCCAAGTATCACTTCAATCGGAGCACGAACAAGAAAGTTACGAACGTTGGAAGCTCGTATGCTTTTGATATTTGGTTGTGGTGACTATGGGAAGTTGTGAGGTTGACTTCATATGGGGTACACGGTTGGGAAATTCATCAACATCACTGTAGATGCTGCCAAGTGATTGGGAGGAGCCAAATCAGGTTGGCAAGTGTGGCCAAGTTGGGCAAGGTGGGTGGCATGGGTTGGAAAGTGACAAAAGTAAAAGTGGGGTTCCCAAGGGTAGGGAGTTGGTGTGCTTGCTTATGAGATTTCCTTGGTTGGGGACTTCTTGGGGACCTTCCCTCTCGTCCTCCTCTTCCCTCCCACCTGGTGAATTGCTACTCTAACTTCTTTGTGTGGTAATTGTGAGACAGTTGTGATTGAGTTAAGCTTCTATGGCAGCTTACCCCCTAGTGCGCCGAAATTCAGAACTCAAGAAATACTTCACCTTATTGTATGACTCAAAATGAGAATTGTAGCCACGAAATAGGGCTACAACATATCTGAGTTTAATGACGTTTTGACAGTGCACATTTTGTAGACGGCGTTTCTTGTTAACTCGACTTTTCTGTCCAGAATTCTAAGCCAACGATTTTGAGAATTTTAGGCACCTAGTCTTCGTAGACTCCGTCCTTTGTCTCTAACAAGAGGTACACTACACCTTGAGAGAAGACACGCTATAGGTATTCGCTCCACGCAACAATCATATGTTAGGGCATGGAGTTATCGGGTACTTTCCGTATCGTTATCAAGTAAGGGTTGTTCAACATCAGTCCTAAGGATATGAATGTTTACTAGTTATGAATGACTTGAGTGTCTGGTTAAGTTGTATTTGTGCATTTGCATTTCCATGTTTGTTTGAAGCCTCTTGAGCTCACCTACGTGATTCTGATTTTCCCGCCTATATCAATTCGCGACACACTCACAGATCCAAACGGATCTCTTCCCGCTCTTCCTCATCCCCCTCGACTCTCACGCACGGTTCCTAACCAGAAGTTCTTGATTCAATAGGCATGTCCTTCACACCGTGCTCGCGACGCACACACATGACCGTGAGACTTAAGATCCTCCGCATTCTCCTCTGCTCACGTCGTGGTCACTCTAAACGGGGGCGACACGCCTTGTAGGGAAGACGGCCCGCGAGGTGGGCGGTCTGTATTGTGCTTGGTAAGGACCACGCAGCTCGACATCGTTAGCCAGTCATAAACATTAGCGCCAATCTCAAGTGCCAGTCGTGCAGTGATACAAGCCGCCCACCACAGTGCGCGCATTGGCGATGATCGTGTAGCTGTCACAGGCTTCTTGAACGGATTACTTAATGCGTTCACAAGCTTGATCACGGCTAGTAGCTTCATAGGTGACTTCTCAACTCTGCAACGGATCCGTAACATATGGGCTCTTTACCAGGGTTCCCCAACGCCCAAGTTTATGGCGGTCATAAGTCACGGCGGACCCCTTGCCAAGGACTATCCGCCGTGGCAAGGCCGACGCAATCTACACCGACCGCCGGTCTTCACGCTCTGCTATTCGTCCACGACATTTTGTCGGACGCTCCAGCCGCTCCCGGTTCACCTACAGCGTCTAACGCATCCAACGCCGTCAGTGCGAGCGGTCCTCCACGCGTGTTTGAAGCTCACGTTGACGAAACTATGAGCGATGTGAACGAGGGGCCTCCTGAAGATGAACATCGACCACAACCAGGAGCTCCTGCGGCTGACACGAGTGACCATCCTGAGAGCCGGCCCGAAGGGAGTCATGCCGCGCCGCCAACAATCATCTCAAGACAGAGCAATGCCACGACCCTCAATCCGCTCACGTTGAAGCTGCTGCATTTCGTTCGGCGCGTGAATGGCTGAATAGGAATGGCCGAGGTTGACATCAACGGCCTGCTTCAGCTAGTCGTAGAGCCCGGCCTTGCGCCTCTTCTGATCTCGGAGCTCCGGAACTGTAAGGATCTGGAGCGGTTCGAGATGGAGCGCTTGGCAGGGCTCAATCGCGGATGGTCGGTGGTGACCTTCGAGATTGACGGTCATCCACCACAGCGCTTGCTCTTCTAGAACTCAGCCCAGGTAAGCTGACTTTGTGTTCAAGGCCGTGAAATGATGATGAGGCACATAGGGTTTGCATGTACGTAGTTATCCTTGTATTAACCGTACACCCACCTTCACCGCCACTAACCATGCCTCTCCTCTCACCTGCCTTTGCCACCGTACACCAGACATTCACTGAAATGTTTGGACATCCCAACAACGCGCCCGGCTTCAAGCTCAAGGCGCGTGTTGATGAGGATCCTGACGCATGCAGCCGTTGCTATACCATGCCTGAAACAGGAACGTGGTGGAACGATGCTCAGGTAAGGAAAGACCATGTTGCCACCCCAAACCCAATCCTTCCTCATGCCTCCATTGCTGCACTGATCTGTCAAGAGCATCTTGAGCCCTAAACCGTGTATCCGTTGCCGCTTTGTCGTGCACTGCAGGAACACTTCGGTTGGTCCGAAGTTGTGGGGGGGATCATCTTATATTCGGATGTGACGCACATGAGCATCAACGGCCGGAAGAAAGCGTGGCCGCTCATGATGACGCTGGCCAACATCTCCCAGGCCAAGCAATGAGGGAAAGCCGTGTCAGATTTATATGACGTAGCTGCTGTTGGCTATAGTGGGTTAGCACATATGGGGTACAACCTTCTAGGGTTTGTACTTGTACCCAACTTTCCCTTAGTCAAATACATTCTCATTCAATTTTACATGGTATAGAGCAGGTTCCCCTGTGGGAACTATTTTTTTCCCTGCCCGGAGCGCGCTCAGTCTATGCCCGAGTCGCGCTCCCCTCTCACGACCCCGTCGCGCCGCCCTTCGTGGCCTCATCGCGTCACGCCTCCCTAGCGGCCCCGTTGAGTCGCCCTTGCGACCCCGTCGCGCCGCCCTCGCGGCCCCAGCACGTCGCACCGCCCTCGCGGCCTCGTCGCGCCGCCCACGCGGCCCCGTTCCGCCGCCCTTGCGGCCCCGTCGCTCCGCGCCGCCCTTGCGGCCCTTTTGCGCAGCCGTCGCGGCCTCTTCCAGCCGCCCTTGCGACCCCTCCAAGCCGCCCTCGCGGCCCCGTCGCCTACCCTTGCGGCCCCGGCGCCTACCCTTCAGCCCCGGCGCCTACCCTGCAGCCCCGTCGCCTACCCCTGCGACCCCGGTGCCTACCCTGCGGCCCCGTCGCCTACCCTCACGACCCCGGCGCCGCCCTTCCTTGCCTCGGCGCCGCCTCTGCTGGCCCCGTCGCCTACCCCTCCGGCCCCGGAGCTGCCCTTCCCGGCCCCGGCGCCGCCTCTGCTGGCCCCGACGCCGCTCCACCCGGCCTCGCCGCCGCTCCACCCGACCCCGGCGCCGCTCCACCCGGCCCCGCCACCACTCCACGCGGCCCCGCCGTTACCATCGAGCCGCCGGCGCCGCTGAGCTGCTGCTGAGCCGCCCGACCAGCCCGAGCCCCCCGACCCACCCGAACCCCCCAAGCCGCCGCGCCACCTGAGCCGCCCGAGCCACCGGTTTGCCGAGCCACCGAGCTGCATTTGCTGCTAAGCCGCCGTACCGCCAAGCCGCCCGAGCCGCCGAGTCGCTGAGCCGCAATTGCTGCCGAGCCGCCGTACCACCAAGCCGCCCGAGCCGCTCGAGCCACCCTGTCCGGTGATAGCAGCGCCTCTGTCACTGCAGTGCCCTTACTCTACTGTTCGTGCTGCTAGTCTACGCTGAGGGTCGGGCCATAGACTTTGACGTCTGGGTTGATAACCTGCAGCTTTTCCTACAGTGCGATAGGGCAGACGGTCTCTCCCTCTTTGACCTCACCTTTGGTGCCTCTCCTGCCCCTGCTGCTGATGCCGAAGCCACTGTTTGCTCACAGTGGGCCACACACGATGCTGTTGCATGTCTTGCAATGCGTCGCCAACTGCTTACATCTTAGCGTGCACACTTTAGCCAATACAAGAGTGCTCAGACCTTGTAAGACGCTATAGTTGCACGCAGCTCCTCTCTTGCCACTGTTGCACTCAACCGCCTCATTCTGCCGTACTTGTTTCCTGACCTCGCTGCCTTTACCACAGTCGCTGACCTCATTACGCACCTCCGCACTAGTGACACTCGCTACTGCGCTGCGCTTCCTACTAAGTTCTGCGCCAAGAACCCCCCCCCCCCCCCCCCCCCCATGTACATCACCCTCTACTAGATAGTCACCCGGCTCCCTTACTCCCTTCGCGTACTCAGGAACCACTTCCTCTCAGTTTGCCCCCCACTCTCACCGTTGACCTCCTCGAGAAGGCCCTCCTAGCAGCGGAGAAGAGCATTGTCGCTGTAGGAGCCTCTCTTGGTGACCCTCGCACCCCCATCTTTGAGGGATGTTCCCCCTCCCCCCTTTTGCCCTCTGTTGCCTCTAATGCTGCGGCCAACCTCATTGGTCTAGAGCCGGACGGTGCGGTGTCTACCCCTAGCGGGAGACGCCGCTCTGGCAAGGGCAAGGGGGGCAGGGGCGCTAGAGGAGCTAGCGGGGGCGGTGGAGGCAGCGCTGGAGGCGGCGGAGGGAGTGGGGGTGGCGGTGGAGGTGGTGGCGGGGGTGGAGGTGTCGGTGGCGGCACTGGAGGCGGAGGCGGTGGCGGCAGTGACGGTGGGAGCGGAGGCCGCGGAGGTGGCGGCGGTGGAGGAGGGGGCGGCGAAGGCCGTGGAGCTGGTCGGGGTGGCGCTACGCGGAGGGTCGGCCCCAGTGGTGGTCAGCACCGGTAGCAGCAGCAGTGCACTCGTGACATCCCCCCCCCCTCATCAGCTCCATGAGTGGTACGCTGCACGCCAGCGAGGTGGGGGTACCGGTCTGTGCACCTACGTCCTACACATTGGCGACCGCGCGGGTGAGCAATGCGGGGGTGCGTACTCCACCCAGCGCTGCTTTGGTCGTCTGACGGACGCTTCGCGTCACCACTTCCCTGAGGCCACTGAGATCCCTCGCCCGGGCGAGCTGTATAGGGCGGGAGTAGCTGTCTTTGATCTTGACCTTAATGCTATTCTTGCTGCCATGTATGTTGTGACTATTAGTGATGAGGGTGACTGTTAGCGGTGTTTTCCGCCCGACCCGGGCATTGAGACTGCTGCTCTAGGTACTGGAGACGCTCCTGCTCTAGGTGCTAGTGAGGCTGCTGCACTAGGTGCTTGTGCGGCTGCTCCCTCAGGTACTAGTGAGTTTGCTCTCTCAGGTACTGCGTCGGCTTTGTCCTCCGACACCTTCACCCTTTACTACGGGGCTTCTCGCTCCTTCTTTCGAGACCGCACCACACTCACGCCGGCTGGTTGCAGTCTCTCGGGCAGACCCCTCTGGGGGTCCTGTTCTTGCTCACTTCTCCACTGTCCTCCCGTGTCCAGCGGCCCCCTCTGGCCATTTGCGGTTCGGTACGCGGTGCATCAGATCAACCTTCACCCCAGGGTCTCCATGCCAGAGACCTCCCCAGCTTTGCTGTGGACGGGGAAGGTTGGCGATGCGTCTGCGTTCCGTGTCTGGGGATCTCGGGCGTTTGTTCCCGACTTGTCTGCGGACAAGCTGTCCCCTCGTGCTGCTCCTTGCTTCTTCCTTGGCTTCCCCCGTGATGCGCCGGAGGTGGCAGTTCTACCACCCCACCTCTCACCGTGTTCTGTCCTCCCAAAATGTCACGTTTGACGAGTTGGTCCCCTACTACCGCCTCTTCCACTACTGCACTCCGTCCTCCCCCCCGCCACCGCACTTCCTTGTGCGAGGTCCCCCCCCGGTAGACCCCCTCCCCCCTCAGGGTTCTGCCCCTTCAGGTGTGTCCCAGGTAGACACGGTTGAGCCTGTCAATGTTACTGGTGACTCTGGTGCTACTGAGGGTGCTGAGCCTGGGGGTGCTAACTATGGGGGTGCTGCGCGTGTGGGTGCTACGCCTCGGGGTACTGAGCCTGGGGGTGCTGAGCCTGGGGGTGCTGAGCCTGGGGGAGCTGAGCCTAGGGGTGCTGAGCCCGGAGGTGCTACGCCTGGAGGTGCTGAGCCTGGGGGTGCGGACCCAGAGGGAGCTGGACCTGCTTGTGTGGCGTCTGGCAGTGCAGGGCTAGGAGGTTCTCCGGGTGCTTCGTCTCGGCGGGAGCCACCCTCTCGATAGGAGCTGCGTGAGTGGTTTGCCTAGCGCTAGAGACGTTATGCTAGAGCTGCAGATTCTTCGGCTGCTGAGGGTGCTGGTGCCGCAGGTCCCGGAGGTACTCGTACTGGGAGTACTAGAGTAGTTTGGCCCGCGGGTACGACTGGAGCTGGAGCTGCTGAGGGTGTTGGCGCTAAGGCTACTGCTACTGGTCCATGAGACGGTCCTGCTGGGGATGCTACTGGTGCTGCTGGAGGTCCTAAAGTCGGAGGTGCTGCTGGCGCTGGTGCTGTCGCGGGGGGTACAGGTGCTGACCCTGCTGTTTCTGGAGTCGCCGCGCGGCCTCGACCGTACTTCGTTCCGCTCCTTCAGGAGGTTCTTGGTCTCCCACTTTCTACTGGTCCTCCTCCTCCCTTAGAGTGTCCACAGCCTGTCCCGTCCCAGTAACAGTTACAGCCAGCCTCCCCACTCCCTGCTCCTTCTCCCTACGCTGGTCCTACTTGAGGTCTTGCTGGGCGTTGTGAGCCTGCGTCTCGCTCTGCGTCACCTGTCCGTCCTGCTCGCGTTAGTGGTCGTGGTTCGCGTCATCGTCCTCGTCCTGTCCCTGGCACGCACCGGATGTCTCTGCATCCGTCCACAGCTCCTCTGCCTGCCCCTTTGCCTTCTCCTCCTGAGTCCTCTCTTCCTGCTCTTGCGGACCCAGAGTCAAACTCTCGTGCTGCCAGTCCTACTATCACGTGTCTGCTTGATACTATCATCCGTGACCCTTCCTTTGAGTCCACTGCTGCGTCTGCCCTAGTTGCTGAGCTCGTCGACTTTGCTGCTCCCTCTCGTCTAGACTACGCTGCTAGTCTTGTCGCTGAGTCTGAGTCTGTCTGTCCTCCGTCCGTCGGGCGTGAGTATGCCCTTGGCACGGACTTCCTTGAGGACAGGCAGGAGAATTTCCAGTGTTTGGCTGCTGCTTCACCTCATCTCATGTCCGTACTGCTTACCCCTGAGGGAGACCCGGATGCATTTGACATCCCGACTCCGCGCTCTTACACGGAGGCGATAGAGGGTCCCTACTCCTCTCAGTGGCAAGCAGCTTTAGACACATAGATGGCTTCCTGGAAGTCCACATGCACCTATGTTGACGAGGTTCCCCCGCCTGGGGCGAATATCCTCAGTGGCATGTGGATTTTCAGGGTGAAGCGGCCGCCGGGTTCTCCACCTATCTTCAAGGCGCGTTACGTTGCTCGAGGCTTCAGTCAGCGACAGGGAGTTGACTTCTTCCAGACCTTCTCTCCTACCCCGAAGATGACCACTCTTCGAGTACTGCTGCACATAGCTGCTCACCGAGACTACGAGCTGCACTCTTTTGACTTTAGCACTGCTTTCTTGCAGGGCAGCCTGCACGAGGAGATCTGGCTGCGTCGCCCACCTGGCTTCACTTGGTCTTTTCCTCTTGGCACCAGTGGAGCCTCCGACGGCCAGTCTACGGTCTCCGCCAGGCACCACGTGAGTGGCACGACACACTAAGGACTACACTTGCGGCTCTTGGGTTTGCTCCCTCTACTGCCGACCCGTCGCTGTTTCTGTGCCCCGACACTTCTTAGCCGCCGTTCTACATCCTCGTGTACGTCGACCACTTGGTCTTTGCCACTGCTGACACTGCTGGACTCGCCCACGTGAAGTCCGAGCTGCTGAAGAGACACACGTGCACAAACCTGGGTGAACTGCGTAGCTACCTTGGCTTGCAGATCACGCGGGACAGAGCACGCCGCACCATTACCTTGACTCAGTCACACATGGTGCAGCAGGTCCTTCAGCGCTTCGGCTTCACGTACTCCTCGCCTCAGGCCACTCCTCTCCCTACTCGCCACTCACTCTCAGCTCTGCTTTGGATGAGTCCGTAGAGTCGAGTGGCCCGTACCCAAAACTTTTCGGTTGCCTCATGTTCCTGATGACCTGTACACGACCCGACCTTGCATACCCTCTTAGCATTCTTGCACGCTATGTTGCTCCTGGGAGACACAGACCGGAGCACATGGCTGCAGCGAAGAGTGTTTTGCGCTATTTGTGCAGTACGTCGGGCATGGGGCTTGTGCTTGGAGGGCAGAGTCCAGTGGTCCTCACTTGGCACGCAAACGCTTCTTGGGCTGACGACCAGGCTACGCAGCGGTCGTCACAGGGTTACACCTTCAGCCTTGGTTCCGGCTCTATTCCGTGGCGGGCTACCCTCTCGTCTTCTGTTCTCGGCTCCAGTTGTAAGGCTGAGATCTACGCCGGGGCCATGGCTGCACACGAGCTTCGTTGGCTCACCTACCTGCTAACTGACCTAGGAGAGCCGCCTTGTTCTCCTCTTGTGCTGTACGTAGATAACAAGGCCATGCTGGCCTTGTATTGAGAGTAGAGACTGGAGCACAGAACAAAGCACATTGCTCTCCACTACTTCCTTGCTCGCGAGCTACAGCAGCGTGGTCAGCTGCGTCTTGCGTACGTGGCCTCTGAGGCCAACACTCCTGTATCTTCACCAAGGCACTTGCGCCTTGTGATCATCAGCGCTTCTGTACTCAGCTGTGTCTTGTGCCTACCTTGCCTCACTTGCTCACCCCTTTACCTTGTTTTTACTGTTGCATATATATATACGCCTGCTCTTGGTTATCTAGCTTTATATATATTTATGTAATCGTGCATATGAACTGGCCTTGTGGCCTTGAACTTGTGCTCGGAATGTGTGGTGACTTAGTGACCGACCCTGAGCTTGCTTTGCTTTGCTTGACTGGTCTTGTGACCCCTTGTTCTCCCCCACTCTGCGTATGGGGGTGTGTCAGATTTATATGACATAGCTGCTGTATGCTATAGTGTTTGTACGTAGGATTTGTATGCTGTATGCACATATGGGGTACAGCTTTCTAGGGTTTGTACTTGTACCCAACTTTCGCGTAGTCAATTCATTCTCGTTCAATTTCACAAGCCAGGCACACACTACTTGCCCTCCTTCCTATCCCCTCGTCTGCAATGTTTGCCGTGGAGAAGGTGATGCTCTTCTAGCGTTGCGTCATCACCGTGCTGCAGCCACTTCTTGATGGCATCGCAGGTCCGTACTTGGTTTGCATCTTGCTAAGACATCATCTCACCACCTGCATGTTATGCAAAACCTCTCTGTATGTAGCATGACCCTTTGCCCGTCGTCGTTCCTCCCTAAAAGCTGTAACCCGATATCTTGTTGCCCCTCTACATGTTCCTTGCAGCGGGTTCCGTCTCAGGGACCCTTTCGGCGATTGGCAAACTATGCGACCCCTGCTGTACGCCTGGGTGTGCGACTACCCCGAGAGCGGCAAGATCAGTTGCACACTGTCGCATGGATCGCGGATGCCGTGCAACATCTGCTATGCTGCAAAGGTGAGGTCACATGCCATCAACACGCATTCAAATACATTCTCGTTTGTGGGTCGTGTGATATAACCCACATAGCTACCACCCTTACCTTTTCTATCCCATCCCTCACCCTCGTGCTACAAGAGGAGCTCTCAGTGCTGTCAAGGCACAGAACACGCCGCGCACGCCTGAATAGCAGCAATGGATCGTTAACGAGGCGGCTCGGACGACAACTAGCCAGGCTGACCCGTGCAAGACCTACTCTACCTACCCTGTTGAGGTGAGTGACCTATTTCCCCGGCCCATGAGTAGTCTATGCTCTCGCCCGCCTTGTCATGAATTGCCAGATGTGCTCTGCCCCATTGAGCTCACCCCACTTGTGGTTTAGGTTAGCTATCCACTCTCACGTACATCTCTCTTCCATTCCCCACCACATCCCCATTTCCAGTGCGTGCTCTGGAAGTGGGATGGCCAGGGGCCGCGTGGGGCAATCCCTACCTCGTGGTGATGCTTCACATCATGCACTAAGCGGACCTGGGCATCATCAGCCACATTGTGGCTGTCGTGCGCAAGATCAAGAAGCGGCGTGTGAAGCAAATGGACAGGTCAGTGTCTTGGGGATTGGATTCATTGCTCTTCGTCACATTTACTCAACCCATAAGTTCTGCCCTATTACTGACATGTTTCTGCCCTTTTGCCACCGCTGAACTGATGTGTATGGGCAGGCACGTGTCTCTCATTCACGACCGCACGCGCCTGAATCACATGCGCCTGCCGGAGAGAGCCTACTTCGAGACCGGAGCATGTGTGGCGGCCTATGAGAAAACTGCGCTGACGAGCCACCACCCACAGCAAAAAACTCCACCCCCGCAACAAGCGGAACCAGCGGGAGATGGAGACGCGAACCGGGGGGAGGTGCCGAGGCGGCGGGAGCAGGAGCCGGTGGGGAGTGAACAGGAGGCGGGGGTGCAGCAACAGGTGGCAGACTCAAGGGTAGCACAGCCTGTCGAGGAGCCTCAAGGGCGGGCGAGGCGCGCAACGAACTACTCTGGCTCTGCGCCGCCCTCTCCTCACGCACCGCCCTCGAGACTTCCCGCTGTAGATCCGCCATCGTCACAGGCGGACGGTACCCCCCACCACCGCCACACCCACGGGGACCCCTCCAGACCTCCTAACCACCGGGGTGAGCAGGCTGTTATAGTCTGGAGTCCACTTAGGGGTCGCGGATGTCCATGAAACCGCATAAGTAGAAGCTGACGACTTCGAACCGCCTCTATTCAAAACACTGTCACGGCCATCTCCGATACGACATGAGACTGAAACTTGGACAGCTAATAGCCTTAGATGTCGGCTTTCCAACGGTATATTATTTGGTACTATCAGAGGTGTACACACTACGCAGTAAACTAAAACGTAAGCTCGGCTGAAAATCGTGTATTCTCATTGATTCAAGGAAGAGGTGTGTACAAAATGTCCTAGGGAACTCTTAAGGGGTTGCGATCATCCTGGGAACTCAGAGAAGATTGAGTCCTAGAGGAGAAAGGCTAGAGAAGGATGGGAAACATCCTAGCTAGGTCAGCAAAGCCAACCACACTTGGATGTTCAAAGCTGTACCCAAGGCTACCAATGGTGAGTCAAGCCAACATGAGTTAGCTTGTCTTCCCACTTGCACCCTCTTGCAAGCTGCTTCCAGGAAGACCACACTTCTCAAAAGGAGGGTGGTAGAGTCCCACTTGACCACCTGTACTTCTTGTCTCATTCTCTGTCCCTGCACCATTGTCATAACAACAATGAAAGGGTGGCAGGGGAAATGCTGCCAACAGTGAGCCATGACTACGGAACAGTGACGTTCGACAGCTGTC
The DNA here is from genome assembly GCA_948144175.1 of Closterium sp. NIES-65. NCBI lineage: Eukaryota > Viridiplantae > Streptophyta > Zygnematophyceae > Desmidiales > Closteriaceae > Closterium > Closterium sp. NIES-65. The sequence goes on along the minus strand of CANXME010001388.1, from coordinate 540,489 downwards.
ACGCAATGCTCCGATGTTGGATCGTTCTGAAACTTGGTGAACACTTAAAACACAGAGCAAAGGACTGCAAAACTGAAATTCAGACCAATCAGAGCCCGGTAGACGAGTCAGCAGCCGGAATGGTGAACTCAGGTGTTACCAAAAAAGAGTAACACACACTTCCGCGATGCCATAAGTCTTGAAACTATAAATGTTGTCATGCCTTGGTAACTGCTTCAAAGATTCTGAAACTTTGAGGGTTTGAAGAAGACATGTTGAAGAACCTCTCCACAAAATTCCAGAAGCTGATCAGGCTTGTAGGCCGAATGGGAGTGCGATGACCGTGCCGCTATAGTGTGTTGGCACAACAAACTCCCCCTCATCGTGCTCTCATTCATCCCTTAGCTGCTCCCTGAAGCTGCCTCCCTTAGTTGAAGGACATGCCACACAAGGTGGCACAGGTCCAATGCTGATGCTCTGCAAGCCGCTTGGTCAAGAAATCTGCAGGTTGCTTGGTAGTGTTGATGTAGTGCAAGGAGACCGTGCCCTTCTTTACCTCCTTCGTCACCCAATGCCATTTGATATGCATGTGGTTGTTCAGCCCATGAAGCACAGCATTGCAAGCCATTGCAATTGCTCCTTGGCTGTCACAAAACACAGGTGTAGGACCCTCTTGCTCCTGCCCCAACTCCTCAAGGAATCCCTCATCCAAACTAACTCCTTCACCTCATGAAACAACGCCATGTACTCGCTCTCTGTTGATGAGTGAGCTATTTCCCCTTGCTTCTTAGACTTCCAGCTCACTGGACTCCCTCCAACACGAAGGACCAGGTGAGCCTTTTGTTGTCATCCACCATGGTCATGGAATACAGGGCCCCACCATCTCCTTTCACCTTCATGGGTCCAACGAGAATTACATGCACGAGCTCCACCGGGTCACTTGACTTCCCCTCCACTGAATAGAATGGAAAACATGAAAACTTGCTGGTCAAGCAAGTCTCACAAGATCCCACCTCCTTGGGCTCCCCCTTTATCCTCAGCCCCTGGACTCTTTCCTCCTTAAACAGCTGCTGCAGCTGAGGTAGTGCCTCGTGGCCAAAGCGACGGTGTCTAGTGAGCCAATCCGTCTCACCCGTGCTAGAAGTTACACTCGGTAGCGCAGCCCCTCCATGCCCAAGGAGCCCACCATCACTGTCATCGCCACCTCCTCCATTGTCCACGTGGTTAACACGCCCTCCTCTCACATCTCCAGCAGCCAAGCATGCAGCCGCCTGCTTCCATGGCAGCATTGGTATCTCCCACATGGACCGGTGCATGTCCTTGCCGCCTCGGAGGTCCCACAACACGCGCCCATCGAGAGTTGCCTTGAAAACCTTTGTGCCCAACATCTCCATCTTCATCCCTGCCTCACTCAAGGCCTTGGTAGAGAGTAGGTTGGCACACAATCCAGGAACAAGGAGAACACGCTTCAGCCCCACAAGCCTCCCATCCGCACCCATGTACATGGCTCTCCCCTCGCCACGCACGGGTACAACTTGGCCGGTGGCTGAAACGACGGTGGCTGCCTTTGATGGCCTGACTTCATCCAGTAGATCCTCTCGGTTGGTCATGGTCATGAAGGCCCCCGTGTCGATGACTCAATGGGAGGAGCGGTGAAGAGCAACCTTGCTGGCCGGCATAACCATGTCCTCGGAGCACGCCTCTCCTACATGGTAGAACATGCCGCAGTATCCGCCAGCGCCTCCATCGCCCTCCTCGCTGCCCATGCCTTCTCCCATAGCTCCATGAACGCCCTTGGAGACCTCAAGAGATGGCTGACCAGGCCTCCAACCGTCAGGTAACTTGCGGCACTTGAACCATGGGTGACCTTCCACATGGCAATACAAGCACTTGCCGCCACACCGCTTGCCTCCCTTGTTGCCAAGCTTCCATCACAAATGCTGATCCCCTCCAGAGCCTTCCTTGGCATTCCCTTTCTTGCTGCCACGCCCCTTGAAGCCCTTCATGCCATAGGCAGAGCCTCCACCTTCACCGGCAGCGGCGGTCAGCTCCTTCCTCCGAAACTCCTCTTGAAGAACTTGTGCACGAATCCACTCAAGGGACCACGAGTCCTTCATCCCATTCAGGTTGACCACCAAGGACCCCCATGACTCCGGCAGCAGGGAGAGAGCCTTGTAGCACTTGATCTTCTTAGGGTAGTCCACACCAGCAGCAGAGAGCTTCACATAAAGGTCCCGGAGTTGATCAAACGCTCCTTGCACGGCATCACCCTCGTTGATCTTCACCGCATGGAGTTGTCGCTCGAGCACCACCACCATCCCTTCACTGCTGGGGGCATGAACATCCTTCAATATCTTTCAAGCTTTAGGACCACACTCAACTTTCTTGATGAGATGCTTGATGTGGTGCAGCTGGTTGGATGAGAGGCATTGGAAGAGAAGGAAGAATCCATCCTTGGACCGGCTATCCCATTCCTTGGTCACTCCTTCGCTCGCAGGCCTCTTCAATTCTCAATCCATCACTTCAAGCAGCCAATATTGGTTGAAGAGAAGCTCCATCCTGAAGCTCCATGATGCCCAATCCTCCCCAGAGAACTTCTCCAGGTTGAATGCCTTCACATCATCCTTAGCTGATGTTGATTTAGAAGCCATTGGTGCAGATCCGCCTGCAACGCCTCTTCCCGCTTCCCCAGCGCCTCTCACGCCACCACTGCCACTGGGACCAGCTGGAGCAGAACCTTCAGCTTCCATATTCACCCACAAACAGATTAGAACAGCTCTGATACCACTTGTTATAGACTGCAGTCCGCTTAGGGGTCGCGGATGTCCATGAAACCGCCTAAGTAGAAGCTGACGACTTCAAACCGCCTCTGTTCAAAATACTAACACGGCCAGCTCCGATACGACACGAGACTGAAACTTGGACAGCAATTAGCCTTAGATGTCTGCGTTCTAACGGTATATTATTTGCTACTATCAGAGGTGTACTCACTATGTAGTGAACTAAAACGTAAGCTCCGCTGAAAATCGTGTATTCTCATTGATGCAAGGAAGAGGTGGGTACAAAATGTCATAGGGAACTCTTAAGGGGTTGGGATTATCCTAGGAACTCAGAGAAGGTTGAGTCCTAGGGGAGAAAGGCAAGAGAAGGATGAAAACATCCTGGCTAGGTCAGCAAAGCCAACCACACTTGGATGTTCAAAGCTGTACCCAAGGCTACGAATGGTGAGTCAAGCCAACATGAGTCAGCTTGTCTTCCCACTCGCACCCTCTTGCAAGCTGCTTCCAAAAAGACCACACTTCTCAAAAGGAGGGTGATAGAGTCCCACTTGACCATCTGTACTTCTTGTTTCATTCTCTGTCCCTGCACCATTGTCATGACAACAATGAAAGGGTGGCAGGGGAAATGCTCCCAACGGTGAGCCATGACTACGGAACAGTGACTTTCGACAGCTGTCACACAATGCTCCGATGTTGGATCATTCTGAACCTTGATGACCACCCGAAACATAGCGTAAAGGACTGCAACACTGAATTTCAGACCAATCAGAGCTTGGTAGACGATTCAGCAGCCGGAATGGTGAACTCGGGTGTTACCAAAAAAGAGTAGCACACACTTCTGCGATGCCATAAGTCTTAAAACATTAAATGTTATCATGCCTTGGTAACTGCTTTAAAAATTCTGAAACGTTGAGGGTTTGAAGAAGCTCCCCACAAAATTCCAGAAGCTGAGATGGCTTGTAGGCTGAATGGGAGTGGGATGACCATGCCCTTATAGTGTGTTGTCACAACACTGGCCAATGTGTCTGCTACTAATAACGCCTTGGAGAGTCGCGCCGGCGACGAGACAACTTGCGCTCCTGTTGGGGTGCAGGCGAATGGGAACGAGACGGGTAATGGTCAGGTGACAGGGGACGCGACAGACGACCTGCCAGAGCCATCAACGTCACAGCACGCGCCAAAGGCGAAACCAACGGGGCCGGGGCGGCAGTGGTGGCGAACGCCGCCTGCGGTGACAAAGGAGCAGCAGGAGCTGAGCCAGCGGGGATGGCAGTGGGCGCCGCACTAGGCGCGACAAGAGTTGTTCAAGAACCAGTAATGAATGCACTAGGAAACAGGTGGGTACAAGTAGGAAAACCTAAAAGTGTTGTACCCCATAATATCTACCCCACTACAGACTTTTCAAAATATAGCATATAAGTTTGACAAACCTCCATAGGCAAAGTGGGGGAGAATAAAAGGACACAAGACTAGTCAAGCAAAGCACAGAAAGCTCAGGGTGGATCACAACGTCACCACACATTCCGAGCTCAAGTTCAAGGCCAGAAGGCCAGTTCACATGCAAGATTAACCTCCAAGCACTAGCCCCATGCCCGACGCACTGCACAAGTAGCGCAACACCCTCTTCGCTGCAGCCATGTGCTCTGGTCGATGTCTCCCAGGAGCAACATAGCGTGTCAAGATGCTAAGAGGGTATGCAAGGTCAGGTCGTGTGCAGGTCATCAGATACATGAGGCAGCCAACAAGCTCTGGGTATGGGCCACTCGCCTCTACGGACTCATCCGAATGCAGAGCTGAGAGCGAGTGGCGAGTAGATAGAGGAGTGGCCTGAGGCAAGGAGTACGTGAAGTCGAAGCGCTGAAGGACCTGCTGCACCATGTGTGACTGAGTCAGGGTAATGGTGCGCTTTGCTCTATCCTGAGTGATCTGCAAGCCAAGGTAGCTGCGTAGTTCACCCAGGTCTGTGCAGGTGTGTCTCTTCTGCAGCTTGGACTTCATGTGGGCAAGTTCAGCAATGTCAGCAGTGGCAAAGACCAAGTCGTCAACGTATACGAGGATGTAGAACGGCGGCAAAGAGGTGTCGTTGCATAGAAACAGCGACGGGCCGGCAGCAGAAGGAGCAAATCCAAGAGCCGCAAGTGTAGTCCTTTATGTATCGTTCCACTCACGGGGCGCCAGGCGGAGACCGTAGACTGGCCGCCAAAGGCTCCACTGGGTACCAGGAGGAAACGACCCAGTGAAGCTAGGAGGGCGGCGCAGCCACATCTCCTCGTGCAGGCTGCCCTGCAAGAAAGCTGTGTTGAAATCAAGAGAGTGAAGCTTGTATTCGCGCTGAGTGGCTATGTGCAGCAGCACCTGAAGAGTGGTCATCTTCGGGGTGGGAGAGAAGGTCTGAAAGTAATAAACTCCCTGCCGCTGACTGAATCCACGAGCCACGTAACGCGCCTTGAAGACAGGCAGAGAACCCGGCGGCCGCTTCACCCTGAACATCCACATGCCACTGACGATGTTCGCCCCAGATGGGGGAACCTCGTTGACTTAGGTGCCTGTTGACTTCCAGGAAGCCATCTTTGCGTCCATGGCTGACTGCCACTAAGAGGAGTAGGGACCCTCATTCGCCTTAGCGTACAATCGAGGAGTCGGGATGTTTGGTGCATCTGGGTTCCCCTCAGGGGCGATCAGCATGGACACGAGATGAGGCAAAGCAGCAGTATAACATTGGACTCCTCCTGCCTGTCCTCAAGGACGTCCGTGCTAAGAGCACACTCACCGCCGACAAAAGGAGGACAGATAGACTCAGACTCAGCAAGAAGACTAGCGGCGTAGTCTAGACGACAGCGAGTAGCAAAGTCGACAAGCTTAGCAACTAGGACAGACGCAGCACTGGACTCAAAGGAAGGGTGACTGACAACAGTTGCTAGAAGACGCGTGAAAGTAGGACTGGCAGCACGAAGAGAGTCAGACTCCGTGTCAGCAAGAGCAGGAAGAGAGGAATCTGAAGGAGAAGGCAACGGGACGCGCAGTGGAGCAGTGGAAGGACCCAGTACCATCTGGTTTGTGCCTAGGACCGCAGAAGGATGCGGACGCAAAACACGACTACTAGAGCAAGCAGCATGAATAGGAGACACAGGATGAGACGCAGGCTCACGACGCTCAGCATGACCTCCAGTAGGACCAGTGTAGGGCGAGGAAGCAGGCAGTGGGGAGGGAGGCCGGAACTGCAACTCAGACTGGACAGGCGGCGGACACACTAAGGAAGGAGCAGGACCAAAGGAAGGCGGGAGAAGAAGAACCTGCTCAAGTAGCGGAACGAAGTACCGCCGCATCCGCGCAGCGCCTCTTGAGCCAGCAGGGACAGCATCAGCACCCCCAGCGTCAGCACCTGCGCCAGTAGCACCCCCAACTGCAGCACCGCCAACTCCTGCACCCTCAGAAGCACCAGCGCCAGCGCCAACAGCACCTCCAGCGCCAGCGCTAGGAGCACCTCGAGCGCCAACACCCCCAGCAGCTCCAGCTCCAGCCGGACCACTAGAAGACTCAACAACCACAGCTCCAGTACCTCCATGAGCACCTGCTCCTGAAGCACCACGAGCAGCTACAGCACCGCCAGCAGCTCCAGCACAAGGAGCACCACCAGGCCCAGCAGCTCCAGAACGAGCACCTCCCGGACCCGTGGCACCAACACCCTCTGTAGCAGCAGAACCTCCAGCGCCACCAGCACCTCCAGCTCCAGCAGCACGGCTCCAACACCGAGCAAACCACTCGCGCAGCTCCTGTGGAGAGGGTAGTTTCCTACGGGACAAAGCACCCGAGGGACCTCCAGACCCAGTACCGCCAGAATCTCCACAAGCACGCCCAGCACCCTCATGCTCCGCACCCCCAGGCTCAGCACCCCGAGACTCAGCACCCCTAGTCACAGCACCCCTAGGCTGAGCACCCCCAGTCTCAGCACCCCCAGGCTCAGCCCCCCAAGTCTCAGCACCAGCAATCTCAGCATCCCTAGTAGCACAAGAGTCAACAGCTACCTCAACAGGCTCTACCGCATCTACCTAGGACACACCTGAGGGGGCAGGACCCTAGGGGGGAAGGGGGTCTACCGGGGGGGGGGGGGGGGACCTGGCGCGAGGAAGAGCGGCGGCGGGGGGAGGGGCGCAGTGCGGTAGGGGAAGAGACGGTAGTAAGGAACCGACTCGTCAAAGGTGACGTCCTGGGAGGACACAACACGCGGCGAGGTGGGGTGGTAAAACTGCCAACCAGGCGCGTCAGGGGGGAAGCCAAGGAAGACGCAGGGAACAGTACGGGAGGACAGCTTGTCAGCACACAAGTCGCGGACAATATCTCAAGATCCCCAGACACGGAACGTAGACGCATCGCCAACCTTCCCTGTCCATCGCAGAGTAGGGGAGGTCTCCATAGTCAAAATCAAAGATAGCAACCCCCCACCTAAGCAGCTCGCCCCTGCGAGGGATCTCAATGGCGTCAGGAAGGCGAGGGATCTCAATGCACCTACGGTTGTCCTTGCGCTGAGGTACCTATCTTCCTCAAGCTCCTAGCAGACAAAGCGGCTCGGCGCCACTTCTATGCCGACTCAAAATCCCACTACGCCGCCAAGTTTCTGCACCAATTCAGGCAACAGTGGTCGGTGGCCTTACAGAGAGCGCAATCCGTGCGACTCCTCCTTAGATGCAACCCTTTGAGAGAGAGGATCCTAGCCTCTGCCCTCTCCCCTTTAGCCCTTTGCCCTCTCCTTTGTGAGCGTTGTAAGAGTGTGAGAGTACGACGGCTTATGCCAGCTATGCTTGCTTGCCTTTACTTTATTATGCTATTTCTAGCATAGGATAATTATATGCATGCATGAATTGCTTGATTTCCTAGGCTAGGTGCTTTCCTATATTTTATTATAGTTATAGCCCCGAGCTAGGCTGCGTGCACCGAATTCTGGCTTTTCGGTTGCCACCAAATTGCCTTCTACTGAATTCGGGGAGGATCTGTTCGGGACGCTTCGCGACCCGCGAAACCTTTGCGTAACACCTGGTTACAGGGCCTTGTGTCGAGCCCATATATAGCCTCGTGTTGTACCCAGGTGAGCATTCAATTCAATTCAAACTCTCTTTTCTGAGCTCGATCCTAGATCCTCACACTTGGTAATCAGAACCTATTTGCAAGCGAAGTTTTTTGACCGCTAAAACCTAGCTTTTGAAACCGCGAGGGCGACGACGGAAATCGCTGATCTCGGGTACGTAAACCAGTTCTGCACTATTTTCAAACTTCCCCCTCGATCCGGTTTTCGAACACTCCTCAGGTCCAGTGGCAAAAAAGTTGGATTTTCGACCATCAGATCGATTTGAATCTCAACGGCCTCCAGAATTTCACCCAAAAAAGTGGGAATTTGGAGTGTCGGGTCGAATTTCTTTTCAACGGCCGAGATCAGACGCAAATTTCTATGAAGGGAGAATAACGGGACCTACAAAATCAGCCCTTGTCATTTCTGCAGTCAACTCGGCTCACAGTAAGATGACCAGCGCCTAAAATTCATATATTTCCGTTGCAAATCTTCTAATAAATCGCCAAATGGAGGAAAGCGGTGATAATTTTGTAAAGATAATTACGGAGCTACACACCGACCTGGACCAGACGCGAGCGGTACTCCAGCGAATAGAGGAGCTTCTTGCGAACCAGTCGGCAGCCGCCACGGCAGCAGTGAACGCAGCGCCGAATGCAATAGCAACGTCAGCAGCAGCAGCGGCTACACCGACACTTCACCCAGCAGCAGCGGCAGCAGCTACAGTGAATCTTGAGGTGGCACGGCCGAGGCTACCGGAGACGTTCAATCCGAATGCGAGAGACACCGACGTTCGTCGAATCATTTCGACCCTCGAAATTTACTTCGAGGCCGTTGGCTGTACGACCCCGACACACGATGCAATGCGGATTTGGCTCGCAGCGATAGTGTTACGAGGCCTGGCGGTCGAGTCGATTTACAACAGCAATAAGATCCGAGGCAAGGGGTCATGGACGCAGTTTCGGGAAGCTTTAATTCAATGTTTCGAACTAATCAACTCCAGCTACATGGCGCGGCAGCAGATTCATCGGCATAAAAAGTTCAGCAGTGTAACATAGTACACACAGCAGATGGAGAGCCTCTTCAAGCGAATTACCGACCTGACTGAAGGGGAAAAAATCCAAGCGTATACTGAGGGGCTAAAGATGGAAGCCCGCCGACAGGTGATTGCCGCAAACTACAACAACTATTGCGACATGGTGTGTGCAGCAGAGAGATTCGATGTGCTAATGCGATGTGAGCCTGAGACACGACGCCACATGCCGAACAGATCATTCGACACAAAGCAATCAGCACCACCCATGACCACCGACCTGATGGATATGGAAAATATCGACGCAAAGCAGCGGCCCACAAAATATGAGAAGTGCGAATTATGCAGCGCAGCACGACATCGAGACTCTTTGCATGTTGGAAGTTGAAGAAGGTGCTAGCGGAGCTACAGGGCAACAACAGTGCGACATCCACGATGGGGAAAAAAGGAGGACATGATGGCGCGAAATTAAATCGCCACGACTGGCCAGCAACAGCTGAATATTCCCTCTCAAGGTTTTCAAGCCTTTGAAAAATTCGGGGGACATTTCAAGGCCAAGAAAAAGCCTTCAGACGTTATTCAGGTACCTGAAAAGTTGGGCAAACCACTACGGAGCATTGAAAAGGGTCGTGCGTTCCAAGAAAATCATATTCTTTCCCCGCAACATAGTGTTGAGGCTCCCCATTGCCCACAAGAGAAGCCTACACAGCTGCAAAGGCTTAAGGGAAGGTTCCAGGCCAGGCCTCGGATAAATCCTTCTAACCCAACTCAGTTGGAAATTGATATGGCGTCAGCAGCTTCGAGCGCAGGACCGAGGGATGATCTATTCGACGTACCCTATGATCCTATAAGCGAGACCATCTACGGTTACTCGGAGCAGCAAAAACCACTACTACTCGAGGTGATCTGCAATGGGCGACGCCTCCAGGCAAAGGTGGACAGTGGTGCATCCCACTTGGTGTGCGACCGCGAGACGTTGGAGAAAATTGGAGAATTTTTGAAGGCGACCAAGTTCTCAGCAACAATGGTGGACGGTACAAAACTTCCCATCCACGGCGAAGCATCACTGCAGCTACACATAGGGGCGCTGAGGTGGAAGCCGACGTTGCCGATCACAAACATTAAGGGTTTAGATTTCATCTTGGGGCGAGATTTCTTGAAGCGGTTCAACCCCGAGATCGACTGGGTCAGCACAAAGATGTGCATCTACAACAACGGGAAAGGAGTGGAGTTGCTAAGCTGGACGGATACAGGGAACATTCCTGAAATGACACTGGCACGGTTCGAACGGACGGTGAACGAGAGTAACAAGGGTTACTTAGCACTGGCTATGGCAGCAGCAGAGAAGGAGAAGCCGAGTTCGGTGCTACTTGCAGCAGTATAGGAGGTGTTGGAGCAGTACAAGGATATAATGCCCGACGACCTACCCGTAGGCGTACCTCCAGCACGCACCCACGAGCACGAGATCGTGGAGGAACCAGGTGCGAAACCCGTCTCACGCGCACCATAGCGACTGAGTCCGACCGAGCTGACAGACATGAAGAAACAGATAGAGTATCTACTGGATAGACAACTGATCCGCCCATCCGCCTCTCCCTACGGTGCACCAGTCCTCTTCACTCCAAAACCAGACGGCAGTCTACGGATGTGCATCGACTACCATGCACTGAACAAACAGACAGTTCAAAACCAATACCCCATACCGCGCATAGACGACCTACTGGACCAACTGCGTGGTGCAACAGTCTTTTCGAAGCTGGACCTACGATCGGGTTGCTGGCAGATCAAGATGGCAGACAACTCGATCCACGAGACGGCGTTCCGTACCAAATACGGCTCCTACGAATACTTGGTGATGCCGTTCGGACTCTGCAACGCACCAGCAACGTTTCACGCGGAGATGAATCACATCTTACGACCCCTGGTGGACGAGTGCGTGGTGGTGTACCTGGACGACATTCTCATCTACTCCAAGAACATGAAGGAGCACGTGGAGCATCTGCGGAAGGTTTTCGAGATCCTGCGGAAAAACAAGTTCTACGTAAAGCTGTCGAAGAGCGACTTCGCCCTGAAGAAGGTGCAGTTTGGTGGGCACATGGTGAGTGCTGAGGGCGTACACGTGGACCCGCGGAAGATCGAAGCCGTCAAGAAGTGGAAGGTACCGGAGAATGTGAAGGAGTTGCAGCAGTTCCTAGGCTTCACCAACTACTACAACAGGTTCGTGCCGCAGTACGCAAAGATAACAACGCCACTGACCGACCTACTGAAAAAGGATACGCCCTTCAAATGGGATACTCCTCATCAACAAGCCATGGAACAGCTACACACAGCACTGACTACAATGCCAGTACTCATCTTGCCGGATCCAGACAAGGACTACGTAGTGGAAACAAACGCTAGTGACCAAGCAATCGGAGCAGTACTGATGCAGGATCACGGACGCGGTTTGCAGCCCATTGCCTACCTCAATAAGAAGCTACACGGAGCAGACCTGAACTACCCCATCCATGACAAGGAAGCCTTAGCGATAGTCATAGCCTTCAAGGCGTGGAGGTGTTACCTAGAGGGAGCCAAGACTACAGTCTATACTGACCACTGCAGTCTAGTCAATGCTCTCATGACGACAGGTGCGGTGGGTGGACTTCCTGGAAACTCACTTCCACTACGACATCATCAACAAGCCCGGGCTACACAACAAAGCAGACGCGTTGAGCCGCCCGGGTCATGTAGCACGCATCCAGCTCGACGGGATGAATCCTCTGCTCAAGGGTCTATTCCAACATGGGTACTCCGTGGACGCAGAGATCTCTACAGCACAGACCAAGAAGTTGTTACAGTGGGAGAAAGACTTAGATGTAAGGAAGGGTTCAGGAAAGATCTGGGTACCAAATTACGCCCCGCTACGGTAGATCCTATTGGACGAGTTTCACGACGTACCTTACGCGGGACATTTTGGGAGCAACAAGACATTAGCAGGGATAGCGAAGTATTACTAGTGGCCTGGGATGGCAGCAAACGTGCAACGGTTCGTCACCTCTTGCGACACGTGCTAGCGGATGAAGAGTAGCAACCAGAAAAAAAAAAGGGTTACTTCACCCTCTACCTATACCGGAGCAGCCATGGCAGGTCGTTAGCCTCGCCTTTATCGCAAGACTTCCTTCAACCTTACGGAGACATGATTCCATCCTCGTGGTGATCGATAAGTTCTCCAAAGTGGGTCACTTCATATTGACCAATGCTACAGCTACAGCTGAAGCAACTGCTCGCCTCTTCTTCGACCGCATCATCACCATCCACGGCATCCCTCCTACACTTATCTCAGACAGAGACCCCAAATTCACGAGAAAGTTTTGGAAGGAGCTCATGGGATTATTGGGGACCAAACTTGCGATGTCCTCAGCATACCACCCACAGACTGACGGACAGACCGAGCGACTCCATCAGGTGGTTGAATATTTACTGCCCATAGCTTGCAAAGACAACGTCAGCCACTGGGACACACAGTTACCGACCCTAGAGTTTGCTTACAACAACGCGTCACAGGTGGCCACAGGGAAAACTCCCTTCTTCTTGTGTTACGGACGGGAACCACTCACACCACAGCAGCCAACCACACCGGCACACGTCCAAGCCGCACATGACTTCGTCACCACCATGCAGCAGCTATGGGAGAAGACTCAGCGACGACTCACCACGATGCAGAACTCCCCGAAGCAGTATGCTGATCGTCATCGACGTAATCACTCAGTAGCAGTCGGAGATGAGGTGCTTCTTGACACGCGCAACTTGAACCTGTCTCACCTCCCATCCAAACTCCGGCCTCGCTTCTGTGGTCCTTTTCTCGTTGAGGTACAGGTGACACCAGTTACATTCCGCTTGTACTTACCTGATACGTGGAAGCTTCACAATGCTTTCCATGTGCAGCTACTGAAACCCTACAAGGACCCCAACCAATAGTTCCAGGGACGGCAGCTACCGCCACCTCGACCTGTTCTTGTGCAAGATGAACCCGACTACGAGATTGAGTGCGTTCTCTCTCATCAACGCCGCGGCGGCAAGACCCTCAAGTTCCCGATACGCTGGAAAGGATATGACCTCATTGAGGACAGTTGAGTTGCAGAAGCTGATATGGGCAACGCACGCCGTGCTCTCAAGGACTATCTTGTCAAGCAGGGTGTATCTCACACCACCCAGCTTTGAGGGGGGGACGTGTGAGAGTACGACGGCTTATGCCAGCTATGCTTGCTTGCCTTTACTTATTTATGCTATTTCTAGCACAGGATAATTATATGAATGCATGAATTGCTTGATTTCCTAGGCTAGGTGCTTTCCTATATTTTGTTATAGTTATAGCACCGAGCTAGGTTGCGTGCACCGAATTCTGGCTTTTCGGTTGCCACCAAATGGCCTTCTACCGAATTCCGGGAGGATCTGTTCGGGACGCTTCGCAACCCGCGGAACCTTTGCGTAACACCTGGTTACAGGGCCTTGTGTCAAGCCTATACATAGGCTTGTGTTGTACCCAGGTGATCATTCAATTCAAACTCTCTTTTCTGAGCTTGATCCTAGATCCTCAAAAAGAGGCCTCTCTGGGCCTCTTCATCTCATTGTTCAGTTGGTGCAGAAATTTTTCGCTCGCACGGGAGGGGACGGCAAGTGACAACACACACAGTGGTTCATAATCGAAGGCAGTACAAGCATGACATTCTCTACGGTAGCCTAGCTGAGCAAACCAAGGATGGGGCAAACGGAGCCCGCGTCTACATGCGGTGAAGAATGCCCGTCAGGGAGCGCCACAACTCTCGGACCACAAGCGTGCTTGCGGCGATCGCCACGGCTTCTGATCCAGCGCGCAAGTGCCGCCTCAAGCCCCGGACAGCCTCGTTAAGTAGTCCTGTAGCAGCAGCGCCACCCTCTGCAGGCGGAGCTAGCACAGGCACAAGCAGCACTGCGAGCTGGTCCCCCGCGTCCAGGCAAGTGTCACGCTTGCGGCCACGGAAGGTCTCAGGAGGGATCACGGGGAGAGAGGAATGAGCAAGGACCTGAATCAACAGTAGCGTGTGGAGACTCTCCGCAAGGCGGTGGAGCTGGCCTAGTGTTGCCTTGGGAACACGGGTCTATGGAGGCTGGAGTGCCTCCGCCAGGAACTGGAGCGGCTCATCAGCATCAACTGGGAGAGCATACGGAGCCGCCACCGTGCCACCACCCGCGGCCACAAACTCCACTCCCGCAACGGGCGGAACCGGCGGCAAATGAAGACGAGAGCTGGGAGCAGGTGCCGAGATAGCAGGAGAAGGAGCTCGCGGCGCAAGGATCTGAGGAGGAGGCGCATCAACATGCTGCGGGTTCGTGGGGAGCGCGGCCGGACGAGGAGCCTCAAGGGCTGGCGAGGGGCACATCGAACTGCTCTGGCTCTGTGCCGCCCTTTCTTCTCGAACCGCCCTCGACACTTCCGCTGAAGATCCGCCATTGTCACGGGCGAACGATACCCCCCACCCCCCCCATGAGCACGGGGACCCCTCTAATCCCCCTGACCTCCGGGATGAGCGGGCCAGTGTGAGTGTTGCAGATAACGCCGCGGAGACTCCCGCTGGCGACGAGACGACTTGCGCTTCTGGTGGGGAGCGGGGGAATGGGGGCGCGACGAGCGACGGTCGGGCGACGGTGGGCGTGACGCTTGACCCGCCAGGGCCATCGGCGTCACAGCAGGGGCGGACGGACCCGCCGCCGAGGGCTCAACCAACGGAGCTAGTCCGCCAGTGGTGGCGAACGCCGCCTTCGGTGACGAAGCGAAGGCCGGAGCAGGCACGGCGGGGACAGAAGCAGGCAGTGCAACAGGGGCGCCAGGGACAGGCGCAGGGAGACCAGCAGCACCCCCAACATGGGTAGACGCCGACCACGCGACAAGGGGAGCCGAGGGGCTAGGGGCCGCAGGCAGAGTAGACGGAACATCAGCAGGGGCAGATGGGTCAGTCTCCAACGCGGCAAGGAGACCCGCCGGTGCGTGGGGAGGAGTCTTTTTAGCGACTATTGTCACGTGCTTCGGAGCCGGCGGTAGAGGGGGCTTTGTCGCCATGGTCGCCCTTTCGGGCTCTGCTTGAGGCTTGGCATCCGCAGCCGACCAGGCAGCAACAAGCTCTGGCGACGGCTCATGCGCACCGACAATCACCATCTGTGGAGCGGAGAGGTTGCGGGGCTAGGAGACAAGATACTAGCGGGATGGGGGGAGGACTGGAGAACGGCTATCAAGCAGCAGCACGCCTGGCTTTAAACACGCTGGAAAAAACTAATGAGGAAGAAGAGTTGAGAGACCCTTCTTATAGGGAAGAATCGCTCCCCCCAAGTGAAGATGATGGACCAGAAGACGAAGGCAGGGCAAGGGAGACATTGGGGAGAGGAGCAGCCGATGTTGGACACTCAGCAATACAAGTGCCACAAGCGGGCCATCGACCGTCGGATGTCGATCGAATGGGTGATATCCCAACGCCAACTCCCACCACGAGGACGAGCCGCGCTCAATGAAATCAAACTGCCGCGAATGGCATGACGCGCCAATCCGCCCTGATCCCCCGCTATTTTTCGCCTGACGAGTTAGCGAAGCAAGCAGATCTGTTCGCATCCATTGCGAACTGGGACATTGCGGCACTCGGCGACAGTCGACAGCCTTTGCTGTCCCGACGTTTTCCGCCAAACCTTTGCCAACTATTCTCACTGGCGCTTCTGACGCCGTTACTCCACCTTTCGCGAAACCCTGAATCCGAAATGGGATGGTGCCTACTGCTTTTTCTCCCGCGCCTAACACTTTGCCAATCCTTGCCACAGCAACCGAACTGGCTAGGGATCAAGGGCCGGCTCCGAGCCTTCCAGCGAGGCAAATGGGAGCAGCTGTACCAGGACACGGTGACCCGGTCAACAGACCCCCATCACCACGACAGCAGCCCGACGTGACAGGGGTCATCAGCCGAGCCGAAGGATTGGCGAAACGTGGCAGTCTAGGCGGAGCCGTGCTGGCTCTGGAGTCAACACCAGTCTGCACCCCCAGTCTGGAAATCTTGGAGGAGCTCCGTCAAAAACACCCGCCCGCTGTACACGACGGAGTGTTCTGGCCCGGGCCACCCGAGTCAACGCTGTCCATAACCCACGCAGAGTTCGCCAAGCTCATGGGGAGATGCGAGAACGGAGTTGGAGCCGGACCGTCTGGCACGACATTTGAGCACATGCGCGACGCGGCGATCACCAACGCGATTGTCAGCACCCATCTGCATGCCTTGGTTAATGCCATGCTTGGAGGAAAGTTGCCAGGCCCGATCGCAAAACTCTGGACGGCTTTGCGACTAATAGTTTTGGCCAAACCTGGTGGAGGCGCCTGGCCAATCGCGATAGGCGAATGTTTGACGAGACTAACAGCCAAGACAGCCATGGGAGAAGCTTCCCGCAATTACTTCCTGCCACTCCAGTACGGTGTAGCAGTGCCTGGGAGAGCGGAGGGAGTAATCCATGCAGCGAGGGCATTTTTGGATGCCCGTCCCAAAAGCCTGGTTCTGCAAGCAGATATCTCAAACGCATTCAATAGTATCTCGCAAGAAGCAATCTCTACAGCGTTACAGGAGCCCACACTCTCGCCACTGCAGCCGTTTGTTAAACTGATTTACGGTAACCCGTCGCAATTGCTCCTAGACTCGAACTTCAACTGCGACCCACTGCAAAGTGGACGTGGTGTCCGGCAAGGGGACCCACTCGGCTTGCTACTGTTTGCAGCAGGGGTACACCCCGTGCTTCGTGCGACAGCTGAGGCACACCCCGACGTGCTGTGTTTGGCGTATGCGGATGACGTTACATTCTTGGGTGACTCGTCTCGCACTGTAGGTGCTTTCACGCATTTGACAGCCAAACTTGCACATAATCCCTAGACATGCTCAGCCTGGAGTTCAACCACGAGCACACACTCACAACTCCCGCCCGGCGTGCCATACTCCAAGGATGGAGTGAGACTTCTAGGTAGTTACCTCGGGACTGACGCTGGAGCAGCCTCGTTTCTGACGGAATGGCTCGACGAGATGACGAAGCCTCTACCACTCATAGAACGTGCCGGCCCCCGGGTGGCCGCACTTCTACTCACGCGATGCATCTCCAAACGGGTAGCCTATCTTATTAGAACGACTCCTCTCCACCTCCTACCCCGCGACACCTAGAGCCAGTGGGGTCGGGACCTACTTACCACCCTACTCACCTTATGCGACATCCGCACACCAACTTGCCGGACCGAGCAAGCTTGCGTCTGGAAACAAGCGTCAATTCCCACATCATTAGGCGGCATCGACATTACGGACCCGCTTATAGAAGGAGTTTACGGTTTCATAGCAAGTTTCACCCAAGTGGCGCTCTTCCTGTCCTCCCTCGCGCTAGGTCCATCGAGTACTTTAACGGTAGCCCATAACCACATGCTCTTGCCGTGGGACGTCGGCACACCTCTGCATTCCTGGCTCACGGAGTGGGAAGCGGCCCTACCGTTAGATGCACGTGAGTTCCTGGAGAAGGAGAGGCTGGAGCGATCAGATATTTGGCTCCATCATGTGCTCGGGCTGAAGGTGCACGAGACTAGATACGCCGCGCAGGTCCAGGCAACAAGGCGCATGCGGATGAACCCGCTATTAGGCCATACTCAACGTATGTTCTCGTTGACTAGGTACGGCAACGGTGATTGGCTAACTGTGATCCCTATCGAAGCCACGCGACAGATAGGCCACATACACTTTGCCAACGCCGTGCGCTTTCGGCTAGGGCTCCCCTTCTCAACTCCTAAGAACTGCGACTACGCGGACCAGACAGCTATCACGGATCCCCACCTCCTGAACCACCTCCTCCGCTGCGGCACAGGCAAGCACCGCATTAACAGTCATAATGAGCTGCGGGATGCATGCATTAGCATGGCGCAACATGCGGGCTTCATTGTTCACAGTGAGTCCGCCGCTCACTGCCCCATTGAGGAACAAACCGCCGACTTCACCATGACGGATAGGAGTAGTGGGGCGGTTTATATCTGTGATGTCACCATCATGGATCCCATCAGCACCAGGGATCTAGAGGCACAAAAGGGGAGGGGATGGGCAGCCCAAGAACAAGCAAATAATAGATCAAACACTATGCCAACCAGCCAGAGACGGTCGGCTTTTTCCCACTGGTGGTAGACACCTACGGCTGCCCATGCGCGGAAGTCCCGGTCTTCCTCAAGCTTCTAGCAGACACAGCGGCTCCGCGCCACTTCAACGCCGTCTCTAAATCTTTCTACGCCACTAAGGGGAATTCGAAACGACCTAGCTAGCCATGTACTCTAAGGGGTGCATTGCCTTATTTTAGCGAAATCCAACCGTGCGACTCCAGACAGTTACGAAACTGTTTGGACAAAATCCTCACCACTATTGCTGTCTGGTGCTGTCTACTCAACGGTCCAGATATCTTCGTAACCGTACGACCCTTCGCATCAATTCCGTCTTTTGTTCTTCATTTTCGGTAGTGCGTGTTTCGATTGCTGCGGTAAAGAGTGCACAGTGATGCTTCTACTATTCGTAACACCCCCCTTCACTCCTGACCGTAGCAAGTCTTAACCCGCGTGACTACTCTGCTGAGTTCGTGGCAGTGTTGGTACTACTGACATGACAGCTTCTTTGTGAGAAAGTCAGCTGCCATGTCACTTGTCGGGCAGTAGGCTAGGTCAACTTTGCCCTTGTCAACTTCGTCCTCGATGAAGAAGTGCCGCAGCGCGATGTGTTTGGTGCGGTTGACGAATCCAGGCTTGTTTGCGATCCTTATCGCACTCTGGTTATCGCAGTGCAGGCAAAAGTTTGCCGAGGCTGGACTTTTTGCCTCTTGCAGTAGCTCCTGAGATAGAGGACTTCGCGAAGGCTGCTGTTGCTGCGATGAATTCAGCTTCCGCTGATGACAAGGCAACCAACTCCTGCTTCTGTGAATTCCAGGAGATGGGACCGCTGCGCTCGAGCTGGAAATGAAAGCATATCCTAGACCGCCGATTGTCAAGGTCAGCAGCATGATCCGCGACCACGTAGCCGATGAGGTTGAAGGACGAGGTTGGGATGGTGGAGTAGCAAAGCCCAACATTAGGCGTGGAGATGAAAAACTGAAGTGCGCGCTTGAGATCTAGTAAATTCCCAGCCGTTGGTTTGCGTGAGTACTGAGCCAACTGGCTCGCGATCTAGGAGAGATTGGGCCTACAGGTAACGGATGCAAAGAGTAGGCATCCTTGCTGCTGGTGGTAGGTGTGAAGCGCAGCAGGGGACAGGGCTTTATTGTCGGGTTTGTGGTTGGGTCCTGGAGTGCAATAAGGGGTGGAGAGTGGTGCAGGCGCAATGTTGAAGTGCTTACTAAGTTTCTCTGCATACTTGGCTGCTGAGATATGAATGGCTTCCAGCGAGTAAGAGATGTTGAGCCCAAGGAAATGCTTCACGTCATGGTTGCAGGTGATGTCGATGTGCCCTGCTAAGTTTTTCTCGAACTGCTCCAGCAACTCATTACTTGACCCTGTATAGAGGAGGTCGTCGACGTAGACCGTGAGTAGGATCTATTCGCTGCAAAAATCGCGATGATACATCCCTGGATCGTGAGGCAGCTGCTTGAACCCAATTTGAAGCAGTATATTGTGCAGGTACTGCTACCAGAGCCTTGGCGCCTTCTTGATCCCGTGAAGGGATTTTTGCAGCTGGCAGACACGTGAATCCCTTTTGCCGTATGTGTGTGGCTGCTCCACATAGATCACTACATCAACTAACGCGTACAGGAACGTGTTCTTCACATCAATTTGTCAAAGTGGGAGGTGTCGCGCGGCAGCGATGGCGAGGAGAATTGTGATGGAGGTATGACGACTAACCGGTGCAAATGTCTGGTCGATGTCAATGCCGTGCCTCTGATCGTAACCGCGCACTACCGAGCATGCCTTGAATCGCTTGATCGTGCCGTCAACTGCGGTCTTCACGCAGAAGACCCATTTCCTGGAGAGAATCTCCCTTCCCTTAATTGTGTCTCGATCGACGAGCATCCAGGTGTCATGGGACTCAAAGCCTTAATTTTTGCATCCATTGCTTCGCGCCACTCCTTGCTGTATGGTCCCGTGAATGCTTGGCGCGGATTGTTCGGCTCGATGGCACGTGGCGCCGTTGAGGTGGCGGTGTGGAGCCTTAGAAGTTGGAGTCCCGAAACTGTGCTGTTGTGGCTGTGCTGTGGAATGACTTCCTGTACATTGTCGTCGTTGCTTTCCAGTTCAGGTGGTGCATGCGGTGCTGCACCTTTGCCGCGTCCGCTTCTACTTCCGCTTGCTACGCCTGCTCCTCCTCCAGAAAAATCATCATCGTCGTCGTCGTCGCTGTCGCGATCGCCTCTAGTGAATTCGCCTCTAGGATCCCACTCTAGAATGGCTGCTGCAGCCTCGTCCTTAGGTGAGGCGTAGCTGTGTCCGTCGTTGGCGTACACGCGATTCGTGTTTGCTTGCTTGTCTTAGCGGAATTGCCGAAGGAAGAGTCTTTCGTAGAAGATGGCATTGTGCGCGTTCTTGATCTTTTGGCTCAAGAGGTCCAGAATGAACCAAGCTTTGTGCTCGTGGCTGATGCCGAGGTGATTCCCCCAGTGCGCGCGACTTGCAAACTTCCCGATAGTTGATGTCGGCGGGCGGTAATGCACCATGCATCCCCACACACGGAGCATGGATGTGTCGCCCTTAGTCTCCGTCCACTTCACATGCGGTGATGAGTTGCCGGTGATGGTGGTGGTTGACAGCACGTTGTGCACTCGAACGGCGTGATGCATTACGTAGGTCCAGTAGGTTGGCGGAAGCTTTGACTTCTTCATCAGCGCCCGCACCTTTGTTATGAGGGTGCGATCCGGGCGCTCAACTACGCCTTGTTGCTGGTGCGCATAGGGGAGAGAAATGTGGTGCTCGATTCCCTTCTGTGCGAGGTAATCCTGCAGCTCCTTACTCCTAAACTCTGCCGCGCTGTCAGACTACCAAATCTTCAACTTCTCCCCAGATTGTCGCTGCGCGTGCGCTAGCCACAGGCGGCACACTTCGCACGCTCCGCTGCGCACTTCTACGTTTACAACCCATATGTGTGAGAATTGAGGAATTAAGAAGAGAGAGTTTCACTAGCAAGTAGTTGAGTGCATATGGGAAACCGTAAGTTGGGCTGTACTCACTATTGAGTACCCCACTGCAGGCTAGACAAACATAACATTCTGATACACCCCCATAGCCAAAGTGGGGTGAAATCAGCACAATAAGCAAGCAGGCATAGAGCAAGAGTTCACAATAGCAAGCAAAGCTAGAGTCATTCACAAAGGGCAAGTGAGGAGGAGGAGGCCAGACTGTAAGAGGAGAGGAGATAGGAGGTGACGGGTGAAGCTGCAGACACACGGGCGACAGGAGTCATAGTGGCACATCGGCTACCGGAACAGTGCTCCGGACTACTGGAGTAATTGGCTCCGCGGCTAAGACTAGCGGTAGACGAGCAACGGACCCACGGGCGACCGGCACAGCTGGCTACGACTGGGCTACCGGAGCAGCGCCCTGGACTAATGGTGCTGCTGACAACACGACGACAACCTCCGTTCAACCAACCTCCTCCAGCTGCCCCACATCTCTCGACACACACCCCCTGCTCAAACCCTAGCTCCACTCCCATAGCACCCCCTTTACACCCTAAACCGCTGGCTCACACACATCCACCTCCCTCAAAACCCTAGCTCCACTCCCACAGCACCCCCCTTAAACCCTAAACCCCAGACTCCCACACATCCACCCCCCTCAGCGACAGCTGCAGCACTGGGAGACGAACGAGGAGGGGGAGCAGGGGAGACCACACACCCGTCACCCCCAACTCACCACTCCCAGGCCCTAACACAGGGCAGGGCGGGACAGCGGGTAAGGAGGTTTGGGGGGGGGGGGGGGGGGGGGGGGGACGTGCGGTCTCCCAGAACGCCAAAATAGCGGCAGAAGGGGCGATGCTCGCCACCCTCCCCCAGGTTGCCCCTCAGGTTGCCTCGACAAGCGACGGGAAAAGAAGGAGGGGGGGGTGCACGTGCCCTCGGGGCACCGCGGCTGGCGATGGGGCATGGCCGGGGCGGGGTCGGGGCCGCAAGTGGCGGCGTCGGGGCCACTGGAGGCGACGAAGGGGCCGCTAGCGGCGGCGATGGGGCCGATGGAGGCGGCGACGGGGCCGCTTGCGGCAACAACGCGGCCGCTGGCGACGCCGACGGGGCCCATAGAAGCGATGACGGGGCTGCTAGGGTCGGTGACGGGGCCGCTGGCGGCGGCGACGGGCCGCTGGCGGCGGCGACAGGACCGATAGGGGCGGCGTCGGGGCCGCTCTCCAAGGTCGGTCAGCAAGTAGGTGAGCCAGCGTAGCTCCTGGGCCGCCATGGCTGTGGCGTAGATCTCAGCCTCACAACTGGAGCTGAGAACAGAAGAAGAGCGAGTAGAACACCAAGAAACTGAACCAGAGCCAAGACTGAAGGTGTAACCCTGAAACGACCGCTGACTAGCCTAGTCGTCTTGTCAGACATATATGGCATAGCTGTTGTAGGCTATAGTGGGGTAGCACATATGGGGTACAGGTTTCTAGGCTGACATTTCATTCTCGTTCAGTTCTTCTCATGGTATTGAGCAGGTTCCCCAGTGGGAACTGCGCCTAAGGCCCACCACTCGAAATTTTTTTTTTCTGCCCGAAGCGCTCTCATCCCGAATCGCGCCTCGGGCCACTCTTTCACCGAGCCGCCCTAGCGGCCGGCCTTACCCTCGCGGCCCCGCTGCCCCGTGAACGCGGCCCCGCCGCCTCTTCTCTCGCGGCCTTGCCGCCCTTGCTCACGCGGCCCCGCCGCTCCTGATCGTGCAGCCCCACCGCCTCTCCTCGTGCGGCCCCGCCGCTCCCTGATCGCGGCCTCGCCGCCCCTGCTCCAGCGGCCCCGCCGCCCCTTCTCTTGCGGCCTCACCACCCCTGCTCGCGGCCTTGCCGCCTCTGATCTCGCGGCCCCGCCGCCCCTTATCTCGCGGCACCGCCGTCCCTGATCTCGCGGCCCTGCCACCCCAGCAACTGCAACAGCCGAGCCGCCCGACTGCAGCAGCCGAGCCGCCCCGTTGCCGAGCCGCCCAGCAGCAACCGAGCCGCCCAGCAGCAGCCGAGCCGTCTGGAAGCAGCCGAGCCGCCCAGCAGCAGCTGAGCCGTCTGGAAGCAGCCGAGCCGCCCCGCAGCAGCCGAGCCGCCCACGAGCCGGACCGCCCGACCTGCCTTTCTGGTGAGCACGGCACTGCCCCACTGCTACTTCGTGCCCTTCCCCACTGCTTGCACTACTAGTCTGTCACCGTCATGGCTACCCCCAGTGTCCTCGCTTTTGACGCTGAGGGTCGAGCCATTGACTTTGAGGTCTGGGTCGACGACCTGCAGTTGTTTTTACAGTGCGATAGGGCGGACGGTCTCTCTCTCTTTGACCTAACCTTTGGCGCCTCTCCTGTCCCTGCTGCTGATGCTGACCCCACTGTTCGCTCTCAGTGGGCCACCCGCGATGCTGCTGCACGTCTTGCTGTGCGTCACCACCTCGCCACTACTGAGCCTGCGCACTTTAGTCAGTACAAGAGTGCTCAGACCTTGTACGACGCTGTAGTTGCGCGCTACTCTTCCCCTGCCACTGCTGCACTGAGCCGCCTGATGCTACCGTACCTCTTTCCTGACCTCACTGCCTTTCCCACTGTCGCTGACCTCATTACGCACCTCCGCACTAGTGACACTCGCTACCGCGCCGCCCTTCCTGCTGAGTTCTGCGCCAAGAACCCCCCCCCCCCCCCCCCATGTACATCACTCTCTACTACGTAGTCGCACGCCTCGCTGACTCCCTTCGCGCAGTCAGGGACCACTTTCTCTCACTCTGTCCCACCACCCTCGCTGTCGACCTCCTCGAGAAGGCCCTCCTAGCGGCGGAGAAGAGCATCGTCGCTGTAGGAGCTTCTCGGGGTGACCCTCGCACCCCCATCTTTAAGGGGTGCTCTCCTTCCCCCCTATTGCCCTCTGTTGCCTCTGCTGCTGCTGCCGACCTGCTTGGTCTTGAGTCGGTCGGCGCGGCGTCTGCCCCTAGCGGGAGACGCCGCTCTGGCAAGGGCAAGGGGGGCAAGGGCGCGGGTGGAGCTGGAGGGGGCGGTGGAGGTGGCGGTGGAGGCGGCGGAGGGATTGGGGGTGGAGGCAGGAGTGGTGGCGGGGGTGGTGGTGGTGGTGGCAGCGGCGGAGGAGGCGGCGGTGGTGGCGGCAGCGGTGGAGGTGGAGGCGGCGGAGGAGGCGGAGGAGGAGGCGGTGGTGGCGGAGGGGGTGGAGCTGGTCGGGGTGGTACCCCGCAGCGGAGCGTCTCTGGTAGTGGTCAGTGCCAGCAGCAGCAGCAGCGTTCGCGGGACATCCCTCCGCCCCAGCAGCTCCGTGAGTGGTACACGCAGCGTCAACGGGGTGGGGGTACTGGTCCGTGCACCTACGTCCTTCATTCCGGCGACCGCGCGGGTGAGCAGTTTGGGGGTGCCCACCCCACCCAGCGCTGCTTTGGCCGCCTGACGGACGCTTGGCGTCAGCAGTTCCCCGAGGCTAGTGAGATCCCCCGCTGGGGAGAGCTGTCTAGGGCTGGTGTAGCTATCTTTGATCTTGACTTTGATGCTATCCTTGCTGCTATGTATGCTGTGACTATTAGTGAGGAGGGTGATTGTTACCGGTGTTTCCCACCCGACCCAAACATTGGTACTACTGCGCTAGGTGCTTGTGAGACTGCTGCTCTAGGTGCCAGTGCGTCTGCGCTCTCAGGTACTGGTGAGGCTGCGCTCTCAGGTACTGGTGAGGCTGCGATCTCAGGTACTGGTGAGGCTGCGCTCTTAGGTACTGCGTCGGCTTCGGCCTCCCTCACTTTCACACTTGACTCAGGAGCTTCTCGCTCCTTCTTTCGAGACCGCACCACACTCACGCCGCTTGGTCGGCCGGTTGCAGTCTCCCTGGCTGACCCCTCTGGGGGTCCTGTCCTCTCTCACTTTTCCACTGACCTCCCGTGTCCAACTGCCCCCTCGGGCACCCTGTCTGGTCTGTACCTTCCCTCGTTCTCGACGAACTTGGTGAGTGGTGCGGACCTGCAGGATGCGGGGGTTCACTTGTTCACTCGTGCGAGTCAGCGGGTGACCCACTGCACGAACGCACGCACAGGCCGGCACCTGGCCACGTTCTCTCGTCGGCCGGGGTCGAGCCTCTACACCCTGACAACTGAGTCTCCTCCTGTCCCTGCGTCTGGTTAGGTAGCTGCTTCAGGTCAGGTGTTTGCTGCGGCGTCCCGGTCTGGCCCTGAGTCTGCCCCCTGTTCGTGTCGCCTCCTGTCTCACGAGACTCTTCTGTGGCACCACTGTCTTGGCCACCCCTCCTTGCCCCGTCTTCGGGGCATGGCTTCCCGTGTCCTTGTCTCTGGTCTTCCCCAATCTCTCCCTCCCCTTCCTTCGGGACCAGAACCTTCCTGTGTCCCGTGTGTCGAGGGGAGCCTCAGGGCTGCTCCTCACTCCTCCCAGTTTCCCCCGACAGAGGCTCCTCTGCAGACACTTCACATGGATGTGTGGGGCCCGGCGCCCGTCCGTAGGCAGGGTCACAAGCGCTACTTCCTGTTGTTGGTTGATGACTACTCGTGTTACACCACAGTCTTCCCCTTGCGCAGCAAGGGTGCTGTCACTGAGGTGCTGATCGACTGGATCCGCGAGGCTCGTCTCCAGCTCAGGAGGAGCTTCGGCTCGGACTTTCCTGTTCTGCGTCTGCACTCTGACCGCGGTGGGGAGTTCTCCTCTCGCCTTCTGCGAGACTACTGTCGTGCACGGGGGATCCGCCAGACCTTTACACTTCCGGACTCTCCACAGCAAAATGGGATTGCTGAGCGCCGCATTGGCATGGTCATGGATGTCGCTCGTACGTCCATGATGCATGCGGCTGCCCCCCATTTTCTGTGGCCGTTTGCGGTTCGGTACGCGGAGCATCAGCTCAACCTTCACCCCAGGGTCTCTCGGCCCGCGATGTCCCCAGTCTTGCTGTGGACGGGGAAGGTTGGCGATGCGTCTGCGTTCCGTGTCTGGGGATCTCGGGCGTTTGTCCGTGACTTGTCTGCGGACAAGCTGTCCCCTCGTGCTGCTCCCTGTGTCTTCCTTGGCTTCCCCCCTGACGCTCCAGGGTGGCAGTTCTACCACCCCTCCTCTCGTCGTGTTCTGTCCCCCCAAGACGTCACGTTCGACGAGTCAGTCCCCTTCTACCCCCTCTTCCCCTACCGCACTCCTTCCCTCCCCCCGCCACCGGACTTCCTTGTGCCGGTTCCCCCCCCGGTAGACCCCCTCCCCCCTCAGGTTCCTGCCCCCTCAGGTGTGTCCCAGGTAGACGCCGTTGACCTGGTCGAGGTTACTGGTGACTCTGGTGCTGCTGCGGGTGCTGAGCCTAGGGGTGCTGACTCTGGGGGTGTTGTGCGCGGGGGTGCTGAGCCTGGGGGTGGTGAGACTGGAGGTGCTGCTACTAGGGGTGCTGAGCCTGGGGGTGCTACTGCTGAGGATGCTGAGCCTGGGGGTGCTGGGCCGGGGGATGCTGTACCTGGAGCTGCTCAGCTAGGGCTTGCTGAGTCTGGGGGAGCTGAGTCTGGAGCTGCTGAGCCTGGGGGTGCTGCGTCTGGAGCTGCTGAGCCTGGAGGTGCTAAGTCTAAGGGTACTGCGCCTGGAGCTGCTGAGCCTGGGGTTTCTCCTGATGCTCCGTCTCGGCGGGAGCCCCTCTCTCCACAGGAGCTGCGCGAGTGGTTTGCTCACCGCTGGAGGCGTGCTGCTGGAGCTGGAGCTGCTGAGGGTGTTGGTGCTGAGACTACTGCTGTCTATCCTGGCGGTGGTCCAGCTACTGGTGCTGCTGGAGGTCCTGCCGATGGAGGTGTTGGTGGTGCTGGTGCTGCCGCGGAGGGTGCTGGTGCTGTACCTGCTGAGTCTGGAGTTGCCGCGCGGCCTCGGCCGTACTTCGTTCTGCTCCTATAGCAGGTTCTTGGTCTTTCTCCTCCTATAGAGTGTCCACAGCCTGTCCAGTCGCAGTCACTGTTGGAGCCTACCTCCCCACTGCCTGCTCCCTCTCCTTACACTGGTCCTACTACAGGTCTTGCTAAGCGTTGTGAGCCTGCGTCTCGTCCCGCGTCGCCTGTTCGTGCTGCTCGCGCTAGTTGTCGCGGTTCGCGGCAGCGTCCTCCTCCTGTCCCTGGCACGCACCGGATGTCTCTGCGTCCGTCCACTGCTCCTCTGCGTGCCCCTTTGCCTTCTCCTCCTGAGTCCTCTCTTCCTACGCTTGCCGACCCGGAGTCAGACTCCCTTCGTGCTGCCAGTCCTACTGTCACGCATCTGCTTGCTACTGTCGTCACTGACCCCTCTTTTGAGTCTGCTGCTGCGTCTGCTCTTGTTGCTGAGCTCGTCGACTTTGATGCTAGCTGTCGTCTAGACTACGCTGCCAGTCTTGTTGCTGAGTCTGCGTCTGTCTATCTTCCGTCCGTCGGGGGTGAGTGCGCTCTTGGCACGGACGTCCTTGAGGACAGGCAGGAGGAGTTCCAGTGTCTGGCTGCTGCTTCACCTCATCTCGCGTCTGTACTGCTTGCTCCTGAGGGAGACCCGGATGCACTAGACATCACGACTCCGCACTCTTACGCGGAGGCCGTAGAGGGTCCCTACTCCTCTCAGTGGCAGGCAGCTATGGATGCAGAGATGGCTTCCTGGAAGTCCACAGGCACCTACGTTGACGCGGTTCCCCCCCCTGGGGCGAACATCGTCAGTGGCATGTGGATCTTCAGGCTGAAGCGGCCGCCGGGATCTCCACCTGTCTTCAAGGCGTGGTACGTCACTCGTGGCTTCAGTCAGCGGCAGGGAGTTGACTACTTTCAGACCTTCTCTCCCACCCCGAAGATGACCACTCTTCGGGTGCTGCTGCACATTGCCGCTCAGCGCGACTACGAGCTTCACTCTCTTGACTTCAGCACTGCGTTCTTGCAGAGTAGCCTGCACGAGGAGATCTGGCTGCGCCGTCCACTTGGCTTCACTGGGACTTTCCCTCCTGGCACCCAGTGGAGCCTACGACGGCCAGTCTACGGTCTCCGCCAAGTACTCCGTGAGTGGCACGTCACACTGAGGACTACGCTTGCGGCTCTTGGGTTTGCTCCTTCTACTGCTGACCCGTCGCTGTTTCTGCGCACTGACACTTCTCTGCCGCCGTTCTACATCCTCGTGTACGTCGACGACTTGGTCTTTGCCACAGCAGACACTTCTGGACTCGCCTACGTGAAGTGCGAGCTGCTGAAGAGACACACGTGCACAGACCTGGGTGAACTGCACAGCTATCTTGGCTTGCAGATCACTCGGGACAGAGCACGCCGCACCATTACCTTGACTCAGTCACACATGGTGCAACAGGTACTTCAGCGCTTTGGCTTCACGTACTCCTCGCCTCAGGCCACTCCTCTGCCTACTCGCCACTCGCTCTCAGCTCTGCCTTCGGATGAGTCCGTAGAGTCAAGTGGCCCGTACCCAGAGCATGTTGGCTGCCTCATGTACCTGATGACCTGCACACGGCCTCACCTTGCATACCCTCTTAGCATTCTTGCACGCTATGTTGCTCCTGGGAGACACCGACCAGAGCACATGGCTGCGGTGAAGAGGGTGTTGCGCTACCTGTGCAGTACGTCGGGCATGGGGCTGGTGCTTGGAGGGCGGAGTCCAGTGGTCCTTACAGGACACGCAGACGCTTCTTGGGCTGACGACTAGGCTACGCAGCGGTCGTCACAGGGTTACACCTTCAGCCTTGAATCCGGCTCTGTCTCGTGGCGGGATACTCGCTCGTCTTCGGTCCTCAGCTCCAGTTGTGAGGCTGAGATCTACGCAGGGGCCATGGCTGCACAGGAGCTTCGTTGGCTCACCTACCTTCTTACTGACCTTGGAGAGCCGCCTCGTTCTCCTCCAGTGCTGTACGTAGACAACAAGGACATGCTGGCCTTGTGTCCAGACCAGCGCCTGGAGCACAGAACAAAGCACATTGCTCTCCGCTACTTCCTTGCTCGTGAGCTACAGCAGCGTGGACAGTTGCGGCTTGCGTACGTGGCCTCTGAGGCCAACACTGCTGACGTGTTCACGAAGGCACTCGCGCCTTGTGACGATCAGCGCTTCTGCACTGAGTTGGGTCTTGTACCTGTCTTGCCTCACTTGCTCTCCTCTTGACCTTGCTTGTACTTTCACATATATATACCTGCTCTTGCTTGTCTAGCTCTATATGTATATATATGTGTACCCCTCCATGTGAACTGGCCTTGTTGTTGTGCTCGGACTGTGTGGTGACTTTGTGATCCACCCTGAGCTTGCCTTGTTTTTCTTTGCTTGACTGGTCTTGTGACCCCTTGTTCTCCCCCACTTTGCCTAAGGGGGTGTGTCAGACATATATGGCATAGCTGTTGTAGGCTATAGTGGGGTAGCACATATGGGGTACAGGTTTCTAGGGTTTGTATATGTACCCAACTTTCACTTAGTCATTTCATTCTCGTTCAGTTCTTCTCACGTCTGCCCAAAAAGTGTCTAACTGCCCAGTTAGAACAACTGGGTCTCGCCCTCCAAGCTCTAGCCCCATGCCCGACGTACTGCACAAGTAGCGCAACACCCTCTTAGCTGCATCTATATGCTCCTTCTGGTGACGGCCGGGAGCGACATAGCGTGCAAGAATGCTAAGAGGGTATGCAAGGTCAGGTCAACTTCAGATCATCAGGTATATGAGGAAACCCACAAGCTCTGGATACGGGCCGATCGGCTCTACGGACTCATCCGAAGGCAGAGCTGAGAGCGAGTGAGCGGTAGGCAGAGGAGTGGGCTGAGGTGAGGAGTACGTGAAGCGGAAGCGCTGAAGGACTTGCTGCACCATGTGTGACTGAGTCAAGGTGATGGTGCGGCGTGCTCTGTCCCGAGTGATCCGCAAGCCAAGATAGCTTGTCAGTTCACCCACGTCTGTGCACGTGTGTCTCTTCTGCAGCTCCGACTTCATGTGGGCGAGTGCTGCAATGTCAGCAGTGGTAAAGACCAATTCGTTGACGTACACGAGGATGTAGAACGGCGGCAGTGAGGTGTCGGTGCGTAGAAACAGCGACGCGTCAGCAGTAGAAGGCGCGAACCCAAGAGCCGCAAGTATAGTCCTCAGTGTGTCGTGCCACTCACGTGGCGCCTGGCGGAGACTGTAGATTGGCCGTCGAAGGCTCCACTGGGTACCAGGAGGGAACGACCCAGTGAAGCCAGGTGGGCGGCGCAGCCAGATCTCCTCGTGCAGGCTGCCCTGTAGGAAAGCATTGCTGAAGGTAAGAGAGTGGAGCTCGTCGTCATGCTTAGCAGCGATGTGCAGCAGAATCCGAAGAGTGATCATCTTCGCGGTCACGGAGAAGGTCTGGAAGAAGTCAACTCCCTCTCGCTGACAAAAGCCTCGTGTAACGTAACGTGCCTTGAAGACAGGCGGAGAGCCCAGCAGCCACTTCACCCTGAAAATCCACATGCCACTGACGATGTTCGCCCCAGGCGAGGGAACCTCATCGACGTAGGTGCCTGTGGACTTCGAGGAAGCCATCTCCGTGTCCATGGCTGTCTGCCACTGAGAGGAGTAGGGACCAGCCATCGCCTCTGCGTAAGAGCGTGGGGTCGGGATGTCTGGTGCATCCGGGTCTCCCTCAGGGGCAACAAGCATGGACACGAGATGGGGCAAAGCGGCAGCAAAGCACTCAAACTCCTCTTGCCTCTCCTCAAGGATGTCATTGCCAAGAGCACACTCACCCCCGACGGACAGAGGACAGACAGACTCAGACTCAGCAACTAGGCTAGCGGCGTAGTCTAGACGACAAGTGGCAGCAAAGTTGACAAGCTCATCAACTAAGGCAGACGCAGCAGTGGACTCAAAGGAAGGGTCAGTGACAACAGTAGCCAAGAGACGCGTGATGGTAGGACTGGCAGCACGAAAGGAGTCTGACCCTACGTCGTCAAGAGCAGGAAGAGAGGACGCAGGAGGAGACTGCAGTGGGACACGCTGTGGAGCAGTGGAAGGACGAAGTGCAATCCGGTGAGTGCCTGGGACAGCAGAAGACGCTGACGCGGGACACGACTACAAGTGAGAGCAGCACGTACACGAGACGCACGACGAGACTCAGGCGACGCAGGAGGAGACTCAGGCTCACGACGCTCAGTAAGACTTCCCGTAGGACCAGTGTAAGGAGCAGGACCAGGGAGAGAGGAGGCAGATGGTAGCTGCGACTGCAGCTGGACAGACGGAGGACACCCTAAGGAGGAAGGAGGACAAGGAGGAGGGAGCTGACCAAGAATCTGCTGAAGGAGCGGAACGAAGTACGCCCGCCGCCATGTAGTGACTCCATAACCAGCAGATACACCAGCGCTAGTGTCCTCAGCACTAGCAGCAGCTCCAACTCCCGGGTCCTCAGCACCAGCAGCAGCACCAGCGCCACGGTCCTTAGCACCAGCAGCAGCTCCAACGCCCAGGTCCTCAGCACCAGCAGCAGCTCCAACACCCAAGTCCGCAGCACCAGCAGGAGCTCCAACGCCCGGGTCCTCAGCAGCAGCAGCAGCTCCAACGCCCGGGTCCTCAGCACCAGCAGTAGCACCTGCGCTCGGGTCCTCAGCACCAGCCGTAGCTCCAACGCCCGGGTCCACAGCACCAGGAGCACCAGTAGAGTCTCCAGCACCAGCAGCACCACCAGCAGCAGCGGGGACCACGACACCAGGCGCGCCACTACAAAGAGTGCAGCGCCGCTCGTACCACTAACGGATCCACTCACGGATGGGGAGCTCCTGACTAGGAGGAGAAGCACTAGCACCAGTCCCAGTAGAACGCCTGGCTTTAGAGGTACCTCTCCTGAGGCTACAATACTGTAAGTACCACTCACACAGCTGCTTCGAGGAGAGGGCTCCTCCAGGTGTAGGACTCGTAGGCTCAGCACCTCCAGACTCAGAATCCCTAGACTCCGGACTCTGCGGCTCAGCACCCTCAGACTCTGCACCCCTAGGCTCAGTACCCCCAGTCTCTCCACCCCCAGGCTCCGCACCCGGAGTAGGACGAGAGTCGACAGCTACCTCAACACGCTCAACCGGGTCTACCTGAGACACACCTGAGGGAGCGGCACCCTCGGGGGAGAGGGGGTCCACGACAGCAGCACCTGGCACGAGGAAGAAAGGCGGGGGGGGGAGAGCGGGGCATTGCGGTAGGGGGAGAGGCAGTAGTAGGGGACGGACTCGTCAAAAGGGACGTCCTGAGAGGGCAAGACTCGGCGCGAGGTGGCGTGGTAAAACAACCAACCAGGCGCGTCCGAGACAAAGCCGAGGAAGATGCAAGGAACAGCACGGGAGGAGAGCTTATCCGCAGACGTATCGTAGACAAAAGCTCGAGATCCCCAGACCCGGAAACGCGACGCATCGCCAACCTCCCCCGTCCACAGCAGTGTGGGCGAGGTCTCCGGCAAGGAGACACGGGGCCAGAGGTTGAGCTGATGCGCAGCGTACCGGACCGCAAACGGCCACAGAAAGTGGGGTGAAGCCGCATGGATCAAGGAGGTACGGGCGACCTCCATGGCCAGGCCAATGCGGCGCTCCGCAATCCCATTCTGTTGTGGAGAGGCCGGAAGCGTGAACGACTGCTCAATGCCGTGCTCAGCACAGTAGGCTGCCAAGAGGTCGGAGGAGAACTCACCACCTCTATCAGAGTGCAAGTGTAGGACAGGAAAGTCCGAGTGGAAACGCTCGCTGAGCTGGAGACGGGCTGTGCGGATCCAAGGGATCAAGACATCAGGGACCTCACCCTTGGTGCGCAAGGGGAAGACCGTGGTGTAGCGCGAGTAGTCGTCAACAACTATCAGGAAATACCTCTCCTGACCCTGACCACGGACGCGGGCTGGGCCCCACACGTCCATGTGGAGCGTTTGCAAGGGAGCGGTCGTCGGGGGAAACGAGGAGGAGTGAGGAGCGGCGCGCTGCCGCCCCTCGACACAGGGAAGATAGGGAGGAGCAGGTGAGGGAGGGAGGGGAGGAAGGACCCTGGGAAGGCCAGAGACAAGGTACCGGGAGTGCATGGCACGAAGCCGCTACACAGACGGGAGGCCAAGGCGGTGGTGCCAGAGGAAAGTCTCGTGTGCCAGAGAGCGACACAAGCAAGAAGCCGACAGCTGACCTGACGCGGACGCAGACGCAGCAACCTGAGGGGACTCGGTGGTCAGTGTGTACAGGTCCGACCCCGACTGCTGAGTGAAGGTAGCCAAGCGATGGCCCATACAAGCACACCTACAGTGTGTCACGCGCTTGTAGGCAAGGGTGAACTGGTGAACACCCCCGTCTTGGAGCGCACATCCTGCCACCAGGTTCATAGAGAACGAGGGGAGGTGGAGACCTGACAGTGTACCCGACGGGACCGCAGGACAGGGGAGGACAGTGGAAGAGGTCGCAATGACAGGACCCCCAGAGGGGTCAACGAGGGAGACATCAACTGGCCGAGCAAGCGGCTCAAGAGCAGTGCTGTCACGAAAGAAGTAGCGAGAAGCACTTGAGTTTAGTGTGAAGGTGTGCAATGCTGCAGTCGACTCAGTACCAGGGGGGCCAGACGCACAAGCACCTAGAGCAGCTGCCTCACCAGCACCTGGGGTAGCAGACACGTGAGTACCTGGAGCGGCAGACGCACTAGTCCTAATGCCCGGGTCGGGCGGCACACACAGGTACTCAACACCCTCTCCACTAGTAGACATCACACACATAGCAGTGAGAATAGCATCAAAGTCTAGAGCATAGATATCAATCCCCTTCTTCAGGAGATCAACCCAGCAGGGCGGCTCAGTTGCCTGAGGGAACTGAACACGCCAAGCGTCGTTGAGACGAGCGAAGCAGCGCTCTGTGGCGTGCGGTCCCCCACACGGCTGATTAGTGCGGTCACCAGTGCGAATGACGTACGTGCAGCTAATGCCACCCCCCCCACCCCCGTGCTGGGAGTACCACTCACGGACCTCTTGGGGCGACGGAGTGTGCTGCTGGCCCTAGCCAGCGCCAGCGCCTCCACGACCACCACCGCCACCGCCACCTCCTCGACAACCCCAACCCCTGCCGTCGCCGTTTCCACCGCCACCCCCACCACCGCCTCCGCCCCTGCCACCTCCCCCGCCGCTGCCGCCACCACCCCCACCGCTGCCACTAGCCCATCCAGTCCCACCACCACCCCCACCGCGGCCAACGCCCCCACCACCGCCTCCCCCGCCGTCACCGCCACCGCCCTTGCCCCCTTTGCCCCTGCCGCTGCGGTGCCCGCTCGAGGCAGACGCAGTCCCGACCTTCTCAGCACCAAGGAGGTCGACAGCAGCAGCAGAGGCGACAGAGGGAAGAAGGGGGGAAGGAGAACACCCCTCAAAGAACGGGGTACGGGGGTCGCCACGAGAGGCACCTATAGCTACTATGCTAGCCTCAGCTGCAAGGAGTTCCTTCTCGAGGAGGGCAATGGTGAGCTCAGTGGGGCAGCGAGCTAGGAAGTGGTCCCTGACTGAGCGCAGAGTGTCAGGGAGGCGGGTGACTAGGTGGTAGAGAGTGAGCCAGAGCGGGGGTGGGTTCTTGGCAAGGAAATCATCAGGCATAGCGGCGCGGAAGCGAGCCTCACTAGTGCGTAGGTGCGTAATGAGGTCAGCGACCGTGTGGAAAGAGGCCAAGTCGGGGAACAGGTAGAGAAGAGAGAGACGGCCTAGTGCGGCAGAGGCCGGTGAGGAGTAGCGGGCAACGACAGCAGTGTACAGTGCCTGTGCAGTCTTGTGCTGACCAAAGTGTTCGCGCTCATCTATCGGCAGGGAGTTGCGAATAGCTAAGCGAGCGTGGGCGTCACGAGTCTGCCACTGTGAGCGGGCAGTGCTGTCAGCAGTAGCAGCAGGGGCAGTGACATGGCCTAGGGCGTGGTCGTACAGTGAGATGTCGTCCTTGGCAGTGAGCTGTAGATGGAGGTGCAGGTCATCTAGCCAGGTGTCAAACTTCACTGGGCGGCCCTCAGCATCAAAAACTAGCACAAGTGGGCTAGCCATGGGAGCAGTAGGAGCAGTAGTAGGAGTAGGAGGATGAGACAGGTAGGGCGGCTGTGTCAGTACGCGCGGCGCGGTTCGGTTCAGGTTGGGCGGCGCGGCTCGGGTAGGGCGGCGCGGTCCGGTTCAGGTCACGCGGCTCGGCTCGGTCCTGGAGGGGCTGTTTCGGTCACGGGCCGTTCGGGGCCTCTAGGGGCGAGCGCGGGGCCCTAAGGGGCCGCTAATGGCGAGCGCGGGGCCGTTCCGAGCCTGTAGGGGCGAGCGCGGGGCCGTGAGGGGCCGCTAGGGGCGAGCGTGGGGCCGTTCGGGGCCTCTACGGGCGAGCGCGGGGCCGTTCGGGGCCTCTAGGGGCGAGCGCGGGGCTAACGGGGGCCTCTAGGGAGGTGAGCGCGGGGCCGACAGGGCCGTTAGGGGCGATCGCGGGGCCAACGGGGTCGCTAAGGGGCGGGTCGCGGGTCGCGGGGCCTTAGGGGGCCGTGAAAAACGAGGCGCCTTAGGGCGCAGGTAGGTAGGTAGGTAGTGGTGGGCCCTTAAAAAAAATGGTCCTAGCGACGGACCTGCTCTGAAACCATGGTGGAATGAACGAACAGGAATGATTGAACTAACAGTGAAATGAGTACAAGTATCTAACCCTAGAATTGTGTACCCCCTATAGGTTAACCCATTGTAGCCTAAACAAGCACAACATATATAATATTTGACACGGCCTCCAGATTACCCAGGATGGACATCTACGAATGAAACTGAGCCTATCCCTTAGACTTGTTTTTTTTTCGATTCATTCAGTTTTGCTAGGGTTGCCAAGTTTCGGAAAATAGATTGTGAAGTGGAAAGAAATTGGATAGTTTATGAAGTATCAGAGGAGGTATTGTGATTGTGCATCTTGACCCACTTCGTGTTGTGCTTCTTGTTTATGCTCAACATGGGTCGTTGACTATGCACACCCCTGTCGGTTTGTACAATTGTCGATACTGTTGAGGCAGCTGTTGACACTTTTTGGGCAGCTGACGACAGTGTACAAGCTTGCGAGTGGTATGTTGTCGTTTCTTTTCTTTGGCTCGGTACCAATCCTCATCCTAATCCTCACCTTGTGGTGCTCCCAAACAGGGCCATAGCCTTGTGTTGTACCTAGAGGAATTATTCAATTCAAACCCACTCTTGTGAGCTCGATCCTAGATCCTCACACTTGGTAATCAGAGCCTGTTGGCAAGCAAAGTTTTTTGACCGCTAAAACCTAGCTTTTAAAGCCGCGGGGGCGACGATGGAAAGCACCGATTTTGGATGCGTAAACCAGTTCCACGCTATTATTTAACTTCCCCCTCGAATCGGTTTTCGGACAATCCTCATGTCCAGTGGCGAAAAGGTTGGAATTTCGACCGTCAGATCGATTCCAATCTCATCGGCCCTCACAATTTCGCCCACAAAGGTTGGAATTAGGAGCGTCGGATCGAATTTCTTCTCAACGACTGAGATCAGGCGCGACTTTTGACTAAGGGAGAATTTCGCGACCTACAAATTCAGCGCTAGTCATTTCTACAGTCAGTTCGACTCGCATTAAGTCGACTAGCGCATAGAATTCATGTTTTTTCGTCGCGCGTCTTCTTGTATGTCGCCAAATGGAGGAAAATGGTGATAATTCCGTACGAAAAATTACGGAGTTACACACCGACGTGGACCAGATGCGAGTGGCACTCCAGCGAATAGAGGAGCTTCTCGCAAACCAGTCAGTAGCCGCCACAGCAGCAGCAAACGTAGCAGCAAATGTAGCAGCGACACCGACACTTCACCCAGCACCAGCGGCAGCGGCTACAGTGAATCTTGATTCGGCACATCCGAGGCTACCGAAAACGTTCAATCCGAATGCGAGAGACACCGACGTACGTCGATTCGTTGCGACCCTCGAAATTTACTTTGAGGCCGTTGGTTGTACGACCCCGACACACGATGCAATGCAAATTCGGCTCGTAGCGACACTGTTGCGAGGCCTGGCGCTCGAGTGGATTCACAACAGTAACGAGGTCCATGGCGAGGGATCATGGACGCTGTTTTGGGCAGCTTCAATTCAACATTTCGAACCAATCAACTCCAGCTACATGGCACGGCAGCAGATTCATCGGCATAAACAGTTCGGCAGTATAACATAGTACACGCAGCAGATAGAGAGCCTCTTCAACCGGATTACCGGCCTGATCAAAGGGGAAAAAATCTAAGCGCATACTGAGGGGTTAAAGATGGAAGTCCACGCACAGTTGATTGCCGCGAACAACAACCGCGACATGGTGTTTGCAGCAGAGAGATTCGATGCGCTAATGCGAGGTCAACGCGAGACACGACACCACATACCAAACAGATCATTCCACACGAAGCGATCGGCACCACCCACAACCGCCGACCCGATGGAAATTGAGAAGATCGACGCAAAGTAGCAGCCGGCAAAATACGAGAATCGTGAGTTTTGCAGACCACGTGCGAAACCCGTCTCACGGAAGAACCAGGTGCGAAACCCGTCTCACGTGCACCATAACGACTAAGTCCAACCAAACTGACAGATATGAAGAAATAGATCGAGTATCTGCTGGACAGACAACTGATCCGCCCATCCACCTCTCCCTACCATGCACCAGTTCTCTTCACTCCAAAACCAGACGGCAATTTATGGATATGCATTGACTACCGCACACTCAACAATCAGACAGTAAAAAACAAATACCCATACCACGCATAGACGACCTATTGGATCAACTACATGGTGCAACGGTCTTTTCGAGCTGGACCTACAGTTGGGTAACTAGCAGATCAAGATGGCAGACAACTCGATCCACAAGATGGCGTTCCGTACAGATATGGATCCTACGAGTACTTAGTGATGCCATTCGGACTCTACAACGCACTAGCGATGTTCCTGGCAGAGATGAACCAAATTCTACAGCCCTTGGTGGACGACTGCATAGTGGTGTACCTGGACAACATACTCATCTACTCCAAGAACATGAAGGAGCACGTGTAGCATTTGCGGAAGGTGTTCGAGATTCTGCGGAAAAACAAGTTTCTACGTAAAGCTATCGAAGAGCGACTTCGCCCTAAAGAAGGTGCAGTTTCTCGGGCACATGGTGAGTGCCGAGGGCGTACACGTGGACCTGCGGAAGATCGAAGCCGTCAAGAAGTGGAAAGTACCGGAGAACGTGAAGGAGTTGCAGCAGTTCCTAGGCTTCGCCAACTACTACAACAGATTCGTGCCGAGTATGCTAAGATAGCAGCACCACTGACCCACGTGCTGAAAAGGGATACGCCCTACAAATGGGATACTCCTCATCCGCAAGCCATGGGGCAGCTACACACAACAATGACTACAGCGCCAATAATCATCCTACCGGATCCCGACAAGGACTACGTGGTGGAAGCAGACGCTAGTGACCAAGCAGTTGGAGCAGTACTGATGCAGGATCACGGACGCGGTTTGCAGCCCATCGCGTACCTCAGTAAGAAGCTATATAGAGAAGAACTAAACTACCCCATCTATGACAAGAAAGCCTTAGCGATAGTCATAGCCTTCAATGCGTGGAAGTGTTACCTAGAGGGAGCCAAGACTACAGCTTATAGTGACCACTGCAGCCCCAAATACCTGAAGTCGCTGTCGATGCTCTCACGACGACAAGTGCGGTGGGTGGACTTCTTGGAAACTCACTTCCACTACGACATCGTCTACAAGCCCGGGCTACACAACAAAGCAGACGCGTTAAGCCGTCCTGGTCATGTTGCAGGCATCCAGCTCGACGGGATAAACCTTCTACTGAAGGGTCTATTCCAACTGTCAGAGGTGCACTGTTGATCCTTGATAGATCTTAGGGAAGGGTTACAGGCATGTTGTCCTGGGGGGTTATGGGCGCACCGACCCGTTACTTAACAAGCCCTTTTATCCCATTGGTCTAGTGGTTGGGATTATGACATAGAATCAGAGCAGGTCCTCCGCTAGGACCGATTCCTAGGGCCCACCACTACTGCTACCTACTAGCGCCCTCGTGCGCCCTACTGTCGGAGCGCCCTCGAGCGCCTCCCCCCTAGCGCCCTCGTGCGCCTCGTTTTTCACGGCCCCCTAAGGCCCCGCGACCTGCCTCCCCCTTAGCGACCTGCGCGCTACCCCTTAGAGGCCCCGTCGACCCCGCGCGCCGCCCCTTAGCGACCCCGTCGGCCCCGGTTGCCCCGTGCGCCCACCCT
Source organism: Closterium sp. NIES-65 (assembly GCA_948144175.1). Classification (NCBI taxonomy): domain Eukaryota; kingdom Viridiplantae; phylum Streptophyta; class Zygnematophyceae; order Desmidiales; family Closteriaceae; genus Closterium; species Closterium sp. NIES-65. Next base: position 501,296 of record CANXME010001388.1, on the reverse strand, counting down.
CTAGTGGCCCCGTCGACCCCACGTACCGCCCCTTAGCGGCCCCGCTGGCCCCGTCGACCCCGCACGTCGCCCCCTTAGAGGCCCCAGCCAGCCCTGTCGACCTCACGAGCCGCCCTTAAGCGGCCCCACTGGCCCTGTCAACCCCGCGCGTCGCCCCCTTAGAGGCCCCAGCCGGCCCCGTCGACCCCAAGAGCCGCCGCTTAGCAGCCCCGCTGCCCCCGTCAACCCCACGCGCGACCCCCTTAGAGGCCCCAGCCGGCCCCGTCAACCCCACGAGCCGCCCCTAAGCGACCCCGCTGGCCCTGCGCGACCCAACCTTAGCGGCCCCGTCGGCCCCCTCTCGACCCGCGCGCCGCTCCTTAGCACCCACGAGCCGCCCAGCCCGAACCGAGCCGCCCAAACCGAGACGCTCAGCCCGAACCGAGCCGCGCCGCCCGAACCCAGTCGAGCCGCCCTACCCGAGTCGAGCCGCCCTACCTGAACCGAGCCGCGCCGCCCGTACTGGACCGAGCCGCCCTGCCTACTGTTTTTAGGGTGCAACTAGTGCTACTCTACTCCTGCTATGGCTAGCCCTCATGTGCTAGCTTTCGATGCTAAGGGCCGCCCAGTGAAGTTCGATACCTGGCTAGATGACCTATACCTCTTCCTACGACTCACTACCAAGGACGACATCTCACTGTACGATCACGCCCTAGGCCATGCTACTACTCCTGCTGCTACTGCTGACAGCACTGCCTGCTCACAGTGGCAGACTCGTGACGCCCATGCTTGCTTCGCTATTCGCAACTCCCTGCCGATAGATGAGCGCGAGCACTTTGGCCAGCACAAGACTGCACAGGCACTCTACACCGCTGTCGTTGCCCGCTACTCCTCACCTGCCTCTGCCGCGCTAGGCCGTCTCTCACTCCCCTACCTGTTTTCCGACCTGGCCTCGTTCCACACAGTCGCTGATCTCATCACGCACCTCCATACTAGTGAGGCCCGCTTTCGTGCCGCTATGCCTGATGAGTTTCTTGCCAAGAACCCTCCCCCGCTCTGGCTCACTCTCTACCACCTAGTCACCCGCCTCCCTGAAACTCTGCATACTGTCAGGGATCACTTCCTAGCTTGCTGCCCCACTGGGCTCACCATTGCCCTCCTCGAGAAGGAACTCCTTGCAGCTGAGGCTAACATAGTCGCTGTAGGCGCCTCTCGTGGCGACCCCCGCACCCCTTTCTTTGAAAAGTGTTCCCCTTCCCCCCTTTTTCCCTCTGTATCCTCTGCTTCTGCTGTCGACCTCCTTGGTTTTGAGAAGGTCAGGTCCGCATCTGCCTCGAGCGGGCGCCGCAGCGACAAGGGCAAAGGGGGCAAGGGAGGCGGAGGTGACGGTGGGGGAGGCGGTGGTGGGGGTGGTGGCGGCGGTGGGGGTGGTGGTGGGACTGGTGGGGCTAGTGGCAGCAGTGGGGGTGGTGGCGGCAACATCGGGGGCGGTGGCAGGGGCGGGGGCGGTGGTGGGGGCGGCGGCGGACGCGGCAGCGGCAGGGGAGGAGGTGGTCGAGGAGGTGGTAGCGGCAGTGGTGGTCGTGGAGGCACTGGCGGTGGCTATAGCCTACAGCACTCTCGGTCCGTCGCCCCAGGAGCTCCGTGAGTGGTACGCTCGGCACAGGGGGGGGGGGGGGGGGGGGGGTTTGGGGGGGTGGCCTTAGCTGCACGTACGATATCCGCACTGGTGACCGCACTAGTCAGACGTGTGGGAGGGCGCATCCCACGCAGCGCTGCTTCTCACGCCTCGACGACGTCTCGCGTACTCAGTTCCCTGACCCCACTGAGCTGCCCTGCTGGGCTGATCTGATGAAGCAAAACATTGATATCTTTGCTCTAGACTTAAATGCTATTCTCTCTGCCATGTATGTGATGTCTATTAGTGTAGAGGGTGCCCAGTACCTGAGTGTTCCGCCCGACCCGGGCATTCGACCCGGTGAGGCTACCGCTCTAGGTGCTAGAGTGTCTGCTACCCCAGGTGCTGGTGAGGCTGCTGCTCTAGGTGCTGGTGCGTCTGCGCCCCCGGTTACTGAGTCGACTCAGGCACTGAGACATTCCTCAATGCCGGGCCCCTACTCGTGCCGCTCAATCTACTCGTGCCGCTCGTCACCTCCGCCTGTCTTCCCTGTGTCGAGGAGCGGCAGCGCGCCGCTCCTCACTCTTCCTTGTTTCCCTCGACGATTGCTCCCTTGGAGACGCTCCACATGGACGTGTGAGGTCCAGCCCGCGTCCGTGGTCAGGGTCAGAAGAGGTACTTCCTGATAGTTGTTGACGACTACTCGCGCTACACCACGGTCTTCCCCTTGCGCACCAAGGGTGAGGTCCCTGATGTTTTGATCCCTTGGATCCGCGCTTCTCGTCTCCAGCTCAGCGAGCATTTCCACTTGGACTTCCCTGTCCTGCCCTTGCACTGTGATAGAGGTGGTGAGTTCTCCTCCGACCTCTTGGCAGCCTACTGTGCGGAGCACGTCATCCGCCTGTCGTTCACGCTTCCAGCCTCTCCACAGCAGAATGGGGTTGCTGAGCGCCGCATTGGCTTGGTCATGGAGGTCGCTCGTACCTCCTTGATCCATGCGGCTGCCCCCCACTTTCTGTGGCCGTTTGCGGTCCGATACGCTGCGCATCAGCTCAACCTCTGGCCCCGTGTCTCCTTGCCGGAGACTTCCCCGACACTGCGTTGGACGGGAGAGGTTGGCGATGCGTCGCGTTTTCGGGTCTGGGGATCTTGGGCTTTTGTTCGCGATACGTCAGCGGACAAGCTCTCCTCCCGTGCTGTTCTGTGTGTCTTCCTTGGCTTTGTCCCAGACGCGTATGGCTGGCACTTTTATCACGACGCCTCCCGACGTGTCCTCGCCTCTCAAGACGTCACTTTTGACGAGTCGGTTCCCTTCTACTGCCTCTTCCCCTACCGCACTGCCCCGCTCCCTCCCCCGCCTCTCTTCCTGGCGCTAGGTGCTGCTGCAGTAGACCCCCTCCCCCCTCATGGTGCTGCTCCCTTAGGTGTGTCCCAGGTAGACCCGGTTGAGCGTGTTGAGGTAGCTGTCGACTCTCGTCCTCCTTGGGGTGCTGAGCCTGAGTGTGCAGAGCCTGGGGTTGCGGGGACTGGGGGTGCTGAGCCTGGGGGTGCACAGTCTAGGGGTGCTGAGCCTGGGGGTGCTGAGCCTGGGGGTACTGAGCCTGCGGGTGCGGAGTCTACGGGTGCTGAGCCTGGGAGTACGGAGCCTGCTGGTGCTGAGTCTGGGGGTGCTGAGCCTGGGAGTGCTACGCCTGGAGGAGCTCTCTCCTCACAGCAGCAGCGTGACTGGTACTTACAATACTGCAGCCTCAGGAGAGGTGCCTCTGGAGCTAGGGGTGCTGCTAGAGCTGGTCCTCGTGCTTCCTCGCCTAGGCAGGAGCTGCCCTCTCCCCACCGTCTTAGGAGTGGCGCTCCTAGTGCTGCGGACTTTAGAGTTGGAGCTGCTGCTGGTGCTACGGACCCGGGCGTTGGAGCTACTGCTGGTGCTGTGGACCCTGGTGTTGGGGTTACTACTGGTGCTGCGAACCTGGGCGTTGGAGCTGCTGCTGGTGCTGTAGGCCCGGGCGTTGGAGCTGCTACTGGTGCTGCGGACCCGGGCGTTGGAGGTGTTGCTCGTGCTGCAGACTCAGGCGTTGGAGTTGCTGCTAATGCTGCAGGCCCGGGCGTTGGAGCTGCTGCTGGTGCTGCAGACCCGGGCCTTGGAGTTGCTGCTGGTGCTGCAGACCCGGGCGTTGGAGGTGCTTGGGGTGCTGCTGGAGCTATTGGAGGTTCTGGTGTTGTCTCTGCTGCTGCAGGGGGCACCTCACAGCCGCGGCCGTACTTTGTTCCATTCTTACAGCAGGTTTTTGGTCACTCACCTCCGCCTTGTCCCCCTCCCCTTGTAGAGTGTCCACCACGGGTCCAGTCGCAGTCATAGCTACCGCCTGCCTCGCCACTTCCTCGTCCTTCTCTCTACACCGGTCCTACAGGTGGTCTCACAGAGCATCTCCAGCCTGATTCTGGCCCTATGTCACCTATGTCTTGTCCTGAGTCCCCTGTTTGTACTACCTCCACCAGTCGCCGTACTCCACGTGAGCGTCCGCCACCAGTCCCTGACACACACCGGATGTCACTGCGTCCCTCCACTACTCCACAGCATGTCCCTCTGCCGTCTCCTCCTGAGTCCTCTCTTCCTGCTCTTGCTGACCCTGAGTCTGACTCTCTTCATGCTGCCAGTCCTACTGTTACGCGTCTCCTGGCCACTACAGTCACTGACCCTTCCTTTGAGTCTGCTGCTGCGTCTACCCTAGTTGCTTAGCTTGTCGACTTCGCTACTCGCTGTCGTTTAGACTACGCTACCAGTCTTGTCGCTGAGTCTGAGTCTGTCTGTCCGGGGTGAGTGTGCTCTTAGCACGGACGTCCTTGAGGACATACAGGAGGATCTTGAGTTTCTTGCAGCCGCTGCGCCCCATCTCGTGTCCATGCTAGTTGCCCCTGAGGGAGACCCGGATGCACCAGATATCCCGAGTCCTCGATCGTACGCTGAGGCAATCCAGGGTCCCTACTCCTCACAGTGACAGTCAGCCATGGACGCAGAGATGGCTTCCTGGAAGTTCACAGGCACCTACGTCGACGAGTTTCCCCCACCTGGGGCGAACATCGTCAGTGGCATGTGGATTTTTCACGGTGAAGCAACCGCCGGGTTCTCCGCCTGTCTTCAAGGCTCGTTACATTGCTCGAGGCTTGAGTCAGCGAGAGGGAGTAGACTTCTTCCAGACCTTCTCCCCCACCCCAAAAATGACCACTCTTCGGGTATTACTGCACGTTGCTGCTCAGCGCGACTACGAGCTTCACTCTCTTGACTTCAGCACAGCTTTCTTGCAAGGTAGTCTGCACGAGGAGATCAGGCTGCGCCGCCCTCCTGGCTTCACTGGGTCGTTCCCTCCTGGTACCCAGTGGAGCCTCCGCCGGCCGGTCTACGGTCTCCGCCAGGCGCCACGTGAGTGTCACGACACACTGAGGACTACTCTTGCGGCACTTGGGTTCTCTCCTTCTACTGCTGACCCGTCGCTGTTTCTATGCACCGACACTTTGCTGCCGCCGTTCTACATCTTCGTGTACGTCGACGACTTGGTCTTTGCCACAGTTGAAACCAAGTCTCTCGCCCACGTGAAGTCCGAGCTACAGAAGAGACACACGTGCACAGATGTGGGTGAAATGCGCAGCTACCTTGGCTTGCAGATCACCCGGGACAGAGCACGCCGCACCAGTACCCTGACTCAGTCACACATGGTGCAGCAGGTCCTTCAGCTCTTCGGCTTCACGTGGTCCTCCGCACAGGCCACTCCTCTGGCTATAGGTCACTCGCTCTCAGCTCTGCCTTTGGATGAGTCCGTAGAGTCGAGTGGTCCTTACCCAGAGCTAGTTGGTTGCCTCATGTACCTGATGACTTGCACTCGTCCTGACCTAGCATACCCTCTTGGCCTTTTGGCTTGCTACGTTGCTCCTGGTCGTCACCGAAAGGTGCACTGGGATGCTACAAAGAGGGTATTGCGCTAATTGTGCAGTACATCAGGCATGGGGCTCGTGCTTGGAGGAGGGAGCTCAGTTGTTCTCACTGGGAACTCGGACGCTTCTTGGGCTGACGACCAGGCTACTCAGCAGTCGTCACAGGGTTATACCTTCAGCCTTGGCTCTGGTTCAGTTTTGTGGCGCTCTACTCGTTTGTCTTTGGTTCTCAGCTCCAGCTGTTAGGCTGAGATCTACGCCACAGCCATGGCTGCACAGGATTTACGCTGGCTCACCTACCTGTTGACCGACCTTGGAGAGCGGCCTAGTTCTCCTCCAGTGCTGTACGTTGACAACAAGGCTGCCATTGCCTTGTGTGAGGAGCATAGACTGGAGCACAGAACGAAGCACATCGCTCTCCGTTACTTCCTTGCTCGTGAACTTCAGCAGCGTGGTCAACTTCGTCTGCGCTACATGGCCTCTCAGGCCAACACCGCTGATGTTTTCACCAAGGCACTTCAGCTTGGTGATCATCAGCACTTTTGTACTTTGTTGGGGCTAGTGCCCACTTTGTCTCACTTGTTGTGGACTTTGCTTGTATTGTGATCTCTATATATACTCCTGCCTCTTTGCTCTGCTAGGTTGAGATCACCTTTGCTGTCTGTACTGCTTATATATACTTCTGCATGTGAACTGGCCTTGTGGCCCTTTGCTTGTGCTCGGAGTGTGTGGTGACGTTGTGATCCACCCTGAGCTTGCTTGCCTTTCTTGACTGGTCTTGTGACCCCTTGTTCTCCCCCACTTTGCCTATGGGGGTGTGTCAAACATTATATGTGTTATTATTGTGTAGACTAAAGTGGGTTCGCCTTTAGGGGGTACACAAAGTTAGGGTTTCCTTCTTGTACTCCAACTTTCATAGTGCAATCACTTCTTGTTCGTAACATGGTATTAGAGCAAAGGTCACGAGTTCGAATCCTAGTGTGTGCACTTCAAGCGTCCTAGTGCGGGGGTGTGTCAGAGGTGCACTGGTGATCCCCGATTGATCCTAGGGAAGGGTTACAAGCATGTTGTCCTGGGGGGTTATAGGCGCACAGACCCATTACTTAATAAGCCCTTTTATCCCAATGGTCGACTAGTTGGGATTGTGACACCAACATGGGTACTCCATGGACCTAGAGAATGCTACAGCATAGACTAAGAAGCTATTGCTGTGGGACAAAGACTTGGTTGTAAGGAAGGGCATAGGAAAGATCTGGATGCCGAACTATGCCCTGCTCCGGCAGATTCTACTAGAGGAGTTTCACGACGTACTGTACGCAGGACATTTCGGGAGCAACAAGACGTTAGCAGGGATAGCAAAGTATTACTAATGGCCCAGGATGGCAGCAGACATGCAGCAGTTTGTCACCTCATGTGACACATGCTAGCAGATGAAGAGTAGCGAGCAAAAAATAGCAGGGTTACTTCAGCCTCTACCCGTACCGGAGCAGCCATGGCAGGTCGTTAGCCTCAACTTCATCACGGGACGTCCTTCGACCTCACGAGGGCATGACGCTATACGCATGGTGATGGACAAGTTCTCTGACATGGGTCACTTTATCCCAACCAATGTCACGGCTACAGCTAAAGCAACTGCTCGCCTCTTCTTCGACCGCATCATCACCATCCACGGCATCCCCGCTACTCTTATCTCAGACACAGACCCCAAATTCATGAGTAAGTTCTAGAAGGAGCTCATGGGACTGTTGGGGACAAAACTTGCGATGTCTTCAGCATACCACCCCCAGACTGACGGACAGACAGAGCAACTCAATCAAGTGGTTGAACAATTTCTGCGCACAGCTTGCAAATACAACATCAGCCACTGGGACGCATTGTTACCAGCCCTATAGTTCGCTTACTGCAACGTGTCACATGCGGCAACATGGAAAACTCCTTTCTTCCAGTGTTACGGACGGGAACCACTCACACCACAGCAGCCAACCAGACCGGCACACGTCCAAGCCGCACATGACTTTGTCACCACCATGCAACAGCTATGGGAGAAGACTCAGCGACGTCTCACCATTATGCAGAACTTCCCGAAGCAATATGCCGATCTCTAGCAACGTGATCGCTCAATAGCAGTTGGAAAACAGGTGCTTCTCGACACGCGCAACTTGGACCTGTCTCACCAACCATCCAAGCTTCGGCCTTGCTTCTGTGGTCCTTTTCTCATTGAGGCGTAGGTGACACTAGTAACATTCCGCTTGCACTTACCTACTACGTGGAATCTTCATAACACTTTCCAAGTTCGGCTACCAAAGCCCTACAAGGACCCCAATAAACAGTTCCAGGGACGGCAGCTTCCGCCACCACCACCTGTTCTCATACGGGATGAACCAGAATATGAAGTGGAGCGCGTTCTTACTCATCAGCACTGCTGCGGCAAAACCCTTGAGTTTTTGATACGCTGGATGGGATACGACCCATTGGAGGACAGCTGGGTTGCAGAAGCTGATATGGGCAACGAACGACGTGCTCTGAATGACTATCTTGTCAAGCAGGGTCTATCTCACACCACTGAGCTTTGAGGGGGGGACGTGTGAGAGTACAGTGGCTTATGCCAACTTTGGTTGCTTGCCTAAACTCTATTATGCTATAACTAGCTTAGGTTTTATCTATCATGCATATATATGTTTGATTTCTTAGGGTAGGTGCATTCTTATATGTTATTATAGTTATAGCACTGAACCAGGTTACGTGTACCGAACTCAAGCCTATTCAGTTTGCACCAAATTGCTTTCTACTGAGTTCGGGAAGGTTCTGTTTGGGATGCTTCAAGACCCTCAGAACATCCGCATGACACCTGGGTTACCTGCCTTGTGTCGAGCCTATATATAGCCTCGTGTTTACCCAGGGGAATCATTCAGCTCAAACCCTTTTTTCCGAGCTTGATACTAGATCCTCACAAGGCCCGTAGACGGTGCGACGTGGTGTAGATGGCTCATTCCCCCTTTCGATGGTGTCTTAAGGGTCACTCCCTGGCGGGATGTCATGTGGGGGTAGTGCGGGTGCAGGGCGGCGTGGAGGAGGACCGAAAGGAACAACAGGAGGTTCGACCTCAATTTCTTCTGCTCCCTCCCTTTGGTCCTCGCAGGAAGTTCCCCAACAGCTTGGCTCACCGCCAGATGCGGTTCCCCATCCACCGGTATCTCCGCCAGTCTCGCTCATGCCCCACCCGCTAGCACTTCCCCACCCCCCCTCATTAAAGGCGAATGTACCGCAAGACTGCGCAAGGCTCCGTTGGCGAAGTTCTTCCGCTTCGCGACGCGCCAGTTCCTCCTCTTGCGCCACGGTAAGCTTCTTCGTAGAGTCATGCTGGTGAGCGTAGATTTGTCAAACTATCATGTTGTGTAGGCTGTAGTGGGGTAGCCCATATGAGGTACAACCTAATTAGGGTTAACTACTTCTACATCTGCATGCTATTAGTTTCATTCATTTCTTGCTTACACTTTCTAATATGGTTTCAGAGCAGGTCCTCTCCTAGGACGGTTTTTTTAGGGCCCACCAAATCGCGCTACCTCACACGACGTGCCGCCCTCTTAGTGCTGCGCTGCCCTGCCCTGCCTTGCATCGCGCCCCCGCGCGCGCCCTGCCTTACGTCGCGCCGCCCGCGTACGCCCTGCCCTGCCCTGCCCACGCGCCGCTCGCCGCCGTGCCCCCGCCCTGCCCGCGTGCTGGTCGCCGCCGCACCGCCCTGCCTTGCCTGCGCGTCTCCCGCCGCCGCGTCACCCTACCCTGCTTGTACGCCGATCGCTGCCGCAATGCCCTGCCCTGCCCGTGCGCCGCTCGCCGCCGCGCCGCCCTGCCCTGCCCGCGTGGCGCTCGCCGCCGCGCCGCCCTCCCTTGCCCGCGTGCCGCTAGCCGCCGCGCCGCCCTGCTCTGCCTGCGCGCCGCTCGCCGCCGCGCCGCCCTGTTCTGCCCGCGCGCCGCTAGCCGCCGCGTCGCTCTGCCATGCTTGTGCGCCGCTCGCAGCCATGCCGCCTTGCCCTTCCCGCATGCCGGCCTGCTGGCTGCCGCCCTACCTTAATGTGCCTGCGCACCACCCTGCTGGCTGCCGCCCTGCTTTGCCCTGCTTGCATGCTGCCCTACTGCTAGCGCGCCCAACTACTTAGCCTGCGTTGGCTACAATCTGTGTACTCTCGTTCAATGCAGAGGGCCGTCCGACACAACTCGACACGTGGCTAGCTTACCTGCACCTGTACTTACTGAGCAATTCTAGGGACGATGTCTCACTGTTTGACCTCACGTCTAGAGCCGCTCTCGCCCCTTCCACCACAGCTGATAGTGCGACTCACTTATAATGGCTTACCCGTGACGCAACTGCTCGCCTAGCCGTTCGCAACCACCTGCAGTTAGCCGAACGCGCTCACATTGGCCAGTACAAGACTGCTAAAGCCAGGTACAACGCTGTAGTCGCTCGTTACTCCTCCCCGGCCCTTGCTCCACATGTGGCCGCACTGGTCAGACATGTCGAAAGCCTCACACCCAGTACCGCTGCTTCTCTCGTCTTGATGAGGCCTTTCGCATAGAGTTTCCCAGCGCGACTGAGCTTCCCCACTGAGCAGCGCTGCTTAGGCAGGGTGTGGATAACATTGCTCTTGATTATGATGCTATCTTTGTTGCCATGTATGCATTGATTGTTAGTGCTGAGGGTGACTGTTACCTGTGTATGCCGCCCGACCCACGTATAGAGGCTGCTGCTCTAGGTGCTAGTGAGTTTGCGCTCTCTGGTACTGCGCCTGCTGCGGCCTTGCACACCTTCACGCTTTACTCAGGTGCTTCCCGCTACTTCTTCCGCAACGGCACCACAGTCACACCACTCGCAGCACTGGTTGCAGTCTCTTTGGCTGACCCCTCTGGGGGCCTGGTTCTTGCATGTTCCTCCAGTATCCTCCCGTGAATGGCAGTTCCGTCTCGCTTACTATCAGTTCTTCATCTCCCCTCATTCTCTACAAACTTGGTAAGCAACGCCGTCCTTCGGGATTGGGTTGATACCTTTACCCTTGGAAGACAGCGTTTGGCAATCTGTACGTGCTCTCAGACTGGCCGTCACCTGGCCACGTTCACCCGTCGGTCACGTTTGAGTCTGTACACACTGACCACTAAGACTCCTCAGGTAGCTGCGTCTGCATATGCATCATGTCAGCTAGCGGCCCCCTGTTCATGCCGCGCCCTGTCGCACTAGACACTCCTATGGCACCACCGCCTTCGTCACTCCTCAGTGCCACGCCTCCATGGCATGCACTCCTGTCACCTTGTTTCAGGTCTTCCCAAGTCTCTGCCTCCTCTGCCACCCTTGCCTGCCCTTCCCTGCCTTCCTTGTGTCGAGGGACGGCCGCGCGCCATTCCTCACTCCTCGTTTCCCCCGACAACTGCTCCTTTGCACACTCTCCACATAGACGTGTGGGGCCCAGCCCGCGTCCGTGGACAGGGCCATGAGCGCTACTTCCTGCTAGTTGTTGACGCCTACTCACGTTACACCACGGTCTTCCCCTTGCATAGCAAGAGGGAGGTCCCTGATGTTTTGACCCCTTGGATCTGCGCTGTCCGTCTCCAGCTCCACGAGCGGTTCCACATGGACCTTCTAGTCCTGCGTCTGCACTCTGACAGAGGTGGTGAGTTTGCCTCCGACCTCTTGCGGGACCTTTGTCGTGGGAAGGGCATCACCCTGTCAGCTTTCGGCCTCTCTGCAGTAGAATGGGGTTGCTGAGCGCCGCATTGGCTTAGTCATGGAGGTCGCTCGTACCTCCATGATCCATGCGGCTGCCCCCCATTTTCTGTGGCCATTTGCGGTCCGGTATGCTGCGCATCAGCTCAACCTCTGGCCTCGTATCTCCTTGCCGCAGACCTTGCCTACACTGCATTGGACGGGGAAGGTTGGATATGCGTCGGTGTTCCGGGTCTGGGGCTGCCGTATCTTTGTCCGTGATACGTCCGCGGACAAGCTCTCCTCCCACGTCATTCCCTCCGTCTTCTTTGGCTTCCCCGCTGGAGGCCCTGGAGCTGGAGGCGCTGGAGCTGCTGGTCCCCGAGGTATTCGTACTGGAGGTCCTAGAGCTGCTGGAACCGGAGGTGCTGCAGGCATTGGAGCTGGAGGCACTAGAGCTGGAGTTGCTAGAGATGCTGGAGCCGCTGGTCCCGGAGGTGCTCGTACTGGAGGTGCTAGAGCTGCTGGAGCTGCTGGTGCTACAAAAGTTGGAGCTGGAGGCGCTGGAGTTGGAGTTGCTGGAGGTGTTTGAGCCGCTGGTCCCGAAGGTACTCGTACTGGAGGTGCTTAAGCTGCTGGAGCTGGTAGTGCTGCAGGCGTTGGAGCTGGAGACTTTGGAGCTGGAGGTGCTGGCCCTGGGGGTGCTGGTGCTGTCGGTGCTGGTTTGGGAGGCACCGTGCAGCTGCCACCGTTCTTCGTTTCACTAATTCAGCAGGTTCTTGGTCTCCCGTCTTCTAATGACCTTACTCCTCCCTTACTGTGTCCACCACCTGACCAGCCGCAGCTGCAGTTATAGCCAGCCTCCCCACTGCTTGCTCCTTCTCCTCACATTGAGCAGAGCGGAGGTCTTACTGAGCATTGTGAGCCTGTGTCTCGTCCTGCATTGCCTGTTCCTCCGCAGCGTCCTCCTCCTCTCCCCGACATGCACCCTATGGCACTTCGTCCTTCCTCTGTTCCACTGCGAGTTCCTGTGCCGTCTCCTCCTGCGTCCTCTCTTCATGACGTTCCTAACCCTACGTGCGACCTTGTATGTACTACCAGTCCTACAGTCACTCATCTTCTCGCCACTGTTATCAGTGACCCTTCGTTTGAGTCCAGTGCTGCGTCTGCCCTAGTTGTTGAGCTTGTTGACTTTGTTGCTGCCTATCGTCTCAACAACTCCGCTAGTCTTGTTGCTGAGTCTCAGTCTGTCTATTCTTCGTCCGTTGAGGATGAGTGTGCTCTTGGCACGGGCGTCCTCGAGGATAGGCAGGAGGACTTTGAATGCTTTGTAGCTACTATACCTCATCTCGTGTCCATGCTGATTGCACCTAAGGGAGACCCAGATGCACCAGACATCCCGACCTCGCGCTCTTACCCAGAGGCAATTTCGGGTTCCTACTCCTCTCAGTGACAGACAGCCATGGACACATAGATGGCATCTTGGAAGTCCACAAGCACCTACGTCGACGCAGTTCCCCCTCCTAGGGCAAACGTGGTTGATGGCATGTGGATTTTCAGGGTGAAGCGGCCGCCAGTTTCTCTGCCTGTCTTCAAGGCGCGTTACGTTGCACGAGGCTTCAGTCAGCGACAAGGAGTTGACTTCTTCAAGTCCTTCTCCCCTACACCAAAGATGACCACTCTTCGGATGTTGCTGCTTGTCACCGTTGAGCATGACTACGAGGTTCACTTTCTTTACTTCAGCATTGATTTCTTATAGGGCAGCATGCACGAGGAGATCTGGCTGCGCTGCCCACCTGGCTTCACTGGGTCGTTTCCTGCAGGTACCCAGTGGAGCCTCTAGCAGCCAGTCTATAGTTTGCGCCAGGCGCCTCGCGAGTGGCACGATAGACTGAGGACGACGCTTGCAGCTCTTGGGTTTGATCCTTCGAGTATTGACCCGGCGCTGTCTCTGCCCACAGACACTAAACTGCCGCCATTCTACATCCTCGTGTACGCAATCTGTGTTTGCATGTTGACACAGATTACGCCGCTATTGCAATGGGATTTAGAAGCGGCGATGGATCTGGATCTGGATCTGGATCTGGCCGCCATGGATTCTGCCGCGATCGTTAGCTCATTCGCTCTAAGAGGTCTACATGCAAATCGCTATAATTTTGACAATTTCGGAATCAGCTCAACGCGACGCGCAGATTGTCAGAATCCCAACCAATAGACCATTGGGATAAAAGGGCTTGTTTCAGTAGCGGGTCAGTGCGCCCATAACCCCCCAGGAAAACACGTCTGTTACCCCCCCTAGGATCGATCAGGGATCTCACAATGTAGCTCTACTGACACCCCCCCACATTGGGAGGCCGAGGACTGAGCACAGTGGCAACGGCCAACATGTGCATACACCGGGATTCGAACCCGAGACCGCTCTGATACCATGTCAAAATCCCAACCACTAGACCATTGGGATAAAAGGGCTTGTTTCAGTAGCGGGTCAGTGCGTCCATAACCCCCAGGCAAACGCGCCTGTAACCCCCCCTAGGATCGATCGGGGATCTCACAGTGTAGCTCTACTGACACAGATTGGTATAACTATTGTTCTTATTGTACGGGCATCATACCATTCTTGTTATCTGAGTGTTCCGCTAACTCTGTCATGCTTCCCAAGATACCTCGAGCTTCACGTCATTTCGCAAAGCGGTCCGGTTCTTTTCAGTTTACTTCTTACGACTACAACACTACACCCTATCGTGTTTTTTTTATTAAGTCTCGGGGAACTGCTACCCTTGGGCTTTCAACCTCGGAAACTCAGCATTTGGTCTGACCGCAGCGCACTCCTACTATTAAAGCTTACTCTTGAGTTGGCTTTTACTTCATTGTTCTCTAAGGCGTCTTCTCCTCACCCTACGTCTTCTCTTTTTATGTTCGCCACGATGCCGCCTAAAGGCTCTCGCAAGGCTGTGGTGGACCCGCTAGTTGCTGACACCAATACTCTTACGGATCCTGCATTGTCAACCACGGGAGGGAAGAATGAAGAGTCAGTGATCACGGCAGCTCAAGTTGTGGACAACGCTGCTGGCTCGTCTGGACTCTCAGTAGAAGAGAAGTGTGACACTATTGTGGATCTGGACGATGCTGTTGAAGAGTTGGTGGACGACTCCGACGATGAACTGGATGTTGACTTCAAGGCTGATGAGCTTTGTAGGCCGCGGTACACGGCGATTCTGCTTGTCCCCTTCATCCTTCACCATGAACTTGCCTCGGTTGTTTCTACTGTCCGGCTGCTGATGAGGCGGGTGTGGTCTTCAATCTTGTCTGCTGATGTCGCTAACACCTCGAAATTCCAGATCCTGCACCCGGCATACGTTGCTAAGACACGCTTGTGCAGGCTACAGATCTCAATCCTGTTGGAGGGGGACACTCTCAATGTAAGGCAGCAAGATGTGGATTATCATCACGTGAACGGAAAGCTCGTCAGGCTGTACTGGCTTGGCGCAGACGACCCGTCCTTTGTCCGTGAACGCGCCTCCAACCCGCTAGCTACGGAAGTTGTTTTCAGGAATGTCTGGCTTCTGTCTCTCCTGAAACGCTACAATGGCTGCTGGCTCACTACAAGCTCAAGATCAGCCAGAAGTCGATCTACAATGAAGGCCTCTGTTTCCACAGGGTACTTCATCCGGTCACAGGTGCTGACACCGACGTCATTAAGGGCCTTGTGGTTCCCCATCCGAATGGCAAGCTGCACTAGCGTCACGCAATCAACAACCCATCGGACCCGGAGAAGCTTATCCTGATCCATTACCCGTCGCTGTCGTGTAAACTCTGCAGGGGGCAGCACGATAACAAGCATCACGACGCATATGTCACTGAGCGGCAACACAACATCGGGAAATGGAACCTGTCTCTGGGTAGAGCGCACAGAATGAATGATAACTCCTCTGTTCTATTTGTTTTACCTCTCCGATTGCTGGTGCTCACTGCTAACCCACAAGTGGTCCTTTGCAGCTGCCTCCCTGCGTGTGAACCCGCTTATACTGCCGATCGTGCTGGATCCTGCAGTTGCTCTCATCTCCACCGGCAACCTGCGGGGGGAATGGTTGTGCACTCAAACGGGCTACAGGAAGGCGCACGGAACGTCCCTCATGGATGTTGCCGCTCACATCAAGCTGGCGAACCATCTGCAGCATCTCGAGACGCTCGGCACTCCCACCAAGCCCACCCTCGAGAAAGCAAGTCTCAGCGCGATCAAGAAGGACTACGAGATTTAGCTCACATGCTCGGAGTGGTCTCAGCGGCAGTCACAGTAGTCTTCACGCTAGTCAGTGTAGTGGCCTCAATCACCCTGTGGATGCGTAAGGGTCGTCGATCTGTTGTTAAACGACTAATAAAGACGCCCTCACCTTTGCGACAGTGAACGTCAGTTTAGGTGACCAGCTGAAGCAAGCTAGAGTTCATGACTGGGCTAGAAAGACAGCAGACTTCTTAGTTTTGACAAACATTAGGTTAGCCTCCAGCCACCCTTACTGGACCTCTCTCACCTCCTTTAGCACTACGGCGGCCTTGGCGCAGACGAAGGCAGGGGGGGTAGCTATCCTTTGTAGAAATCCGCACTTTAGCCTCCGCGACGTAGTAGAGCATCCCTCCAGTAGGATCCTGCAGGCATGCGCATATAGCCAAGATTTCGAGTTAGTCTTATTAGCAGTTTACTTTCCTGCCGACTCAACTTCTAGAAACGCTTTTGTTGCGCATACCCTGGGCCCGGTCATTGACCAGATCTCTCTTTCGTCTCACCTTGTTATAGCAGGGGACCTCAACTTAGTTGAAAACCCGCTCCTAGACAAATCGTCCAAGTTTGGCTCCTCTTATTAGAATGACCATCTCTTCCGCCGCTATAGCGCTTTTCAGATCTCTGACGCATTCCGCAAGCTCCACCCTAGGAAACGGGAGTTTACCTTCCACTCAAGAGCGAAAGCTACCAGTTCCCGAATCGACCACATCCTCCTCTCCCACTCTCTCTTACCGCATCTGGACACCACCGCGCATGACATGCCAGAAGAGACTATCTCGGACCATGACTTCGCTATAAAGATTGGGTTAATACTCCACCTTAAGGCTAGATCTGGCCCAGGTCTCTGGAGGCTCCCGCCTGCCATGATAAACAAGCTGGGTGTTAGAAAGATAATAGATGCTACGGTTAATAGGACGCGTGTTCAGGACGGTACTCCTTACCTCATGTCTCAATGCCGGGCTCAGGTCCTATGCCCGCGAGGAGAGGAAGCGGGTTCGGGCGACCACATTGCATCTGGCGGATATCGTGGCGCGGTTGAAGCAGGAGGCTATGGCTGACCCACATGGCTTTGCTCATGGTGATCTGCTGGAGGCCAAGTCGAAGTAGTTGAAGGAGTACGTGGCCTTGAGAAGGGAGCACCAGCACCTACTGGCAGGGACAAAGGAGGAACTGGTGGGGGAGATAGCCTCGAAGCATCTGACAGCAAAAATCCAGGCTCGGAAGGCCAAGACTCTGATCTCATAACTTCACGTAGACACGAAGGTGATTTTGGGCACTAAAGGGATCCTAGGTGCGGCGTTGGCCTACGTCTCAAGCATTTTCGATGAAGATCGTCGTAATAGCTCCAAGAAATGGACACCGGCTCCATGTAGTAAGCTCTCCTCAGCCGCGGCGGAGAGCCTTGTTACGGATTGGACGGAGGGGGAAGTGAAGGTTGCTTTTAAGGCGATGGCGGCGCGCAAGTCCCCAGGCAATGACGGCTTGCCAAATGAACTCTTTCAAACACAATGGGACGTGCTGGGGGGTAGCTTCATGGAGCTGGCACGGGATTTTGCCAACACTGCCACGCTACCTGCGGAAACAAAAGAGGCGGTTACCATCCTTCTACACAAGAAGGGGGAGAGAGAGTCGCTGAACAACTACCGCCCGATCACCTTGCTGAAGTTCTCTTACAAAGTGCTGGCGAGGGTGGTAGCGGATCGCATTTAGAAGGTCTTGCATCAAGTCATATCACCGGAGCAGTACAGTTTAATTCCTGGTCGCAGACTGCCGGACACACTCGCCTTGGTCGCGGATGTTATCGACGCCGCGAAGCATGGAAGCGAGGACTGGTACCTGCTCCTAGTTGATTTCCAGAAAGCCTTCGATTCTGTGTCCCATGACTTCATCTTCAAGGTGCTTCGTAGCATGGGTTTCCCGGAGCGCTTTGTTTCCTGGGTGGAGGGCCTACATAGTGGCACAACAACCAAGTTACTGATTAATGGCTGACTTAGCGAGGGTTTGCAGGTGCAGTCGGGTGTTTTCCAGGGCTGCCCTCTGGCCCCCTACCTCTTCCTCTGCGTGGTGGAACCCCTCGCATAGATGGTGGAATGGCGGAAGTTGGGTCTGAGTTTGGCTGGGCAGAGGTTGGCGTACCTGGGGTACGCCGATGACACGACGCTGATCTTGCAAGGGAAGCAGCAAATCAAGAAAGCGGTCAGGATCCTCAAAGACTTGGTGATGCCTTTAAGGGTGAACCGCACTCACAACCCGATCTCGTTAGAAGGCTTCAAGTGGGCTGGGGTGGATGAAGCACAGTGTCTGCTGGGGATCTCGATCACTCCGGGAGGTAGTTGCCTTCCCACGTGGGAGAAGGCACTGGCGTGCATCATTGATAAGTTAACGAGATGGGAGCGGAAGTACTTGACGGAATCAGCGAGGTCGGGGGTGGTCAACAGTTACATCTCACCTCTGATCTCGGTCCAGGCGCAAGTGTTCCCTCCCCCCCCCCCCTGAGATATGGCTGGAAATTTCCAGGTTTCTACACAACTTCGTGTCGGCCAACCAAGCGTCTTCACCGAAGGCCTTCATACTCTGGAGTCGGGAGTTGGTGTATCTGCCCAGAATCTTGGGAAAGGCTTGGAGTGCGGGACCCCGGAATCCTCCTGGCGTGCTTGGTGGCGAGACGAGCAGGGCTGATGGCGACGGAGAAAAACCTGCTCAAGCAAGACATTCCAAAGAAGGCAGTAGAGCTTCCTTTGGGATTAGACTCCTTTCTAGCGCACAAGAAGCTCCTACAGCACTAGAAAGGTCAAAGCGAGAGGTGGAAGGCGATCTGCGGGTGTATCCTGGAGTCCCCGCTCGGTGAGCGCCCCCTGGCGATCGACGCTGCAAACATCGCGCGGGAGCCGATCGTTTTCAACCGTAGAATCTTACTTGGAGGGACGAATCCAATCGGTGGGCAAAAAGCAACGGAGCGCCTCTGGAGTTGGGGGTTGGGGCAACTGATGCAAATTGATGCAGACGGGGTCCCTGTTTTAAAGTCGCTGGAGGTTATGGCGAGGGAGTTAGGCGGAGATAAGGCGTCAGCAAAAATGGCGTTGAAGGCTCAAGAGCTTGCTCCGGAAGCCTGGCGAACGTCACTCCTGGCAGTTGGCAGGGAGAGCTCGGCTGCCTCACAACACCAGGAACTACCCTACGTCTCGCATGGGAGGATTATCCCCTTGAAGCAGATGAGGAAGTTCTGGGGAGCAGGGCTGCCCTCAAGCAAACGTCTGAAGTGGGAGGGCAAATAAAGTGGAATATAAAACTGGCTGGAAGCGAGTGGTGGACGTGCGAGACTCGCTGGTCATCCCCAACCAACCACGTAACGTGCTGCTAAGGATTCATGCCCTGAATCTGCAAGTCGGGGAACGGGTGGCCTTTTTTGGCCTGCAAACCAGCCTGCGCGTACTGTGGGGAAGATGAAACCCTAGAGCACTGCCTCTATGAGTGCCCTTGTATCCAGGTGGTGGTCTCAGCCATCAAACGGGCCATGCGCATGCTGAATTCTACACGTCACATTTCTTGTCTGGGGGACCTGCTGTTCAAACGTCCGGGCACAAAATCGACTTTCCCGGAAGCAACTCTAACGGCGATTGGGCTGCACCAGTAGTGGCTGGAGCGGTGCGATGCTGTATTTCGGGGCAGCAAATTCAGAGCGGGCAAAGTACTTCGGAGGATTGAGAGAGCTTTTTACATGCACGCGAGCATTTACACAAGGCAATCAAGCGAGAAGGGCCTGATGCACCTTCGGCTTGGGCGGGGAAGGAAGGTTCTACAGTTGCAGGACGTGGAGCAACGTTTTCTTGGCAAGATACGGGTCCCGGATGAGAAGAGGTGGACGTGGATAACAGCTTTTGCGGCGAATTGGTCCAATCCGAGAAGGGCACGAGGCCCTGCATAAGTACTTCGGATGGCTTCTGCCATGGCCTCGAGCACAGTTACGACTATCTTTGGTTTGCTAGACTTGTTCACTTGGTGTATTTTATCATTTTTTTATATTTTCTTTTAATCCTCGTATACGTCGACGACTTGATCTTTGCCTCTGGTGACACTGAGGGACTGGCACACTTGCACAGATCTGGGTTAGCTGCCCAGCTGTCTTGACTTGCAGATCACCCGGGACAGAGCACTACGCACCATTTCCTTAACTCAGTCACACACGGGCAACAGTTGTTCTCACTGGACATGCAGACGCTTCTTGAGTTGATGACTTGGCTACACAGCGATCGTCACAGGGTTACACTTTCAGCCTTGGCTCCGGCTCTATTTCTTGGCGGTCTACCCGTTCGTCTTCAGTTCTCAGCTCCAGTTGTGAGGCTGAGATCTACACAGGGGCCATGGCTGCACAAGAGTTACCGTGGCTCACCTACCTGCTGACCGACTTGGGAGAGTCGCCTCGTTCTCCTCTAGTTCTGTACGTCGAGAACAAGGCCATGATTGCCTTGTGTCAGGAGCACAGACTGGAGCACAGAACGAAGCACATCGCTCTGCATTACTTCCATGCTTGAGAGTTGCAGGAGCGTGGTCAGCTTCGTCTTGGCCTCTCGAGCCTACACTGCAAATATCTTCACCAAGGCACTTCAGCCTTGTGACCATCAGCGTTTCTGTACTGTTCTAGGCCTTGTGCCTACTTGGTCTCACTTGCTCACTTCTTGACTTTGCTTGTACTGTGATCGATATACTTATATCTGCATGCTTTCACTTGCTAGGTTTTGATCACTGTACTGCTTGTTCTCCATTATATAACTCTGCATGTGAACTGGCCTTGTGGCCATTTGCTTGTGCTCAAAATGTGTGGTGACTTCGTGATCCACTCTGAGCTTGCTTTCCTTTTCTTGACTGGTCTTGTGAATCCTTGTTCTCCCCCACTTTGCCTATGGGGGTGTGTCAAACTATCATGTTGTGTAGGCTGTAGTGGGGTAGCCCATATGGGGCACAACCCAATCAGGTGTTACTAGTTGTACTCCTGTATGCTGTTGGTTTCATTCAATTCTCGCTTACGCTTTTTGAAAAGATTTCCAAAAATTTCTCCTTTGTCTAGGGTCGCAGGACTCCGTGCGCATCAAAGGTGCTGATGCCGACACCGCGCAGCATGCCCTGAAGGTGTTGTGATTTAGGTCCAGGAAGGGGATGTTCCTCCGTTCCTAAAACGACGTGCGTGGCAGTTTTGAGGTCCAGGTGAGACAGCCCTACTTTAGGCGGTGCTTCCCACTCTGCTTCGGCGATGGCGGCGAGGCCGCGGCCGGCAATCGCGCTCGTTGATGCCGTGGGCGTGTGGCAATCTCTGCAGATGCCGTCGGGGTCAGGGTCGTGCAATGCCAACACGCGCGGGTGTGGGTGATGTGGCACCCGCGGTCTTCCATCTGGGTGCTTCCAGTCACGGTGGTGAACATGCTCGAAGCGCAGGGGGACCAGATCAATGAGCTCCTGCGAGCCGCTGCTTCAATCGGGAATGTCAATGTCGATGACGTAAACTCCGTTTTTGGGATGCGCTCGACCGATCTGCTTGCGCGTCTTGTTCGGCATCGTGAAGTGGAGTAAAATGTCACGTGTCTCGAGGCCGGTGCTGAGGTCGACCCCACAGTCTATGAGCTGCGCCGTGGAGAGGAGATTGAAGCATAGATTATGCACGATCAGCGCGTCGTTTAGCGTGATGTGCGTCTTGCTCCCTCGGGCCTTTAGCACAATGATGCCTTGCGCGCTTGCGCGCAAGCGTGTGTTGTTCGCCACGGTGACGTAGGTGACGGCAGGGGTGGCGACGGCGTTGGAGATGTAATGTTGAGAGCCCACCTTATGCTGCCCACAGCAGCTATCCAGGTACCACGTGTTGTAGGGCCTATTGTCGTTACATGCAAGCAACGCCAGTCGACTTTTAGAAACTGTTCGCGCGCGATCCAATCAATCGGTGCCGCCCGCGTATCAGATACGTGCGGGGGGCTTTCAAGCAGTGGGACTGGGAGATTTTATTCCTGGTCGTCGTCGTTGGTGAATTCGTGGCGTCTGCTGAACTGATTGTTGTTCGAGAACGCTCTGATTTGGTGCCGTGCTGGCACAGGTGACGGTGAGCGTGTACGAGGACGACGCGATCCACTTGTCATTGCCATCCCATGACATTGGGGACGGGAGTAGCCTCTGATGGCTGCTGGTGTTGGTGCTGAACTGTTCGGTTCAGGTTGCGAGATGGGGGTTGATACCTGTAGGCTAGACGCATGTCGCTTTGTGCGTCTTGTCGGCCGGACCAGGTGCTCGAATTGGTCTGGCGAAGGCGAGATCTGGTCTTGCATCGATCTGCCAGGTGCCCAAAATTTCTGCAAATCTTGCAGTAAAGGCACCGCGGCCGTCGCTCTTCGGAGTTGTCGAGGTAGAACGTGAGGCGTTCCCGTTCTCGTCGCGGCGCTAGTTGTTGCTGGTCCATATCCCGTTATTCAACGAGGAGGGCGTTGCATAGGGCGGCCTCCGAGATGACCCCCTGCTGTCGGAGAAGTGCCTTGCAGGGCCACCACTATGGGCCAAGCCCTTTAAGCACGATGTTCACGAAGATCTCCTCAGACATTGTGCTTCCCAGTTTTGCAATCTCATCGCGTAAGCTCCGACAGCGATTCATGTAGCTGTTGGCCTTCTCCCTTCGGGCCATTCTTGTTTCCAGTAGCTGCAAGAGTTGTGAAAAATAAGAGAACAGCAATGAAATGACTAAGTCAGAGTTGGGTACAAATACAACCCTAGAAAGCTGTACCCCATATGTGCTACCCCACTATAGCCTACAAACATGCATCAGTTATAATACTCTGACACACCCCCATAGGCAAAGTGGGGGAGAACAAGGGGTCACAAGACCAGTCAAGCAAAGCAAAGCAAAGCAAGCTCAGGGTGGATCACAAAGTCACCACACAGTCCGAGCACAAGAGCAGGGCCAGAGGCCAGTTCACATGCAGGAGGACAGACATATATATAAAACTAGACAAGCAAGAGCAGGTATATATATATGTCACAGTACAAGTGAAGTCAAGAGGAGAGCAAGTGAGGCAAGACAGGCACAAGACCCAGCTGGGTGCAAAAGCGCTGATGGTCACAAGGCGCGAGTGCCTTGGTGAACACATCAGCAGTGTTGGCCTCAGAGGCCACGTACGCAAGTCGCAACTGACCACGCTGCTGCAGCTCACGAGCAAGGAAGTAGCGGAGAGCAATGTGCTTCGTTCTGTGCTCCAAGCGCTGCTCTCGACACAAGGCCAGCATGGCCTTGTTGTCTACGTACAGCACTGGAGGAGAACCAAGCGGCTCTCCAAGGTCAGTCAGCAGGTAGGTGAGCCAGCGAAGCTCCTGTGCAGCCATGGCCCCGGCGTAGATCTCAGCCTCACAACTGGAGCCGAGAACTGAAGACGAGCGAGTAGACCGCCACGAGACAGAGCCGGAACCAAGGCTGAAGGTGTAACCCTGTGACGACCGCTGCGTAGCCTGGTCGTCAGCCCAAGAAGCGTCCGCGTGGCCTGTAAGGACCACTGGACTCCGCCCTCCAAGCACTAGCCCCATGCCCGACGTACTGCACAGGTAGCGCAATACCCTCTTCACTGCTGCCATGTGCTCTGGTCGGTGTCTCCCAGGTGCAACATAGCGTGCAAGAATGCTCAGAGGGTATGCAAGGTCAGGTCGTGTGCAGGTCATCAGGTACATGAGGCAGCCAACAAGCTCTGCATACGGACCACTCGACTCTACGGACTCATCCGAAGGCAGAGCTGAGAGTGAGTGGCGAGTAGGCAGAGGAGTGGCCTGAGGCGAGGAGTACGTGAAGCCGAAGCGCTGAAGGACCTGCTGCACCATGTGTGACTGAGTCAAGGTAATGGTGCGGCGTGCTCTGTCCCGAGTGATCTGCAAGCCAAGGTAGCTGCGCAGTTCACCCAGGTCTGTGCACGTGTGTCTCTTCAGCAGCTCGGACTTCACGTAGGCGAGTCCGGCAGTGTCCGCAGTGGCAAAGACCAAGTCGTCGACGTACACGAGGATGTAGAACGGCGGCAGGGAAGTGTCGGTGCGAAGAAACAGCGACGGGTCAGCAGTAGAAGGAGCAAACCCAAGAGCCGCAAGCGTAGTCCTCAGTGTGTCGTGCCACTCACGCGGTGCCTGGCGGAGACCGTAGACTGGCCGTCGGAGGCTCCACTGGGTGCCAGGAGGGAAAGTCCCAGTGAAGCCAGGTGGACGGCGAAGCCAGATCTCCTCGTGCAGGCTACCCTGCAAGAACGCAGTGCTGAAGTCGAGAGAGTGAAGCTCGTAGTCGCGCTGAGCGGCTATGTGCAGCAGCACCCGAAGAGTAGTCATCTTCGGGGTGGGAGAGAAGGTCTGAAAGTAGTCAACTCCCTGCCGCTGACTGAAGCCACGAGCAACGTACCGTGCCTTGAAGACAGGTGGAGAGCCCGGCGGCCGCTTCACCCTGAAGATCCACATGCCACTGACGATGTTCGCCCCAGGAGGGGGAACCGCGTCAACGTAGGTGCCTGTGGACTTCCAGGAAGCCATCTCTGCATCCATAGCTGCCTGCCACTGAGAGGAGTAGGGACCCTCTACGGCCTCCGCGTAAGAGCGCGGAGTCGGGATGTCTAGTGCATCCGGGTCTCCCTCAGGAGCAAGCAGTACAGACGCGAGATGAGGTGAAGCAGCAGCTAGACACTGTAACTCCTCCTGCCTGTCCTCTAGGACGTCCGTGCCAAGAGCACACTCACCCCCGACGGACGGAGGACAGACAGACGCAGACTCAGCAACAAGACTAGCAGCGTAGTCGAGACGATAGCGAGCAGCAAAGTCGACGAGCTCAGCGACTAGAGCAGACGCAGCAGTGGACTCAAAAGAGGGGTCAGTGACGACAGTAGCAAGCAGACGCGTGACAGTAGGACTGGCAGCACGAAGAGAGTCCGACTCAGGGTCGGCAAGCGCAGGAAGAGAGGACTCAGGAGGAGAAGGCAAAGGGGCACGCAGAGGAGCAGTGGACGGACGTAAAGACATCCGGTGCGTGCCAGGGACAGAAGGAGGACGCTGACGCGAACCGCGACCACTAGCGCGAGCAGCACGAACCGGCGACGCGGGACGAGACGCAGGCTCACGACGCTCAGCAAGACCTCCAGTAGGACCAGTGTAAGGGGAGGGAGCAGGCAGAGGAGAGGAAGGCTCCAACAGTGACTGCGACTGGACAGGCTGTGGACACTCTACCGAAGGAGAAAGACCAAGAACCTGCTGTAGGAGCGGAACGAAGTACGGCCGAGGCCGTGCGGCAGCTCCAGACTCAAGAGGGACAGCACCAGCACCCTCAGCGACAGCACCAGCGCCACCAACACCTCCAGCGGCAGGACCTCCAGCAGCACCAGCAGCAGAACCACCGCCAGGACAGACAGCAGTAGTCTCAGCACCAACACCCTCAGCAGCTCCAGCTCCAGTAGGACCCGCAGGCCCAGCAGCTTCGGGACCGGCAGCACCAGCACCCTGGACGGTCAACGAAGCTCCAGCTCCAGCAGCACGCCTCCAGCGGCGAGAAAACCACTCGCGCAGCTCCTGTGGAGAGAGGGGCTCCCGGCGAGACGCAGCAGCAGGAGAAACCCCAGGCTCAGCAGCTCCAGACTCAGCACCCCCAGGCACAGCAGCTCCAGACGTAGCACCCCCAGGCTCAGCAGCTCCAGACTCAGCACCTCTAGGCTCAGCAGCTCCAGACTCAGCACCCCCAGGCTCAGTAGCTCCAGCTCCAGTAGGACCCGCAGGCCCAGCAGCTCCGGGACCGGCAGCACCAGCACCCTCAGCAGGCGAAGAAGCTCCAGCTCCAGCAGCACGCCTCCAGCGGCGAGCAAACCACTCGCGCAGCTCCTGTGGAGAGAGCGGCTCCCGCCGAGACGGAAGAACCGGAGAGCCCCCAGGTCCACCAGGCGCAGGCTCCGGACCTCCAAGCCCAGCACCCCCAGACTCAGCACCCCCCGGCCTCGCACCCACAGGCTCAGCACCCCCAGCAGCAGCACCCCCAGGCTCAGCACCCGCAGCAGGACCAGACTCAGCAGCAACCTCGACTGGCTCGACTGCGTCTACCTGGGACACACCTGAAGGGGCAGGAACCTGAGGGGGGAGGGGGTCTACCGGGGGGGGAACTTGTACCAGGAAGTCCGGGGGGGGGGGGAGGGAAGGAGTACGGTAGGGGAAGAGGCGGTAGAAGGGGACTGACTCGTCGAACGTGACGTCCTGGGAGGACAAAACACGACGAGAGGAGGGGTGGTAGAACTGCCACCCTGGAGCGTCAGGGGGGAAGCCAAGGAAGACACAGGGAGCAGCACGGGGGGACAGCTTGTCCGCAGACAAGTCGCGGACAAACGCCCGAGATCCCCAGACACGGAACGCAGACGCATCGCCGACCTTCCCCGTCCACAGTAACACTGGGGACATCGCGGGCCGAGAGACCCTGGGGTGAAGGTTGAGCTGATGCGCCGCGTATCGAACCGCAAACGGCCACAGAAAATGGGGGGCAGCCGCATGCATCATGGACGTACGAGCGACATCCATGACCATGCCAATGCGGCGCTCAGCAATCCCATTTTGCTGTGGAGAGTCCGGAAGCGTAAAGGTCTGGCGGATCCCCTGTGCACGACAGTAGTCTCGCAGAAGGCGAGAGGAGAACTCCCCACCTCGGTCAGAGTGCAGACGCAGAACAGGAAAGTCCGAGCCGAAGCTCCTCCTGAGATGGAGACGAGCCTCGCGGATCCAGGCGATCAGCACCTCAGTGACAGCACCCTTGCTGCGCAAGGGGAAGACTGAGGTGTAACGCGAGTAGTCGTCAACCACCAACAGGAAGTAGCGCTCGTGACCCTGCCCACGGACGGGGGCCGGGCCCCACACGTCCATGTGAAGCGTCTGCAGAGGAGCCTCTGTCGGGGGAAACTGGGAGGAGTGAGGAGCAGCCCTGAGGCGCCCCTCGACACAGGGGACACAGGAAGGTCCTGGTCCCGAAGGAAGGGGAGGGAGAGACTGGGGAAGACCAGAGACAAGGACACGGGAAGCCATGCCCCGAAGACGGGGCAAGGAGGGGTGGCCTAGACGGTGGTGCCACAGGAGAGTCTCGTGAGACAGGAGGCGACACGAACAGGGGGCAGACTCAGGACCAGTCCTGGACGCAACAACAAACACCTGACCCGACGCTGCTACCTGACCGGACGCGGGGACAGGAGGAGACTCAGTAGTCAGGGTGTAGAGGCTCGACCCCGGCCGACGCGAGAACGTGGCCAGGTGCCGGCCTGTGCGTGCGTCCGTGCAGTGGGTTACCCGCTGACTCGCAGGAGTGAACTGGTGAACCCCCGCATCCTGTAGGTCTGCACCACTCACCAAGTTCGTCGAGAACGAGGGGAGGTACAGGCCAGACAGGGTGCCCGAGGGGGCAGCCGGACACGGGAGGACAGTGGAAAAGTGAGCGAGGTTAGGACCCCCAGAGGGGTCAGCCAGGGAGACTGCAACCGGCCGACCAAGCGGCGTGAGTGTGGTGCGGTCCCGAAAGAAGGAGCGAGAAGCCCCAGAGTCAAGTGTAAAGGTGAGGGAGGCCGAAGCCAACGCGGTACCTGAGAGCGCAGCCTCACCCGCACCTGAGGAAGCAGACTCACTAGTACCTAGAGCAGCAGCCGCACCTGTTCCTGGAGCAGGAGACTCACTAGCACCCAGAGCAGCAGCCTCACCAGTAGCTAGAGCAGCAGGTCCTATACCTGGGTCAGGCGGGACGCACAGGTGACCGGCACGGTCAGCACTAGTAGGCAATGCATACATGGCAGTGAGAATAGCATCATAGTCAAGAGCAAATATATCTACCCTCTGCCTAAGCAACTCCACCCAGTCGGGAAGCTCAGCCTCGTCGCCAAACACGGTACGCCAGGCGTCGCTCAGACGGGCGAAGCAGCGGGACTGTGTATGACTAGGTGTCCCACAAGGCTGACCAGTCCAAGTACCAGTGCGAATCACGTAAGAGCAGCGAACAGCACTGAGAGACCCTCCACTCTGAGCGTACCACTCACGAAGCTGGCGAGGCGTGAGAGACACGCGAGAGGGTCGCGGGAGCTGCATCTGTCCTCCACCACGAGTAGAAGCAGCAGGAGTGGTAGTAGGAGTAGTGCCGCCACCCCTACAGCCCCAACCAGCGTACCACTCACGCAGCTGCTGGGGCGTGAGGGACTCACGCAGGCGTCGCTGGGGTTGCATCAGGCTCCGCAAGTAGAAGCAGGAGCAGGACTAGCAGCAGGAAGGCAGGCAGCCAGGTAAGCCAAAAGGCAGGCAGGCAGGCAAGCAGGCGACGCGCAGTGTGCTAGCAGGGCAAGAGCTCACCAGTGGTGGGAAGAGTAGGCTCGGCGACTCAGCGGCTCGGCAGCTCGGCGGCTCTGCGGCTCGGGCGACGCGGGCGGCTCGGCGGCAAGGCGGCCCGGCAGCAACTGCAGCTCAGCAGCTCGGCGACTCGGCGGCTCGGCGGCAAGGCGGCTCGGCAGCAACTGCAGCTCAGCAGCTCAGCGACCCGGCAGCTCGGCGGCAGGGCGGCTCGGCTGCTGGGCGGCTCGGGTGCAGGGCGGCTCGGCAGTGGGGCGGCTCGGCTGCTGCAGGTGAGCGGCTCGGCTGCTGCAGCGGGAGATGAAGGAGGAGGAGAAGCAGGGGAGGCCACACACCTGCCACCCCTCTGCTGGCCTCTCAGGCGGCCCGCAAGCGGCCCCCTCAGGTCGCCTCGACAGGCGACGGGAAAAGGGGGGGGGGGGGGGTGGTGGGGGCCGGTAGGTGCAGCGGCGGGGCCAGCAGGTGCAGTTGCGGGGCCGGTAGAAGGGGACGGCAGGAGCCGTCAGGAGGGGACGGCGGGGCCGTCAGGAGTGGACGGCGGGGCCGGCAGGAAGGGACGGCGGGGCCGTCACGAAGGGACGGCGGGGCCGTCAGGAGGCGACCGGGCCGCGACGGGGCGGCAAGAGAGCCGGCGGCGGGGCCGCAAGAGAGTCGGCGGCGGGGCCGCGTGAGAGCCGGGGCGGGGCCGCGTCAGGGCCGGCGGCGAGGCCGCGAGAGAGCCGGGGCGGGGCCGCGATCAGGAGGCGGCGGCGGGGCCGCGTTAGAGCCGGCGGCGGGGCCTCGTCGAGGCGGGCGGCGGGGACGCGTTGGAGCCGGCGGCGAGGCCGGCTAAGAGCCGGCGGCGGGGCCGCGTCAGGGCCAGCGGCGGGCCGCAATCAGCAGGCGGCGGGGCCGCGTCAGAGCCGGCGGCGGGGCCGCGTCAGAGCCGGCGGCGAGGCCGCGATCAGCGGGCGGCGGGGCCGCGTCAGAGGAGGCGGCGGAGCCGCTGCAGAGGAGGCGGCGGGGCCGCGTCAAGCAGGGGTGGCGGGGCCGCGTCAGAGGGACAGCGGGGCCGCGAGAGTAATGGCGACCCGAAGGGTCGCGAAAAAAA
The DNA here is from genome assembly GCA_948144175.1 of Closterium sp. NIES-65. Classification (NCBI taxonomy): domain Eukaryota; kingdom Viridiplantae; phylum Streptophyta; class Zygnematophyceae; order Desmidiales; family Closteriaceae; genus Closterium; species Closterium sp. NIES-65. Next base: position 472,369 of record CANXME010001388.1, on the reverse strand, counting down.
ATGCGCGCCTCGGGGCGCGCTTCGGTGGGCCCTAAAAAAACGGTCCTTAGGAAGGACCCGCTCTATACCATGTGAAAAATAAGAGAACAGGAATGAAATGACTAAGTCAGAGTTGGGTACAAATACAACCCTAGAAAGCTGTACCCCATATGTGCTACCCCACTATAGCCTACAAACATGCATCAGTTATAATACTCTGACAGGAGTAGGCGGCTCGATGAAACCGAGCCCTTCGGTTGGTACACGCCATTCAGGTGGCGCCAAGCGTCGAGGGCTGGAGCAGGTGAAGTTTTGTATGAGCGAATGCTCAATTGCTCCGCCGGCGACATGTTCCGGAGAAGGACCCCGTACGACATCAGAGACTCGTTGTAGTACCTCGCTCTGGCGTCGTCGGTATCCTCAATAGGTGCTAAGTAGCTCCCGTCGAAATAGTGAAAAATCTACGCGTTTTGCAGCAGCAGCTCCAGCTCGAAGCTCCAAGTGTAAAAGTCTCTGCCGTCAAAGCACACACTTGTCTTTATTTGTTATATGCTCAAAAACATTGATTACGCAGAGACAATTGCTTCTTCGCTAGGGCGAGGAGTCTTGGGGGTTGAGCCATTTGTGTCGAGGGAGAAGGTGTGCGGGGCGGTATTGTGGCCGTTCGAGGCCGGATGAGAGGGTTGGGAAGAAGTTCCCGCGTCGCTGTTCTGCAATGTTTGGAGTCCTTGCTCCAAGCTGGTGAGTCGCTGAAGCAGTTGTGCGAAGATGGCGGTACCAATCGTTGTCGTTTCCTCGCTTGTCGCAGCTGGGTTGGGCTGCACTTCAGCCGTCAGATTCGTCTGACCACCAGATCCTCCAGCCATTCTTACCCGCGAGCGTGTGCCTGACGCAACATTCCAATCGTCGAAGTTTTCGGGGGTGGCAGTGCGAAGGATTCCCGGGTCCCTCTCATACCATGTTGCGATCAGAAGTTGATCGTACCTAGGATCACCTCAGGAAGGTTCGCACACGACTGAGTAAAGATGGTGGGCCCTTGACCTCAATAGCAGAGTGGATGTAAAATGCTTGAGATGAATAAAACATGCGAGTACAAGGAATATACATATGAGTACAGGAGAATTCGAAACGACCTAGCTAGCCATGTACTCAAAGGGGTACATTCCCTTATTACAGCGAAATCCAACCGTGCGACTCCAGACAGTTACGAAACTGTTCGGGCAGAATCCTCAACACTGTTGCTGCTTGGTGCTGTCTGCTGAACGGTCCAGATGCATTCGTAACCGTACGACCCTTCGCGTCACTTCCGTCTTTACGTCTTCATTCTCATTAGTGCGTGTTTCGATTGCTGCGGTAAGGAGTGCACAGTGATGCTTCAATGATTACTATTCGTAACAAGGCGCAAAAACATTTTGCTTATACAATACACGCTCTGCAAAAAACAGGTGATGTAGCACAGTCGGTTTCAGTCACAAATTGCTATGCAGCCATTTTGTAAACCCCTACTGAACAAGTCTTCAAGTTTTAGGGAGTTTAGTTTACCGTCTTTGTCTATAACCCCTATATGTTTTGTATAATGTAAAAATCAAATCAAATATGTATTTGTGCAAACAGCTTCGCAACCCTAAAACGATTTCGTCGCCTCATGTTTTTTTTTTTTTCAGACAGGCCAATATCCTAGCATGGCCCTGGTCATGAGGCATGACATCCTGGCGGCTCGTGGTGAAACAGATCACATGACTCATGTGGTGGTGAGCTTTGTGCCGGCTGGTCCTTGGGAAGAACATGGTGCCAAGGGCAGGCCCTCACACAGAGCCAAGGGCAAGCAGGCCCTCACACAGAGCCAAGGGCAAGCAGGCCCTCACACAGTGGGGGGGCGTGAGGCGCGGAGGGCAGCGGACCACTGCGAGGTCATGAAGGCATGAGCGTGGGCTGCCAGGTGGTCCGAGTCATCCCAGCTGGGGAAAGCAGAGTGTAAGTGAGGCGTGCGCCAGGGAGAGGCACATGGAGAGAGAGGATGGGATGGGAGAGGGGCGGAGAAAGAAGAATTTCAGGGCTTCAGAGATGGTATTGATTACAGTGGGCCTAGCAAGGCACGTGGTGGGCAAAAGTGGTAGGCAGAGTGCAGAAGATGAGCTTGGATGCTGGGCAGTGCTGGGAGGCCATGTTGCAAGGGTGGTGCAGCATGGGTGGTGTGGCACGGGTGGTGCGGCATGGGTAGTGTGATAGGAGACGGAGACTCACAGGTTGCGCCACTCACAGGTTGCGCCAGACAGCGAGGGTGTTGGAGAGGGTGGGGCTGACCACCTCAGACGAGAAGGACTCAAAGGTGATGGGGCCCCTGTACTGTGCACGCACCAAGGCTCGGAACAGCTGCGGGAAGTCCACCGTACCTGGGGGGCAGGTGTGGGTGGTGAAGGAGAACTAGTTGGTACCGACGTCAACAAAGACTGCTACGTGAGAGCTGCTGAAGCATAATGTGCCATGGCATGCCATGGCAGCGCAGCAGCAGGCGGGCATCGGACCTGAACCCAGGTAGCCGCGGTGTGACTCGCCGATGTGCACGTAGCCCAGCCTGCTGCCACACAGCGCGACGGCGTCAGCGAGGCTGCTCTCCTCGATGTTCATGTGGTACGAGTCCAGGTGCACTACCACGTTGCCCTGCCCCACCTCCTCCACCAGCTGCACCGCCTGCATGCCCGTGCAGCACGGGGAGTGCATGCGGGGATGGGGAGCGGGAGGATAAAAGGGGGGAATGGAGTGGATCAGATGGTGGGGAGGTGCATCGGAACTGGGGTGGAGTTATGTGGTGGCTTGCTGCGTTGCATTCTAAAAATGTTGCTCTCACCTGCGCCGCCGTGTTAAGAACGTTGCTCTCGTATCGGTTTACCACCTCCAGCCCCAAAGTCACGCCGCTATCCGCCGCCCGTGCCGCCACGCGCTTGAGTGCGCCGACCATGTTGTCGCGGGCTGTGCCGCCCGGGAAGGGCGTGGGGTACTTGGCGATGGCGCTGAAGGTCACGCCCGTCAGGTGCGACGCGCCTATGCCCACCGCCACTGCCAGTGCTGACATCAGCAGCTGAGGGGAGAGGACAGAGGAGGGGGGGAAGGGGCAGGGGTTGGGGTGTGGGGGTTGGGGGGTGGGTGGGGAGATGGTGGATGGTTAGGAGGAGAGGGGGGATTAACATGAGAAACCCGAGAAAGATTACGGAAAAAGCATGAAGGATTGATATATTGCTGAAAAGACTGGCGACAGTGACGTCACCTTTCCCCCCTGCCCACCCTCACTTCCTCTCCATCCGTCCCCACTCATCCCACTGACCTCCTCCCCCCGGGCAGCAACATCAGGGTCAGCGCTGGAGATGTCTCTGTCCAGCGAGAGGCCCAGCGACGTGGAGGCGGCGAGCCCGTGGTGGCGCAGCACGGCGCGCGTGTGAGCTACGTCCACCGTGGCGGGGTCCAGCACCGGCACTGATGGGGGGAGGGGGGAGGGGGGGGGGGCGTTGGGGTGGAGCAGCGCAGGCGGAGAGAGAGGGAGGTGGAGAGAGGGGAAGGGAGAGGGGTGAGGGTGAGGGGACAGTGGAGAGTGAGGGTGAGGGAGACGTGGGGAGCGGGAGGGCACGGGGGAGAGGGCATGTGGGGGGAGAGGAAAGGGTGGGGAAGACGTGGGAACCAGCATCCACGGCACGGGCCGCTATGCGCGCTGCACTGGCGAAAGCTCAGCAGCACACAGAGGGCGGCGCATGTCGGACGACACGTGAGGAGGTGCAACGCGGGTGCGAGCGCGCGGCCGCGGCTGAAATGCGCCGTTGCAGCTGCAGCGGGCTCTGAGGCTAGCGGCGCCGCACCACTGACCTTCAATGAGGTCGTATCCGATAGCAGCGGATCGGCTTATGGCGCGTTCGCACTCTTCCTTGCTCCACCCGCCCACCCACACCATCGCATGCAGCCCAATTGGATTTGCCCACTCCCTCCCGGCCGTACCGCCATCCCCACCCTCTCCGCCCGCTGTGATCACCGCGCGGGGTCGACCCGCCTTGTTCGCCGCCCGCGACTGCCGCAGCGGCGTGCGCGCGGCCGCAGGTGATTGCAGAGAGGTCGGCGACGATTTCCAAAAAAGCGAAGCACGGGAGGACAGGGACGGCGGAAGGTGCAGAGCGGGGGTGAAAGGGATGGCGGCCATGTCGTGAAGGGGTGTGTATATGGTCGGGGGGGTGGGGGAGAAAGTTTGTACTTCCCGCCAAATGAGGAGTCACTTGTGATCCTATAGAAAATCCGCACTGTTCGCGTACAGAACCTTGTGGTAGGTGGGTGCGGTGGAAACCAGGAAATCAATAAAACGTTACAATTTTGCAATAAGAAGATGACTGTAAGGAATTTTCCCGAATTCCTTATCGGGGTTGACTGCTTCGCGTACAACCCGATTTTCGGAGTTCGCACGTTCGGCCGATTTCAACGCTGCCGAGGCTCCTCGCGTCGCCTTCGGCTTTCTCATCGCCAAACCTGCACCCAACCTCGCTCGTCTGAGGTTCTCTCCTAGCTAGCGTAGTTCTATATTAGTCTGGACATTTGTATTCGCAATTCATTCAGTCACAGCTTCGTTATTCGTTTACCTGCGCACTCTCTTTTACAACTCATAACACCTGGTATCAGAGCTACTTTCCTAGTTCACCCCGCTTTTCCGAGGGTAGTTTGGTGGCATAGGGTGTGGCTGGTTTAGTGACTACACGACGGTTGGCTGCAGGGATTGTTAATTCAATCCTGCCCGACTCCGATAGTTCGTGTTTTCATTTGCTTGAAGGCCACGGAGACCCGACTGCCCACCAGACGAAGCGTTAGGCATATGGATTAGGAAGCTGTTAACCAGATGATGGCGCAAGTGGCAGAAATGCAGGAGAGCATGAAGGCATTAATGGCGGAAGTAACGACCCTACGAGAGGAAAACGCAGAACTGCGCCAGACGCGAGGTGAAGCGCATTAGGAGTCGCCTGTGGACGAAGGCGAGGGCAACAGTCAGGCGATGAGCAATCCATTGGATGCGCTCACACGTGATTTCGAAGAAGAGGATAGGCAGCGAACTGCAACTGTGAGAATAAGCGAACAGGAATGAATGAACTAGCAGTGAAATGAGTACAAGTAGGAAACCCTAGAATTATGTACCCCCTATAGGCTAACCCACTGTAGCCTACACAAGCATAACATATATAATGTTTGACACACCCCCATAGGCAAAGTGGGGGAGAACAAGGGGTCACAAGACCAGTCAAGCAAAGCAAAGCAAGCTCAGGGTGGATCACAAAGTCACCACACAGTCTGAGCACAAGAGCAGGGCCAGAGGCCAGTTCACATGCAGGAGTACAGACATATATATAAAACTAGACAAGCAAGAGCAGGAATATATATATGTCACAGTACAAGAAAAGTCAAGAGGAGAGCAAGTAAGGCAAGACAGGCACAAGACCCAGCTGGGTGCAAAAGCGCTGATGGTCACAAGGCGCGAGTGCCTTGGTGAACACATCAGCAGTGTTGGCCTCAGAGGCCACGTACGCAAGTCGCAACTGACCACGCTGCTGCAGCTCACGAGCAAGGAAGTAGCGGAGAGCAATGTGCTTCGTTCTGTGCTCCAAGCGCTGCTCTCGACACAAGGCCAGCATGGCCTTGTTGTCTACGTACGGCACTGGAGGAGAACGAGGCGGCTCTCCAAGGTCAGTCAGCAGGTAGGTGAGCCAGCGAAGCTCCTGTGCAGCCATGGCCCCGGCGTAGATCTCAGCCTCACAACTGGAGCCGAGAACCGAAGACGAGCGAGTAGACCGCCACGAGACAGAGCCGGAACCAAGGCTGAAGGTGTAACCCTGTGACGACCGCTGCGTAGCCTGGTCGTCAGCCCAAGAAGCGTTCGCGTGGCCGGTAAGGACCACTGGACTCCGCCCTCCAAGCACTAGCCCCATGCCCGACGTACTGCACAGGTAGCGCAATACCCTCTTCGCTGCAGCCATGTGCTCTGGTCTGTGTCTCCCAGGAGCAACATAGCGTGCAAGGATGCTCAAAGGGTATGCAAGGTCAGGTCGTGTGCAGGTCATCAGGTACATGAGGCAGCTAACAAGCTCTGCATACGGACCACTCGACTCTACGGACTCATCCGAAGGCAGAGCTGAGAGTGAGTGGCGAGTAGGCAGAGGAGTGGCCTGAGGCGAGGAGTACGTGAAGCCGAAGCGCTGAAGGACCTGCTGCACCATGTGTGACTGAGTCAAGGCAATGGTGCGGCGTGCTCTGTCCCGAGTGATCTGCAAGCCAAGGTAGCTGCGCAGTTCACCCAGGTCTGTGCACGTGTGTCTCTTCAGCAGCTCGGACTTCACGTAGGCGAGTCCAGCAGTGTCCGCAGTGGCAAAGACCAAGTCGTCGACGTACACGAGGATGTAGAACGGCGGCACAGAAGTGTCGGTGCGAAGAAACAGCGACGGGTCAGCAGTAGAAGGAGCAAACCCAAGAGCCGCAAGCGTAGTCCTCAGTGTGTCGTGCCACTCACGCGGTGCCTGGCGGAGACCGTAGACAGGCCGTCGGAGGCTCCACTGGGTGCCAGGAGGGAAAGTCCCAGTGAAGCCAGGTGGACGGCGAAGCCAGATCTCCTCGTGCAGGCTACCCTGCAAGAACGCAGTGCTGAAGTCGAGAGAGTGAAGCTCGTAGTCGCGCTGAGCGGCTATGTGCAGCAGCACCCGAAGAGTAGTCATCTTCGGGGTGGGAGAGAAGGTCTGAAAGTAGTCAACTCCCTGCCGCTGACTGAAGCCACGAGCAACGTACCGTGCCTTGAAGACAGGTGGAGAGCCCGGCGGCCGCTTCACCCTGAAGATCCACATGCCACTGACGATGTTCGCCCCAGGAGGGGGAACCGCGTCAACGTAGGTGCCTGTGGACTTCCAGGAAGCCATCTCTGCATCCATAGCTGCCTGCCACTGAGAGGAGTAGGGACCCTCTACGGCCTCCGCGTAAGAACGCGGAGTCGGGATGTCTAGTGCATCCGGGTCTCCCTCAGGGGCAAGCAGTACAGACGTGAGATGAGGTGAAGCAGCCGCTAGACACTGTAACTCCTCCTGCCTGTCCTCTAGGACGTCCGTGCCAAGAGCACACTCACCCCCGACGGACGGAGGACAGACAGACGCAGACTCAGCAACAAGACTAGCAGCGTAGTCGAGACGATAGCGAGCAGCAAAGTCGACGAGCTCAGGGACTAGAGCAGACGCAGCAGTGGACTCAAAAGAGGGGTCAGTGACGACAGTAGCAAGCAGACGCGTGACAGTAGGACTGGCAGCACGAAGAGAGTCCGACTCAGGGTTGGCAAGCGCAGGAAGAGAGGACTCAGGAGGAGAAGGCAAAGGGGCACGCAGAGGAGCAGTGGACGGACGCAAAGACATCCGGTGCGTGCCAGGGACAGGAGGAGGACGCTGACGCGAACTGCGACCACTAGCGCGAGAAGCACGAACAGGCGACGCGGGACGAGACGCAGGCTCACGACGCTCAGCAAGACCTCCAGTAGGACCAGTGTAAGGAGAGGGAGCAGGCAGCGGAGAGGAAGGCTCCAGCAGGGACTGCGACTGGACAGGCGGTGGACCCTCTACTCGAGGAGAAAGACCAAGAACCTGCTGCAGGAGCGGAACGAAGTACGGCCGAGGCCGCGCGGCAGCTCCAGACTCAGCAGGGACAGCACCAGCACCCTCAGCAACAGCACCAGCGCCACCCACACCTCCAGCGGCAGGAACAACAGCAGTAGGCTCAGCACCAACTCCCTTAGCAGCTCCAGCTCCAGGAGGACCCGCAGGTCCAGCAGCTCCGGGACCGGCAGCACCCGCACCCTCGACGGTCGAAGAAGCTCCAGCTCCAGCTCCAGCAGCACCTCCAGACTCAGCAGCACGCCTCCAGCGGCGAGCGAACCACTCGCGCAGCTCCTGTGGAGAGAGGGGCTCCCGGCGAGACGCAGCAGCAGGAGAAACCCCAGGCTCAGCAGCTCCAGACGCAGCACCCCCAGGCTCAGCAGCTCCCAGCTCAGCACCCCCAGGCTCAGCAGCTCCCGACCCAGCACCCCCAGACCCAGCACCTCCAGGCACAGCACCCCCCGGATCAGCACCCCCAGGCTCCGCACCCTCCGCAGTAGCACCCTCAGGCCCAGCACCCCCAGTAGTAGCACCCCCAGGCTCAGCACCCCCGCGCACAGCACCCCCAGAGTCAGCACCCCCAGGCTCAGCACCCGCAGCAGCACCAGAGTCACCAGTAACCTCGACCGGGTCAACGGCGTCTACCTGGGACACACATGAGGGGGCAGGAACCTGAGGGGGGAGGGGGTCTACCGGGGGGGGAACCGGCACAAGGAAGTCCGGGGGAGGGGGGAGGGAAGGAGTGCGGTAGGGGAAGAGACGGTAGAAGGGGACTGACTCGTCGAACGTGACGTCCTGGGAGGACAGAACACGACGAGAGGAGGGGTGGTAAAACTGCCACCCTGGGGCGTCAGTGGGGAAGCCAAGGAAGACACAGGGAGCAGCACGAGGGGACAGCTTGTCCGCAGACAAGTCGCGGACAAACGCCCGAGATCCCCAGACACGGAACACAGACGCATCGCCAACCTTCCCCGTCCACAGCAAGGCTGGGGACATCGCAGGCCGAGAGACCCGGGGGTGAAGGTTGAGCTGATGCGCCGCGTACCTCACCGCAAACGACCACAGAAAATGGGGGGCAGCTGCATGCATCATGGACGTACGAGCGACATCCATGACCATGCCAATGCGGCGCTCAGCAATCCCATTTTGCTGTGGTGAGTCCGGAAGCGTGAAGGTCTGGCGGATCCCCCGTGCACGACAGTAGTCTCGCAGAAGGCGAGAAGAGAACTCTCCGCCTCTGTCCGAGTGAAGACGCAGAACAGGAAAGTCCGAGCCGAAGCTCTTCCTGAGTTGGAGACGAGCCTCGCGGATCCAGTCGATCAGCACCTCAGTGACCGCACCCTTGCTGCGCAAGGGGAGGACTGTGGTGTAACGCGAGTAGTCGTCAACCACCAACAGGAAGTAGCGCTCGTGACCCTGCCCACGGACGGGGGCTGGGCCCCACACATCCATGTGAAGCGTCTGCAGGGGAGCCTCTGTCGGGGGGAAGTGGGAGGAGTGAGGAGTAGCCCGGAGGCGACCCTCGACACAGGGGACACAGGAAGGTCCTGGCCCGGAGGGGAGAGGAGGGAGAGACTGGGGAAGACCAGAGACAAGGACACGGGAAGCCATGCTCCGAAGACGGGGCAAGGAGGGGTGGCCAAGACGGTGGTGCCACAGGAGAGTCTCGTGAGACATGAGGCGACAAGAACAGGGGGCAGACTCAGGACCTGACCGGGACGCAGCAGCAAGCACCTGACCTGACGCAGCCACCTGACCAGACGCAGGGACAGGAGGAGACTCAACGGTCAGGGTGTAGAGACTCGACCCCGGCCGACGCGAGAAGGTGGCCAGGTGTCGGCCTGTGCGTGCCTCCGTGCAGTGGGTCACCCGCTGACTCGCAGGAGTGAACTGGTGAACCCCCACATCCTGCAGATCCGCGCCACTCACCAAGTTTGTAGAGAACGAGGGAAGGTACAGACCAGACAGGGTGCCCGAAGGGGCAGCCATACACGGGAGGACAGTGGAGAAGTGAGACAGGACACGACCCCCAGAGGGGTCAGCTAGGGAGACTGCAACCGGCCGGCCGAGCGGCGTAAGGGTAGTGCGGTCTCGAAAGAAGGAGCGAGAAGCCCCGGAGTCAAGTGTGAAAGTGAGGGAGGACGAGGACGACGCAGTACCTGAGAGCGCAGTCTCACCAGTACCTGAGAGCGCAGACGCACTGGCACCTAGAGCAGTAGCCTCACAAGCACCTAGCGCAGCAGTACCAATGCCCGGGTCGGGCTGGAAACACCGGTAACCCTCATTCTCCTCACTATAAGTCACAGCATACATAGCAGCAAGGATAGCATCAAAATCAAGATCAAAGATCGCTACACCAGCCCTAAGAAGCTCATCCCAGCGAGGGATCTCACTAGCCCCAGGGAACTGCTGACGCCAAGCGTCCGTCAGGCGGCCAAAGCAGCGCTGGGTGGCGTGGGCACCCCCACACTGCTCACCCGCGCGGTCGCCGAAACGAAGAACGTAGGTGCAGGGACCAGTACCCCCAACCCTCTGACGCCCAGCGTACCACTCACGAAGCTGCTGAGGCGGAGGGATGTCCCGCGAGCGCTGCTGCTGCTGCTGCCGCTGCGAGCGCTGGCCACCACCACCGCCGCTACGCTGCTGGGTACCACCCCGACCAGCTCCACCTCCTCCACCACCACCGCCTCCTCCGCTGCCGCCTCCACCGCCTCCACCTCCGCCACCTCCACCTCCGCCGCTGCCTCCACCACCACCGCTGGCACCACCACCACCGTCTCCGCCGCTGCTGCCACCACCACCACCACCCCCGCCACTAGTCCCGCCGCCACCCCCACTCCCTCCGCCGCCACCGCCGCCACCGCCACCGCCCCCTCCAGCTCCACCCGCGCCCTTGCCCCCCTTGCCCTTGCTGGAGCGACGTCTCCCACTAGGGGCAGACGCCGCGCCGACCGACTCAAGACCAAGCAGGTCGGCAGCAGCAGCAGAGGCAACAGAGGGCAGCAAGGGGGAAGGAGAGCACCCCTCAAAGATGGGGGTGCGAGGGTCACCACGAGAAGCACCTACAGCGACTATGCTCTTCTCCGCTGCGAGGAGGGCCTTCTCGAGGAGGTCGACGGTGAGGGTGGTGGGACAGACTGCGAGAAAGTGGTCCCTGACGACGCGAAGGGAGTCAGGGAGGCGCGCGACTACGTAGTAGAGAGCGATGTACATGGGGGGGGGGTTCTTAGCGCAGAACTCAGCAGGAAGGGCGGCGCGGTAGCGAGTGTCACTAGTGCGGAGGTGCGTAATGAGGTCAGCGACAGTGGGAAAGGCAGAGAGGTCAGGATAGAGGTAGGGAAGCATGAGACGGCTCAGTGCAGCAGTGGCAGGGGAGGAGTAGCGCGCAACTACAGCGTCGTACAAGGTCTGAGCACTCTTGTACTGACTAAAGTGCGCACGCTCAGAGGTAGGGAGGTGGCGACGCACAGCAAGACGTGCAGCAGCATCGCGGGTGGCCCACTGAGAGCGGACAGTGGGATCAGCATCAGCAGCAGGAGCAGGAGAGGCGCCAGAGGTGAGGTCAAAGAGAGAAAGGTCGTCAGCCCTGTCGCACTGTAAGAACAGCTGCAGGTCGTCTAACCAGACCTCAAAATCAATGGCGCGACCCTCAGCGTCAAAAGCTAGGACATTAGGGGTAGCCATGGCGACGACAGCGACGCAGTGCAAGCAGTAGGGAAAGAGCTCGCACTGACAGTGGGACTGTGCTCACCAGGCAGGGCAGGTCGTGCAGCTCTGCAGAAAGGCGGCTCGGTGACCGGGCGGCTCGGGTGCACAGCGGCTCGGCTCCCGGGCGGCTCGGCGGCTGGGCGGCTCGGGCGCAGGGCGGCTCGGCTCCCGTGCGGCTCGGCGCCAGGGCGGCTCGGGTGCAGGGCGGCTCGGCTCCCGGGCGGCTCGGCGGCAGGGCGGCTCGGGTGCAGGGCGGCTCGGGTCCCGGGCGGCTCGGGCGTTGGGCGGCTCGGCTCCCGGGCGGTTCGGCTGCCGTGCTGCCCGACTGCTGCAGGTGTGGCGGCGGGGCCGCGTGAGAGAGCCGGGGCAGGGACGCGTGAGGGCCGGCGGCGGGGCCGCGTGAGAGCCGGGGCGGGGCCGCTTCAGAGCCGGCGGCGGGGCCGCAAGAGAGCCGGGTAGGGGCCGCGTGAGGGCCGGCGGCGGGGCCGCGTGAGAGCCGGGGCGGGGCCGCTTCAGAGCCGGCGGCGGGGCCGCAAAAGAGCCGGCGCAGGGGCCGCGTCAGGGCCGGCGACGGGGCCGTAAGAGAGCCGGCGGCGGGGCCTGGAGAGGGCCGACGGCGGGGCCACGTGAGAGCCGGGGGGGGGCCGCAAAAGAGCCGGCGGCAGGGCCGCGTAAGAGCCGGGGCAGGGGCCGCGTAAGAGCCGGGACGGGGCCACGGAAGAGCCGGGGCGGGGCCGCGAGAGAGCCGTCGGCGGGGCCGCGTGAAAGCCGGGGCGGGGCCGCGCGAGAGTAGGCGGCGGGACCGCGTAAGAGCCTGGGCGGGGCCGCGACAGAGCCGTCGGCGGGGCCGCGTGAAGGCCGGGGCGGGGCCGCGTAGGAGCCGGGGCGGGGCCGCGTGAGAGCAGGCAGCGGGGCCGCGTAAAGGCCGGGGCGGGGCCGCGACAGAGTCGGCGGCGGGGCCGCGTGAGAGCCGGCGACGGGGCCGCGTAAGGGAGGGCGGCGGGGCCGCGTCAGTGGAGGCGACTGAGCCGCAGGGGAAAAGGCGACCCGAGGGGTCGCTAAAAAAAATCGCGCCTCGGGGCGCGCTTCGGTGGGCCAAAAAAAAAACGGTCCTTAGAAGGACCCGCTCTATACCATGTGAGAATAAGCGAACAGGAATGAATGAACTAGCAGTGAAATGAGTACAAGTAGGAAACCCTAGAATTGTGTACCCCCTATAGGCTAACCCACTGTAGCCTACACAAGCATAACATATATAATGTTTGACAGCAACAACTCCAGTAGCAGTGACGACGATCAAAATCAAGCCCGTCAATCCACCTCCGTTTAATCCTACGGACAAAACGGTTACGGTAAAAGGGTGGCTGTTTGGGGTCGAAGTCTTCTTTACTGCAGCCGGAGTTAATGATGACGCTACGCGCATTAATTACGCAGTTTCCCTTCTTCGAGGTGCAGCGCTTGAGTGGTGGCGCCCAACCTTGGAAACAGGGACGCCGACAGGTGTGACACATGCGGCAGACGGGACCTCTACAGTGACTAATCAAGTGGCAACGTCGATCTTCGGAGTGACCACGATACGCACGTGGAAGGAGTGGGGCGCAGCCTTACGAGGTCGCTTCGAGCACATATCCGCCTCGGAGCAAGCTCGCATGAAGCTGCGTGCATGGTCGCAGATGGCTTCTGTCCAAGACTACACGGCGTCATTTATAAGCCTCGCCGACCAGGTTGATGACATGTCGGAAGCTGAACGGCTGGATAAATACATCAGCGGCCTCAAATACGAGATACAGTACGAGGTTCGCAGGAGCCGTCCGACGACATTTCTTGCAGCCGTACAGTTGGCGGAGTCTACAGATGCGTTGATGCAGTACGCGAGAGCAGCTTCCAGGGAGGGAAACCGTTTTCGTGGCCAGACCCATCGGACCACGATCAACGCCCTCCATACACCCGACCGCCCTCCTAAGGGACCGTGTTTCCGGTGTGGGAAGACGGGTCACTACATGAAAGATTGCCACGAGAAAACGCCGCTGACGGGGAACGACAGGAAGGAGTAGGGAAATGGGAAGAGTCAATAATTAGCGGGCCCTTTACTGACTATGCTTCGTCGCCCGAACCCCACCATCCCCACCGAGTCGTGGTTCCGATTTATGCAATCGATCGCACTCGGCCGAATAACGGGGATAATCATGTGGATCACCCTGTGCTGGTCGCTGGCAAGGTGTTAAAATATAACTTGAAAATGTTCGTCGATGGAGGGGCCAGTCATAGCCTCTTCAATTTGGCGAGCGCAAAAAAATGCAAGCTGCAACTTGACAGGTTTCTGCCCGAAATCGACGCTCGCCTCGTGGATGGGACGCCTCTGGCGATAACGGAAGAAACACGGACGGCCAGGATCGAATGCGGCGACGATTTCGGCTTCAGCATAAAGTTTCTCGCGACAACGTTGGATGGCTGCGATGTACTGCTGGGACGCGATTGGCTGCGACGACACAACCCCGTCATCGACTGGACAACGGGAACGTGTAGCGTCAGCAAGCACGAGGGGCTAATTACGCTTCCTGCATGGACACCTGACTACATCCAAGCCCCGTGCGTCAAAGCCATCACGATTGCCCGCCACTTCAACAGGGGCGCGCAGCTGTTCGCCGTTTGTTTACGTGAGTTGGCAGTCGACACCGAAGGAAAGGACATCGAGAAGCTGTGTGTAGCTGTACCTCCGGATTTAGCGGAGCTGATTCGGAAATACCCGGAAATCTTCCCCGACGACCTGCCACCTGGACTGCCACCAGAGAGACCTGAGGACCACAAAATCCAGCTGGAACCTGGAGCGCAACCAACCGTTCGAACACAGTGGCGGTTGACCCAGCCGGAACTCGAGGAGCTGCGCCGACAAATCGATGCACTGCTGGAGAAAGGATTCATTCGGGCCAGCACCTCGCCCTTCGCAGCACCAATCCTGTTCACCCCGAAGAAAGATGGCGGACTTCGCATGTGCATTGATTATCGCGCGCTGAACAGGGTCACCATCAAGTCTCGCTATCCAATCCCACGCACCGACGACCTCCTCGACCAACTTCGTGGCGCTCGCTACTTCTCGAAGATTGACTTGCGCGGCGGTTACCATCAAATCCGAGTCTTCGCCGATGATTGCCACAAGACACCATTTCGCACACGATACAGGAGTTACGAATTCACGGTGATGCCTTTTGGCCTCACGAACGCGCCCTCGACTTTTCAGCAGACAATGAACAGGGTGTTTCGGGATCTTCTAGACCGGTGCGTCATCGTCTACTTGGACGATATCCTCATCTACACCAAAACACGGGAGCAGCACCTCAGTGACCTGGACACAGTGTTTACGCGGCTGCAGGAGAACCGGCTCATCACCAAAGGCTCTAAGTGCGAATTTTTTAAGCAAGAGTTGGAGTTTTTGGGGCACGTCATTTCACGCGACGGCATTAAAATCGACCCGGCGAAAATCAAGACCATACAGGAGTGGAAGTCCCCAACGAACGTCACGGAACTTCAGAGTTTCCTCGGATTCGTTAATTACGTCCGGAGGTTTATCCCGAATATGGCGGGGATAACCGGCCCACTGACCGGCCTGCTGCACAAGGACAAGCATTTTGTGTGGGGGGAGGATGCAGAGGCGGCTTTCCAGGAACTCAAACATTTTCTCGTTTCCCCTCCTGTGCTGCGCATCGCCGATCCATCGAAGTCGTTCGAAGTCGTGACCGACGCCTCAGATTTCGCCATCGGGGCTGTACTCCTCCAGGATTTCGGGAACGGGTTGCAGCCGATAGCGTACGAATCACGCAAGCTGCAGGCAGCTGAACGCAACTACCCGATCCACGACAAGGAGATGCTCGCCATCATACATGCATTTAAACTGTGGCGATGCTACCTGGTGGGCGCCGACGTCACTGTTCGCACGGACCACAAATCTCTACAGTACCTGCGAGCCCAACCGAACCTCAACCCACGACAGATCCGATGGCTCGACTACATGGAGAGCCATTTCACCTACCGCATCACGTATAAAAAGGGGGCTAATAACATCGCCAACGCCCAGTACAATCCGCTGCAGTACTCATCACCCACTCGAACCCGCTACTTACCGGACTATTCACCCATGGCTACACGACAGATCCCTTCTTCACAACAGGAAATCACCAGCAGGCTACGACGAAGAAAAGCGACTACTACCTAAAAGCCGGAACCGACCGGATTTGGGTTCCCGCTTACCGACTGCTGCGTGAACTCCTCATTCAGGAAATTCACGATTCCAACCTCTCTGGACATTTCGGGGTTGATAAAACCTAGAAGATTCTGCACTGTCAATATTACTGGCCTGATTTCTCTAACGACGAGCAGCGATATGTGTCCTCATGCAGGGTGTGCCAAGCCATGAAGTCGACACGTCAGCGACCAGTTGGATTACTCCAACCCCTCGAGCCACCTGAACGACCGTGGCAACAAGTGACAATGGATTTTGTCACGGGGCTGCCAGCTGGACCGACAGGCAACGATGCCGTCCTCGTCGTCGTCGACCGCTTCACGAAAATGGCGCATTTCGCACCATGCCGCACAACAATCACAGCCGAAGAAACTGCGCGACTTTTCATTTCGACGGTCGTGCGACTGCACGACATCCCTTCGGCGATCATCAGTGACCGCGACCCCAAATTCACGTCCAAGTTCTGGAAGGAGACGTGGGCACAATACGGCACGAAGCTACAGTTCTCATCGGCCTACCACCCGCAGACCGACGGTCAAACCGAGCGGACCAACCAGACCATGGAGCAGTTAATTTGCACCAACTGCCCCGACCCTGCCCGCTGGGAAGACTCGCTCGCCATGCTGGAATTCGCTTTCAACAACGCTCCATCCAGCACGACTAATCACTCGCCTTTTTTCCTCAATTACGGGATGGACCCGGCTGTTCCAACGACGACTACACTCACCAACCCAGTTCCCCGTTCCCAAACGTTCGTGAAGGAACTTCAGGAAGTCCGAGAAAAAGCTGCCGATGCCATTCGCACGGCGAATATCACTTCCCGCAAATATACCAACCTTCTCCGACGGGAGCTCGTCTTGACAGCTTGGCAACTAGTCCTTCTCGACACGAAAAATCTGCACCTGCCCGGCCCTGCGAAACTTCGTCCACGCTTTTGCGGACCGTTTAAAACTATCAAGATGGTGACACCTGTGACGGCGAAGCTGTTGCTTCCCGACGACTGGCGTATCCATGACGCCTTCCACGTCAACCTTCTTCGGAAGTTCGTGCCTGCCACGACCGACATTGCACGTCAGCAACCGGTCCCGACAGCTCGCCCCGTCCCAGAGCCAACCCTGGACCCTTCAAAGATCCTCGCTCATAGGGTCCGCCTTGATGCCGCTGGCCGACACGTGGATTTCTTGATTCGCTGGACGGATCGCACCAGTGAGGACGACACGTGGGTGCCATCCCCTTCACTGGACGCCTCGACGCTTGTTGCTGATTATTTGGCGCGACGTCGTGTCTCGGCTATTGACTACCTTTCTTAAGGGGGGGGGGGTGGTGTAAGGAATTTTCCCGAATTCCTTATCGGGGTTGACTGCTTCGGGTACAACCCGATTTTCGGAGTTTGCACGTTCGGCCGATTTCAACGCTGCCGAGGCTCCTCGCGTCGCCTTCGGCTTTCTCATCGCCAAACCTGCACCCAACCTCGCTCGTCTGAGGTTCTCTCCTAGCTAGCGTAGTTCTATATTAGTCTGGACATTCTTTGTATTCGCAATTCATTCAGTCACAGCTTCGTTATTCGTTTACCTGCGCACTCTCTTTTACAACTCATAACAATGACTTGCATTTGTGGATATTATGAGTTGTAATAGAGAGTGCACGGAATAACAAATAACGAAGATGTGACTCAATTAACTGACAATACAATGAAGGCACACGCTAATATAGTGGGTCAACCTAGCTAGGCGGGAACCTCGGGAATACGAGGTTGGGTGTAGGTTGGGTAAAGGAAAGCCGAATGCGACGCGAGGTTGCTTTGGCAGCAAGCAAGGTGGCATAACGTGCACTTCCGAAAGTTGGGGTTGTACGCGGTTGAGTAAACCCCTTTAAGGAACTCCTCACACTACCCCCCCCCTTTAGGTGGTCAATATCTGCAACTCGCTTGCGGGCGAGGTAATCACCAAGAAGCGGAGAAGCTTCAAGGGAGGCGGATGGCACCCAAGTGTCGCCCTCACTAGTGCGGTCAGTCCAGCGGATTAGAAAATCCACGTGGCGTCCAGAAGCGTCTAGCCGAACACGATGCGCCAAACTTTGGACGGGTCAAGTGTCCGTTCTGGGACAGGTCGGGCTGTTGGGGCCGCGTTCTGGCACGCGATGTCTGTTGTGGCTGGCACGAACTTGCGAAGGAGGATGACATGGAAGGCGTCATGTATACGCCAATCGTCAGGTAGCGGCAGATTCGCAGTGACTGGTCTCACCATCTTAATGATTTTGAAAGGCCCACAAAAGCGTGGCTCTAACTTCGACGGGCCGGCTAGGTGCGGGTTTTTTATGTCAAGGAGCACTAGTTGCCCAGCTGCCAAGACAAGTTATCGTCGTAGGAGGTCGGTGTATTTGCGCGAAGTGGTATTTGCCTTGCGGATTGCGTCTGCAGCCTTCTCAAGAAGTTCCTGTAGTTCCGTCACAAATGACCGCGGGACCGGGTTGTCGAGTGTAGTCATTGTAGGAACCGTCGGGTCCATCCCATAATTTAAGAAGAACGGGGAGTGATAAGTCGTGCTAGACGGGGTGTTGTTCAACGCGAACTCCAGCGTGGCAAGCGAGTTTTCCCAGCGAGCGGGGTCGAGCAATTTGTTCTAATCGGCTACTCTATAGTTTGATTGGTGCGCTCGGTCTGGCCGTCCGTTTGCGGGTGGTATGCCAATGAGAACTCTAACTTTGTGCCGTAGTGCGCCCACGTCTCCTTCCAGAATTTCGACGTGAACTTTGGGTCCCTGTCGCTGATGATCGCCGCAGAGATTCCGTGCGGTTGTACGACGGTTGAGAAAGAGGCGCACAGTTTCTTCGGCGGTGATTGTTCTATGACACAGTGTGAAATGCGCCATTTTCGCGAGGCGATCGACAACGACAAAAACATCGTCGTTGCCGGACGGCCCAGCAGACAGCCCCGTGACGAAATCCATCTGTGCTTAGAGCAATGTGCTTCGTTCTGTGCTCCAGACGCTGCTCTCGACACAAGGCCAGCATGGCCTTGTTGTCTACGTACAGCACTGGAGGAGAACGAGGCGGCTCTCCAAGGTCAGTCAGCAAGTAGGTGAGCCAGCGAAGCTCCTGTTCAGCCATGGCCCCTGCGTAGATCTCAGCTTCACAACTCGAGCTGAGAACCGAAGACGAGCGAGTAGCCCGCCACGAGACAGAGCCGGAGCCAAGGCTGAAGGTGTAACCCTGTGACGACCGCTGCGTAGCCTGGTCGTCAGCTTAAGAAGCGTCCGCGTGATCTGCAAGTACCACTGGACTACGCCCTCCAAGCACTAGCCCCATGCCCGACGTACTGCACAGGTAGCGCAATACCCTCTTCGCTGCAGCCATGTGCTCTGGTCGGTGTCTCCCAGGAGCAACATAGCGTGCAAGAATGCTAAGAGGGTATGCAAGGTCAGGTCGTGTGCAGGTCATCAGGTACATGAGACAGCCAACAAGCTCTGGGTACGGGCCACTCGACTCTACGGACTCATCCGAAGGCAGAGCTGAGAGCGAGTGACGAGTAGACAGAGGAGTGGACTGAGGCGAGGAGTACGTGAAGCCGAAGCGCTGAAGGACCTGCTGCACCATGTGTGACTGAGTCAAGGTAATGGTGCGGCGTGCTCTGTCCCTAGTGATCTGCAAGCCAAGGTAGCTGCGCAGTTCACCCAGGTCTGAGCACGTGTGTCTCTTCAGCAGCTCGGACTTCACGTAGGCGAGTCCAGCAGTGTCCGCTGTGGCAAAGACCAAGTCGTCGACATACACGAGGATGTAGAACGGCGGCAGTGAAGTGTCGGTGCGCAGAAACAGCGACGGGTCAGCAGTAGAAGGAGCAAACCCAAGGGCCGCAAGCGTAGTCCTCAGTGTGTCGTGCCACTCACGTGGTGCCTGGCGGAGACCGTAGACTGGCCGTCGGAGGCTCCACTGGGTGTGAGGAGGGAAAGTCCCAGTGAAGCCAGGTGGACGGCGCAGCCAGATCTCCTCGTGCAGGCTCCCATGCAAGAACGCAGTACTGAAGTCGAGAGAGTGAAGCTCGTAGTCGCGCTGAGCAGCTATGTGCAGCAGCACCCGAAGAGTGGTCATCTTCGGGGTGGGAGAGAAGGTCTGAAAGTAGTCAACTCCCTGCCGCTGACTGAAGCCACGAGCGACGTACCGCGCCTTGAAGACAGGTGGAGAGCCGGGCGGCCGCTTCACCCTGAAGATCCACATGCCACTGACGATGTTCGCCCCAGGAGGGGGAACCGCGTCAACGTAGGTGCCTGTGGACTTCCAGGAAGCCATCTCTGCATCCATAGCTGCCTGCCACTGAGAGGAGTAGGGACCCTCTACGGCCTCCGCGTAAGAGCGCGGAGTCGGGATGTCTAGTGCATCCGGGTCTCCCTCAGGAGCAAGCAGTACAGACGCGAGATGAGGTGAAGCAGCAGCCAGACACTGTAACTCCTCCAGCCTGTCCTCTAGGACGTCCGTGCCAAGAGCACACTCACCCCCGACGGACGGAGGACAGACAGACGCAGACTCTGCAACAAGACTGGCAACGTAGTCTAGACGACAACGAGCAGCAAAGTCGACGAGCTCAGAGACAAGAGCAGACGCAGCAGCGGACTCAAAAGAGGGGTCAGTGACGACAGTAGCAAGCAGACGCGTGACAGTAGGACTGGCAGCATGAAGGGAGTCCGACTTAGGGTCGGCAAGCGCAGGAAGAGAGGACTCAGGAGGAGAAGGCAAAGGGGCACGCAGAGGAGCAGTGGACGGACGCAGAGACATCCGGTGCGTGCCAGGGACAGGAGGAGGACGCTGACGCGAACCGCGACCACTAGCGCGAGCAGCACGAACAGGCGACGCGGGACGAGACGCAGGCTCACGACGCTCAGCAAGACCTCTAGTAGGACCAGTGTAAGGAGAGGGAGCAGGAAGTGGGGAGGTAGGCTCCAACAGTGACTGCGACTGGACAGGCTGTGGACACTCTACCGGAGGAGAAAGATCAAGAACCTGCAGCAGGAGCGGAACGAAGTACGGCCGAGGCCGCGCGGCAGCTCCAGACTCAGCAGGGACAGCACCAGCACCCTCAGCGGCAGCACCAGCTCCACCAACACCTCCAGTGGCAGGACCTCCAGCAGCACCAGCAGCAGAACCACCGTTAGGACAGACAGGAGTAGACTCAGCACCAACACCCTCAGCAGCTCCAGCTCCAGTAGGACCCGCAGGCCCAGCAGCTACGGGACCGGCGGCACCAGCACCCTCGACGGCTGAAGAAGCTCCAGCTCCAGCAGCACGCCTCCAGCGACGAGCAAACCACTCGCGCAGCTCCTGTGGAGAGAGGGGCTCCCGCCGAGACGCAGCACCAGGAGAAACCCCAGGCTCAGCTGCTCTAGACGGAGCACCCCCAGGAGTAGCAGCTCCAGACTCAGCACCCCAAGGCTCAGCAGCTCCAGCTCCAGTAGGACCCGCAGGCCCAGCAGCTCCGGGACCGGCAGCACCAGCACCCTCAGCAGTCGAAGAAGCTCCAGCTCCAGCAGCACGCCTCCAGCGGCGAGCAAACCACTCCTGCAGCTCCTGTGGAGAGAGCGGCTCCCGCCGAGACGGAAGAACCGGAGAGCCCCCAGGTCCAGCAGTCGCAGGCTCCGCACCTCCAGGCCCAGCACCCCCAGGCTCAGCAGCTCCAAATTCAGCACCCCCAGACTCAGCACCCCCAGGCTCAGCAGCTCCAGACACAGCACCCCCCGGCTCAGCACCCCCAAGCTCAGCACCCCCCGGCCTCGCACCCCCAGGCTCAGTACCCCCAGCAGCAGCACCCCCAAGCTCAGCACCCTCAGGCGTAGCACCCCCAGACTCTGCACCCGCAGTCGCAGTACCCCCAGGCTCAGCAGCAACCTCGACTGGCTCGACTGTGTCTACCTGGGACACACCTGAAGGGGCAGGAACCTGAGGGGGGAGGGGGTCTACCGGGGGGGGAACTGGTACCCGGAAGTCCGGTGGGGGGGGGAGGAAAGGAGTACGGTAGGGGAAGAGGCGGTAGTAGGGGACTGACTCGTCGAACGTGACGTCCTGGGAGGACAGAACACGACGAGAGGAGGGGTGGTAGAACTGCCACCCGGGAGCGTCAGGGGGGAAGCCAAGGAAGACACAGGGAGCAGCACGGGGGGACAGCTTGTCCGCAGACAAGTCGCGGACAAACGCCCGAGATCCCCAGACACGGAACGCAGACGCATCGCCGACCTTCCCCGTCCACAGTAACACTGAGGACATCGCGGGCCGAGAGACCCTGGGGTGAAGGTTGAGCTGATGCGCCGCGTACCGAACCGCAAACGGCCACAGAAAATGGGGGGCAGCCGCATGCATCATGGACGTACGAGCGACATCCATGACCATGCCAATGCGGCGCTCAGCAATCCCATTTTGCTGTGGAGAGTCCGGAAGTGTAAAGGTCTGGCGGATCCCCTGTGTACGACAGTAGTCTCGCAGAAGGCGAGAGGAGAACTCCCCACCTCGGTCAGAGTGCAGACGCAGAACAGGAAAGTCCGAGCCGAAGCTCCTCCTGAGCTGGAGACGAGCCTCGCGGATCCAGTCGATCAGCACCTCAGTGACCGCACCCTTGCTGCGCAAGGGGAAGACTGTGGTGTAACGCGAGTAGTCGTCAACCACCAACAGGAAGTAGCGCTCATGACCCTGCCGACGGACGGGGGCGGGGCCCCACACGTCCATGTGAAGCGTCTGCAGAGGAGCCTCTGTTGGGGAAAACTGGTAGGAGTGAGGAGCAGCCCTGAGGCGCCCCTCGACACAGGGGACATAGGAAGGTCCTGGTCCCGAAGGAAGGGGAGGGAGGGACTGGGGAAGACCAGAGACAAGGACACGGGAAGCCATGCCTCGAAGACGAG
Source organism: Closterium sp. NIES-65 (assembly GCA_948144175.1). Taxonomy (NCBI): domain Eukaryota; kingdom Viridiplantae; phylum Streptophyta; class Zygnematophyceae; order Desmidiales; family Closteriaceae; genus Closterium; species Closterium sp. NIES-65. The sequence continues at coordinate 449,921 of CANXME010001388.1, read as the reverse complement.
GCAAGGAGGGGTGGCCAAGACGGTGGTGCCACAGGAGAGTCTCGTGAGACAGGAGGCGACACGAACAGGGGGCAGACTCAGGACCAGACCTGGACGCAGCAGCAAACACCTGACCTGACGCTGCTACCTAACCGGACGCAGGGACAGGACGAGACGCAGTGGTCAGGGTGTAGAGGCTCGACCCCACCCGACGCGAGAACGTGGCCAGGTGCCGGCCTGTGCGGGCGTCCGTGCAGTAGGTCACCCGCTGACTCGCAGGAGTGAACTGGTGAACCCCCGCATCCTGTAGGTCTGCACCACTCACCAAGTTTGTCGAGAACGAGGGGAGGTACAGGCCAGACAGGGTGCCCGAGGGGGCAGCCGGACACGGGAGGACAGTGGAAAAGTGAGAGAGGACAGGACCCCCAGAGGGGTCAGCCAGGGAGACTGCAACCGGCCGACCAAGCGGCGTGAGTGTGGTGCAGTTCCGAAAGAAGGAGCGAGAAGCCCCAGAGTCAAGTGTAAAGGTGAGGGAGGCCGAAGCCAACATGGTACCTGAGAGCGCAGTCTCACCCGCACGTGAGGAAGCAGACTCACTAGCACCTAGAGGAGCAGCCGCACCTGTACTTGGAGCAGGAGACTCACTAGCACCCAGAGCAGCAGCCTCACCAGTAGCTAGAGCAGCAGGTCCTATCCCCGGGTCAGGCGGTACGCACAGGTGACCGGCACGGTCAGCACTAGTAGGCAATGCATACATGGCAGTGAGAATAGCATCATAGTCAAGAGCAAATATATCTACCCTCTGCCTAAGCAACTCCACCCAGTCGGGGAGCTCAGCCTCGTCGCCAAACACGGTACGCCAGGCGTCGCTCAGACGGGCGAAGCAGCGGGACGGTGTGTGACTAGATGTCCCACAAGGCTGACCAGTCCGAGTACCAGTGCGAATCACGTAAGAGCAGCGAACAGCACTGAGAGGCCCTCTACTCTGAGCGTACCACTCACGAAGCTGGTGAGGCGTGAGAGACACGCGGGAGGGTCGCGGGAGCTGCATCTGGCCGCCACCAGTAGTAGTAGCAGCAGGAGTGGTAGTAGTAGTAGCGCCGCCACCCCTACAGCCCCAACCAGCGTACCACTCACGCAGCTGCTGGGGCGTGAGGGACTCACGCAGACGTCGCTGGGGCTGCATCTGGCTCCGCAAGTAGAAGCAGGAGCAGGACTAGCAGCAGTAAGGCAGGCAGCCAGGCAAGCCAAAAGGCAGGCAGGCAGGCAAGCAGGCGACGGGCAGCGTGCTAGCAGGGCAAGAGCTCACCAGTGGTGGGAAGAGTAGGCTCGGCGACTCAGCGGCTCGGCAGCATGGCGGCTCTGCGGCTCGGGTGACTCGGGCGGCTCGGCAGCAACTGCAGCTCAGCAGCTCGGCGACCCGGCGGCTCGGCGGCAGGGCGGCTCGGCTGCTGGTCGGCTCGGGTGCAGGGCGGCTCGGCGGCGGGGCGGCTCGGCTGCTGCAGTGGAGCGGCCCGGCTGCTGCAGTGGGAGACGAAGGAGGAGGAGAAGCAGGGGAGACCGCAAGCGGCCCCCTAAGGTCGCCTCAACAGACAACGGGAAAAGGGGGGGGGGGGGGGAGGCGGGGCCGCGACGGGTAGGGCATCGAGACCAGGGGCGGCGGGGCCGAAGTAGCAGGGCCGGCAGGTGGAGTGGCGGGGCGACTCGGCTGCTGAGGCGGTAGCGGCCCAGTGGCTCAGGTGGAGCGGCGGGGCCAGCAGGTGCAGCGGCGGGGCCGGGAGAAGGGGACGGCGGGGCCGTCAGGAGGGGACGGCGGGGCCGTCAGGTGCAGCGGCAGGGCCGGTAGAAGGGGACGGCGCGGCCGTCAGGAGGGGACGGCGGGGCCGTCAGGTGCAGCTGCGGGGCCGGTAGAAGGGGACGGCGGGGCTGTCAGGAGGGGACGGCGGGGCCGTCAGGTGCAGCAGCGGGGTCGCGACAGGGCGGCGAGGTCGCGACGGGGTGGGGCCGTGATGGGCCTACGGGGCCGCGACGGGGTGGGGCTGCGACGGGGCGACCGGGCCGCGACGGGGCGGCTGGGCCGGGATGGGGCGGGGCCGCGACGGGGCGGCTGGGCCGCGACGGGGCTGGGCCGTGACGGGGCGACGGGGCCGCGACGGGGTGGGGCCGCGACGGGGCGGCTGGGCCGCGACGGGACGGCTGGGCCGTGACGGGGCGGGGCCGCTACGGGTCTGGCTGGGCCGCGACGGGGTAGGGGCCGCTAAAGGGCGGGGCCGCGTCAGGGTGGGGCCGCAATGGGGCGAGATCGCAACGGGGCGGGGCCGCTAGAGGGCAGGGCCGCGAAAGGGCGGGGCCGCTAGAGGGCGGGGCCGCTCGACAGGTGGGCGGCGGGGCCGCTAGCAAAGGCGGCGGAGCCGCGAGAGGAAGGGCGACTCGAAGGGTCGCTAAAAAAAAATGCGCGCCTCGGGGCGCGCTTCGGTGGGCCCTAGGCGACGTTCCCACAGGGAGCCCGCTCTATACCATGTGAAAGTGAAGAACAGGAATGGATGAACTATGAGTGAAGTGAGTACAAATAGCAAAACCCTAATTGGGTTGTACCCCCTATGGGATACCCCACTATAGCCTACACAACAGCATAAGCTACATATATGTTCTGACACCATCGTCACTTGTTGCCACGGTCTGTCAGAGTTTGAAGAAAGAAAGAGGAAAGGGGGTTGAACTAGCAAGAATGAGGATACAAATAGCAAACCCTAGAAGGGTTGTACTCGCTATAGAGCACCCCACTACAGGCTAGAACATAAGATAATATTCTGACACACCCCCATAGCCAAAGTGGGGTGTAATCAGCAGAGCAGGCAAAGCAGTACAAGCTCAGGGTGGATCACAATGTCACCACACAATCTGAGCACAAGTTCAAGAAGAAATAGTTTAGAGTTCACAATTATGAGCAAAGCTAGTGGTAGTCACAACGGGCAAGTGAGGAGGAGGAGAGAGAGTGAGGGGAGAGGAGATAGGAGGCGACGGCTGAAGCTGCAGACACACGGGCAACAGGAGGCAGACTGGCACAGCGGCTACCGGACTAAGCGCCCGGACTACAGGAGTAACAGGCCCCGCGGCTAAAGTAGCAGCAGACGAGCAACGGACCCACGGGCGGCTGGCGTAGAAGTCTAGCTCACTGGGCTACCGGGACAGCGCCCCGGACTACAGGTGCTGCCGACAACAGTACGGCAACCTCCATGCAGCTTCCCCAAACAGTCCCACCCCCCCCGACACACACCCGCTGCTACACCGCTAGCTCCACTCCCACGCACCCCCCTTAAACCCTAAACCCCAGTCTCCCACACAACCACCCCCCTCAGCGACAGCTGCATCAGTAGGAGACGAAGGAGGAGGAGGAGCAAAGGGAGGATAGCACACCGGCCACCCCCATACTCGCCACCCCACCGCTCGGCCCCCGAAGGAGCCGCGACGGGCGACGGGAGAAGGGGGGGGGGGGGGGGGGGAAGGCGGGGCCGGGGCCGCGACGGGTCGGGCGGCGGGTGGCCGCAGGTAGGGCGGCGGGTGGGCCGCGAAGGTAGGGCGGCGGGTGGCCGCGAAGGTAGGGCGGCGGGTGGCCGCGAAGGTAGGGCGGCAGGTGGCCGCGACGGGTCCCCGTCGCCCGTCGCGGCGCCTCCAGAAGGCGACGCGACGAATGACGGGGCAGACGCCCGCCGCGCGCCTCGGGGCGCACAGCGGGCAGAGAACCGCCGCGCGCCTCGGGGCGCACGACGGGAAGAAAACCGCCGCGCGCCTCGGGGCGCACGGCGGGCAGAAAACCGCCGCGCGCCTCGGGGCGCACGGCGGGAAGGAAAAGTAGCAGCGGAAGCGAGGTGGTAACCCACCCATAGGATCGATCCAAGGGGATCGACCTACTCTGATAGCATGTCATAGCTTGAAGAAAGAAAGAGGAAAAGGGGTTGAACTAGCAAGAATGAGGATACAAATAGCAAACCCTAGAAGGGTTGTACTCGCTATAGAGCACCCCACTACAGGCTAGAACAAAAGATAATATTCTGACACGGTCGTTCGGGTGGCTCGAGGGGTTGTAGCTGTTGGGCTGAAACGCCCTAGGATCTTTTGTAGAGTTAAAGTCTGAGTAAGTGATGTAATAGCGGAAGCGTTGAATAAAGTCCTTGAACCACCTTGCGCTAGTATGTGAGGGCAAAGTATGTTAATTAAAGCAAAGAGACACAGGAATATATACAGGAATATGTCAGATTATTATAGCTGATGCATGTTTGTAGGCCATAGTGGGGTAGCACATATGGGGTACAGTTTGCTAGGGTTGTATTTGTACCCAACTCTGACTTAGTCAATCCATTCCTGTTCATTCCTTTTCACATGGTATAGAGCGGGTTCCCTGTGGGAACTTCGCCTAGGGCCCACCGAAGCGCGCCCCGAGGCGCGCGATCCTTTTTTTTTTAGCGACCCCCCCGAGTCGCCCTTCCCCTGCGGCCCCGCCGCCCTTCGTTCGCGGCCCCGCCGTCCAGTCGCGGCCCCGCCCTTACGTCGCGGCCCCGCCCTTACGTCGCGGCCCCGCCACTAAGTCGCGGCCCCGCCACTAAGACGCGGCCCCGCCACCCAGTCGCGGCCCCGCCGCCTACTCGGACGCGGCCCCGCCGCCTGCTAAGACGCGGCCCCGCCGCCTGCCAAGACGCGGCCCCGCCGCCTGCTAAGACGCGGCCCCGCCGCCTGCTCAGCCGCGGCCCCGCCGCCCTCTACGACGCGGCCTCCGCCGCCTGCAGACGCCGCGGCCTCCGCCGCCTGCTCAGCCGCGACCCCGCCGCCCGCTACGACGCGGCCTCCGCCGCCTGCTCAGCCGCGGCCCCGCCGCCCTCTACGACGCGGCCTCTGCCGCCTGCTCAGCCACGGCCCTGCCGCCTCCTACGACGCGGCCCCGCAGTCTGCTCAGCCGCGGGTGCTTCCGGCGGCCCTCCGCTGCATCCTGACGGCCCGCCGCTGCACCCTGCGGCCCCGCCACTGCGCCTGTCCCGGCTCCGCCACTGCACCCTGACGGCCCCGCCGTCCCCTGTCTCGGCCCCACCGCTGCACCCTGACGGCCCGGCCGTCCCTTGTCCCGGCCCCGCCACTACACTGCAGCCGAGCCGCCCAGCAGCAGCCGAGCCGCCCAACAGCAGCCGAGCCGCCCAGCAGCAGCCGAGCCGCCCAGCAGCAGCCGAGCCGCCCAGCAGCAGCCGAGCCGCCCAGCAGCAGCTGCACCGCCCAGCAGCAGCCGAGCCGCCCAGCAGCAGCCGAGCCGCCCGGTACCTGCGCCGCCCGAGCCGCCCGAGCCGCCCGAGCCGCCCGAGTCGCCCGAGCCGCCCGAGCCGCCCGAGCCGCCCGAGCAGCCCGAGCCGCCTGCTGCTGACCTACCCGACTCTCCCATCCCGGTGAGACTTTCAGCTGCTGCCATGGCCACCCCCAATGTTCTCACTTTTGACGCTGAGGGGAGGGCCATTGACTTTGCCGTCTGGATCGAGGACCTGCAGCTGTACTTACTGTGTGATGCGGTAGATGAGGTCTCTCTCTTTGACTTTGTCTCTGGCGCTGTCCCTGCCCCGCCTGCTGATGCTGACTCTGCCGTTCGCTCCAAGTGGGCGACCCGCGATGCTGCTGCACGTCTTGCTGTGCGTCGCCACCTCCCTTCCTCTGAGCGTGCCCACTTTAGTCAGTGCAAGACCGCTCAGGCCTTGTACGACGCTGTAGTTGCGCGCTACTCCTCCCCTTCCTCCGCTACCCTTAGCCGCCTCATGCTACCGTTTCTCTTCCCTGACCTCGCTTCCTTTCCCACTGTCGCTGACCTCGTTACCCACCTCCGCGCTAGTGACACCCGCTACCGCGCTGCCCTTCCTGCTGAGTTCCGCGCTGCGAACCCTCCTCCCATGTACATCACTCTCTACTTTCTCGTCACCCGTCTCCCTGAGTCCCTTCGTGTCGTTAGGGACCAGTTTCTCTCTGTCTGTCCCACCACTCTCACTGTCGACCTCCTTGAGGAGTCCCTGCTAGCGGCTGAGAAGAGTATTGTCGCTGTAGGGGCCTCTCGGGGTGACCCTCGCACCCCCATCTTTGAGGGGTGTGGTCCCTCCCCCCTGCTGCCCTCTGTCGCCTCTGCCGCTGCGGCCGACCTCGTTGGTTTTGAGTCGGTCGGCGCGGCGTCTGCCCCCAGTGGCAGACGCCGCACTGGCAAGGGCAAGGGGGGCAAGGGAGCGGGTGGAGCCAGAGGGGGCGGTGGAGGAGGCGGTGGGGGTGGAGGGGGGAGTGGGGGTGGCGGGGGGGGTGGTGGCGGGAGTGGAGGTAGTAGTGGCGGCGGTGGAGGCGGAGGTGGCGGCGGAGGTGGTAGCGGAGGAGGCGGTGGGAGCGGTGGGAGCGACGGTCCTGGTGGGGGAGGTGGCGGAGGCGACGGGGGTGGCGGTGGAGGCGGGGGTGGCGGTGGAGGAGGGGGTCGGAGTGGCTCGTCCCAGCGGAGCAGCTCTGGGGGTGGTCAGCGCCAGCAGCAGCAGCAGCAGCAGCCGCAGCAGCAGGGGGGACCGTGCAGGGGAGAGGTGTGGAGGCGCCCACACAGCCCGTCGCTGCTTTGGCCGCCTGACCGACGCCTGGCGTCAGCAGTTTCCGGAGGCCGCTGAGATCCCCCGCTGGGGAGAGCTGTCTAGGGCTGGTGTGGCTATTTATGATCTTGATTTTGATGCTATTCTCTCTGCTATGTATGCTGTGACTGGTAGTGATGAGGATGACTGTTACCGGTGTTTCCCGCCCGACCCGGGCATTGGTACTGCCGCGTCAGGTACTAGTGAGGCTGCTGCTCTAGGTGCCAGTGCGTCTGTGCTTTCAGGTACTGGTGAGTCCGCCCTCTCAGGTACTGTGTCGGCTTCGGCCTCTCACACCTTCACCCTTGACTCTGGAGCGTCTCGCTCCTTCTTTAGGGACCGCACCACTCTCACGCCGCTGAGTCGGCCTGTTGCGGTGTCCCTGGCGGACCCCTCTGGGGGGCCTGTCCTGTCTCGCTTCTCCACTGTCCTCCCGTGTCCGGCGGCCCCCTCTGGCACCCTGACTGGTCTCTACCTCCCCTCGTTCTCGACGAACTTGGTGAGTGGTGCTGACCTCCAGGATGCAGGTGTCCACCAGTTCACCCCTGCTCGTCAGCGGGTGACCCACTGTACGGAGGCGGATACAGGTCGCCACCTGGCTACGTTTACACGTCGGCCGGGGTCGAGCCTGTACACACTGACCACTGCTTCTCCTCCAGGTACTGCGTCTGGTAGGGCCCCTTCGTCTGGTCAGGTGTTTGCTGCAGCGTCCGGGTCTGGTCCTGAGTCTGCCCCTTGTTCGTGTCGTCGTCTGTCTCACGAGACCCTCCTCTGGCACCACCGCCTTGGCCACCCCTCTCTGCTTCGGCTCAGAGGCATGGCCTCGCGGGTCCTTGTGTCTGGTCTTCCCCGGTCCCTCCCTCCCCTTCCTCCGGGCCCTGGCCCTGCCCGTGTCCCCTGTGTCGAGGGGCGCCAGCGTGCTGCCCCTCACTCCTCCCAGTTTCCTCCGACAGAGGCCCCGTTGCAGACGCTTCACATGGACGTGTGGGGCCCAGCCCGCGTCCGTGGACAGGGTCAGGAGCGCTACTTCCTGCTGGTGGTTGACGACTACTCGCGTTACACCACAGTCTTCCCCTTGCGCAGCAAGGGTGAGGTCACTCAGGTGTTGATCGACTGGATCCGCGCAGCTCGTCTTCAGCTTCGGAGAAGCTTTGGCTCTGACTTCCCTGTCTTGCGTCTGCACTCGGACAGAGGCGGAGAGTTCTCCTCTGCCCTCCTGAGTGCCTACTGTCGTGTGCGAGGCATCCGTCAGACCTTCACGCTTCCGGACTCACCACAGCAGAATGGGATCGCTGAGCGCCGCATTGGCATGGTCATGGACGTCGCTCGTACGTCCATGATGCATGCGGCTGCTCCCCATTTTCTGTGGCCGTTTGCGGTCAGGTACGCTGCGCACCAGATCAACCTCCACCCCAGGGTCTCTCGACCGGAGACCTCCCCAGCTCTGTTGTGGACGGGGAAGGTTGGCGATGCGTCGGCGTTCCGGGTCTGGGGATCTCGGGCGTTTGTCCGCGACCTGTCTGCGGACAAGCTGTCCCCTCGTGCTTCTCCCTGCGTCTTCCTCGGGTTCCCCCCCGACGCCCCTGGGTGGCAGTTTTACCACCCCACCTCTCGACGTGTTCTGTCCTCCCAGGACGTCACGTTCGACGAGTCGGTACCCTACTACCGCCTCTTCCCCTACCGCACTCCGTCCCTCCCCCCACCCCCGCTCTTCTTGGTACCAGGTCCCCCCCCCAGTAGTCCCCCTCCCCCCTCAGGGTCCTGCCCCTTCAGGTGTGTCTCAGGTAGACGCGGTCGAGCCTGTCGAGGTCACTGGTGACTCCGGTGCTGCTGCGGGAGCTGAGCCTGGGGGTGCGGAGTCTCGGGGTGCTGAGCCTGGGGGTGCTGAGCCTGGGGGTGCGGAGTCTGGGGGTGCTGGGCCTGGGGGTGCTGAGCCTGGGGGTGCTGTGTCTGGGGGTACTGAGCCTGGGGGTGCTGAGCCTGGGGGTGCTGAGCCTGGAGGTGCCGAGCCTGGAGGTGCTGTGCCTGGGGGTGCTTCGTCTCGCCGGGAGCCGCTCTCTCCACAGGAGCTGCGTGAGTGGTTTGCCCGGCGCTGGAGGCGTGCCGCTGGTGCTGGTGGTTCTTCGGCTGCGGAGGGCGCTGCTGCCACGCGACCTGGCGGTGCTCGTCCTGTGGGTGCTGGAGCTGCTGGGTCTGAGGGTTCTCCTGGAGCTGGTCCTGCTGAGGACGTTGGCGCTGAGCCTGCGGTTGGTAGTCCGACTGACGGTGCTCCTGGTGCTGCTGCTGGAGGTTCTGGAGCTTCTGGTGGTTCTGCTGGAGGTGCTGCTGGAGTGGGTGCTCCGGCCGGAGCTGCTGGTTCTGTTCCTGCTGTTTCTGGCGTCGCCGCGCGGTCTCGACCGTACTTCGTTCCGCTCCTGGAGCAGGTTCTTGGTCTTGCTCCTCCTCCTCCTCCCTTAGAGGGTCCGCAGCCTGTCCGGTCACAGCCACAGCTAGAGCCTGCCTCCCCTTTGCCTGCTCCTTCTCCCTACGCTGGTCCGACTGGAGGCCTTACTGAGCGTCGTGAGCCTGCGTCTCGTCCTGCGTCGCCTGTTCGTACTGAGCGCGCTAGTGGTCGCGGGTCGCGTCAGCGTCCTCCTCCTGTCCCTGGCACGCACCGGATGTCACTGCGTCCGTCCACTGCCCCTCTGCGTGCCCCTTTGCCTTCTCCTCCTGCTTCCTCTCTTCCTGCTCTTGCCGACCCGGAGTCGGACTCTCTTCGTGCTGCCAGTCCTACTGTCACGCGTCTCCTTGCTACTGCTGTCACTGACCCTTCCTTCGCGTCGTCTGCTGCGTCTGCCCTTGTCACTGAGCTTGTCGACTTTGCTGCGCGCTGTCGTCTAGACTACGCTGCTCGTCTTGTCGCTGAGTCAGAGTCCGCCTGTCCTCCGTCCGTCGGGGGTGAGTGTGCCCTTGGCACGGACGTCCTAGAGGACAGGCAGGAGGAGTTCCAGTGTCTAGCCGCTGCTTCACCTCGTCTCGCGTCTGTACTGCTAGCCCCTGAGGGAGACCCGGATGCACTAGACATCCCGACTCCGCGTTCTTACGCGGAGGCCGTAGAGGGTCCCTACTCCTCTCAGTGGCAGGCAGCTATGGATGCAGAGATGGCTTCCTGGAAGTCCACAGGCACCTACGTTGACGCGGTTCCCCCTCCTGGGGCGAACATCGTCAGTGGCATGTGGATCTTCAGGGTGAAGCGGCCGCCGGGCTCGCCGCCTGTCTTCAAGGCGCGTTACGTGGCTCGTGGCTTCAGTCAGCGGCAGGGAGTTGACTACTTTCAGACCTTCTCTCCCACCCCGAAGATGACCACTCTTCGGGTGCTGCTGCACATTGCCGCTCAGCGCGACTACGAGCTTCACTCTCTCGACTTCAGCACTGCGTTCCTGCAGGGTAGCCTGCACGAGGAGATCTGGCTGCGCCGTCCGCCTGGCTTCACTGGGACTTTCCCTCCTGGCACCCAGTGGAGCCTCCGACGGCCAGTCTACGGTCTCCGCCAGGCACCGCGTGAGTGGCACGACACACTGAGGACTACGCTTGCGGCTCTTGGGTTTGCTCCTTCTACTGCTGACCCGTCGCTGTTTCTTCGCACCGACACTTCCCTGCCGCCGTTCTACATCCTCGTGTACGTCGACGACTTGGTCTTTGCCACAGCGGACACTGCTGGACTCGCCTACGTGAAGTCCGAGCTGCTGAAGAGACACACGTGCACAGACCTGGGTGAACTGCGCAGCTACCTTGGCTTGCAGATCACTCGGGACAGAGCACGCCGCACCATTACCCTGACTCAGTCACACATGGTGCAGCAGGTCCTTCAGCGCTTTGGCTTCACGTACTCCTCGCCTCAGGCCACTCCTCTGCCTACTCGCCACTCACTCTCAGCTCTGCCTTCGGATGAGTCCGTAGAGTCGAGTGGTCCGTATGCAGAGCTTGTTGGCTGCCTCATGTACCTGATGACCTGCACACGACCTGACCTTGCATACCCTCTGAGCATCCTTGCACGCTATGTTGCTCCTGGGAGACACCGACCAGAGCACATGGCTGCAGCGAAGAGGGTATTGCGCTACCTGTGCAGTACGTCGGGCATGGGGCTAGTGCTTGGAGGGCGGAGTCCAGTGGTCCTTACTGGGCACGCAGACGCTTCTTGGGCTGACGACCAGGCTACGCAGCGGTCGTCACAGGGTTACACCTTCAGCCTTGGTTCCGGCTCTGTCTCGTGGCGGTCTACTCGCTCGTCTTCGGTTCTCGGCTCCAGTTGTGAGGCTGAGATCTACGCCGGGGCCATGGCTGCACAGGAGCTTCGCTGGCTCACCTACCTGCTGACTGACCTTGGAGAGCTGCCTCGTTCTCCTCCAGTGCTGTACGTAGACAACAAGGCCATGTTGGCCTTGTGTCGAGAGCAGCGCTTGGAGCACAGAACAAAGCACATTGCTCTCCGCTACTTCCTTGCTCGTGAGCTGCAGCAGCGTGGTCAGTTGCGACTTGCTTACGTGGCCTCTGAGGCCAACACTGCTGATGTGTTCACCAAGGCACTTGCGCCTTGCGACCATCAGCGCTTTTGTACCCAGCTGGGTCTTGTACCTGTCTTGCCTCACTTGCTCTCTTCTTGACTTTACTTGTACTTTGACATATATATACCTGCTCTTGCTTGTCTAGTTTTATATATATGTCTGTACTCCTGCATGTGAACTGGCCTCTGGCCTTGCTCTTGTGCTCGGACTGTGTGGTGACTTTGTGATCCACCCTGAGCTTGCTTTGCTTTGCTTGACTGGTCTTGTGACCCCTTGTTCTCCCCCACTTTGCCTATGGGGGTGTGTCAGATTATTATAGCTGATGCATGTTTGTAGGCCATAGTGGGGTAGCACATATGGGGTACAGTTTGCTAGGGTTGTATTTGTACCCAACTCTGACTTAGTCAATCCATTCCTGTTCATTCCTTTTCACAGAATACAGAGAATATGAAGAGACATAATTGTAACTGTTTTACTGTTGCGCTTCGATACAGTGCGACTCGGGCAACTGCTCAATGTCGAGTTAGTTGTGTGTCCTTGCTGTCGCGCTGCGTCAGGTAAAAGGTCACTGACCTTTGACTTTCTTGTAACCTCCAGCGGTTACGTTAACCTCTGAGGGTTGACTCGCGGTGCTTCGATTTGAGCTGCTTCGCTTGTGTCTTGATGTTTCGACACGACAGAGGCGCTTAAAATATTTGTTCCCAACACTCCCCTTCGCTGATGGTGACGTGGCTTTGTCCAGACAGCAGCATGTAGTACTCGAACTTCTATTTTCCGAGCTTCTTGGTGAAGTAGTCAGCTGCCATCTCGGACGTGGGACAGTAGGATAGTTTGAGTTTCCCTTTCTCGATCTCGTCCTGTCAAATTACAATATTGTGTGGGCTATAGTGGGGTAGCCCATATGGGGTACACATTGCTAGGGTTGCATATTTGTATCTCTTCCATTCATAGTTCACTCCATTCTCGTTCTACTTTCCTCATGGTATCGAGCAGGTTCCCCGTGGGAACTGTGCCTAGGGCCCACCACATCGAGTTTTTTTTCCTGCCCGAAGCGCGCTCCGCCCGAGTTGCTCTCCGGGCTCTCACCTCGTCGAGCCGCCCTAGCGGCCCCCTACGCCCTAGCGGCCCCGCCGCCTGTTAGTGAATCCCCGCAGCCCGTTAGCGCGGCCCCGCCGCCCGCATTCGCGGCCCCGCCGCCCGCATTCGCGGCCCCGCCGCCCGCTAGCGCGGCCCTGCCGCCCGCATTCGCGGCCCCATCGCCCTTCTACAGCGGCCCCGCCACCCTTCTCCTGCGCCCCCACCGCCCTACTCAGCGGCCCCGCCGCCCTGCTCCTGCGGCCCCGCCGCCCTACTCAGCGGCCCCGCCGCCCTTCTCCTACGACCCCGCCGCCCTACTCGGCGGCCCCGCCGCCCTTCTCAGCGGCCCCGCGGCCCTGCTCCTGCGGCCCCGCCGCCCTACTCAGCGGCCCAGCCGCCCTGCTCCTGCGGCCCCGCCTCCCTACTCAGCCGCCCCGCCACCCTGCTCCTGCCGCCCCGCCGCCCTACTCAGCGGCCCTGCCGCCCTACTCAGCGGCCCCTGCAGCCCTTCTTCTGCGGCCCCGCCGCCCGTCAGCTGCGGCCCCGTCGCCCTTCTCAGCGGCTTCGTCGCTCTCAACTCCTAAAGCGCCGCCCGAGCCGCCCGTGCCGCCTCGCCCTGCCGAGCTGCCCAAGGCCGCGCCGCCCTGCAGCAGCACAACCGAGCAGCCCAGCAGCAGAACAGCCGAGCCGCCCCGCCGCCGAGCCACCCTGCCGCCGAGCCGCACTGCACCCGAGCCGCCCGGCCGCCCACCAGCCGAGCCGCCGTGCAGCCGAGCCGCCTAGCAGTCGAGCCGCCGAGCCGCCGAGCCGCCCGAGCAGCCCTGTCCGGTGAGCACGGCCCCTTTGTCACTGCATGCCCTTCCCCTACTACTTGCACTGCTGGTCTACTGTTGTCATGGCTACCCCTAGTGTCCTCGCTTTTGACGCTGAGGGTCGAGCCATTGACTTTGAGGTCTTGGTCGACGACATGCAGCTGTTCTTACAGTGCGATAGGGCGGACGGCCTCTCTCTTTTTGACCTCACCTCAGGCGCCTCTCCTGCCCCTGTTGCTAATGCTGACCCCACTGTTCGCTCCCAGTGGGCCACGCGCGATGCTGCTGCACGTCTTGCTGTGCGTCGCCACCTTCCAACTACTGAGCGCGCGCACTTTGGTCAGTACAAGAGTGCTCAGACCTTGTACGACGCTGTAGTTGAGCGCTACACTTCCCCTGCCACTACTGCACTGAGCCGCCTCATACTACCGTACCTCTTCCCTGACCTTGCTGTCTTTCCCACAGTCGCTGACCTCATTACGCACCTCCGCACTAGTGACACTCGCTACCGCGCCGCGCATCCTGCTGAGTTCTGCGCCAAGAACCCCCCCCCCCCCCCCCCCCCCCATGTACATCACTCTCTATTACATAGTCACCCGCATCCCTGGCTCCCTTCGCGTAGTCAGGGACCACTTCCTCTCAATCTGTCCCACCACTCTCACTGTTGACCTCCTAGAGAAGGCCCTCCTAGCAGCGAAGAAGAGCATAGTCGCTGTAGGAGCCTCTCGTGGTGACCCTCGCACCCCCATCTTTGAGGGGTGTTCCCCTTCCCCCCCTTTGCCCTCTGTCGCCTCTGCTGCTGCGGCCGACCTCGTTGGTCTTGAGTCGGTCGGTGCGGCGTCTGCCCCTAGCGGGAGACGCCGCTCTGGCAAGGGCAAGGGAGGCAAGGGCGTCGATGGAGCTAGCGGGGGTGGTGGAGGTGGCGGTGGAGGCAGCGGAGGGAGTGGGGGTGGCGGTGGGAGTGGTGGTGGTGGTGGAGGTGGTGGTGGGAGCAGCGGAGGCGGAGGCGGCGACGACGGTAGCGGTAGGAGCGGAGGCGGCAGAGGTGGCGGAGGTGGAGGCGGCAGTGGTGGAGGAGGTGGAGCTGTTCGGGGTGGTGCCTCGCAGCGGAGCGGTTCTGGTGGTGGTCAGCGCCAGCAGGAGCAGCAGCAGCAGCGTTCTTGGGACATCCCCACTCCTCAGCAGCTCCGTGAGTGGTACACACAGCGTCAGCGTGGTGGGGGTTTTGGTCCGTGCGCCTACGTCGTTTGCTCTGGCGAACGCGCGGGTGAGCAGTGTGGGGGTGCCCACCCCACCCAGCGCTGCTTTGGCCGCTTGAAGGACGCTTGGCGTCAGCAGTTCCCCGAGGCTAGTGAGATCCCCCGCTGGGGAGAGCTGTCTAGGGCAGGTGTAGCTATCTATGATCTTGACTTTGATGCTATCCTTGCTGCCATGTATGCTGTGACTATTAGTGATGAGGGTGACTTTTACCGGTGTTTCCCGCCAGACCCGGGCATTGGTACTGCTGCGCTAGGTGCGAGTGAGGCTGCTGCTCTAGGTGCCAGCGCGTCTGCGCCTTCGGGTACTAGTGAGGCTGCGCTCTCAGGTACCGCGTCGGCTTCGGCCTCCCTCACCTTCACACTTCACTCGGGGGCTTCTCGCTCCTTCTTTGGAGACCGCACCACACTCACGCCGCTTGGTCGGCCGGTTGCTGTCTCCCTTGCTGACCCCTCTGGGGGTCCAGTCCTCTCTCACTTCTCCACTGTCCTCCGGTGTCCTGGTGCCCCCTCTAGCACCTTGTTTGGTCTTTACCTCACCTCGTTCTCGACAAACTTGGTGAGTGGTGCGGACCTGCAGGATGCGGGGGTTCACCAGTTTACTCCTGCAAGTTAGCGGGTGACCCACTGCTCGGACGCCCGCACAGGCCGACACCTGGCCACGTTTTTGCGTCGGCCGGGGTCCAGCCTCTACACCCTGACCATAGAGTCTCCTCCTGTCCCTGCGTTTGGCCAGGTAGCTGCGTCGGGTCAGGTGTTTGCTGCGGCGTCCAGGTCTGGTCCTGAGTCTGCCCCCTGCTCGTGTCGCCTCCTGTCTTACGAGACTCTCCTGTGGCACCACCGTCTTGGCCACCCCTCCCTGCCTCATCTTCGGGGCATGGCTTCCCGTGTCCTTGTCTCTGGTCTTCCCCAGTCCCTCCCTCCCCTTCCTTCGGGGCCTGGTCCTTCCTGTGTCCCTTGTGTCGAGGGGCGGCTCCGAGCTGCTCCTCACTCCTCTCAGTTTCCCGCGACAGAGGCTCCGCTGCAGACGCTTCACATGGACGTGTGGGGCCCGGCCCGCGTCCGTGGGCAAGGTCACGAGCGCTACTTCCTGCTGGTGGTTGACGACTACTCGCGTTACACCACCATCTTCCCCTTGCGCAGCAAGGGTGATGTCACTGAGGTGTTGATCGACTAGATCCGCGCAGCTCGTCTCCAGCTCAGGAGGAGCTTCGGCTCGGACTTTCCTGTTCTGCGTCTGCACTCTGACCGAGGCAGAGAGTTCTCCTCTGGCCTTTTGCGAGCCTACTGTCGTGCGTGAGGCATCCGCCAGACCTTTACGCTTCCGGACTCTCCACAGCAAAATGGGATTGCTGAGCGCCGCATTGGCATGGTCATGGACGTCGCTCGTACGTCCATAATGCATGCTGCTGCCCCCCATTTTCTGTGGCCATTTGCGGTTCGGTAGGCGGTGCATCAGATCAACCTTCACCCCAGGGTCTCCCGGCCGGAGACCTCCCAACCTTTGCTGTGGACGGGGAAGGTCGGCGATGCGTCTGCGTTCCGTGTCTGGGGATCTCGGGCGTTTGTGCGCGACTTGTCTGCGGACAAGGTGTCCCCTCGTGCTGCTCCCTCTGTCTTCCTTGGCTTCCCCCCTGACGCACCAGGGTGGCAGTTCTACCACCCCTCCTCTCGTCGTGTTTTGTCCTCCCAGGACGTCACGTTCGACGAGTCAGTCCCCTTCTACCCCCTCTTCCCCTACCGCACTCCTTCCCTCCCCCCGCCACCGGACTTCCTTGTGCCGGTTCCCCCCCGGTAGACCCCCTCCCCCCTCAGGTTCCTGCCCCCTCAGGTGTGTCCCAGGTAGACGCCGTTGACCCGGTCGAGGTTACTGGTGACTCTAGTGCTGCTGCGGGTGCTGAGCCTGGGGGTGCTGACTCTGGGGGTGTTGTGCGCGGGGGTGCTGAGCCTGGGGGTGCCAAGCCTGGAGGTGCTGCTACTGGGGGTGCTGAGCCTGGGGGTGCTACTGCTGAGGATGCTGAGCCTGGGGGTGCTGGGTCCGGGGGGTGCTGTACCTGGAGCTGCTCAGCTAGGGCTTGCTGAGTCTGTGGGTGCTGAGTCTGGAGCTGCTGAGCCTGGGGGTGCTGCGTCTGGAGCTGCTGAGCCTGGAGGTGCTAAGTATGGGGGTACTGCGCCTGGAGCTGCTGAGCCTGGGGTTTCTCTTGGTGCTCCGTCTCGGCGGGAGCCCCTCTATCCACAGGAGCTGCGCGAGTGGTTTGCTCACCGCTGGAGGCGTGCTGCTGGAGCTGGAGCTGCTGAGGGTGTTGGTGCTGAAACTACTGCTGTCTGTCCTGGCGGTGATCCTGCTGCTGGTGCTGCTGGAGATCCTGCCGCTGGAGGTGTTGGTGGTGCTGGTGCTGCCGCTAAGGGTGCTGGTGCTGTACCTGCTAAGTCTGGAGTTGCCGCGCGGCCTCGGCCGTACTTCGTTCCGCTCCTATAGCAAGTTCTTGGTCTTTCTCCTCCTGTAGAGTGTCCACAGCCTGTCCAGTCGCAGTCACTGTTGGAGCCTACCTCCCCACTGCCTGCTCCCTCTCCTTACACTGGTCCTACTGGAGGTCTTGCTGAGCGTCGTGAGCCTGCGTCTCGTCCCGCGTCGCCTGTTCGTGCTGCTCGCGCTAGTGGTCGCGGTTCGCGTCAGCGTCCTCCTCCTGTCCCTGGCACGCACCGGATGTCTCTGCGTCCGTCCACTGCTCCTCTGCGTGCCCCTTTGCCTTCTCCTCCTGAGTCCTCTCTTCCTACGCTTGCCGACCCGGAGTCGGACTCTCTTCGTGCTGCCAGTCCTACTGTCACGCATCTCCTTGCTACTGTCGTCATTGACCCCTCCTTTGAGTCCATTGCTTCGTTTCGCTCTTGTTGTTGAGCTCGTCGACGTTGCTGCTCACTGTCGTCTAGACTACGCTGCTAGTCTCGTTGCTGAGTCTGCGTCTGTCTGTCCTCCGTCCGTCGAGGGTGAGTGTGCTCTTGGCACGGACGTCCTTGAGGACAGGCAGGAGGAGTTCCAGTGTCTGGCTGCTACTTCACCTCATCTTGCGTCCGTACTACTTGCCCCTGAGGGAGACTTGGATGCACTAGACATCCCGACTCCGCGCTCTTACGCGGAGGCCGTAGAGGGTCCCTAATCCTCTCAGTGGCAGGCAGCTATGGATGCAGAGATGGCTTCTTGGAAGTCCACAGGCACCTACGTTGACGCCGTTCCCCCTCCTGGGGCGAACATCCTCAATGGCATGAGGATCTTCAGGGTGAAGCGGCCGCCGAGCTCTCCACCTGTCTTCAAGGCGCGGTATGTGGCTTGTGGCTTCAGTTAGCGGCAGGGAGTTGACTACTTTCAGACCTTCTCTCCCACCCCGAAGATGACCACTCTCCGGGTGCTGCTGCACATAGCCGCTCAGCGCGACTACGAGCTTCACTCTCTTGACTTCAGCCTTGCTTTCTTGCAGGTTAGCTTGCACGAGGAGATCTGGCTGCGCCGTCCACCTGGCTTCACTGGGACTTTCCCTCCTGGCACCCAGTGGAGCCTCCGACGGCCAGTCTACGGTCTCCGCTAGGCACTGCGTGAGTGGCACGACACACTGAGGACTACGCTTGCGACTCTTGGGTTTGCTCCCTCTAGTGCTGACCCGTCGTTGTTTCTGCGCACCGAAACCTCTCTGCCGGTTCTACATCCTTGTGTACGTCCACGACTTGGTCTTTGCCACTGCTGACACTGCTGGACTCGCCTACGTGAAGTCGAAGCTGCAGAAGAGACATACGTGCAAAAACCTGGGTGAACTGCGCAGCTACCTTGGCTTGCAGATCACCCGGGACAAAGCACGCCGCACCATTACCTTGACTCAGTCACACATGGTGCAACAGGTCCTTCAGCGCTTCGGCTTCACGTACTCCTCGCCTCAGGCCACTCCTCTGCCTACTCGCCACTCGCTCTCAGCTCTGCCTTCAGATGAATCCGTAGAGTCGAGTGGCCCGTACCCAGAGCTTGTTAGCTGCCTCATGTACCTGATGACCTGCACACGACCTGACCTTGCATACCCTCTTAGCATTCTTGCACGCTATGTTGCTCCTGGGAGACACAGACCAGAGCACATGGCTGCAGCGAAGAGGGTGTTGCGCTACTTGTGCAGTATGTCGGGCATGGGGCTAGTGCTTGGAGGGCGGAGTCCAGTGGTCCTCACTGGGCACGCGGACGCTTCTTGGGCTGACGACCAGGCTACTCTGCGGTCGTCCCAGGGTTATACCTTCAGTCTTGGTTCCGGCTCTGTCTCGTGGCGGGCTATTCGCTCGTCTTCTGTTCTCGGCTCCAGTTGTGAGGCCGAGATCTATGCCGGGGCCATGGCTGCACAGGAGCTTCGCTGGCTCACCTACCTGCTGACCGACCTTGGAGAGCCGCCTCGTTCTCCTCCAGTGCTGTACGTAGACAACAAGGCCATGCTGGCCTTGTGTCGAGAGCAGCGCTTGGAGCACAGAACGAAGCACATTGCTCTCCGTTATGTTCTTGCTCGTGAGCTGCAGCAGCGTGGTCAGTTGCGACTTGCGTACGTGGCCTTTGAGGCCAATACTGCTGATGTTTTCACCAAGGCACTTCCGCCTTGTGAACATTAGCGCTTCTGTACTCAGCTGGGACTTGTACCTGTCTTGCCTCACTTGCTCACCTCTTGACCTTGCTTGTACTCTTATATATATATACCTGCTCTTGCTTGTTTAGCCTTCTATATCTATGTGTACTCCTGCATGTGAACTGGCCTTTTGGCCTTGACCTTGTTCTTGGACTGTGTGGTGACGTTGTGATCCACCCTGAGCTTTGCTTTGCTGTGCTTGACTGGTCTTGTGACCCCTTGTTCTCCCCCACTTTGCTTTTGGGGGTGTGTCAAATTATAATATTGTGTAGGCTATAGTGGGGTAGCCCATATGGGGTACACATTGCTAGGGTTGCTTATTTGTATCACTTCCATTCATAGTTCACTCCATTCTAGTTCTACTTTCCCCACGTCCTTCACGAAGAAATATCGCAGAGCGATATGCTTCGTTCTGTACGCGAATCCGCTTTTGTTGGCGATGCGAATCGCAGATTGGTTGTCGCAGAACAGGGTGAAGTTGGGTAGCTCGGCTAACTTAGCTTCTTCCAACAGCTTGCAAAGGTAGAGTCCTTCCTTGGTTGGTGAGCAGAGGGCGATATATTCTGCTTCAGCTGAAGAGAGAGCAATTAGTTCCTGCTTGCTCGATTGCCAGGAGATAGGTCCAATAGGTTCGAGGCGGTAGATGTAGCCAGTGTGGGAGCGCCTGTTGTCTGAGTCGCCGGTGTGATCGGCGTCGACGTAGCCGATTAGTTTCGTCGGCGTAGTTGTGTTCTCGTTGTTCGTCAGGCCGATCGTTGAGGTGCTCACGAAATAGTGAAGAGCGCGGTCGAGTTCCGCCAGGTGTTTTGTTTCGGGCCTTTTGAGATAGGTAGCAAGTTGACTTGCGGAGTAGGATAGATCTGGGCGGCAGGTGACAGCTGCGAAGAGGAGGCAGCCCAGCTTTCGCTGGTAGTCGCGTATTCCGGCGGTTTTGAATAAAGCGGAGCTTCCCTTGTCGTTCCGTGCCGTGTAGCGGGATGGCATGGAGATAGTAGCAGGTGTGAGCGCGAAGCGTTTGGCGATAGTGTCGGCATACTTTTCGGCGCTGAGGTAGATCGTGTTCTCTTCTTCGCGGATGTTGAGTCCGAGATACTGAGTGACGATAGAGGAGACCGTGAGTGTGAGGTCCCTTTTCAGCTCTTCTTCGAACCAGGTAGTGGCGTCGTCAGTGGAGCCAATGTAGAGCAAATCGTCGACGTAGACGATCAGTAGGATATAGTCGGCATTTTTGGTGAATCGATACATTCCTTGGTCGTGAGGCAGTTGGCGGAATCCGATGCGAGTGAGACGGGTGTGTAGATGCTGTTGCCACAGCCGCGGGGCTTGTTTGATTCCGTAGAGCAATTTTAGTTACAGAGAGACTTGGTTAGGTTCCCCGTGGGTACCATGTGGAAGTTCAACGAAGATTTTGGCGTCGACGGGTGCGTAGAGGAAGGCGTTAGCGACATCGATTTGCCGTAGTTTTCTTTTCTTCATGGCGGCGATCGCGAGGAGGATTCGGAGTGAAGTCTGTCGGCTAACCGGGGCGAATGTCTCGGTGAAGTCCCGTCCGTGTTCCTGATCGAATCCACGCACGACCCAGCGTGCTTTGAACTTCTCGATTGTGCCGTCTGCCTTCGTTTTGATGCGGAAGACCCATTTCCCGGTGAGGATGGTCTTGTTCCTTGCCACGCTAACGGGAACGACTTTCCAGGTGTTACGTTCGTCTAGTGCCTTTAACTCTCTGTCCATGGCTTCACGCCATTTTTCCCTGTGTTCCCCCCCCAGAGCCTGCTGAACCGTCGCAGGCTCTTTAGGAATAGCGTTGCCATGGACTGTGGTGACGAGGTCGAGAATCTGCAGTCCAGTCTGTGAGTAGCGAGGGAGTGTTGTATCCTCGGGATAAGCTGCTTCATCTCCCGCTTCTGGGTCGGGTATGAAATTTGGCCCTATTCTTTCTGCTTCGTTGGTGTTGACTGTCGCAGGTGTTACATAACCATTGTCGGCGAAGTGGTAGAAGCCTTCGGTGTTGGCGCTTTCGTGAGGATTTACTTCGTCCATGGGGACGTTGACGGAGCAGAACGGGAGAGGTCCGGCTTCTTCTGATGCGTTATCGATGGTCTGCTTGTCCCAGTCTGCTTCGTCCGCTGCTAAGGCGAAGGCTCGGTCACCACGAAAGCCACCTGTGGGATCTTGATTCTCGTGCAAGTTGGCGAGGTACGTCTGAAGCGTGAGTCTTTCGTAGAAGATCACATCACGTGCTGCTACTGTTTCCTTGGAGTGGACGTCCAAGATTTTCCACGCGTTGTAATTCTTTTTTATGCCGAGGTGTAGTCCCCACTGTGCGCGTTGTGAAAATCTTCCCGCTCGTGCCTCTGGGGGTCGGTACTGTACCATGCACCCGAAAACTCTTAACATTTTTGTGCTGCCCTGCTTCCCTGTCCACAGCAGATGCGGTGATGCGTTGTTCGGAAGTGAGGACGACAACATCAAGTTGTGCAGCATGACAGCATGGTCCATTGCTGCAGGCCACTGGTGGTTGGGTAGCCGCATGCCACGTAGCAGTTTGCGCATGCTGTTCTGCAGAGTCTTGTTCATTCTTTCTGCGACACCTTGCTGCTGATGGGCGTAGGGAAGGGAGAGGAGTTGCTTGATTCCTCTTTCTGCCAGGTACTGCTTGAACCGCTGAGAGGTGTATTCCCCTCCTCCGTCGGACTGGAAGCTTTTCAGCTGTGCTCCCGACTCTCTCTGTGCTACTGGTAGCCAGGCGGCGAATGCTGCGAGTGCCATGTTGCGGCTGTAGATTTAGATGCCAGACCTATCGAGTGGCGGCGTCAATAAAGGTAATCGTGTAGTTGTAGGTAACTTGTCCTGGTTCTCGATTGAAGAGAATATCGCTGTACACCTTCTCGAGTGGTGCGTACGCGGGTGCGCTCGGATTGTGATGAGGAGTAAACGGTCGATGTGGTAAGTCGGCTTCGGGGCAGGTAAGGCAAGTTCCTCGTGCCCGTTGAAGTTCTCTGCCGTCGGGTAATAGTAATGAGTCCTTGTCTAGGACTCCTGCTCTTATTGTATTATTGAATACGGTGTTGCTTGGATGTCCCATGCGTGCGTGCCAGATGTCTTCGGAGGCGCGATGTCCGGGTGAGCGTCGATACGCGTCGGAGTTGGAGTAGAAGCTGGCGACGGAGTTTGCGCTTCTGTGGACTTCTCGTTGAGTTGGTTTCAGCTGCTGTGCGGGTGTTGGTGGTTCTTCGTTGACGAGGACTGGTGTTGTTGGTCCTGCTACTGCTCCCGATGTTGTCTTTGCTGCTGCCGATGATGTTTCTGCTGCTGCCGATGTTGTTTCTGCTGCTGCCGATGTTGTCTCTGCTGCTGCCGATGATGTTTCTGCTGCTGCCGATGTTATTTCTGCTGGTGCCGAATGTTGAATTGTTGCTAATGCGCGTGTTCTTTCTGTTTCAGGGATGGTGTGCGAGTACCAGAAGCCTTCCGGGCTGAATTCTGGATCAAGATCTGGAGAGTGCGTCCAGTCGGCGAAGTTCACGATGGCGTCGCTTTCTGCGGTGCCCAGGTCTGGGACGAAGTCGAGGACAAAGATGTTGTTCTTCAGAACCGCCTTTCCGATGTAGAGGCCGCCCTTCCCGTGGTACAATTTGAACTCCTGGGTGGTGCTGTCGGCTTCCAGGTGAATGCCCTTCGACATCAGCTGGCTGACGCTCAGTAAGTTGTAGCCGAGTCCCTCCGCGATTAGTACCTTCGACATATGCAGTATGACATTTGTCTCTCGTGACTGAAGTTGTACTACTCCTTGTCGTCGTGTGCGCAGGTTCTGGTTGTTGGCGACAGTGATGACGACCTCTCGTCGAAGTCGGTGTTTGCGTTGGACGAAGCGTCCCGAAGAGCACATGTGCTGTCCGCAGCAACTGTCCAAGAACCATGTGTCTTTCCCGGACGGTTCGCTTTGAGCAATGGCGGCGTACGTCGGGTTCGGTTGAAGTGACTCGCGGCGAGGCGTGCTGTTGTCGAGTTGTTCTTCTGGTGAGTAGTATGGTGGTGACTCGGTTGTGCAAGAATCTGTTCTCTTTACCATGCAGTTGACGATGTTTCTTGCTTTCTGTGCAGGTTGTCATGTTGGAGTTATTGAAGCTTGGACTGAAGCTGTCGGGGTTGCTTGCGTTGAAGTGACTTGGCTGCTTGAAGGTCGAAGTTGTCGCTGTGGTGTTGTCGATTGCTGACAATATGGGCAGTGCGTACAAGGATGCCCTGAAGTCTTGCAGATATAGCAAAATGGAGGTACTGGCTTCAGTTGTTGTTGCTGTCGACTGTTGTTGTTGTTCTAGTGTCGTTGGGTGTGAAACGCGAACTCTGGTACTGACGTTTTCTTCTTATGTTGTTCTTCTTGCAGATCCATGTCTTGCTGCTTGGCATAAATTTCGGCGCAGAGTGCTGCTTCGGAGATTCTCCAGTGTGCTTGTAGTATGGCGCGAGTGGAGCGCCAGTGAGGGCCAAGACCGCCGATGACGACCGTGACGAAGGCGTCTTCTGAAATCGATCCTCCATATCGAAGAAGCTTGTCGCGCAGCTCGCGGCAGCGACTGATATACGCCATTCCCTTCTCGCCTAGTTTCATTTCGATTGTTGTCAACTGCGCCATTAACCGGCTTTGGTTTACGCTGTCTGTTGCTTGATACAGGTTCTTCAAGTGGTTGTACGCAAGCTCCGCGGAGTTGCCGTAACCTCGGTAAGTCCTTATGTTCTGCTGTTGAGTCGGGGTGATGTTCCTCAGTAGAACGTGTACGCCATCATCGATTGATAGGTGTACTGCTGCTTCTCATACTGTGTGCCGTTTGTTGGATATGGCAGGGACCCGTCGAAGAAGCCAAGTATCTGCGCTCCTTCCATCATCAGCCCGAATTCGAACGACCAGGTAAAGAAGTCCTTCCCGTCGAAGGGCTTTGTCATTTGTAGTTTTAGAACATGCGCAAATTGGGACTGAAATTGTAATGCGTCGAGTGCTCTCTCTTGTCCCGGTGCAGTTTGTGGTTGTGGCATAAAGCTGACGGAGCCGCGCTGGGGCTCGTACGAAGCGAAGGTAGGTTGTTGATGTTGATTCCCGCGTGCGTAGGATGAGCCATCGAGACTCATGGGCGTCACATTGTCGTTGTTGTTGCTGTTGTTTGATTGCGCAGGTACTCCTTGCTGATGCTGCTCGTAGAAGGACATGAAGGAGAAGAATTTCTCCATCATACTTGGATCGAAGCCCGCGCCTTGGTTTGCGGGTGTTTCCATAGACCCAGCTGCTGGTCTCGTTGTTGTCCCCTCCTCTGTCTGTAGGCCAGAGGCTGGAGGTGGAGTAGGGGTAGTACCAAGAGAGCCGTTGGAGGAGCTCCTCTCCTTTCTAGCAGACATGTCTTCTTGATGTATTAAGTGTTGAAAAAGAGTAACTTTTATCTCTAACTGCTCTCATACCATGTTGGGCTGAAACGCCCTAGGATCTTTTGTAGAGTTAAAGTCTGAGTAAGTGATGTAATAGCGGAAGCGTTGAATAAAGTCCTTGAACCACCTTGCGCTAGTATGTGAGGGCAAAGTAAGTTAATAAATGCAAAGAGATATAGGAATATATATATATATATATATGAGTACAGAGAATATCAAGAGACATAATTGTAACTGTTTTACTGTTGCGGTTCGATACAGTGCGACTCGGGCAACTGCTCAATGTCGAGTCAGTTGTGTGTCCTTGCTGTCGCGTTGCGTCAGGTCAAAGGTTGCTGACCTTTGACTTTCTCGTAACCTCCAGCGGTTACGTTAACCTCCGAGGGTTGACTCGCGGTGCTTCGATTTGAGCTGCTTCGCTTGTGTCTTGATGTTTCGATATGACAGAGGCGCTTAAACTATTTGTTCCCAACAGTAGCAATATAGCTGGCCTCTGACGTGTCGATTCATGGCTTGGCACACCCTGCACGAGGACACATATCGCTGCACGTCGTTAGCAGAATCAGGCCAATAATATTGATGGTGTAACGGCTTCTGGGTTTTATCAACCCCAAAATGTCTGGAGAGGTTAGAATCGTGGACCTCCTAGATAAGGAGTTCACGCAGCAGCCGGTAAGCGGGTGTCAGATTTATATGACATAGCTATTGTAGGCTATAGTGGGGTAGCACATATGGGCTAAAACTTTCTAGGGTTTGCATTTGTACCCAAATTCACTTAGTCATTTTCATTCTCGTTCTAATCTTCTCATGGTATCGAGCAGGTTCCCTCCTGGGAACTGTGCCTAGGGCACACCACATCAAACCTTTTTTTTCCTGCCCGGAGTGCCGTCAGCCCGAGTCGCGCTCCGGCCTTTCACTTTGTCGAGCCGCCCTAGCGGCCCCAACGCCTTAGCGGCCCCAACGCTCTAGCGGCCCCATCCCCCTAAGCGGCCCCGCCGCCCTTTGCTTCGGCCCCGCCGCCCTTTACTACGGCCCCGCCGCCCTTTACTGCGGCCCCGCCGACCTTCGCTGCAACCCAGCCGCCTCTCACTGCGGCCCCGCCACTCTTCGCTGCGGCCCCGCCGCCCTTCACGGCGGCCCCGCCGCCCTTCACTGCGGCCCCGTCAGCCGTCACTACGGCCCCACCACCCTTCATTGCGGTTCCGCCGCTCTTCACTGCGGCCCCGCCGCCCTTCGCTGCGGCCCCGCCGCCCTTCTCTGCGGCCCCGCCACCCTTCGCTGCGGCCTCGCCGCCTCTCTTGCTGCGGCCCCGCCGCTCTTCGTTACGGCCCCGCCACCCCTCTTGTTGCGGTCCCGCCGACTACACCGCGGCCCTGCCGCCCTTTGCTGCGGCCCCGCCGCCCCTCTCACTGCCGCCCCACCGCCCCTCTCGTTGCAGCCCCACCACTTACCTTGCGGCCCTGCCGCCCTACCCGCGGCCCTGCCGCCCTACACCACCGAGCCACCCACGCCGCTACGCAGCCCGAGCCGCTCGACCTGCCCGAGCAGCCCGAGCCGCCCGAGCGGCCTGAGCCGCTGAGGAGCCGAGCCGCTGGTGCCGCAAAGCCGCAGTTGCTGCTGAGCCGTCAGAGTTGCCCGCGCCGCCGTGTTGCCGTGTTGCTTTGCCGCTGAGCTGCCCGAGCCGCACTGTCTGGTGAGAGCAGCGCTTCTGTCCCTGCACTGCCCCTGTCCTACAGTTTGTACTGCTAGTCTACTACTGTCATGGCTACCCCCAGTGTTCTTGCTTTTGACGCTGAGGGTCGGGCCATCGACTTTGAGGTCTGGGTAGATGACCTACAGCTTTTCCTACAGTGCGATAGGGCTGACGGTCTCTCCCTCTTTGACCTCACCTCTGGCGCCTCTCCTGCCCCTGCTGCTGACGGTGACAGCACTGTTTGCTCCCAGAGGGCCACGCGCGATGCTGCTGCACGTCTTGCTGTGCGTCGCCACCTGCCTACCACTGAGCGCGCGCACTTTAGTCAGTACAAGAGTGCTCAGACCTTGTACGACGCTGTAGTTGCGCGCTACTCTTCCCCTGCCACTGCTGCACTGAGCCGCCTCATGCTACCGTACCTCTTCCCTGACCTTGCTGCCTTTCCCACAGTAGCTGACTGTCAGAATAATGTATAATTCTATATATTGTTTTGTAAATGCCTGTAGTGTAGACTACTAAAGTCATATAACTTTTTGTTTGGTGGTGCACCTTTCTTCATTCTTGCCTATTTATATTGCTCGCTCTATAGTGAACACCCTCTTTTGTTGCAATCTTCCTACTCAACTCACTCGAACTCAACCGCTTCCACCCAACTCGCCATGGCTCCTAAGCCTTGCTACTTCTAAACTTTCACATGTTATCAGAGTGGTTCACCGCATATCGCTCCTGCCATGGTGCTCGTCGCGGCCCCAGCTGTGCCCGTTCAGCCGCTCGTCGTGAAGGTTGCGAAGTCGAGCGTGGCAAGCTTAGTGCTGTTAGTCGGCGGCCCGGTCGCCTCCCCGTCGCGCCCTCCTGCAACCTCGTCACGCCCAGTCGCGGCCCCGATCGTCTGCATCGACGGTTGCTTTGGGGGGAGATGGCGGGTGTGGCGGCCGAGCTGCTTGAGTCGCCAAATGCGCCCCCTGCCCCGCCCTCCCGTTGAACATGTGCCTGCTACCACTGCAGCTGCCACGCAAGCGACGGCGAGCTGTACTAAGGCGCTCGTCGCGGCACCTGTTGCACCCCCCCGTTACTCCCCCTCCCTACCCGCGATCTCACGAACGCCAACCACGCCCGATGCCGTGTCTTACGCTGTGGACGAAGGTGTGGGGGGGCGGGGAGGGGGAGGCGCGAGGGTGGTTGCCACCACTCTGTTCGCTCCTGCGCCACACCACTACGCCACCACACGCCGTCCCTTCTCTCTCCCTGCTGCGCGTGCAGCAGTGTGGGGGGGAGGTTTTGGGGTGGCGGGTGTGAGCAAGAAGCTGCCGCCCCTTCTCTCTCTCTCTCTCTCTCTCTCTCTCTCTCTCTCTCTCTCTCTCTCTCTCTTTCTCTCTCTCTAATGGTCCTTGTATTGATAGAGCCGGAAGGTACACACATGCAAGGTAGAAAGCAAGCAACATGAAACCCGATGCAACATCACCTAGGCTACCTCTGCTGCCACCCTGCTACCCCACTCTAAATCTCCAGGAGTGGTTCCACCACCGCAAAACAGTCCCCCAGGTGCAGTTCATGCCCGATGCCCCCCACAGGAGGATTCTCTGCTGCTGCAGCCTCACCCAATTTCATCAGAAGCCCCACGGATTGGGCCCGTTGAAGGGCCACGGACCAACGCTGCCGGAACTGATGCAAGAACTTGGCTGCATAGAAAGATTTGGAGTCGGCGTTGAAGTGCCGCCGAGCCGCCGAGTCTGCCAGGAGCTTGAGGAATACGGGAACCTCAGCACACGGGCAGCCGTAAGTGTCCACCGCGAGGGGGAAGAAGCCAACGGTCTCCGGGCGGTTGGCATAGTGCTTGATCTTCTTGTCGGCCTGCTCACGTGCCGCCCACCCTCTGCCTTTCTGAGCCTCCGGATCCCTAGTGCTTATTGGGTCAGTGACCGTGACGTCACAGATGTAGACCGCTCCACTGCTTCTGTCCGACATTGTGAAATCAGCCGTTTGTTCCTCGATGGGGCAGTAGGCCGCTGACTCCCTGTGTACTATAAATCCCGCATCCTGCGCCATGCTTACGCATGCGTCCCGCAGCTCATTGTGGGTGTTAGTGCGGTGCTTGCCCGTGCCGCACCGGAGAAGGTGGTTTGGGAGCCGGGGGTCAGTGATGGCCGTGTGCTCTGAGCAGTCGCAGTTTTTAGGTGTGGAAAACGGCAGCGCGAGGCGGAAGCGTAATGCATTGGCGAAATGCACCGGCCCAATCCGCCTTGTGGGAGCCACTGGGATGGCCGTAATCCAGTCGCCGGTGCCATATCCAGTCAAGGAGTACATCCGCTGCGTGTGTCCGGCTAGCGGGTTCAACTCCATTCGCCTCGTCGCCTGCACCTGTACGGCATACCGGCTCCCGTGCACCTTCAGTCCGAGCACGTGCTGGAGCCGAATGTCAGAACGCTCCAGCCGCTCCTTCTCTAAAACCTCCAGCGCGTCTGTTGGCAGTGCGGCTTCACACCCCCTCAGCCATGTGTGTAGTGGAGTGCTGACGTCGCGCGGGAGGAGCATATGATTCCTTGCCAACGAGAGCGCGGTCCCCTCTTCCAGCGTGAGCTCGTTGAGGAATAACGCTGCCTGGGTAAAACTCGCCGCGAAGCCGTAAACCCCTTCGACGAGGGGATTAGTGATACCGAGGCCTCCTAGTGATGGGGGTAACGACGCCTGCTCCCAGATGCGCGTCTGCTCCGTCCTACAGGTCGGCGTGCGGATGTCACAAGCAATGAGGAGCGTGGTGAGCAGGTCCATACCCCACTGGCTCCATCTGTCACGGGGCAGGAGGTTGAGAGGAGTGGTCCGTGTGAGGTATGCGACCCGTCTCGAAATGCAGCGGGTGATGAGAAGTGCCGCAACCTGTGGGTCTGTCTGTTCGATGAGACTTAGCGGCTTCGCCATCTCGTCAAGCTGCCTTGTTAGAAAAGTCGTCGCGCCGCTATCAGGTCCTATGAAGCTGCCAAGTAATTGCACGCTGTCCTTGGTTAGGGGGACCCCTTGAGGTAGGTGTGCTGCTTGGACTGCGCTCGAATTCCAGGCGGCGCACTTGTGTGGGTTGTGCTCAAGTCCCAGGAACGACAGCTTGCTCGTGAAATGTGTAAATGCTGCTACAGTGTCTTCAAAGTCCCCTATGAAAGTCACGTCGCCCGCATACGCCAAGCAAAGCACCCCAGCGTGAGCATCTGCAGTGTCGCGTAGTGTAGCATGAATCCCCGCTGCAAACAGTAGCGGCCCAAGTGGGTCCCCCTGGCGAACCCCGCGTTCGCTGTGCAGTGGTTCGGAGTTGTAGTTGGAATCCAGGAACAGCTGCGACGGGTTACCGTAGGTTAGTTTGACGAGCGGCAGCAGTGGCGAGAGTTCGGGGGCGTGTAACGCAGTGGCGATGGCCTGTCGCGAAATACTGTTGAAAGCGTTTTTTATGTCCGCTTGCAATACCAGGCTGTTAGGGTGGGAATCCAGGAAAGCTCTGGCCGCGTGGATTACGGTTTCGGCGCCACCTGGCACTGCCACCCCATACTGAAGGGGGAGGAAGAAATCGCGGGCGGCTTCGCCCATCACCATCAAGGCAGCCTTGGCTGCCAGCCTGGTCAAACACTCGCCGATCGCGATTGGCCGAGCGCCTCCTCCCGGCTTGGCCAGAGCAATAAGCCGCGATGCGGTCAAGAGGGTCGCCACCGGGCCTGGCAGATTTCCACCCAGGATGGTGTTAACCAAGGCGTGCAGATGGGTTCGGACCGACGCGTTTGTGATTGACGCGTCGCGCAAATGCTCAAATGTCATCCCAGAAGGCCCCGCTCCAACTCCATTTTCGCATCTGCCCAACATCTTGGCGAATTCCGCGTGGGCGATTGAAAGTGTTGACTCGCTCGTGGTTGGCCAGGTCACCCCTTCGCTCGCTGCTGGAGGGTGTTTCCGACGCAGCTCTTCCAAAATTTCGTGGCTGGGAGTGCAGGCAGGGGTTGACTCAAGGGCGAGTACGGCCCTTCGAAGGCTGCCACGTTTCGCTAGACACTCAGCCCGGCTGATCACACCTGTCGCGTCGGGACGGTGGCGGGGCAGAGGTGGCATGTTGACCGCGTCGACCGCGTCCTGGTACAATTGCTCCCATTCGCCACGCTGGAAGGCTCGGAGACGAGCTTTGATTTTGGTCCAATCTGGACGGCGAGGCGAGGTCTAGCGAAGGGTTAGGCGCGAGAGAAATAGCAGCATGCGCCATCCTGCCTCTGACTCGGGGTTTCGTGAGAGGTGTAGTAATGGCGTCAGCATCGCCAGTGAGAACAGCTGACACAAATTCGGCGGTAAGCGCCGCGACAGTGAAGGCTGGCGACTGTCGCACAGGGCCGTGATATCCCAAGTACTGATTGCAGCGAACAGGTCTGCCCGCTTCGCGAGGTCGTCTGGCGAAAAATAGCGGGGGACCGAAGCGGCTGGGCGTGTTGCAGTCCCAATGTCTGCTGGCCGATTTCCTCTTGGGCGATTCCCTCGTGCCCTGGGAGCGGAGGTTGGAATCCCCTTCGTCCGTTCTGCATCGAGCGGTGGGCGTGTCTCCTGGGGCGTGTCCAAGCGTGCTTGCTCCCCCACTACAGTCAATCCGCCAGTGTTCCTTCTCGCCCTGCCTTCCTCTTCCGCTGTCTCTTCGCCCTCGCTAGCTGATGCTGCCTCTTCTATATAAGAGGGATCCTGCCGCTCGTCTTCATCATTCGCTGTAGTCAAATCGGTTAAAGCCACTCTAGCCGCTGCTTGGTAACCATTCTCCGGGCCTCCGCCAACCCCGCTTGCCGTTTGCCGTTCCGTCCCACGACTTCCCCGCGCTTGAGATGGTGATTCCTGGTGCTGACGAGCCGTCGCCAGAGCTTGCTGCCGCCTGGTCGGTCGTCGTCGCCAGGCCTCAGTCGGAGCCCGAAAGGGCGACCACTACCTTGAAACCTCCTCTACCGCCGGCTCCGAAACCCTCGTTAGCAGACGCTGAAAAGATTCATCCCCCCGCACCCGTGGCTCCCCAGGGGGGGGGGGGGGCGGCTGGCCCGTCTGCTCCTGCTGAGGCTCCGCCTGTCCCGTCTGCTGCTCCTGCTCCAGCGCACCTGGCTCCTGCGGTTCCACCGGTGGTGTCCGCGCCTGCTGGGGAAGCAGCTGCTCGCTCCAGTCCCGTTGTTCGCGCACTCGTTGTGCCGTCTGCTTTGGTCCCCGGCGTGCCTGTGCCTGTGTCTGCTTCTTCCCCAAAGGCGGCGTCCGCCACCACTGACGACCCTGCTCCGATGGATGCTCCTCCTGGCGCCGACCCGGCAGCTCCCGCTCAGCCGCCGGCGGCCCCTGGGGTGCAGTCGTCTCGCCCCCCGTCGCCGGACCGCCGCCAGTCCCGCCCCCATTCTCCTGCGCCCCAACAGGAGCGCGAGACGTCGCGGCGCCGGCGCAATTCTCCCCAGCGCTACCAGCAGCAGGCACACAGGCCTGCCCCCCCTGGTGGCAATGGGGGCTGGAGGGGCCCCTACGGTCGAGGTGGTGGCGGGAGGTATCGTCCGCCTGTGACGATGGCGGATCTCCAGCGGGAGGTGTCGCGGGCTGTGCGCAAGGAGCGGGCGGCGCAGAGTCAAAGCAGTTCCCTGCGGGCCGCGCCAGCACTTGAGGCTCCCCGTCCCATTGAGCCTCCTGTAGCCCCTCCGCCGGTAGCTGCCGTCCTTCCTTCCGTCCTCGCCCCGTCTGCTCCGTCTCCTCCCGCCTCGGCGCCCGTTCCTGGTTCCCGTCTGCGGCTACCGTCGCTTCCGCTTGTTGCAGGGGTGGAGTTCGTGGCCGTGGGTGGTGTCGCGGGGTCGGCTCAACATGCAGCTGATGAGCCGCTCCAGTTCCTGATGGAGGCGCTTCAGCCTCCGCAAACTCGTGTTCCTCAGTCGACTCTCGGTCAGCTCCACCGTCTTGCCGAGAGTCTCCACGCTTTGCTGCTGATACAGGTCCTTGCCCATTCTTCGCTCCCTGTGGTCTCTCCAGAGACGTTCCGCGACCGTCCGCGCGAGACTTGCTTGGATGCAGCGGACCAGCTCGCCGTGCTGCTGGCGCCTGTGCTGGCTGCGCCCGCGGAGGGAGGCGCTGCTGCTGTGGGACAGCTGGACGAGGCAGTACGGAGCTTGAAGCGGCATTTGCGCGCTGGGTCTGGAGCCGCGGCGATCGGCGCAAGCACGCTTGTAGTCCGGGAGCTGTGGTGCTCTTTGACGGGCGTTCTTCACGCCCTTGGAGCTCACCGCATGTAGATGCGGGCTCCTGCTGCCCAATTGATGCCATTTGTTCCTAGTTCCGAGTAGGACCAGCCATTGCGTGTATGCGTGTCGTTGCTTATTGTTACTCGATTGTGTTTGCGCTTGCCACACCTCTCGCGCGGCTCGACGGCTTTGGCGGCCGACGCGAGCGAAAATTCCAGCAGCCAAACTAATGAAGAAGAGAACGGCCTTAGGAAGGCCTTAAATATGGCTGAAAGGCAAGGACAGAGGCTAGGGGCAGAGGACAGAGGCTATTCCTCTCTCTCTCTCTCGCTCTCTCTCACGAGCGAAAATTCCAGCAGCCAAACTAATGGTCGCTTGCTATTCTTGTCCGCTTGCTCCCGGGCCGCCCAGCCCCTGCCCTTCTGTGCCTCCGGATCCCTTGTGCTAATGGGGTCGGTGATGGTGACGTCACATACATAGACGGCCCCACTGCTCCTGTCTGTCATTGTAAAGTCGGCCGTCTGTTCCTCAACGGGGCAGTGCGCTGAGGACTCGCTGTGAACGATGAAACCCGCGTCCTGGGCCATGCTGATGCAGGCATCGCACAGCTCGTTGTGGGTGTTGATGCGATGCTTGCCTGTGCCGAGCGGAGAAGGTGGTTCGGGAGGCGGGGGTCCGTGATCTCCGTGTGATCCGCACAGTCGCAATTCTTTGGCGTGGAGAAGGGGAGGGCCAGCCGGAAACGTACGGCATTGGAAAAGTGAGTGGGCCCTATCCTCCTGTTGGCCGCAATCGGGATAGCGGTCAGCCAATCCCCAGTCCCGTACCCCGTCATTGAGTACATCCGCTGCGTATGTCCGCACAAGGGGTTCACCGCCATCTCCCTCGTCGCCTGCACCTGCGCCGCATATCTACTCCCATGCA
The DNA here is from genome assembly GCA_948144175.1 of Closterium sp. NIES-65. Classification (NCBI taxonomy): domain Eukaryota; kingdom Viridiplantae; phylum Streptophyta; class Zygnematophyceae; order Desmidiales; family Closteriaceae; genus Closterium; species Closterium sp. NIES-65. The sequence continues at coordinate 416,740 of CANXME010001388.1, read as the reverse complement.
CCCTTAGCGCCAATGCGTGCTGGAGCCTCAAATCAGTTCGCTCCAGCCGTTCTTTCTCCAGGACTTCTCGCTCATCGTCGGGTAACACTGCTTCACACTCCGACAGCCACGTGTGAAGGGGCGTGGTGGTGTCAGCGGGCAACTGCATGTGGTCCCGCGCCTGCGCCAGCGCGCCCTCAGGAGCGCCGTCTAGTGATGCGATGAAAAGCGCCGCCTGCGTGAAGCTCGCGGCGAACCCGAAAACACCCTCGACCAGCGGGTCAGTGATGCCTATCCCTCCCAAAGACGGCGGCAAAGACGCCTGCGCCCAGACACGTGCTTGCTCGGTACGGCAGGTGGGGACGCGAAGGTGGCATGCTGTGAGTAGTGCCGCTAGCAGGTCTGTCCCCCACTGGCTCCAGGTCTCTCGTGGCAAAAGGGAGAGCGGTGTTGTTCTGGTAAGGTATGCCACGCGCCTCGAAATGCAGCGGGTGAGCAATAACGAGGCTACCTGCGGGTCGGCTTTCTCAAGCAGTGGCAGAGGTTTGGCCATCTCCTGCAGCTGACCCAACAGGAACTGTGACCCCCCCCTGTCAGGCCCCACGAAGCTTCCGAGCAAGCGAACACCTTCCTGGGAGAATGGTACGCCGTGCGGCAACCGATCCTTTACTGCTGCTTCTCTGCTCCAGGCTGCGCATTTCTGCGCATTATGTCGTAATCCCAGGTGTGCCAGCTTCTCGGTGAAATGATTGAAGGCTGCTACAGTAGCCGTCGCCTCCCCCAGGAATGTGACGTCGTCAGCGTATGCCAGACACAGCACCTGGGGGTGTGCTGCAGCAGTGTCGCGGAGTGCAGTGCGCATTCCCGCCGCAAACAGTAGTGGGCCAAGTGGGTCCCCTTGGCGCACGCCCCGTTCGCTGATCAGTGGGTCCGATCCGAAATTCGCGTCGACGAATAATTTCGACGGGTTACCGTATGTCAGTTTCACCAGCGGCACTAGTGGCGACAACTCCGGTCCTTGTAACGCTGTCGCGATAGCTTGCCGTGAAATGCTGTTGAATGCATTTGAGATGTCGGTTTGCAGCACGAGGCTGTTGGGAAGCTTGTCCAGATACGCCCGTGCCACGTGGATGACTGCCTCGGCTCCTCCAGGCACAGCTACGCCATACTGTAGAGGTAGGAAAAAGGCCCGCGCGGCCTCTCCCATGGCTGCGAGGGCTGCTTTGGCAGTCAGCCGCGTGATACATTCGCCAATGGCGATAGGTCGAGCCCCCCCACCAGGTTTGGTCAGGGCAATGAGCCGTGAAGCTGTCAGTAGGTCCGACATCAGTGCTGGAAGGTTGCCCCCCAAAATGGTGTTAACCAAGGCGTGCAGATGGGTGCTAACTCGTCCATTCGTGATTGCCGCGTCGCGCATGTGTTCGAATGTCGTTCCCGAAGGCCCAGCACCGACCCCATTTTCACACCTCCCCAACAGTTTGGCGAAGTCAGCCTGGGTGATGGACAATTTTGACTCAGGCGAGGGTGGCCACGTCGTCTCCCCTGATTCGGCTGGCGGGTGTTTCTGTCGAAGCTCCACCAGAATTTCCGGAGTTGGGGTGCAGACTGGCGTTGACTCCAACGCCAGCACAGCGCGTCGCAGGCTACCCCGTTTCGCCAGGCCCTCGGCCCTGCTGATGACCCCAGTTGCGTCGGGCTGGTGACGTGGAGGCGTGGGAGTGTTGACTGCTTCGATCGCATCCTGGTACAGTTGACCCCACTCGCCACGTTGGAAGGCTCGGAGCCGGGCCTTGATCTGAGGCCAGTTTGGTTTCCGTGGTGAGGTCTGGCGAAGCGTCAGACGTGGCAGAAATAGGAGTAGGCGCCAACCTGCCTCTCCTTCCGGGTTTCGTGACAGGTTGAGTAACGAGGTTAGCAACACCAGTGAAAACAACTGGCACAAATTGGGCGGTAACCGCCTTGCCAGGGATGATTGTCGACTATCGCAGAGGGCTGGGATATCCCAGTTCTCGACGCCAGCGAACAGATCTGCTCGCGTCGCCAACTCCTCTCGCGTAAAATAGCGCGGGGGATTGGGATTGTCTCGCACCGATGCCGCTGCCATCGCGGCCCGATTTCTCCCGGTGCGGCCCGGCCTCCCTTGTGATGGTGCGGTTGGAATTTCGCCCGTACAATTGCCATCGGACGGTCCAGCCGCGGTGGTCCTTCCCTCTCCTAGGGACCGCCTTGTTGTCGCTCCCGTCCTTCTCCCATTCTCCTCTACCCCTTCCTCTGCTTCTGTCCCTTCGTCCGCACTGAATGGGGTCGGCTCTTCTCTATAAGAGGGGTCATTTTCTTCTTCGTCATTAAGTAGCCTAGTTAAAGCCCTTCTGGCCTCCCTCTGATAGCCATTCTCTGGCCCCCCTCCTCGACCGCTAACTGCTGCTCGCCCATCGCCTCGTGCTCCCTGTCCTCGCGATGGTGATTGCTGGTGTGACCGATTATTCGCCAATGCGCGCTGGCGCTGCGTCGGTTGTACTCGAAAGGCCGTCGTCTGCCTCAGGAGCGAGGACCGAGGCGACGGGCTCCCCGCCACTGTCTCTTCCGCCGCCCGATGTGAGAATAAGCGAACAGGAATGAGTGAACTAGCAGTGAAATGAGTACAAGTAGGAAACCCTAGAATTGTGTACCCCCTATAGGCTAACCCACTGTAGCCTACACAAGCATAACATATATAATGTTTGACACACCCCCATAGGCAAAGTGGGGGAGAACAAGGGGTCACAAGACCAGTCAAGCAAAGCAAAGCAAGCTCAGGGTGGATCACAAAGTCACCACACAGTCCGAGCACAAGAGCAGGGCCAGAGGCCAGTTCACATGCAGGAGTACAGACATATATATAAAACTAGACAAGCAAGAGCAGGAATATATATATGTCACAGTACAAGAAAATTCAAGAGGAGAGCAAGTGAGGCAAGACAGGCACAAGATCCAGCTGGGTGCAAAAGCGCTGATGGTCACAAGGCGCGAGTGCCTTGGTGAACACATCAGCAGTGTTGGCCTCAGAGGCCACGTACGCAAGTCGCAACTGACCACGCTGCTGCAGCTCACGAGCAAGGAAGTAGCGGAGAGCAATGTGCTTCGTTCTGTGCTCCAAGCGCTGCTCTCAACACAAGGCCAGCATGGCCTTGTTGTCTACGTACAGCACTGGAGGAGAACGAGGCGGCTCTCCAAGGTCAGTCAGCAGGTAGGTGAGCCAGCGAAGCTCCTGTGCAGCCATGGCCCCGGCGTAGATCTCAGCCTCACAACTGGAGCCGAGAACCGAAGACGAGCGAGTAGACCGCCACGAGACAGAGCCGGAACCAAGGCTGAAGGTGTAACCCTGTGACGACCGCTGCGTAGCCTGGTCGTCAGCCAAGGAAGCGTCCGCGTGGCCTGTAAGGACCACTGGACTCCGCCCTCCAAGCACTAGCCCCATGCCCGACGTACTGCACAGGTAGCGCAATACCCTCTTCGCTGCAGCCATGTGCTCTGGTCGGTGTCTCCCAGGAGCAACATACCGTGCAAGGATGCTCAGAGGGTATGCAAGGTCAGGTCGTGTGCAGGTCATCAGGTACATGAGGCAGCTAACAAGCTCTGCATACGGACCACTCGACTCTACGGACTCATCCGAAGGCAGAGCTGAGAGTAAGTGGCGAGTAGGCAGAGGAGTGGCCTGAGGCGAGGAGTACGTGAAGCCGAAGCGCTGAAGGACCTGCTGCACCATGTGTGACTGAGTCAAGGTAATGGTGCGGCGTGCTCTGTCCCGAGTGATCTGCAAGCCAAGGTAGCTGCGCAGTTCACCCAGGTCTGTGCACGTGTGTCTCTTCAGCAGCTCGGACTTCACGTAGGCGAGTCCAGCAGTGTCCGTTGTGGCAAAGACCAAGTCGTCGACGTACACGAGGATGTAGAACGGCGGCAGGGAGGTGTCGGTGCGAAGAAACAGCGACGGGTCAGCAGTAGAAGGAGCAAACCCAAGAGCCGCAAGCGTAGTCCTCAGTGTGTCGTGCCACTCAGGCGGTGCCTGGCGGAGACCGTGGACTGGCCGTCGGAGGCTCCACTGGGTGCCAGGAGGGAAAGTCCCAGTGAAGCCAGGCGGACGGTGCAGCCAGATCTCCTCGTGCAGGCTACCCTGCAGAAACGCAGTGCTGAAGTCGAGAGAGTGAAGCTCGTAGTCGCGCTGAGCGGCTATGTGCAGCAGCACCCGAAGAGTAGTCATCTTCGGGGTGGGAGAGAAGGTCTGAAAGTAGTCAACTCCCTGCCGCTGACTGAAGCCACGAGCAACGTACCGTGCCTTGAAGACAGGTGGAGAGCCCGGAGGCCGCTTCACCCTGAAGATCCACATGCCACTGACGATGTTCGCCCCAGGAGGGGGAACCGCGTCAACGTAGGTGCCTGTGGACTTCCAGGAAGCCATCTCTGCATCCATAGCTTGTTGCCACTGAGACGAGTAGGGACCCTCTACGGCCTCCGCGTAAGAACGCGGAGTCGGGATGTCTAGTGCATCCGGGTCTCCCTCAGGGGCAAGCAGTACATACGCGAGATGAGGTGAAGCAGCAGCCAGACACTGTAACTCCTCCTGCCTGTCCTCTAGGACGTCCGTGCCAAGAGCACACTCACCCCTGACGGACGGAGGACAGACAGACGCAGACTCAGCAACAAGACTAGCAGCGTAGTTGAGACGACAGCGAGCAGCGAAGTCGACGAGCTCAGCGACAAGAGCAGACGCAGCAGTGGACTCAAAAGAGGGGTCAGTGACGACAGTAGCAAGCAGACGCGTGACAGTAGGACTGGCAGCACGAAGAGAGTCCGACTCAGGGTCGGCAAGCGCAGGAAGAGAGGACTCAGGAGGAGAAGGCAAAGGGGCACGCAGAGGAGCAGTGGACGGACGCAAAGACATCCGGTGCGTGCCAGGGACAGGAGGAGGACGCTGTCGCGAACTGCGACCACTAGCGCGAGCAGCACGAACAGGCAACGCGGGACGAGACGCAGGCTCACGACGCTCAGCAAGACCTCCAGTAGGACCAGTGTAAGGAGAGGGAGCAGGCAGTGGAGAGGAAGGCTCCAGCAGGGACTGCGACTGGACAGGCGGTGGACCCTCTACTGGAGGAGAAAGACCAAGAACCTGCTGCAGGAGCGGAACGAAGTACGGCCGAGGCCGCGCAGCAGCTCCAGACGCAGCAGGGACAGCACCAGCACCCTCAGCGACAGCACCAGCGCCACCGACACCTCCAGTGGCAGGACCAACAGCAGTAGTCCCAGCACCAACACCCTCAGCAGCTCCAGCTCCAGGAGGACCCGCAGGCCCAGCAGCTCCGGGACCAGCAGCACCAGCACCCTCGACAGTCGAAGAAGCTCCAGCTCCAGCTCCAGCAGCACCCCCAGACTCAGCAGCACGCCTCCAGCGGCGAGCGAACCACTCGCGCAGCTCCTGTGGAGAGAGGGGCTCCCGGCGAGGCGCAGCAGTAGGAGACACCCCAGGCTCAGCAGCTCCAGACGCAGCACCCCCAGGCTCAGCAGCTCCCAGCTCAGCACCCCCAGGCTCAGCAGCTCCCGACCCAGCACCCCCAGACCCAGCACCTCCAGGCAGAGCACCCCCCGGCTCAGCACCCCAAGGCTCCGCACCCTCCGCAGTAGCACCCCCAGGCCCAGAAACCCCAGCAGTAGCACCCCCAGGCTCAGCAACCCCGCGCACAGCACCCCCAGAGTCAGCACCCCCAGGCTCAGCACCCGCAGCAGCACCAGAGTCACCAGTAACCTCGACCGGGTCAACGGCGTCTACCTGGGACACACCTGAGGGGGCAGGAACCTGAGGGGGGAGGGGGTCTACCGGGGGGGGAACCGGCACAAGGAAGTCCGGGGGAGGGGGGAAGGAAGGAGTGCGGTAGGGGAAGAGACGGTAGAAGGGGACTGACTCGTCGAACGTGACGTCCTGGGAGGACAGAACACAACGAGAGGAGGGGTGGTAGAACTGCCACCCTGGGGCGTCAGTGGGGAAGCCAAGGAAGACACAGGGAGCAGCACGAGGGGACAGCTTGTCCGCAGACAAGCCGCGGACAAATGCCCGAGATCCCCAGACACGGAACGCAGACGCATCGCCAACTTTCCCCGTCCACAGCAAGGCTGGGGACATCGCAGGCCGAGAGACCCGGGGGTGAAGGTTGAGCTGATGCGCCGCGTACCTCACCGCAAACGGCCACAGAAAATGGGGGGCAGCCGCATGCATCATGGACGTACGAGCGACATCCATGACCATGCCAATGCGGCGCTCAGCAATCCCATTTTGCTGTGGTGAGTCCAGAAGCGTGAAGGTCTGGCGGATCCCCCGTGCACGACAGTAGTCTCGCAGAAGGCGAGATGAGAACTCTCCGCCTCTGTCCGAGTGCAGACGCAGAACAGGAAAGTCCGAGCCGAAGCTCTTCCTGAGGTGGAGACGAGCCTCGCGGATCCAGTCGATCAGCACCTCAGTGACCGCACCCTTGCTGCGCAAGGGGAGGACTGTGGTGTAACGCGAGTAGTCGTCAACCACCAACAGGAAGTAGCGCTCGTGACCCTGCCCACGGACGGGGGCTGGGCCCCACACATCCATGTGAAGCGTCTGCAGGGGAGCCTCTGTCGGGGGGAAGTGGGAGGAGTGAGGAGTAGCCCGGAGGCGACCCTCGACACAGGGGACACAGGAAGGTCCTGGCCCGGAGGGGAGAGGAGGGAGAGACTGGGGAAGACCAGAGACAAGGACACGGGAAGCCATGCTCCGAAGACGGGGCAAGGAGGGGTGGCCAAGACGGTGGTGCCACAGGAGAGTCTCGTGAGACAGGAGGCGACAAGAACAGGGGGCAGACTCAGGACCTGACTGGGACGCAGCAGCAAGCACCGGACCTGACGCAGCTACCTGATCGGACGCAGGGACAGGAGGAGACGAAGTGGTCAGGGTGTAGAGACTCGACCCCGGCCGACGCGAGAAGGTGGCCAGGTGTCGGCCTGTGCGTGCGTCCGTGCAGTGGGTCACCCGCTCACTCGCAGGAGTGAACTGGTGAACCCCCGCATCCTGCAGGGCTGCACCACTCACCAAGTTCGTAGTGAACGAGGGAAGGTACAGACCAGACAGGGTGCCCGAAGGGGCAGCCGGACACGGGAGGACAGTGGAGAAGTGAGACAGGACAGGACCCCCAGAGGGGTCAGCAAGGGAGACTGCAACCGGCCGGCCGAGCGGCGTAAGGGTAGTGCGGTCTCGAAAGAAGGAGCGAGAGGCCCCGGAGTCAAGTGTGAAAGTGAGGGAGGACGAGGTTGACGCAGTACCTGAGAGCGCTGTCTCACCAGTACCTGAGAGCGCAGACGCACTGGCACCTAGAGCAGCAGCCTCACAAGTACCTAGCGCAGCAGTACCAATGCCCGGGTCGAGCTGGAAACACCGGTAACCCTCATTCTCCTCACTATAAGTCACAGCATACATAGCAGCAAGGATAGCATCAAAATCAAGATCAAAGATCGCTACACCAGCCCTAAGAAGCTCATCCCAGCGAGGGATCTCACTAGCCCCGGGGAACTGCTGACGCCAAGCGTCCGTCAGGCGGCCAAAGCAGCGCTGGGTGGCGTGGGCACCCCCACACTGCTCACCCGCGCGGTCGCCGGAACGAAGAACGTAGGTGCAGGGTCCAGTACCCCCACCCCTCTGGCGCCCAGCGTACCACTCACGAAGCTGCTGAGGCGGAGGGATGTCCCGCGAGCGCTGCTGCTGCTGCCGCTGCGAGCGCTGGCCACCACCACCGCCGCTACGCTGCTGGGTACCACCCCGACCAGCTCCACCTCCTCCACCACCACCGCCTCCTCCGCTGCCGCCTCCACCGCCTCCACCTCCGCCACCTCCACCTCCGCCGCTGCCTCCACCACCACCGCTGCCACCACCACCACCGTCTCCGCCGCTGCTGCCACCACCACCACCACCCCCGCCACTAGTCCCGCCGCCACCCCCACTCCCTCCGCCACCACCACCGCCACCGCCACCGCCCCCTCCAGCTCCACCCGCGCCCTTGCCCCCCTTGCCCTTGCTGGAGCGACGTCTCCCACTAGGGGCAGACGCCGCGCCGACCGACTCAAGACCAAGCAGGTCGGCAGCAGCAGCAGAGGCAACAGAGGGCAGCAAGGGGGAAGGAGAGCACCCCTCAAAGATGGGGGTGCGAGGGTCACCATGAGAAGCACCTACAGCGACTATGCTCTTCTCCGCTGCGAGGAGGGCCTTCTCGAGGAGGTCGACGGTGAGGGTGGTGGGACAGACTGCGAGAAAGTGGTCCCTGACTACGCGAAGGGAGTCAGGGAGGCGCGCGACTACGTAGTAGAGAGCGATGTACATGGGGGGTGGGTTCTTAGCGCAGAACTCAGCAGGAAGGGCGGCGCGGTAGCGAGTGTCACTAGTGCGGAGGTGCGTGATGAGGTGAGCGTCAGTGGGAAAGGCAGAGAGGTCAGGAAAGAGTTAGGGAAGCAGGAGACAGCTCAGTGCAGCAGTGGCAGGGGAGGAGTAGCGCGCAACTACAGCGTCGTACAAGGTCTGAGCACTCTTGTACTGACTAAAGTGCGCACGCTCAGAGGGAGGGAGGTGGCAACGCACAACAAGACGTGCAGCAGCATCGTGGGTGGCCCACTGAGAGCGGACAGTGGGATCAGCATCAGCAGCAGGAGCAGGAGAGGCGCCAGAGGTGAGGTCAAAGAGAGAAAGGCCGTCAGCCCTGTCGCACTGTAAGAACAGCTGCAGGTCGTCTAACCAGACCTCAAAATCAATGGCGCGACCCTCAGCGTCAAAAGCTAGGACACTAGGGGTAGCCATGGCGACGACAGCGAAGCAGTGCAAGCAGTAGGGAAAGAGCTCGCAGTGACAGTGGGACTGTGCTCACCAGGCAGGGCAGGTCGTGCAGCTCTGCAGAAAGGCGGCTCGGCGACCGGGCGGCTCGGGTGCACAGCGGCTCGGCTCCCGGGCGGCTCGGCGGCAGGGCGGCTCGGGCGCAGGGCGGCTCGGCTCCCGGGCGGCTCGGCGGCAGGGCGGCTCGGGTGCAGGGCGGCTCGGCTGCAGGGCGGCTCGGGTGCAGGGCGGCTCGGGTCCCGGGCGGCTCGGCGACAGGGCGGCTCGGGCGTTGGGCGGCTCGGCTCTCGGGCGGTTCGGCTGCACTGCTGCCCGACTGCTGCAGGTGTGGCGGCGGGGCCGCGAGATAGAGCCGGGGCGGGGACGCGTGAGTGCCGGCGGCGGGGCCGCGTGAGAGCCGGGGCGGGGCCGCTTCAGAGCCGGCGGCGGGGCCGTAAAAGAGCAGGGCAGGGGCCGCGTGAGGGCCGGCGGCGGGGCCGCGTGAGAGCTGGGGCGGGGCTCTCCTAGGTCAGTTAGCAGGTAGGTGAGCCAGCGTAGCTCCTGTGCAGCCATGGCCTCTGCGTAGATCTCAGCCTCACAGCTGGAGCTGAGAACAGAAGACGAGCGGGTAGACCGCCACGAAACAGAGCCGGAGCCAAGGCTGAAGGTTTAGCCCTATGACGACGGCTGCAGAGCCTGGTTGTTAGCCCAAGAATCATCAGCGTGACCTGTGAGGACCACTCGACGTCGCCCTCCAAGCACTAGCCCCATGCCTGACGTACTACACACGTAGCGCAACACCCTCTTCGCTGCAGCCATGTGCTCTGGTCGGTGTCTCCTAGGAGCAACATCACGTGCCAAGATGCTAAGAGGGTATGCAAGGTCAGGTCGTGTGCACGTCATCAGGTACATGAGGCAGCCAACAAGCTCTGGGTACGGGCCACTCGACTCTACGGACTCATCCAAAGGCACAGCTGAGAGGGAGTGGCGAGTAGACAGAGGAGTGGCGTGAGGCGAGGAGTACGTGAAGCCGAAGCACTGAAGGACCTGCTGCACCATGTGTGACTGAGTCAGGGTAATGGTGCGCTGTGCTCTGTCCCGAGTGATCTGCAAGCCAAGGTAGCTGCGCAGTTCACCCAGGTCTGTGCATGTGTGTCTCTTCTTCAGCTCGGACTTCACGTGGGCAAGTCCACCAGTGTCAGCAGTGGCAAAGACCAAGGCGTCGACGTACACGAGGATGTAGAGCGGCGACTGAGAGGTGTCGGTGCGCAGAAACAGCGACGGGTCAGTAGTAGAAGGAGCAAACCCAAGAGCTGCAAGTGTATTCCTTAGTGTGTCATGCCACTCATGGGGCGCCTGGCAGAGATCGTAGACTGGCCGCCGGAGGCTCCACTGGGTACCAGAAGGAAACGACCTAGTGAAGCCAGGAGGGCGGCGTAGCCAGATCTCCTCGTGCAGGCTGCCCTGCTCGAAAGCTGTGCAAAATTCAAGCGAGTGAAGCTCGTAGTCGCGCTAAGCGGCTATGTGTAGCAGCACCCGAAGAGTGGTCATCTTCGGGGTGGGAGAGAAGGTCTGAAAGTAGTCAAATCCGTGCCGCTAACTGAAACGTTGAGCCACGTAACGCGCCTTGAAGACAGGCTGAGAACCCGGCAGCCTCTTCACCCTGAAAATCCACATGCCAGTGACGATGTTCGCCCCAGGTGGTGGAACCTCGTTGACTTAGGTGCCTGTGGACTTCTATGAAGCCATCTCTACGTCCATGGCTCACTTCCACTGAGAGGAGTAGGGACCCTCGATCGCCTCAGCATACGATTGAGGAGTCCGGATGTCTGGTGCATCCGGGTCTCCCTCAAGGGCAATCAGTGTGGACATGAGATGGGGCAAAGCAGCAGCAAAGCACTGGAAATCCTGCGGCCGGTCCTCAAGGACGTCCGTGCTAAGAGCACACTCACCCCGGACGGGCGGAGGACAGACACACTCACACTCTGCAACGAGACTGGCAGCATAGTCTAGACGACATCGAGCAGCGAAGTCCACAAGCTCAACAACTCGGGCAGATGTAGCACTGGACTCAAGGGAAGGGTCAGTGACAACAGTAGCAAGAAGGCGAGTGACCGAAGGACTAGCAGCACGAAGGGAGTCAGACTCCAGGTCAGCAAGAGAAGGAAGAGAGGACTCTAGAAGAGACGGCAACGGGACACGCAGAGGAGCAGTAGACAGACGCAGTGCCATCTGGTGTGTGCCGGGGACCGCAGGAGGACGCGGATGCGCAACACGATGACTAGTGCGAGCAGCACGAACAGGCAACGCAGGACGAGACGCAGGCTCATGACGCTCAGCAAGACCTCCAGTATGACCAGTCTAGGGAGAAGGAGCAGGAAGAGGGGAGACGGGCTGTTACTGTGACTCCGACTGGACAGGCTGTGGACACTCTAAGGGAGGAGCACGAACAGGAGAGGGCGGGAGACCAAGAACCTCCTCAATGAGTAGAACAAAGCACCGCCTCGGCTGCTCAGCGCCTCCATAACCAGCAAGGACGGCACCAGTACCCCCAGCGGCAGAATCAGCGCTAGCAGAATCTCTAGCTCCAATAGCGCCAGCTCTAGTACCCTCAGAAGCACCGGCGCCAGCACCACCGCCAGCGCCAACACCCCCACCAGCTACAGCTCTAGCAGCACCAACTCGAGTAGGACCCTCTGCTCTAGCAGCCTCAGCAGCACCCCCAAATGCACCAGCGCCAGTAGAAACACCAGCGCCAACACCCCCAGCAGCTCCAGCTCTAGCAGCACCAGCACCGCTAGCAGCTCCAGCGGGATCAACTCCAGCAAGTCCTAGTCGCAGCAGCATGTCTCCAGCCGCGGGCAAACCACTCGCGCAGCTCCTGTGGAGATAGCGGCTCCCGCCTCCACGAAGCACCACCGGCGGCCACACGAGCAGACCCAGCGCCCCCAGGCTCCGAACCCCAAGGCTCAGCACACCCAGGCTCAACACCCCCAGACCCAGCACCCCCACTCTCAGCACCCCCAAACTCAGCATCCCCAGACCTGTCACCCGCAGGCTCAGCACCTCTAGTAGCACTAGAGTCAACAACTACCTTGACACGCTCGACTACGTCTACCTGCGACACACTTGACGGGGTAGGACCCTGAGGTGGGAGGGGGTCTACCGAGGGAGGACTTGGCACAAGGAGGAGCCGCGGCGGGGGGAGGGGCGCAGTGAGGTAGGGGAAGAGATGGTAGTAAGGCACCGACTCGTCAAAGGTGACGTCATGGGAGGACAGAACACGTCGCAAGGTGGGGTGGTAAAACTGCTACCCAGGCGCGTCATGGGGGAAGCCAAGGAAGACGCAGGGAACAGCACGGGGGGACAGCTTGTCCGCAAACAAGTCACAGACAAATGTCTGAGATCCCTAGACCCGAAACGCAGACGCATCGCCAACCTTCCCGGTCCACCCCAAGGCGGGGGAGGTCTCTGGCAAGGAGAAGCGAGGCTGAAGGTTGAGTTGATGCGCTGCGTACTGAACTGCAAACGGCCACAGAAAATGGGGGGCAGCCGCATGTATCATGGACGTACGAGCGACGTCCATGACCATGCCAATGCGGCTCTTAGCTATTCGACTTTGCTGTGGAGAGGCCGGAAGCATGAAGGTCTGGTGGATGCCCTGTGCATGACAGAAGGCTCCCAGACGGGCTGAGGAAAACTCCCCGCCTCTGTCCGAGTGCAGACGCAGAACAGGAAAGTCCGAGCCAAAACTATCTCTGAGCTGGAGACGTGCTTCGCGGATCCAGTCGATCAACACCTTATTGACATCACCCTTGCCGGCAAGGGGAAGACTGTGGTGTAACGCGAGTAGTCGTCAACCACCTGGAGGAAGTTCCGCTCTCTCCTCTGCCCACGGACGCGGGCTGGGCCCCACACGTCCATGTGGAGAGTCTGCACCGGCGCCTATGTCGGAGGAAACTCGGAGGAGTGAGGGGCGGCGTGCTATCGCCCCTCAACGCAGGGGACGCAGTTAGGGCAAGGCCCTGGAGGAAGGGGAGGGAGAGACCAAGGGAGACCAGAGATAAGGACACGAGATGCCATGCCTTAGAGGCGAGGGAAGGGGGGGTGACCGAGGCGGTCGTGCCAAAGGAGGGTCTGCTGGGACAGCAGACGACACGAGCAGGGGGCTAATTCAGGACTAGACCTTGACGCCGCAGTAAACACCTGTCTTGACGCAGCTACCTGGGAGACTCAGCAGCAGGAGGAGACTTAGTAGTAAGGGTGTACACGCTCGACCCTTGCCGACGGGTGAACGTGGCCAAGTATCGACCTGTCCGAGCACACGTGCAGTGGGTCACTCGCTGACTCGCTGGAGTGAACTGGTCAACCCCCCTATCCTGTAGGTCCGCTCCACTCACCAAGTTCGTAGAGAACGAGGGGAGGTAGAGACCTGACATGGTGCCAGAGGGGGCTGCCGGGCACGGTAGGACAGTGGAGAAGCTAGCAAGGACAGGACCCCCAGAGGGGTCTTCCAGGGCGAGTGCAACCGGCGGATTGAGCGGGGTAAGAGTGGTGCGGTCTCAAAAGAAGGAGCGGGACGCACCCGACTCCAAGGTGAAGGTGTGGAAGGCCTGAGCCGGCGTAGTACGTAAAAGAGCAGACTCACCAGCACCTGGGGCAGCAGTGGCGCTAGCACCTAGAGAAGTAGCCTCACCAGCACCTAGAGCAGCAGCCTCAATGCCCAGGTCAGGTGGTACATACAGGTAATAGTCACCAGCAACACTAGTATCAAAAGCATACATGGCAGCAAGAATAGCATCAAAATCAACATCAAAGATAGCAACCCTGGCCTTAGACAGATCTCCCCAGCGAGGGATCTCTGACGGCTCAAGGAGCTGGCGATGCCACGCGTGTGTAAGGCGACCAAAGAAGCGCTGGATAGAGTGCGGGCCTCCGCACTGCTCACCAGCGCGGTCGCCCGTACGGAGGACGTAAGCGCAGGGACCAAAACTTCCACCGCGCTGACGTGCAGTGTACCATTCACGAAGCTGCTGAGGGGACAGGGTCACACCACTCCGCTGCTGCTGGCGCGGACCAACACATTAGCCATTCCTCTGCGCAGAGTCCAGACCCGCTCCACCACCGCTGCCGCTGCCGCCTTCGCCGCCGCCGCCGCCTCCTCCGCCTCCTCCGCCTCCGCCTCCTCCGCCACCTCCACCGCCTCCGCCGCCTCCACTGCTGCCGCCGCCGCCGCCACCCCCGGCACCACTCCCACTACCACCCCCACTCCCTCCACTGCCTCCACCACCACCTCCACCGCCCCCTCCAGCCACTCCAGTGCCCTTGCCCCCCTTGCCCTTGCCGGTGCGGCGTCTCCCGCTCGGGGCAGACACAAGGCCGATCGGCTCGAAACCAACGAGGTCGGCCGCAGCAGTAGAGGCAACAGAGGGCAAGAGGGGGGAGGGAGAACACTCCTCAAAGACGGGGGTGCGAGAGTCACCTCGAGAGGCTCCTACAACGACTATGCTCTTCTCTACTGCTAGGAGGGCCTTCTCGAGGGGGTCAAGGGTGAGAGTGGTGGAGCAAACTTAGAGGAAGTGGTCCCTGACTATGCGGAGAGAGTGAGGGAGCCGGGTGACTATGTAGTAGAGGGTGATGTACATGGGGGGGGTGGGTTCTTGGCGCAGAACTTAGTAGGAAGCGCAGCGCGGTAGCAAGTGTCACTAGTGCGGAGGTGCGTAATGAGGTCAGCGACTGTGGGAATGGCAGCAAGGTCAGGGAAGAGGTACGGTAGCATGAGGCGGCTCAGTGCAGCAGTGGCAGGGGAAGAGTAGCGTGCAACTACAGCGTCGTACAAGGTCTCAGCACTCTTCAACTGGCTAAAATGTGCACGCTCAGTGGTCGGTAAGTGGCGGCGCACAGCAAGTCAACGGCACGGCCCTCAGCATCAAAAGTGAGGACACTGGGGGTAGCCATGACTGTAGTGGCCTAGGAGGAAGTGAGCTCACCATTCCGAGGAAGGAGGGGCCGGGGAGCTCCGGTAGGAACAGCATTTGCTAGACAGTAGGGCGGCTCGGTGGCTCGGCGGCAGGGCGGCTCGGCTGCAAGGCGGCTCGGCTGCTGGGCGGCTCGGCGGCAGGGCGGCTCGGCTGCTGGGCAGCTCGGCTTCTCGGCGGCTCGGTTGCGAGGCGGCTCGGCTGCTCGGCGGCTCGGCTGCAGGGCGGCTTGGCTGCTGGGCGGCTTGGCTGCTCCGCGGCTTGGCTGCGGGGCGGCTCGGCTGCTGGGCGGCTTGGCTTCTCGGTAGGCGGGCGGTTCGGCTGCTGTCCTGCTCGGCGGCTTGGTCGCTGGGCGGCGGAGTGGTGATGGGGCCGCTAGTGACGGCGAGGGCCGCAGGTGGCGGCGGGGCCGCGGAGGGGCCGAGACGGGGCTGAAAAGGGCCTAAGCGGGGCCGAAAAGGGCCTAGTCGGGGCCTAGACGGGGTCGAGAGGGGCCAGACGGGGCCGCGGAGGGGCCTAGACGGGGCCGCGGAGGGCGACGCGAGGGGCCTTAGAGGGCGACGCGAGGGGCCATAGGGGGGCGTAAGGGCGGCGCGAGGGGCCTTAGAGGGCGGCGCGAGGGGCCATAGGGGGCCGTAAGGGCGGCGCGAGGGGCCTTAGAGGGCGGCGCGAGGGGCCGTAAGGGCGGCCAAAGGGGCCACTAAGGGCGGCTCGAGTGTAGGTAGGGCACACAAAACGCGACTCGGGTAGGATTGAAGTGCGCTCCGGGCAGGAAAAAAAATCGTGGTGGGCCCTAGGCAGCATTCCCACTCGGGAACCTGCTCGATACCATGATGAGAAACGAGAATGAATGAACTATGAAAGAGTTGAGTACAAGTAGTAACCCTAATTGGGTTGTACCCCGTATGGGCTACCCCACTACAACCTACACAAATATATAAGCTATAATGTTTTGACAGTTGTTCAGTTGGGAGCCTCTAGCGGTGGCCTGGTGCAGTTGTAGCGGTGTCCGTGTGAGACCCTTAGGCCTAGCGGCTTCGTGAGTGGTACGCTCAGCGTGGGGCGTCTCGGAGTAGTGCTTGCTGCTCGTACGTCATTCGCACAGGAGATCGGGCTGGTCAGACTTGCGGAACAGTTGGTCACAACAGTCCCACTGCTTCTCTTGCCTAAGCGACGCCTGGCGTGCAGAGTTTGGCAACGCGGCTGAGCTCCCCCGCTGGCTAGAGTTGCTTAGTCGGGGTGTGGATGTCTTTTCTCTTGACTATGATACTATCCTTGCTGCCATGTATGCATTGACTGTTAGTGCTGAGGGTGACTGTTACCTGTGTGTGCCGCCCTACCCAGATATAGAGGGTGCTGCTCTAGGTGCTAGTGAGTCTGCTCTCTCTGATACTGCGCCTGCTGAGGACTTGCATACCTTCACGCTTGACTCAGGTGCTTCCCGCTGTTTCTTTCACGACTGTACCACAATCACTCCACTCCCTGCACTTGTTGCTGCCAGATTGGCTGACCCCTCAGGGGGCCCAGTTCTTGCCCGTTCCTCCACTGTTCTCTCGTGTCCGGTGGTTCCGTCCGGCTCACTCTCAGGTCTTCACCTCCCCTCGTTCTCTACAAACTTGGTGAGTACCGCTGCCCTCCAGGATGCGATGGTCACTACCACCACTCCTGGGGGTGAGCGTTTGTCGATCTGCACGTGTACACGGACAGGCCGTTACCTGGCCTCGTTCACATGTCGGCCTGAGTCGAGTCTGTACACACTAACTACTGAGCCTCCTCAAGTAGCTGCGTCAGCGTCAGCTTGCAGCACCTTGCTCGTGTCACGCCGTGTCGCACTAGACTCTCCTTTGGCACCACCGTCTTGGTCACCCCTCCCTGCTACGCCTCCGTGGCATGCACTCCCGTCTCATTGTCTCTGGTCTTCCCAGGTCTTTGCCTCCCTTCCCACCCTCGCCTGCCCCTTCCTACCTTCCCTATGTCAAGGGGTGGCAGTGCGCGGCTCCTCCCTCCTCGTTTCCCCCAACGACTGCTCCCCTACAGACTCTCCACATGGACATGAGGGGCCCATCCCACGTCCATGGACAGGGCCGCAAGCGATACTTTCTGCTGGTTGTTGACGACTACTCGTGTTACACGACGGTCTTCCCCTTGCGCAGCAAGGGGAAGGCTCCTGATGTTTTGATCCCTTTGAACCGCGCTGTCCGTCTCCACCTCCGGGAGCGGTTCGACATAGACCTTCCCGTCCTGCATCTGCACTCTGAAAGAGGTGCTGAGTTTGCCTCAGACCTCTTGCGGAACTTTTGTCGTGGGGAGGGCATTCTCCAGTCGTTCACACTTCCAGCCTCTCCGCAGCAGAATGGGGTTGCTGAGCGCCGCATTGGCCTAGTCATGGAGGATGCTCGTACCTCCATGATCCATGCGGTTGCTCCCCATTTTCTGTGGTTGTTTGCGATCCGGTACGCTCCGCATCAGCTTAACCTCTAGCCACCTAGTCTCCTTGCTGGAGACCTTGCCAACACTGCATTGGACGAGAGAGGTTGGTGATGCGCCGGTGTTCTGGGTCTAGGGATCATGTGGCTTTATACCTGACACCTCCACGAACAAGCTCTCCTCTCAAGCCATTCCCTGTGTCTTCCTTTACTTTCCCCTTGATGCACCTGGCTCGCAGTTTTACCACCCCACCACACGCCAGCACTATTGGCCTCAGAGGCCACGTAAGCAAGGCGCAGCTGACCACGCTGCAGCAGCTCACAAGCAAGGAAGTAGCAAAGAGCAATGTGCTTCGTTCTGTGCTCTAGTCTGTGCTCTCGACACAAGGCCAGCATGGCCTTGTTGTCTACGTACAAAACTGGAGGAAAACGAGGCGCCTCTCCTAGGTCAGTCAGCAGGTAGGTGAGCCAGCGTAGCTCCTGTGCAGCCATGGCCCCCGCGTAGATATCGGCCTCACAGCTCGAGTCGAGAACAGAAGACAAGCAAGTAGACTGCCTTGAAACAGAGCCAGAACCAAGGTTGAAGGTGTAACCGTGTGACGACCGCTGCGTAGCCTGGTCGTCAACCCAAGAAGCGTCAGCGTGACCTGTGAGAACCACTCGACATCGCCCTCTAAAAACTAGCCCCATGCCCGACGTACTGCACAAGTAGCGTAACACCCTCTTCGCTGCAGCCATGTGCTCTAATCGGTGTCTCCCAGGAGCAACATAGCGTGCCAAGATGCTAAGAGGGTATGCAAGGTCAGGTCGTGTGCAGGTCATCAGGTACATGAGGCAGCCAACAAGCTCTGGGTATGGGCCACTCGGCTCTACGGACTCATCCGAAGGCAGAGCTGAGAGCGAGTGGCGAATAGACAGAGGAGTGGCCTTAGGCGAGGAGAACGTGAAGTCGAAGCGCTGAAGGACCTGCTGCATCATGTGTGACTGAGTCAGGGTAACGGTGCGCTGTGCTTTGTCCCGGGTGATCTGCAAGCCAAGGTAGCTGCGCAGTTCACCCAGGTATGTGCACGTATGTCTCTTCTGCAGCTCGGACTTCACGTGGGCGAGTCTAGCAATGTTAGCAGTAGCAAAGACCAAGTCCTCGACGTACACGAGGATGTAGAACGGCGGCAAAGAGGTGTCGGTGCGTAGAAACAGCAACGGGTCAGCTGTAGAAGGAGCAAACCCGAGAGCCGCAAGTGTAAACCTTAGTGTGTCGTGCCACTCAAGGGGCACTTGGCGGAGACCCTAGACTAACCGCCGGAGGCTCCACCAGGTACCAGGAGGAAACGACCCAGTGAAGCCAGGAGGGCGGCGCAACCAGATCTCCTCGTGCAGGCTGCCCTGCAAGAAAGCTGTGCTGGAGTCAAGAGAGTGAAGCTCGTAGTCGCGCTGAGCGGCTATGTGCAACAGCACCCGAAGAGTGGTCATCTTTGGGGTGGGAGAGAAGGTCTGAAAGTAGTCAACTCCGTGCCGCTGACTGAAGCCTCGAGCCACGTAACGCGCCTTGAAGACAGGCGGAGAACTCGGCGGCTGCTTCACCCTGAAAATCCCCATGCCACTGACAATGTTCGCCCCAAAGGGGGAACCTTGTCGACGTAGGTGCCTGTGGACTTCCAGGAAGCCATCTCTGCGTCCATGGCCGGCTGCCACTGAGAGGAGTAGGGACCCTCGATCACCTCAGCGTACGATCGAGGAGTCAGGATGTCTGGTGCATGCGGATCTCCCTCAGGGGCAATCAGCGTGGACATGACATGGGGCAAAGCAGCAACAAAGCACTGGAACTCCTTCTGCGTGTCCTCGAGGTCGTCTGTGCTAAGAGCACACTCACCCCCGACAAACTGAGGATAGACAGACGCAGACTCAGCAACGAGACTAGCGGCATAGTCTGGAGGACAGCGATCAGCAAAGTCGACAAGCTCAGCAACTAAGGCAGACCCAGCAGTGGACTCAAAGGAAGGGTCAGTGAGAACAGTAGCCAAGAGACGCGTGACAGTAGGACTGGCAGCATGGAGAGAGTTAGACTCCGGGTCAGCAAGAGCAGGAAGAGAGGACTCTGGAGGAGACGGCAACGGAACACGCACAGGACAAGTGGACGAATGCTGTGCCATCTGGTGTGTGCCAGGGATCGCAGGAGGACGCGGACGCGGAGCACGACGAGTAGTGCGAGCAGCACGAACAGGCGACGCAAGACGAGATGCAGGCTCACGACGCTCAGCAAGACCTCCAGTAGGACCAGTGTAGGGAGAAGGAGCAGCGAGGGGGGAGGCGGGCTGTAACTGTGACTCCGACTGGACAGGTTGTGGACACTCTAAGGAAGGAGCAGGACCAGTGGTGGAACGAAGTATGGCCGCAGCCGCGCAGTGCCTCTAGAACCACTAGGGACAGCACCAGTACCCCCAATGGCAGCACCAGTGTCAGCAGCACTGCCAGCGCCAACAGCGCCAGCTCCAGCACCCTCAGACACACCTGCGCCAGCAGAACCACCAGCGATAGCAGAACCACCAGCGCCGACACCCCCTGCAGCTCCAGCTCAAGTAACTCGAGCAGCTCTAGCAGCACCAACTCCAGTAGGACCGGCAGCTCCAGCACCGCCAGCAACTCCAGCAGTACCTCCAGCAGCACCCGCAGCCCCAACAGCTCCAGTATCGCCAGTACGAGCACCTCCAGGACCAGCAGCAAGAGAAGTACCTCCAACTCTAGCAGCACAGCTCCAACGCCGAGCAAACCACTCGCGATGCTCCTGCGGAGATAGCGGCTCCCGCCTCCACGGAGCACAGCGAGAGGTCACACGAGCAGACCCAGCACCTCCAGGCTCCGAACCCCCAGGCTCAGAACCCCTAGGCTCAGCACCCCCAGACTCAGCACCTCCAGGCTCAGCACCCCCAGACTCAACACCCCCAGGCTCTGCACCATTGGACTCAGCACCCCAAGGCTCCGCACCCCCAGACCTGGCACCCGCAGGCTCAGCACCTCTAGCAGCACCAGAGTCAACAGCTACCTCGACATGCTCGACTGCGTCTACCTGGGACACACCTGATGGAGCAGGACCGTGAGGGGGGAGGGGGTCTACCAAGGGAGAACCTCGCACAAGGAAGAGCGGCGGCAGGGGGAGGGGCGGAGTGCGGTAGGGGAAGAGATGGTAGTATGGCACCGACTTGTCAAAGGTGACGTCCTGGGAGGACGGAATGCGGCGTGAGGTGGGGTGGTAGAACTGCCACCCAGGCGCGTCAGGGGGGGAAGCCAAGGAAGACGCGGGGAACAGCACAGGGGGACAGCTTGTCTGTAGACAAGTCGTGGACAAATGTCTGAGATCCCCAGACCCGAAACGCAGACACATCGCAACCTTCCCCGTCCACCGCAAGGTGGGGGAGGTCTCAAGCAAGGAGACCCGGGGCTGAAGGTTGAGCTGATGCGGTGTGTACTGAACTGCAAACAGCCACAGAAAATGGGGGGCATCCGCATGGATCATGGACGTACGAGCGACGTCCATGACCATGCCAATGCGTCGCTCAGCAATCCCATTTTGCTGTGGAGAGGCTGGAATTGTGAAGGTCTGACAAATGCTCTGTGCACGACAGAAGGCTCCCAGACGGGCAGAGGAAAACTCCCCGCCTCTATCTGAGTGCAGACGTTGAACAGGAAAGTCCGAGCCGAAACTCTCTCTAAACTGGAGACGAGCTGCGCTGATCCAGTCAATTAACACCTCAGTGATGTCACCTTTGCTGCGCAAGGGGAAGACTATGGTGTAACGCGAGTAGTCGTCAACCACCAACAGGAAGTAACGCTCGTGCCCCTGTCCACGGACGCGGGCGGGGCCCCACACGTCCATGTGAAGAGTCTGCAGCGGAGCCTTTGTCGAAGGAAACTCGGAGGAGTGAGGGGCGGCGCGCTGTCGCCCCTCGACGCAGGGGACGCAGGTAGGGGCAGGTTTTGGAGGTAGGGGAGGGAGAGACCGGGGAAGACCAGAGACAAGGACACGGGAGGCCATGCCTTGGAGACGAGGCAGGGAGGGGTGACCAAGGCGGTGGTGCCAAAGGAGAGTCTGGTGGGACAGGAGACGACACGAGCAAGGACAGACTCAGGACCAGACGTGGACGTTGCAGCAAACACGTGACTCAACGCAGCTACCTGACCAGACTCAGCAGTCGGAGGAGACTCAGTAGTAAGTGTGTACAGGCTCAACCCTGGCCGACGGGTGAACGTGGCCAAGTGTTGGCCTGTCTGAGCACACGTGTAGTGGGTCACTCACTAACTCGCAGGAGTGAACTGGTCAACCCTCCTATCTTGAAGATCAGCTCCACTCACAAAGTTCGTAGAGAACGAGGGGAGGTAGAGACGAGACAGGGTGCCTGAGGGGGCTGCCGGGCACGGTAAGATAGTGGAGAAGCTAGCAAGGACAGGACCCCCAGAAGGGGTTTGCCAAGGAGACCGCAACCGGCCGACTAAGCGGCGCAAGTGTGGTGCGGTCTCGAAAGAAGGAGCGGGAAGCACCCGAGTCAAGGGTGAAGGTGTGTAAGGCGTGAGCCGACGTGGTACCTGAGAGAGGAGACTCACCAGCACCTGGGGTAGCAGACGCACTAGCACCTAGAGCAGCAGCCTCACTAGCACCTAGAGCAGCAGACTGGATACCGGGGTCAGGCGGCACACACAGGTGACAGACTCTCTTGGCACTAGTAGACAATGCATATATTGAAGTGAGAATAGCATCATAGTCAAGAGCAAAGATATCTACCCTCTGCCTAAGCAGCTCGACGAAGCTGCTAGGGTGAAAGAGTCTCGCGCGGACAACGACGCTGCTGCACCGGGCCACTGCATGAAACTCCCGAACCACCCACTCCAGGACGACTCCCACTACTGCCACCCAGACAACCCAAACTGGTGTACCACTTACGAAGCTGTTGGGGGGTGAGGTACTCACGCGGGCGACGCTGGAGCTGCATCCTCCCACTACAAGCAGCTACAGAATTATTCACTCCAGGACGACTCCCACTACGGCCACCCCGACAACCCCAACTGGTGTACCACTCACGAAGTTGTTGGGGGGTGAGGGACTCACGCGGGCGACGCTGGAGCGGCATCCTCCCACTACAAGCAGCTGCGTAACTACTCACTCTGGGACGACTCCCACTACGGCCACCCCGAGAACCCCAACTAGCGTGCCACTCACGAAGCTGTTGAAGGGTGAGGGACTGACGCGAGCGACGCTGGAGCTGCATCTGGCCACACCAGGAGTAGCAGTAGCAGTAGAAAGAGCAGCAGTAGTAAGAGCCGCAGTAACAGCAATACGGGCAGGGCAGTGCTCACCAGTGGCGAGAAGGGCAGGCGTACGACGGCGGCAACGGAAATGCCGCAACCACTATAGAGCGAGAGCTCCACGACAGCTGCAGGGGTGGCTGCTCCAGGGGCGGCTGCTCTAGGGGCGGCTGCTATAGTGGCAGCTGCTCCAGGGGCGCGTGCTGCAGTGGCGGCTGCTCCAGGGGCGGCTGCTGCAGTGGCGGCTGCTCCAAGGGCGGCTGCTGCACTGGTGGCTGCTCCAAGGGCGGCTGCTGTAGTGGCAGCAGCTCCAGGGGCGGCTGCTGCAGTGGCGGCTGCTCCAGGGGCGGCTGCTCCAGGGGCGGCTGGTGCAGTGACGGCTGCTTCAGGGGCGGCTGCTACAGTGGCGGCTGCTCCAGGGGCGGCTGCTCTAGGGGCGGCTGCTGCTGTTGGGTGGCTTGGCGGCTCGGTTGCCTTCTCGGGGCGGCGACGCGGCTGGGTAGGGGCGGCGACACGGCCGCTAGGGGCGGCCTCGTGGCCGCGTAGGCGCGGCTACAAGGCCGCGTAGGGGCGGCGACAGGGCCGTGTAGGGAGGGGAGCGGCAACAGAGCCGCTAGGGGCGGCAACGGGGCTGCATAGGGGCGGCGACGTGGCCGCGTAGGGGCGGCAACGGGGCTGCGTAGGGAGGTTAGCGACGACGGGGCCGCTAGGGGTGGCGACCGGGCCGCTAGGGGCGGCGACGGGGCCGCTAGGGGCGGCGACGGGGCCGCTAGGGGCGGCGACGGGGCCGCGTAGGCGCGGCAACGGGGCGGGAACGGGGCCGCGTAGGGAGGGGAGCAGCTACGAGGCTGCTAGGGGCGGCAACGTGGCCGCGTAGGGGCGGCAACGGGGCCACTAGGGGCGGCTACGAGGCCATGTAGGGGCGGCAACGGGGCCGCGTAGGTAGGGAGGCGGCAACGGGGCCGCTAGGGGCGGCAACACGGCCGCTAGGGGCGGCGACAGGGCCACGTAGGGGTGGTGACGAGGCCGCTAGGGGCTGCGAGGGGTCTGGAAGGGCGGCTGCGGGGCCGCTAGGGGCGGCGACGGGGCTGCTGAGGGTGGCGCGAGGGGCTGTGAGAGGGGGCCTCTAAGAGAGGTCGACAGAAGGGCAGCCGATAAGGCGCACCTCGGGCAGGAGCGACTGACACTCTGATGAGAAAAAAAAAAGTTTCAGTGGTGGGCCCAAGGAAGTGTTCCCACTTGGGAACCTGCTCTATACCATGTGAAGAAATGAGGAATGAATGAACTAGCAAGCAGGTGGGTACAAGTAGGAAAACCTAGAAGTGTTGTACCCCATATTGTCTACCCCACTACAGCCTACACAGACTATTGCATATGAGTTTGACACCTCTGACACTCCCGGACCACGTCTCCAAGCGATATCGAGGGGATGTCCACGCGGAATCTTTGATGCACGCGGAGTGGCGCAACCTCATATTAGGAGGATTTTATCAAGATACACCCCCCCCCCGGCGCGATCTGGCAAAGAAACCTTTCGTTGAAGAAGGAGAAGAGCTTGCACACTGTGAAGATGAGAAGCTTCGCCAGAAGAGCATTGCCAAAGCGTGCGAAACCTTCACTTGCAACTCATTGTAAGGATAAAGGACAGAGTCTATGAAGGTTAAAGGACGGAATAACTCAAAATCGTTGGACTATAACTCTCAACAGAAAAGTCGACTTCACAAGAATCGACGTCAACGATAAGTTCACTGTTAAATCTTCACCAATTTTAGATATGATGTAGCACTAGACCGTAGATACAATTGCCAATACGAATCGTGTCAAGAGGTGAAGCAAATTTTGATATATGCAATTCGGCGCACTGGGGGGTATGCTACCACAGAAACTAAACTCAATCACAATAATTAACACAAGTTTCACACAAAAGATTGTAGTAGCTAGAAACCAGGTAGGAAGGGATGAGGAGGATGAGAGAGAAGTTCTTCAAGGAGTCCCCAACCAAGTAAACCCCATAAGCACACAATTCCCCTCCCTTAGGCACCCAACTTTGACCTTTGTCACTTTCCTTACCCATGCCATCCACCACACCCAACTTGGCCACACTTGCCAACCTGGTTTGGCTTCTCCCTGTCAAAAAGTAGTGAGCTGCACTAGGAAAGTGGTGGTACAATTAGGAAACCCTAAACTTACTGTACCCCACTACAGCCTAAACAAACTGTAGAGTATAAGTTTGGCACACCCCCATAGGCAAAGTGGGGGAGAGCAAAGAGGGGGTCACAAGACCAGTTAAGAGAAGCAAAGCAAGCTCAGGGTGGATCATAACGTCACCACACATTCTGAGCGCAAGCACACGGCCATAAGGACAGTTTACATGCACAGCTATATAGCACAAAACAAATAGGACACTGATCAAAACCTAGCAAGTGAAAGCATGAAGGTATAGATATATAGATTACACTACAAGCAAAGTCAAGTAGTGAGCAGGTGAGGCAATGTAGGCACAATGCCTAGAACAGTACAGAAACGCTGATGATCACAAGGCGCAAGTTCCTTGGTGAAGATATCAAGAGTGTTGGCCCGAGAGGCCACGTAAGCAAGACGCATCTGACCGCGCTGCTACAGCTCTCCAGCAAGAAAGTAGCGAAGGGCAATGTGCTTCGTTCTGTGAACTAGTATGTGCTCCTAACACAAGGCCAGCATGGCCTTGTTGTCGACGCACAGAACTGGAGGAGAACGAGGCACCTCTCCCAAGTCGGTCTGCAGGTAGGTGAGCCAGCGTAACTCCTGTGCACCCATGGCCCCTGCATAGATCTCAGCCTCATAGCTGGAGCCGAGAACAGAAGACAAGCGGGTAGACCGCCACAAAACAGAGCCGGAGCCAAGGCTGAAGGTGTAACCTTGCGGCGACCGCTGCATAGCCTGGTCGTTAACCCAAGAAGCGTCTGCGTGACCAGTGAGGACAAATCGAGCCCGTCCTCCAAGCACTAGCCCCATGCCCGACGTACTACACACGTAGCGCAACACCCTCTTCGCTAAAGCCATGTGCTCTGGTCGGTGTCTCCCAAGAGCAACATAGTGTGCCAAGATGCTAAGAGGGTATGCCAAGTCAGATCGAGTGCAAGTCATCAAGTACATGAAGCGGTCAACAAGCTCTAGGTACGGGCCAATCGGCTCTACGGACTCATCCGAAGGCAGAGCTGAGAGCGAGTGGCTAGTAGATAGAGGAGTGGCCTGAGGCGAGGAATACGTGAAGTCGAAGCGCTGAAGGACCTGCTGCACCATGTGTGACGAAGTCAAGGTAATGGTGCGCCGTGCTCTATCCCAGGTGATTTGCAAGCCAAGATAGCAGCGCAGTTCACCCAGGTCTGTGCACGTGTGTCTCTTCTACAGCTCGGACTTCATGTGGGCGAGTCCAGCAGTGTCACCAGTGGCAAAGACCAAGGCGTCGACGTACACGAGGATGTAGAACGGCGGCAATGAAGTGTCGGTGCGCAGAAACAGCCAAGGATTAGCAGTAGACGGAGCAAACCCAAGAGCCCCAAGCGTAGTCCTCAGTATGTTGTGCCACTCACGGGGCGCCTGGCGGAGACCGTAGACTAGCCGCCAGAGGCTCCACTGGGTACCAAGAGGAAACGACCCAGTGAAGCCAGGAGGGCGGCGCAGCTAGATCTCCTCGTGCAGGCTGCCCTGTAGGAAAGCAGTGCTGAAGTCAAGAGAGTGAAGCTCGTAGTCACGCTGAGCAGCGACGCGCAGCAGAACCCGAAGAGTGGTCATCTTGGGGGTCGAGGAGAAGGTCTGGAAGAAGTCAACTCCCTGTCGCTGATTGAAGCCTCGAGCAACGGAACGCGCCTTGAAGACTGGCGGAGAATCCGGCGGCCGCTTCGCCCTGAAAATCCACATGCCACAGACGATGTTCGCCTAAGGAGGGGGAACCTCGTCAACGTAGGTGCGTGTGGACTTCTAGGATGCCATCTCTGCGTCCATGGTTGACTACCACTGAGAGGAGTAGGGACCCTCTATCGCCTCTGCATAAGAGCGCGGGGTCAGGATGTCTAGTGCATCCGGGTCTCCCTTAGGTGCAATCAGCATGGACACGAGATGAGGTACAGCAGCTGCAAAGCACTCAATGTCCTCCTACCTGTCCTCAAGGATGTCCCTGCCAAGAGCACACTCACCCCCGATGGACGGAGGACAGACAGACGCAGACTCAGCAACAAGAATCGCAGCGTAGTCTAGACGACAACGAGCTGCAAAGTCAACAAGCTCAGCAACTAAGGCAAACGCAGTAGTGGACTAAAAGGAAGGGTCAGTGAAAGCAGTGGCCAGGAGACTTGTAACAGTAGGACTGGCAGTACGAAGGGAGTCGGACTCCGGGTCAGCAAGGGTAGGAGGAGAGGACGAAGGAGGAGATGGCAGAGGGACACGCTGTGGAGCAGAGGAAGGACAAAGTGCCATCTGGTGCGTGCGTGGGACCACAGGAGGATGCTGACACGGAACACGACGACAAGTGCGAGCAGCACGAACAGACGATGCAGGACGGGACTCAGGCCCACGACGGTGAGTAAGACCTACGGTAAGGAGAAGGAGTAGGCAGTGGGGGCACAGGCTATAATAATGACTGTGATTGGATAGGCGGTGGACACTCTTAGGAAGGGGCAAGACCAATAGAAAGTGGGAGACCAAGAACCTGCTGAAGGAGCAGAACGAAGTACGGCTGCGGCCGCTCAGCGCCCCTAGAACCAGCAGAGACAGCACCAGCACGCTTAGCGGCGGCTCCAACTCCCGCAGCACCTCGATCAGCTTCAGTAGCGCCAACTCTAGTACCCCCTGAAGCACCCGCACCAGCAGCACCGTCAGCTCTAGTACC
The DNA here is from genome assembly GCA_948144175.1 of Closterium sp. NIES-65. Lineage (NCBI taxonomy): Eukaryota > Viridiplantae > Streptophyta > Zygnematophyceae > Desmidiales > Closteriaceae > Closterium > Closterium sp. NIES-65. The sequence goes on along the minus strand of CANXME010001388.1, from coordinate 389,347 downwards.
TCCAGTAGAACAAGCGGCAGCGCCTCCAGCTCCAGCCCTTGCATTACCACTAGCCCCAGCACCTCCAGCGCCTCCAGCAGCACCTCCAGCGCCAACCCTAGGGTTGGTAGCAACTCCAGCACCAGTATCTCTAGCGCCCTAAGTTTCAGCTTCAGGAGCACCCCCAGCTACCACAGCACTACGTTTGCAGCGACAGTGCTGAGAGTACCACTCACGCACCTGCTAGGACAAGAAAGCGCCCCCACGTGTAGGACCCACACGCTCAAGACCTCTAGGCTCAGCACCCCCAGGCTCCGCACCCCAAGGCTCAGCACCCCCAGGCTTCACACCCCCAGGCTCCGCACCCCCAGGCTCAGCACCCCCAGTCTCAACACCTCCATGCTCAGCACGCTCAGGCTCAGTACCTCACGCAGGACGAGAGTCGACAGCTACCTCGACAGGCTCGACAGGGTCTATCTAGGACACACCTAAGGGAGCAGGACCCTGGGGAGGTAAGGGGTCTACCAAAGCAGCACTTGGCGTGAGGAAGAGCAGCGGAGGGGGGAGCGGGGCAGTGCGGTAGGGGAAGAGACGGTAAAAGTGGACTGACTTGTCAAACGTGACATCCTGAGAGGAAAAAACATGGCGCGAGGTGGGGTGGTAAAATTGCCAACCAGGCGCGTCAGAGGGGAAGCCAAGGAAGACGCAAGGAACGGCGTGGGAGGAGAGCTTGTCATCGGACGTTTCGCGGACAAAGGAACGAGATCCCCAAACCCAGAAGACGGACGCATCGCCAACCTCTCCCGTCCAACGCAGTGTCGGCGAGGTCTCCGGAACGGAGACACGGGGCCAGAGGTTGAGCTGATGCGCGGCGTACCGGACTGCAAACGGCCACAGAAAATGGGGGGCAGCCGCATGGATCAAGGAGGTACGAGTGACCTCCATGACTAAGCCAATGCGGCGCTTAGCAACCCTATTTTGCTGCTGAGATGCCAGAAGCGTGAACGTCTGCTCAATGCCCTCCCCCTGACAAAAGCCTTAAGAGGCCGGAGGAAAACTCACCACCTCTGTCAGAGTGCAAGCGCAGGACGGGAAGGTTTGTGTGAAAGCGCCTCTCCAGCTGGAGACGAGTAGCGCGGATCCAAGGGATCAAGACATCAGGGACCTCACCCTTGGTGTGTAAGGGGAAGACCCGGGTGTAACGCGTGTAGTCGTCAACTACCAGCAGAAAGTAGTGCTCTCCGTCGGGGGGAACTCAAAGGAGTGGGGGGAAGTACGGACGCAGGCTGGGCCCCACACGTCCATGTGAAGGGTCTGCAGAGGAGCCTCCGTCGGGGGGAACTCAAAGGAGTGGGGGGAAGTACGCTGCCGCTCCTCGACATAGGGAAGGCAAGGAGGGGCAGGGGACTGTGGCAGGGGACTGTGGCAGGGGAGGCAGTGACCTGGGGAGACCAGAAACAAGGTACCGGGAGTGCATGCCACGAAGGCGCTGCATCGAAGGGTGACCAAGGTGGTGATGCCAGCGGGCCGTCCGGTGCGACTAGGTGCGACACGAGCAGGGGGCGAACAACTGACCTGCTAGTGACGCAGACGCAGCTACCTGAGGGGACTCAGTGGTCAGTGTATACAAGTCTGAGCCCGGCTGCCGAGTGAAGGTAGCCAGGTGACGACCCGTCTGAGCACACGTGCAGTGTGTCACACGCTCATAGGCAGGGGTGAACTGGAGAACACCTGCGTCCTGGAGCGCGGACCCCGCCACCAAGTTAGTAGAGAATGAGGGGAGGTGAAGACCAGACAGTGTGCCGAACGGGACAGCAAGACAAGGGAGGGCAGTGGTGGAGGTCGCAAGGACCGTACCCCCGGAGGGGTCAGCCAGGGAGACAGTAACAGGCCTAGGGAGGTGCGCTAGAGCAGTGTAGTCCCTAAAGAAACAACGGGAAGCACGTGAGTCTAGTGTGAAGGCGTGCAGTGCTGTAGTGGACACAGTACCTGAAGGCGCAGACGCACGAGCACCTGAAGCAGCAAACTCACCAGCACCTAGAGCAGCAGCCTCACCAGGAACTGGGGCAGCAGATGCACTAGCACCTAGAGCGGCAGCCTCAATGGACGCAATGCCCAGGTCGGGCGGGACACGCAGATAAGAGTCACTCTCAACACTAGTAGACTATGCATACATAGCACCAAGGATAACATCAAAGTCAAGAGCAAAGATATCAATGTTCTTTTTAATCAGATCAGCCCAGCGGGGCAGCTCAGAGGCGTCAAGGAACTGTGCACGCCAGGCGTCGTTGAGACGGTAGAAGCAGCGCTGCTGCGTGTGGGGCCGCCCACACGTCTGACCAACGCGGTCACCTCTCCGGATGACATACGGGCAGGTACCTCCACCCACAGAGCCCCCATGCTGAGAGTACCACTCACGAAGCTGCTGGGGCGTCGAGGTCTCTCCTAGACGCTGATGCTGGCGCTACACACCACCCGAACCCCCACGCTGCGCTAGTCCACGCCGACCACCACCCCAGCCGCCGCCACCACGCCCGCTGCTGCCACCACCACCGCCTCCACCCCGGCCCCCTCCAACACCACTGCCGCCACCACTCCCGCCGCTGCCACTGACCCCCCCAACCCCGCCACCACCCCCACCACCGCCACCACCCCCACCGCCCCCACCCCCTCCACCACCACCTCCACCTCCCCCACTGACACTGCCACCACCCTTGCCCCCTTTGCCCCTGCCACCCTTGCGCCTCCCACTAGGAGCAGCCGCAGTGCCGACTTCCTCAGCACCGAGGTATTCGACAGCGGCAGTAGAGGCAACCGAGGGGAGAAGGGGGGGAGGGGAACACCCGTCAAAGAAGGGTGTGCGGGGGTCACCACAAGAGGCACCTACAGCGACTATGCTAGCCTAAGGTGCAAGCAGGTGATTCTTGAGCAGGTCAACGGTGAGCTTGGTGAGGCAGAGGGCGAGAAATTGGTCCCTAACTACGCGAAGGGAGTTAGGGAGTACGGGTGACTAAGTGGTAGAGAACGAGGTACATCGGGGGAGGATTCTTGGCTAGGAACTCAGCAGGAAGGGCGGCTCGGTAGCGAGTGTCACCAGTGTGGAGGTGAGTAATGAGGTCAGCGACTGTAGAAAAGGCGGACAGATCGGGGAAAAGATAGGGCAGCGAGAGACGGCCGATCGTAGCGGAGGCAAGCGAGGAGTAGAGCGCTACTACAGCGTCGTACAGTGCCTTAGCAGTCTTGTGCTGGCCAAAATGCGCGCGCTCATCTAGCGGTAGGTGGCTGTGAATGGCTAGGCGAGCGTGAGCGTCACGAATCTGCCACTGGGAGCAAGCAAGACTGTCAGCAATCTCAGCAGGTGCGGGATCAGCTCCAGATGCATGATCGTACAGTGAGATATCATCCTTAGCACTGATCTGTACAAGCAGGTGCAGGTCGTCAAGCCAAGCATCAAACTGAACCGGGCGGCCTTCAGCATCGAAAGAGAGAACTGTGGGAGTAGCCATGGTGGCAGCAGTAGCAGTAGCAGTAGCAGTAGTAGCATGAACAGCAGTAGCAATTGCTGCAGGTGGGGCGGCGCGGCTCGGTAAGGGTGGCGCGACTCAGGCAGGACAGCGCGGCGCGTTTCGGGCAGGACGGCACGGCGCAGCTCGGGCATGTAGGGCGGCATGACGGCAGGCCTATACACTGTGCGCGGCGGCGCCTAGGGTGCGACTGCGCGCGGGCCGCGGCTGCGTTCGTGAGGCGGCTAAGCGCGAGCTGCAGCAGCCGACGCGCAATCGCCGCTGCGCGTGGGTTGCGACCTGCGGGCGGGCGGCGGCGGGTCGAGCGTCGGCCTAGGGGCGAGCGGGGCCTACGGGCGACGGCCTAATGGTGCGCGCAAGAAAAAAAACGGGCCGCACTGGCGGCTAGCGGGCTGCTCGCGCTAAAAACGTGGGGCCGCGCACGGGCGGCTAGCGGGCTGCAAACGGGCAGCGTGAGAGGGAGAACGCGCAAGGGCGCACTAGCAGAGAGGCGCACGAGGGCGCTAAGACAGTGGGGGCGCACGAGGGCGCCTCTAGCGGAACGGTGGGCCCTTAGGTAAGCGGTCCTAGGTTTCCTAATTTAGGCTCATAATACCATGTCAGAAAGAAGGAGTGAGTTGCACTAGGAAAGTGGTGGTACAAGTAGGAAACCCTAATCTTATTGTACCCCATAGTGACTACCCCACTACAGCCTAAACAAACTGTAGAGTATACGTTTGACACTCCCAACCATTTGGTCGCAACTACAGTACAGTGACGAAAATTCTCAACCATTAATGGTCTATACCCCATATTGAGTCATCCCACGAATTCCCATAGTCGCCACAACCAACTATCAAAAGCATATGAATTTCAACCGTTCGTAACTTTCTTATTCGAGCTATGATCGCGGCGGTTTTTGGTTCGTCGGAAAGATCTTGAGCTGAAAATTCACTTCCAATATGTGTTTAAACAAAATGAAATTCACACACATACTCACAAAGTCCAGAAAACACCAAACACTAATCCTTGCACACTGTAAGGAAAATTCCTTTTCCTTACTTTGTGTCCTTGCTCAGCGCATACACCACTGTTCCCGCCAACAGCACCCAACAATAAAACCATTACCACTTACAACACTCACTTTGATACTATTCCCGCCACTGTTCCCGACGCGACCCAGCCTCACGGTTCAGTTGGTAACCCGCGCTCCGGACCTCCGCCTCGACAATTCCCAACCTCGGCGCTAGGCCCGTCGCGCACCACATTTTCACACATTATCGTTACCACTATAGTTTCGCTATATATTCTTCGCTCATGCCTTCGCTCATTGTACTCTTGCTTCGATAGTGAAATTCTCGCTTGCTCACTCAATTGCACTCATAATAGTTGGTATTCATAGCCTACGATCTCTTCTTAGACCGCACCAACACCTTCGCTTCCCCACTATCTCAATTGTTTTGGGAGGAAGACGACTCTTAGCAAACAAGCACCACCGCTCGAAGTGCTCTCTCGTGAGCACGCACTGCCTCAACAGATGCTCTCGCTGAGCTTGCTCGACACCCCCGCCATGGCCGAATTGAACCTCGCAACATTGATACAGGAGCAACTCAACCGTCTCGTGCGCCAACTTGAAGATTCGGCGCTCGGAATTGCGGCACTTATGGCGGAACGCGACTCCGCTCGCGAGCAATAAACGGTGAATGCTCCAGCACTACCACACGCATATGCAAATGTTGTGAAGAAACGAGGAAAATGAATGACCTAGCGCAAGGTTGGGTACAAGTAGGAAACCCTAGGAAACTATACCCCATAGTGTCTACCCCACTATAGCCTGGACAAGCTATATGATATGAGTTTGACAAATGCACCCGCTCAATCAGAAGAACCGATCGTCATCTGATTAGGCACACCGATACAACACAACAGCGTGGGACAGCGCTAAGTCACAGCCAGTGATGGCGCCGCTCAATCAATGCATGGCATGGGGAGGAACAGGGCATTAAGCCCGCGGGAGTCTTGCAGTTTGCAGCAACAAGTGGTGACCACGCCATCATGGCACCAATGCCACTCAAGCTGCAGCGCCCGCCTTGTTTCGACACGAGCCAACGTGGAGGTCAGACAGTTCAATAATGGTTCATGACGATGAACATTTATACTTTTAGGTTAATTATGTTGAGTCGGATGCAGCAAAAAATTGCTATGCTGCCTCGCTGCCGAGGGACCCCGCCATGGACTGGTGGCGAGCCACCGTGGAGTCGCCATGTGCCTATGAGCCACTATCGCAAGAGGGAGAGCCCATGGGCCCAGCCGTCACCTGGAGTTTGTTTTGTGAAACCGCCCAGTACGCGTCATGGGATGCGTGGTGCGCAGGGCTGCGAGCACGCTTCGAGCCGATCGTGGCTTCCATTTTGGCACGTCAGAGACTGCATACTTGGCGGCAGCTCGGGCCGGTTCAAGACTACACCAGCAGTTTTCTTGCTCTGTGCGAGCAAGTGGGCTACATGCACGAGGCGGGGCGGGTGGACCGTTACATCGGCGGACGGAAGCCGGACATCTCGCACGAGATTATGCTACGCGGGCTATCAAATTTCAATGAAATCCTCGCGCTCGCGGAGTATATCGATATGCTATGCTGGCCGAGGCTGGGGTCCTACTACTAATATCGCCTTTGGGGACCGATCGAGCATGCCACGGCACACGCCGTTGCCGCAAATGCAGCTGCCACACCGTTTAAGGGGCGCTGCTTTGCTTGCAACAGGCCGGGCTATCGCAAGAGTGAATGTCTAGAGGAGCTGAGGTGCCGCGGAGCAGAGCAGGGGAGGGAGTTGTCAAAATTAGAAGGAAGAAAGAGAATTGAACTAGCAAGAATGAGGATACAAATAGCAAACCCTAGAAGGGTTGTACTCGCTATAGAGCACCCCACTACAGGCTAGAACAATAAGATAATATTCTGACACACCCCCATAGCCAAAGTGGGGTGTAATCAGCAGAGCAGGCAAAGCAAAACAAGCTCAGGGTGGATCACAATGTCACCACACATTCTGAGCACAAGTTCAAGAAGAAATAGTTTAGAGTTTACAATTATAAGCAAAGCTAGTGGTAGTCACAACGGGCAAGTGAGGAGGAGGAGGGAGAGTGAGGGGAGAGGAGACAGGAGGCGACGGCTGAAGCTGCAGACACACGGGCAACAGGAGGCAGACTGGCACAGCGGCTACCGGACAGCGCCCGGACTACAGGGGTAACAGGCCCCGCGGCTCAAATAGCGGCGGACGGGCAACGGACCCACGGGCGGCTGGCACAGCTGGCTACGACTGGGCTACCGGGACAGCGCCCCGGACTACAGGTGCTGCTGACGACAAACTGGCAACCTCCGCTCATCCTCCCGCACACAGTCCCACCCCCCTGATACACACCCACTGCTACACCACTAGCTCTACTCCCACGCACCCCCCTAAAACCCTAAACCCCAGTCTCCCACACAACCACCCCCCTCAGCGACAGCTGCAGCAGTGGGAGACGAAGGAGGAGGAGGAGAAAGGGAGGAAGGCACACCGGCCACCCCCATACCCGCCACCCCACAGCTCACCCCTCCCGTCGTCCGTCGTGGCGACCTGAGGGGGCCGCTTGCGGCCCCCGAAGGAGCCGCGACGGGCGACGGGAAATGGGGGAAGGGGAGAAAGGGGGGGGGGGGGCCCACCACGGACCTGAGGGGAGGGCGGGGCCGCGACAAGGGGCGGGGCCGCGACGAGCGGGGCGGGGCCGCGACGGTCGGGGTGGGACCGCGACGTAGGGTGGGGCCGCGACAGGTCGGGGCCGCGAAGGTAGGGCGGGGCCGCATAGGGTCCGGGGCGGGGCCGCGACGTAGGGCGGGGCCGCTTCGAGGGGCGGGGCCGCGACGCAGGGGCGGGGCCGCGACGAGGGGCGGGGCCGCGACGGTCGGGGCGGGGCCGCGACGGAGGGGCGGGACCGCGACAGGTAGGGCGGGGCCAAGCCGGGCAGGCGCACGGGCGGCGACGGGCCGGGGCGGGGCCGCGACGAAGGGCGGGGCCGAGCCGGGCAGGCGCACGGGCGGCGACGGGCCAGGGCGGGGCCGCGACGTAGAGGAGAAGCCCGCCGCGCGCCCCGGGGCGCACAGCGGGCAATGAACCGCCGCGCGCCTCGGGGCGCACGGCGGGCAGAAAACCGCCGCGCGCCTCGGGGCGCACGGCGGGATGAAAAAGTAGCAGCGGAAGCAAGGTGGGGACACACCCACAGGATCGATCCAAGGGGATCGACCTGCTCTGATAGCATGTCAAAATTAGAAGGAAGAAAGAGGATTGAACTAGCAAGAATGAGGATACAAATAGCAAACCCTAGAAGGGTTGTACTCGCTATAGAGCACCCCACTACAGGCTAGAACAATAAGATAATATTCTGACAAAATACTGCTACAGGAGGCAGATAACGGAGTTACCTCATGTCATTTCGGAGTAGAGAAAATACGGCAGCACCTGCAGCGATATTACTACTGGCCCGAAATGCTGACCGACGTGCAATGACACGTGGCATCGTGAACCACCTGCCAACTCATGAAATCATCACAGAAGCGGCCGGCAGGACTGTTGCAGCTGATACCACCCCCAGAGCATGCTTGGGAGCAGGTGATGATGGACTTCGTTACGGGGTTACCGGCAGGGGCAAGTAGGGACGACGCGATCCTGGTCGTCGTCGATCGGCTAACGAAGATGGCACATTTTTCAGCCTGCAAGAAATCAATCACAGCCGAAGAAACAGCCCACCTCTTCATCTCCACCGTCATTTGACAGCACGAGATACCAGCAGCAATCATCAGCAACCGCGACACGAAATTCACTAACATCTTCTGACGGAACCTGTGGCAGCAGTTTGGCACACAACTACAATTCAGTTCTTTGTACCACCTCGAGACCAACGGTCAGACAGAAGGGACAAACCAAACCATGGAGTAACTCATGATTCCGAATCTTGACAACCTGGTGCCACACGCGCTACAGCTCGCTGAAATGTTACAAGCAGCATGGACCCGAGCAGCAGACGCAATAAAACAACCAAACATCATTGCTAAGCGCAACGCCGACCACCGTTGCCGACCCGTCACTTACTAGCCCAACAACCTTGTACTACTCAACACTCAAGACCTCCACCTGCCCATCACCCCAAAACTCTGCCCCCGATATTGCAGGCCATTTCGCACCAGCCACATGATCACACCCGTCACCGCCCACCTCCTTCTCCCTGTTGACTGGTACGTCAGCCCGTCCTTCCACGTCACCCTGTTGCGACCTTACGTACCATCCACCAGCCAACTGCCTCGCAACCACCCAGCCAGCATGACACAACCGCCAACAGAACCAATCACCACGCCCAAAAAAGTCTTGAGCCACCGAGTTCGTGACCCACGAGGAGCTCGGAGGATCGAATTTCTGATCCATTAGAGAGACCGTATGTCCACCGAAGACAACTGGGTTCCCCTAGACAGAATTGAAAACCACCCCGTCTTCACCGAGTATCTGCGCAGCCGAAATTTCCGGGATGTACTCGCGCTTTCGTGAGGAGGGCCTCCTTAGAGGATAGTGAAAGGAAAATTCATTTTCCATACTTCGCGTCCCTACTCAGCGCGTACACCACTGTTCCCGCCAATAGCACCCATGAGTTTAACTATTACCACTCGCGACACTTGCTTCGATACTGTTCCCGCCACTGTTCACGACGCGACCCAACCTCGCGGTTCGGTTGGTATCCCGCGCTCCGGACCTCCGCCTTGACAATTCCCAACCTCGGCACTAGGCCCGTCGCGCACCACATTTTCACACATTATCATTACCACAGTAGTTTCGCTATGCATTCTTTGCTCGTGCCTTTGCTCATTGTACTCTTGCTTTGATAGTGCAATTCTTGCTCGCTCACTCAATTGCACTTGTAACATACACACTCACACCGCGCATGCAATGCACGAATATAGGATGGGAAACAGACAGACATGAATGCAAATGATAGCATCACACAGCATGCATGGGGCGCAACTGAAGAAGTAGGCGCCTGCAATGAAGGTGGGTGGGGCAGCAACGCCGGCCGGGGAACTAACAGCGGCGGAACCTGGAACAACACTCAAGGTATGTGAGCAGATGCCAGCGGAGGATGGGGCGCCAGTACTGGCAACACCAGCGGTGGATGGGGCACCTCCGGCTGAAGCTGGGGAGCGTCGCGAGAAGAACAAATGGGGGGAACAGAAGAAGCAACTGAACCACCGATTGTTCCCCTCGGCCGCACCACGCGCCTCCCTGCACCTGCGCCGCTGCCCGCCCACATTCAGCCACATCATGACCCCTGGGACACCATTGACCAAGGCAATGGGCCAACGACCCCGCGTCACATCGTCTACGGACCCGATACTATTAGAGGTCCACTGGTGATCCCCGATGGAGCCTAGTGAAGGGTTACAAACACGTTGGCCTGGGGGGTTATGGGGCGCACTCATCCCCTACACAAACAAGCCTTGTTTTCCAGTGGTTAGTGGCTCTGATTCTGACATGGTATCAAAGCGAAGGTCTCGGGTTCGAATCCCAGTGTGTGCACTTCGAGCATCCCAGTCCACGGGGGGTGTCAGAGGTCCACTAGTGATCTCTGATTGATCCTAGGGAAGGGTTAGAGGCACGTTGGCTTGGGGGTTATGGGCGCACTTACCTGCTACACAAACAAGCCATTTTATCCAGTGGTTAGTGGCTGGGATTCTGACAGATACCGAGCCCGCGAGCCTAGGCTCATTCCCGGAACAATGCGTGGGACCAACATTCCTCTCTCAGTTATCTCTTATATGGATTTTTTTTGCGCTATGCTGACAACGACAAATAACCGCACCCTCATGACCAAGGTGCGCAAACTCATGGCCTTAGGTGGGCCAGAGGTGTCGGAGGAAACATCTAACAACACAACCAAGGGCGGTGGGTCAGCTTGGGACACACCTGAGGGAGTAGGGTTTTGAGGGGGAAGGGGGGCTACCGGGGGGGGGGGGGGGGTTGTCAGGAACTAAGAGAGGCGGGAGGGGTACCGGGGAACTAAGGTGGGGGTGAAAAATGTTGAAGCAAACAGACTCGTCAAAGTGACGTTGCGGGAGGACAGCACACGACAGGAGCCCGAGTGGTGAAACTGCCAGGGCGGTGCGTCAGTGGGAAAGCCAAGAAACACGCACCGAAAAGTGTGTGGAGAGAGCTTGCCCGCAGAAGGATCGCGGACAAGATATAGGGACCCCCAGACCCGAAACATCACCAACCTCTCCCGTCCACTGCAGAGTAGGGGAGGTCTTCGACTGGGAGAGACGGGGCCAGATGTTGAGCTGATGTGCTGCGTACCAGACCGCAGATGGCCATAGAAAATTGAGAGCAATCGCATGGATCATGGAGGTGCGAACAACCTCCATGACCAAGTCGATGCAGCACTCTGCAATCCCATTCTGCTGTGGAGAGGCTGGAAGCGTGAACGATTAGGTGATGCCCTCAGCACGACAGAAGTCCTCGAGGAGGCGCGGAGAAACTTACCACCTCAGTCAGAGTGCAGCCGTAGGACCGGTAGGTCCTGTCGGAACTGAGTGCTAAGCTGGACATGTTCAACGTGGATCCAATGGATCAATACACTGCGGACATTCTCCTTCCTCTGCAAGGGACAACCATCAAGGGGGAGACAAGGAGATAGGATTGCATGCTGCGCAGACGCGGCTGGCTGGGGTGACCGAGATCGTGGTGCCAGAGCAAGGCCGGGTGTGTGAGGAGCCGACACGAACAAGCCGCCGCGAACTGACCCAACGCAGCTACCTGACCTGACTCAACCACTTGTGCAGACTTAGTGGTCAGTGTGTAGTTGCTGTGACCGGTCACAACAACTAGCTATCTCCCTCCAAGCACAAGCCCCATGCCTGATGTAGTCGCCATGTACTTCGCCACCCTTACACCAGCTGTCCAGCGAACAGGACGGTGTCACCCTGTCGCAACAAAGAGAGAGAGAGAGAGAGAGAGGATGTTGAGATGTAAGGCGAGGTCTGGACGAGTACAAGTCATCAGGTACATGAGGCAGCCGACAAGCTCTGTGTAGAGACCACTAGACTCAAAGAGCTCATCGGGAAAAGGGCTGGTGAGTCTGTGGTTAATGGAAAGAGGAGTGGGCTGTGTGGTGGAGTGCTGAAGTACCCCTGAGTCGACCTCTGTGTCTCCACATCGTTGGCATAGGAAGAGTCGCTGTGACTGGTCAGAACAACTAGCTGTCTCCCTCCAAGCACAAGCCCCATGGCTGATGTAATTGCTAGGTACTTCGCCACCCTCACAGCAGCTTTCCAGTGAGCAGGATGGTGTCGCCTTGTTGCAACAAAGCGGGAGAGGATGCTGAGAAGAAAGGCGAGGCCCGGACGAGTACAACTCATTGGGTACATGAGGCAGCCCACAAGCTCTGCATAGGGACCACTAGACTCAAAAGGCTCATCGAGAAAAGGGCCAGTGAGTATATGGTCAATGGCAAGAGGAGTGGGCGGTGCGGTAGAGTGTTGAAGCCCAAACTGCTGAAGGACCTGTTGCACCATGTCAAAGTGTAATAGTGCGAGCGGCTCTATCACTGGTCATCTGCAGGCCAAGGTAGCGGCGCAGCTCTCCAAGGTCAGTGCACGTGTGTCGCTTCTGCAGTTCAGACTTCGCCTCGGCTAGAGCAACCCTGTTTGCTGTAGCAAAGACCAAGTCGTTGACGTAAAAAAGAACAAAGAAATGTGTGGGCCCAGAACAAACGAACAGCGACGGTTCGGTGGACGAAACCCGGATGTAACAAAAGTGGTGCGAAGCGTGTCGTGCCACTCATGGGGCGCCTAGCAGAGGCCGTAGACTGGTCATCTCAGGCTCCACTAGGTCCTAGACGGGAAAGTGCTAGGGAAGCCAGGAGGACGATGCAACCAGATCTCCTCGTGCAGGCTGCCCTGGAGAAAGGCAGTGGAGAAGTTGAGGGAGTGCAATTCGTAGTCTCGTAGTGCTGCAACGTGAAGTAACACTCGAAGAGTCGTCAGCTTCAGGGTCAGGGCGATGGTCTAGAAGAAGTGAACTTCGTCACGCTGACTGAACCTCTAACCACGCAGCGCACCTTGAAATATACAACCATCTAGGCGGCGGCTTCACCACATTTCGTCGACTACGTTTGCCCTGGGAGGGGGAACTTTGTCAACATAGGTGCCTGTAGATCTCCAAAGATGCCATCTCTGAGTCCATGGCCGCATTCCACTAAGAAGCCCACTACACTAACACTACCTCACGGTACGTGCAAGGAGTCGGAATGTCAAGTGCATCGAAGTCTCTCTCAGGGAAAAGCAGCATGGCACAAACGGCCTAGAACATACTCCAAGAACTCCAGCTTAAATGGCCTATTCTCTGGGACGTCACAGCCAATAACAAACTCACTTCGAGCAGACAGAGGACGGGCGGCGGGTGGCAGCAAAGAGAGCGACAGTGGCAGTAAGAGAAGCGACAGACGATGGAGAGGCACGAGGGGTCGGTGACAAGAGAGGCGAGAACTAGCGAGACAACAGGACGAGCAGCGCGGTAGTAGTGTGTGTTAGGGTGAGAGGAGATTGTGAGAGATGACGTCAGAGGTGGCGGGAGAACAGATACAGGTGGAGCGCAACGAGGACTAGAACAAAGCAAGAGAGTGTGAAGGTCGTCAAAAGGAGACGAGGGATGAGCACGCGGAGGACAAGGAGTGGTCCAGTCGTGCGGGAGAATAGGAGGAAGCGACTGTGACTGAGGAGGAGAAAAAACAGCCAGAGCCGAGTCCGGAGGAGGAAACGTAGGATCGTACGTGGTGGAAGATTGTGAGCGGACAGGAGGAGAGGAGGGAAGACCAAGGGTCCGAAGGCCACTCACTAGTGGAAGCAACAACTGAATAAGGGGTGGCTGCTGTTGTCAGAATGTTATCTTATGCTCTAACCTGTAGTGGGGTGCTCTATAGCGAGTACAACCCTTCTAGGGTTTGCTATTTGTATCCTCATTCCTGCTAGTTCAACCCCCTTCTTCCTTCTAAACTTTGACATGCTATCAGAGCAGGTCGATCCCCTTGGATCGATCCTGTGGGTGGGCTTAGTACCTCCTTGCTTCCGCTGCAACTACTATCACTACACTCGCTGCCGCACGCCCCGTGGCGTGTGGCAGTTTTTTCTTCCCGCCGTGCGCCCCAAGGCGCGCCGCGGTTTTCTTCCCGCCGTGCGCCCCGAAGCGCGCGGTGGTTTTCTGCCCGCCATGCGCCCCGAGGCGCGCGGCGGTTCTCTGCCCGCTGTACGCCCCGAGGCGCGCGGCGGGCTTCGGCCCCATCGACCGGCGCGTCGCCCTCGGGAGGCGCCGCGACGGGCGACGGGGACCCAATCGTAACCCCCCGTCGCCCGTCGTGGCCTACGCGCGGCCCGTACAGGCAGTGCGCGGCCCGTACGGGCTGCGCGAGGCCCACGCGCGGCCCGTACGGGCGGCGCCAGGCCCGCGCGCGACTTGGGCCGCCTGCGCGCGGCTCGGGCGACCCTACCAGTCCCGTGGTGGGCCCCTTCCTCGACACCACCTTCCCCCCCACCTTTTCCCGTCGCCTGTCGAGGCGACCTGAGGGGGCCGCTTGCGACACAGTGAACTGTGAACTGCCCTTGTGGCCCTACTCTTGTGCTCAGACTGTGTGGTGACTTTGTGATCCACCCTGAGCTTGCTTTGCTTTGCTTGACTGGTCTTGTAACCACTTGTTCTCCCCCACTTTGCCTATGGGGGTGTGTCAGAACATTATAGCTTATACATTTGTATAGGCTGTAGTGGGGTAGCCCATAAGGGGTACAACCCAATTAGGGTTAGTACTTATACCCAATAGTTTCATAGTTCATTCATCCATTCTCATTTCTCGTCAAAAGGGCGGCAACGGGACTGCTGAAAGGGCGGCGACGGGGCCTGCGTAAAGGGCGGCGCAACGGGGCCGCAAGGGCGGCGCGACGGGGCCAAAAGGGCGGCGCGACTGAGTCGTTAGGCGCTATAAAAGGGGCCGCTAGAGGCCGCTAAAGGGGGAAGGACACGGGGCGCGACTCGGGCAGGGGCCAAGCGTGCTCCGGGCAGGAAAAAAAAAAGTCGGTGGGCCCTAGGAATAGTTCCCACGGGGGAACTAGCTCTATACCATGTGAAGATGAGAACGAGAGAATGATTGAACTATGAAAGAGTTGGGTACAAGTACTATCCCTAATTGGGTTGTACCCCTTATGGGCTACCCCACTACAGCCTCCATAAATGTATAAGCTATAATATTCTGACAGAAAATGCACCGTCATGTCATTGGGTCACCAAACAAGTGACAGCGGGGCGTGAATGATAAGGCTCGGGACGGGGCGCGATCGGATAAGCTCGGCCAAGGCGGAGGAAAGTTGAGTTTGAAACTCGAAATTTGAATTTCCAAAATGAGACAAGAAGGCAGAGAAGGAACGAGGTCGTTGGCGTTGGCGGCCACACGAGCAGACCCAGCACCCCCAGGCTCCGCACCCCAAGGCTCAACACCCCTAGGCTCAGAACCCCCAAGCTCAGCTCCCCCAGTCTCAGCACCCCCCGACCTAGCACCCCCAGACCCGGCACCCGCAAGCTCAACACCTCTAGCAGCACCAGAGTCAACAGCTACCTCAACAGGCTCGGCTGCATCTTCCTGGGACACACCTGACGGGGCAAGACCCTGAGGAGGGAGAGGGTCTACCTGGGGAGGACCTGGCGCAAGGAAGAGTGGCGGCGGGGGGGGGGGGGGGGGGGGGGCGTAGTGCAATAGGGGAAGAGACGGTAGTAAGGCACCGACTCGTCAAAGGTGACGTCCTGGGAGGACACAACACGGCGCGAGGTGGGGTGGTAAAACTGCCACCGAGGCGCGTCAGGGGGGGAAGCCAAGGAAGACGCAAGGAACAGCACGGGGGGACAGCTTGTCCGCAGACAAGTCGCGGACAAACGCCCGAGATCCCCAGACCCGAAACACTGACGCATCGCCAACCTTCCCTGTCCACCACAAGGCCGGAGGAGGTCTGTGGCAAGGAGACGCGGGGCTGAAGGATGAGCTGATGCGCGGCGTACTGAACCGCAAACGGCCACAGAAAATGGGGGGCAGCCGCATGCATCATGGACGTACGAGCGACGTCGATGACCATGCCAATGCGGCGCTCAGCAATCCCATTTTGCTTTGGAGAGGCCGGAAGCGTGAAGGTTTGGCCGATGCCCTGTGCACGACAAAAGGCTCCCAGACGGGCAGAGGAAAACTCCCCGCCTCTGTCCGAGTGCAGGCGCAGAACAGGAAAGTCTGAGCCGAAACTCTCTTTGTGAGCTGGAAATGAGCTACGCGGATCCAGTTGATCAACACCTCAGTGACGTCACCCTTGCTACGCAAGGGGAAGACTATCGTGTAACGCGAGTAGTCGTCAACGACCGGCAGAAAGTACCGCTCTCGGCCCTGCCCACTGACGCAGGCTGGGCACCACACGTCCATGTGGAGAGTCTGCAGCGGAGCTTCTGTCGAAGGAAATTCGGAGGAGTGAGGGGCGGCGCGCTGTCGCCCCTCGACGTAGGGGACGCAGGTAGGGCCAGGCCCCAGAGGAAGGGAAGGGAGAGACCGAGGGAGACTAGAGACAAGGACACGGGAGGCCATGCCTCGTAGACAAGGCAAGGAGGGGTGACTAAGGCGGTGGTGCTAAAGGAGAGTCTGGTGGGACAGCAGACGACACGAGCAGGGGGCAGACTCAGGACCAGACCTAGACGCCGCAGCAAACACCTCACTCGACGCACATACCTGGGCAGACTCAGCAGGAGGAGGAGAGTCAGCAGTAAGGGTGTACAGGCTCGACCCTGGCCGATGGGTGAACATGGCCAAGTGCCAGCCTGTCCGAGCACACGTGTAGTGGGTCACTCGCTGACTCGCAGGAGTGAACTGGTCAACCCCTCGATCCTGTAGGTCCGCTCCACTCACCAAGTTCGTAGAGAACGAGGGGAGGTAGAGACCAGACTGAGTGCCACAGGGGGCTGCAGGGCACCGAAGGACAGTGGAGAAGCTAGCAAAGGACAGGACCCCCAGAGGGGTCTGCCAGGGAGACTGCAACCGGCCGACAAAGCGGCTTAAGAGTGGTGCGGTCTCGAAAGAAGGAGCGGGACGCACCCGAGTCCAGGGTGAAGGTGTGGAAGGCCTGAGCCAACGTAGTACTTGAGAGAGCAGAGTCACCACTACCTAGGGCAGTAGACGCATTAGCAACTGGGGCAGCAGTCGCACTAGCAACTAGAGCAGCAGCCTCACCAGTACCTAGAGCAGCGGCCTCAATGCTTGGGTCAGGCGGTACACACAGGTAACAGGCACCCTCAATACTATCTGCAACAGCAGACATGGCAGCAAGAATAGCATCAAAGTCAAGATCAAAGATAGCAACCCCGGCCTTAGTCAGATCTCCCCAGCGAGGGATCTCTGACGCGTGAGGGAACTGGCAAGGCCACGCGTCCGTCAGGCCACCAACTGGCAAGGCCACGCGTCCGTCACTGCTCACCAGCGCGGTCGCCGGTACGGAGGACGTAAGCGTAGGGACCAAAACCCCCACCGCGCTGACGTGCAGTGTACCACTCACGAAGCTGCTGAGGGGACAGGGTCACACCACTCCGCTGCTACTGCTGGCGCTGACCACCACTAGCGCCACTCCTCGGCGCAGAGTCGCGACCCGCTCCACCACCGCCGCCTCCGCCGCCACTGCCGCCTCCGCCGCCTCCTCCACCTCCGCCTCCTCCGCCACCTTTGCCGCCTCCGCTCCCTCCGCCACCACCACCGCCTTCGCCGCCTCCACTGCAGCCGCCGCCGCCGCCACCCCCGGCACCACTCCCACCACCACCCCCACTCCCTCCACTGCCTCTTCCACCACCTCCACCGCCCCCTCCAGCCCCTCCAGCGCCCTTGCCCCCCTTGCCCTTGACGGTGCGGCGTCTCCCGCTTGGGGCAGACGCAGCGCTGTGAGGATCTAGGATCGAGCTGAGAAAAGAGAATGAGATTGAATATGATCACCTGGGTACAACACGAGGCTATATATAGGCTCGACACAAAGTCCCGTAACCAGGTGTTACGTAAAGGTTCCGCGGGTCGCGTAGCGTCCCGAACAGACCCTTACCAAATTCGGTAGAAGGCAATTCGGTGGCAACCGAAAAGGCCAGAATTCGGTGCACGCAACCTAGCTCGGTGCTATAACTATAATAAAATATAGGAAAGCACCTAGCCTAGGAAATCAAGCAATTCATGCATGCATATGATTATCCTATGCTAGAAATAGCATAATAAAGTAGAGGCAAGCAAGCATAGCTGGCATAAGCCGTCGTACTCTCACACGTCCCCCCCTCAAAGCTGGGTGGCGTGAGATACACCCTGCTTGACAAGATAGTCCTTGAGAGCACGGCGTGCGTTGCCCATATCAGCTTCTGCAACCCAACTGACCTCAGTGGGGTCGTATCCCTTCCAGCGTATCAGGAACTCGAGAGTCTTGCCGCCGCGACGCCGATGAGAGAGAACGCGCTCGATCTCATACTCGGGTTCATCCTGTACAAGAACAGGTGGAGGTGGCGGTAGCTGCCGTCCCTGGAACTGTTTGTTGAGGTCCTTGTAGGGTTTCAGTAGCTGCACATGGAAAGCATTGTGAAGCTTCCAAGTAGTAGGTAAGCGCAAGCGGAATGTAACTAGTGTCACCTGTGCCTCAACGAGAAAAGGACCACAGAAGCGAGGCCGGAGTTTGGATGGGAGGTGAGACAGGTTCAAGTTGCGCGTGTGAAGAAGCACCTGATCTCCGACTGCTACTGAGTGATCACGTCACTGACGATCGGCATACTACTTCTGGGAGGTCTGCATCGTGGTGAGTCGTCGCTGAGTCTTCTCCCATAGCTGCCGCATGGTGGTGACGAAGTCATGTGCGGCTTGGACGTGTGCCGGTGTGGTTGGCTGCTGTGGTGTGAGTGGTTCCCGTCCGTAACACAGGAAGAAAGGAGTTTTTCCTGTGGCCGCATGTGATGCGTTGTTGTAAGCGAACTCTAGTGTCGATAACTGTGTGTCCCAGTGGCTGATGTCGTCCTTGCAAGCTGTGCGCAGTAACTGTTCAACCACTTGATTGAGTCGCTCTGTCTGTCCGTCAGTCTGGGGGTGGTATGCTGAAGACATGGCAAGTTTTGTCCCCAACAGTCCCATGAGCTCCTTCCAAAACTTACTGGTGAATTTTGGGTCTCTGTCTGAGATGAGTGTAGCGGGGATGGCGTGGATGGTGATGATGCGGTCGAAGAAGAGGCGAGCACTTGCTTCAGCAGTAGCTGTGGCGTTGGTCGGTATGAAGTGACCCATTTTGGAGAACTTATCGATGACTACGAGGATGGAATCGTGCCCCCGTGAGGTCGAAGGAAGTCCTGTGATAAAGTCGAGGCTAACGACCTGCCATGGCTGCTCCGGTACGGGTAGAGGCTGAAGTAACCCTGCTTTTTTCTGCTTGCTACTCTTCATCCGTTGGCACGTGTCGCAAGAGGTGACGAACTGATGCACGTCTGCTGCCATACCGGGCCAAAAGTAATACTTCGCTATTCCTGCTAACGTCTTGTTACTCCCGAAATGTTCCGCGTAAGGTACGTCGTGAAACTCCTCCAATAGGATCTGTCGTAGCGGGGCGTAATTCGGTACCCAAGTCTTTCCTGAACCCTTCCTTAGAGCTAAGTCTTTCTTCTGCTGTAACAGCTTCTGTTTCTCTGCCATTGCTATTTCGCCATCCACGGAGTACCCATGTTGAAATAGACCCTTGAGCAGAGGGTTCATCCCGTCAAGTTGGATGCCTGTTACATGTCCTGGGCGGCTCAACACGTCTGCTTTGTTGTGTAGCCCGAGTTTGTAGATGATGTTGTAGTGGAAGTGAGTTTCCAGGAAGTCCACCCACCGCACCTGTCGTCGTGAGAGTGTCGGCTCCGACTTCAGGTATTTGAGACTGCAGTGGTCAGTATAGACTGTAGTCTTGGCTCCCTCTAGGTAACACCTCCACGCTTTGAAGGCTATGACTATGGCTAAGGCTTCCTTGTCGTGAATGGGGTAGTTCAGTTCTGCTCCGTGAAGCTTCTTACTGAGGTAGGCGATAGGCTGTAACCCTTTCCCGTGATCGTGCATCAGTACCGCTCCGACTGCTTGGTCACTAGCGTCAGCTTCAACTACGTTGTCCTTCTCAGGGTCTGGTAGGATGAGTACCGGGGCTGTGGTCAGTGCGGTCTGTAGCTGCTCCATGGCTTGCTGATGAGGAGTATCCCATTTGAAGGGTGTATCCTTTTTCAGTAGGTCGGTCAGTGGCGCTGCAATCTTAGAGTACTGTGGCATGAACTTGTTGTAGTAGTTGGCAAAGCCTAGGAACTGTTGCAACTCCTTCACGTTCTCTGGTACTTTCCACTTCTTGACGGCTTCGATCTTCCGCGGGTCCACGTGTACGCCCTCGGCACTCACCATGTGCCCGAGAAACTGCACCTTCTTCAGGGCGAAGTCGCTCTTTGACAGCTTCACGTAGAGCTTGTTCTTCCGCAGGATCTCGAACACCTTCCGTAGATGCTCCACGTGCTCCTTCATGTTCTTGGAGTAGATGAGAATGTCGTCCAGGTACACCACCACGCACTCGTCCAGCAGGGGCCGTAATATGTGATTCATCTCCGCCTGAAACGTTGGTGGTGCATTGCAGAGTCCGAACGACATCACCAAGTATTCGTAGGAGCCGTATTTGGTACGGAACGCCGTCTTGTGGATCGAGTTGTCCGCCATCTTGATCTGCCAGTAACCCGACCGTAGGTCCAACTTCGAAAAGACTGTTGCACCACGCAGTTGGTCCAGTAAGTTGTCGATGCGCAGTATGGGATATTTGTTTTTTACTGTCTGTTTGTTCAGTGCGCGGTAGTCGATGCACATCCGTAGACTGCCGTCTGGTTTTGGTGTGAAGAGAAATGGTGCGCCGTAGGGAGAGGTGGAGGGTTGAATCAGTTGTCTGTCCAGTAGATACTCGATCTGTTTCTTCATATCTGTCAGTTCGGTCGGACTAAGTTGGTATGGTGCACGTGAGACGGGTTTCACACCTGGTTCCTCCACGATCTCGTGCTCGTGGGTGCGTGCAGGGGGTACGCCTGCAGGTGGGTCCTCGGGCATTATATCGTTGTACTGCTCCAAGACCTCCTTCACTGCTACAGGTAGCTCCGTGTTCGGCATCTCCTCCTCTGCTGCTGCCATGACCAGTGCTAGGTAACCCGTGTTACTCTCGTTCACCGTCTGTTCGAACCGTGCCAGTGTTGTTTCAGGAATGCTCCCTGTATCCGTCCAGCTTCGCAGCTCCACTCGTTTCCCGTTGTTGTAGATGCACGCCTTCCTGTTGACCCAGTCGATCTCGGGGTTGAACCGCTTCAAGAAATCTCGCCCCAAGATGAAATCTAAGCCCTTGATGTTCGTGATCGGCAACGTCGGCTTCCACCTCAGCGCCCCTATGTGCAGTTGCAGTGATGCTTCGCCGTGGATGGGAAGTTTCGTACCGTCCACCATTGTTGCCATGAACTTGGTCTCCTCTGAAGGTTCTCCGATTTTCTCCAACGTCCTGCGGTCGCACACCGAGTGAGATGCACCGCTGTCCACCACTGCCTGGAGGCGTCGCCCGTTGCAGATCACCTCGAGTAGCAGTGGTTGTTGCTGCTCCGAGTAACCGTAGATAGTCTCGCTTATAGGATCGTAGGGTATGTGGAATAGATCATTCCTCGGTCCTGCGCTCGAAGCTGCTGACTCCATATCAGTTTCCAACTGAGTAGGGTTAGAAGGATTTATCCGAGGCCGATTCAGCTTCGTCCTGGCCTGGAACCTTCCCTTAAGCCTTTGCAGTTGTGTAGGCTTCTCCTGTGGGCAATGGGGAGCCTTAACACTTTGCTGCGTGGAGAGAATATGAACTCCTTTGAACGCACGACCCTTTTCAACGCTCCGTAGTGGTTTGCCCAACTTCTCAGGTACCTGAATAATGTATGAAGGCTTTTTCTTGGCCTTGAAATCTCCCCTGAATTTTTTAAAGGCTTGAAAACCTCGAGAGGGAATATTCTTACTCTCGGGGGTGTTCGGCTGGAGTTTCCCGGTCGTTGCAGAGTCTTGTTTCGCGGAGCCTCCATTTGTCTCGGCGATTTCCCCTGTTGCCGGCCGGTCGTGACGTTTTATATTCGCGCCATCATTTTCTCCTTTTTTCGCCCGCTCCGAAGTCGCCACGTCGTCGCCCTTTTTCGCTTTTCGGATCTTTACGCGATCACCAGTTCGATCCGCGGCTACTGGCGATTCCCGTTTTTTTACTTCGGGGGTGCTCCACTGTTACCGTCCTGCATGATCGCACGTAATTTCTTCAACTTGTAGCACGACAAAATCTGATGCCCTGCTGCGCCGCAAAATTCGCATTTGGTCGGCTGCCGCTTCGCGTCAAATTTGTCGATATCCATCGGTTTGGCGAACGTGGGGGGTGCCGATCGCTCCGTGGCAAATGTACGGTTCGGCATGAAACGTCGTGTTTCGGGTTGACTTCGGGTCAGCGCGTCGTAACGCTCGGCTGCACGCAGGATGTCCTTGTAGCTTTCGTGATTTGACACGATCACCTGCCGCTGAACCCCCAATTTTAACCCTTCTGTGTATGCCGTGATTTTTTCGCCTTCGGTCAGGTCGGGGATGCGGGTGAACAGGAGCTCCATCTGCTGCGTGTACTGCGCTACACTACCGTACTGCTTGTGCCGATGAATTTGTTGCCGCGCCATATAGGTAGTATTAACCGGTTCGAAACGCCCGATAAATTCTGCCCGAAACTGCTGCCACGTTTTCTCCCCGCGGGCCACGTCAGTGTTGTAGATCCACTCGTGTGCTGGTCCGCGTAACAGTGTTGCTGCGAGCCGGATTCATGTTGCGTCGTATGTCGGGGTCGAATAGCCAATGGCCTCGAAGTAGATCTCGAGGATTGCCACGAAACGCCGGACGTCGGATCCCTTTGCGCTTGGATTGAACGCTTCCGGGAGCCTCGGTCATGCTGCTTCGAGGTTCGGCGTTGGTGGTGCCATTGGGCCGTGAAATATCGGTGTCGCCACTGCTGCTGGAATTGTCGGTGCTGCAGTGGTTGCAGTCGCTGCTGCTGTCGTGGCGAGCGCCGGGTGGCTTGTTAAAGAAGCCTCGAGTCGACGAAGCGTCGCCTGCGTCTGCTCCATGTCGGTGCGGAGGCTCGTGATGTCGCTCGTGGTCGCGTAGTTGTCGCCCTGGCCTTCCATTTGGTGATTTATAGGAAGATTTGCGACCAAAATAAAT
This sequence comes from Closterium sp. NIES-65, assembly GCA_948144175.1. NCBI lineage: Eukaryota > Viridiplantae > Streptophyta > Zygnematophyceae > Desmidiales > Closteriaceae > Closterium > Closterium sp. NIES-65. The sequence continues at coordinate 366,506 of CANXME010001388.1, read as the reverse complement.
GAATTTCAGGCGCTGGTCATCTTACTGTGAGTCGAGTTGACTGCAGAAATGACGAGGGCTATTTCTGTAGGTCGCGTTATTCTCCCTTAGTCGAAATTCGCGTCTGACCTCGGCCGTTGAGAAGAAATTCGATCCGACGCTCCAAACTCCAGCTTTTTTGGGCGAAATTCTCAGGGCCGTTGAGATTCGAATCGATCCGACGGTCGAAATTCCAACTTTTTCGCTTCTGGACCTGAGTAGTGTTCAAAAACAGGTTCGAGGGGGACGTTAGAAAATAGCGCGGAACTGGTTTACATACCCGAAATCGGTGCTTCCCGTCGTCGCCCCCGCGGTTTTAAAAGCTAGGTTTTAGCGGTCGAAAAACTTCGCTTCTAAACAGGCTCTCATTACCAAATGTGAGGATCTAGGATCGAGCTCAGAAAAGAGAATGAGATTGAATATGATCACCTGGGTACAACCCGAGGCTATATATAGGCTTGACACAAAGCCCCGTAACCAGGTGCTACGCGAAGGTTCCGCGGGTCGCGTAGCGTCCCGAACAGGCCCTTACCGAATTCGGTAGAAGGCAATTCGGTGGCAACCGAAAAGGCCAGAATTCGGTGCACGCAACCTAGCTCGGTGCTATAACTATAATAAAATATAGGAAAGCACCTATCCTAGGAAATCAAGCAATTCATGCATGCATATGATTATCCTATGCTAGAAATAGCATAATAAAGTAGAGGCAAGCAAGCATAGCTGGCATAAGCCGTCGTACTCTCACAAGCGCCGACCGACTCAAAACCAACGAGGTCGGCCGCAGCAGAAGAGGCATCAGAGGGCAAGAGGGGGGAGGGAGAACACCCCTCAAAGACAGGGGTGCGAGGGTCCCCACGAGAGGCTCCTACAGTGACTATGCTCTTCTCTATCGCTAGGAGGGCCTTCTCGAGGAGGTCAACGGTGAGAGTGGTGGGGAAGATTGAGAGGAAGCGGTCCCTGACCACGCGTAGAGAGTCAGGGAGCCGGGTGACTATGTAGTAGAGGGTGATGTACATGGGGGGGGGGGGGTTCTTGGCACAGAACTCAGCAGGAAGCGCAGCGCGGTAGCGAGTGTCACTAGTGCGGAGGTGTGTAATGAGGTCAACGACAGTAAGAAAGGCAGCAAGGTCACGGAAGAGATAGAGTAGCATAAGGCGGCTCAGTACGGTAGTGGCAGGGGAAGAATAGCGTGTAAGTACAGCGTCGTACAAGGTCTGAGCACTCTTGTACTGGCTAAAGTGTGCATGCTCAGTGGTCGGTAAGTGGCGGCGCACAGCAAGGCGAGCAGCAGCATCACATGTGGCCCACTGTGAGCGAATATTGGCGTCAGCATCAGCAGCAGGGGCAGGGGAGGCACCCGAACTGAGGTCAAACAGGGAGAGGCCGTCTGCCCTATCGCACTTCAAGAAAGCTGCACATCATCTACCCAGACCTCAAAGTCCACTGCCTGACCCTCAGCGTCAAAGGTGAGAACGCTAGGGGAAGCCATAACAGCAGTAGGCAGGCAGTGAGGTGGCAGAGACTATGCTCTTACCACGCAGGTGGGGCGATCGGGCTGCTCGGCGGCTCGGCAATCGGGCGGCTCGGCTGCACGGTGCTGGGCGACTCGGCTGTCGGGCGGCTCGGCTGCTGGGCGGCTCGGCTGCACGGTGCTGAGCGGCTCAGTTGTCGGGCGGCTCGGCAACTGGGCGGCTCAGCTGCTAGGCGGCTCGGGTGCTAGGCGGGTCAACGGTCGGGCGGCTCGGTTGCTGGGCGGCTCGGCGGTCTGGCGGTCGGGCGGCTCAGCTGACCGGCGGTTTGGCTGCTTTGCGCTACGGGCGCTGGGCGGCGGGGCCGTAGGTGGCGGCGAGGCCGCAGTTGGTGGCGAGGCCGCAGGTGGCGACGGGGTCGCAGGTGGCGGCGGGGCCGCAGGTGGTGGCGGGGCCGCAGTTGTCGGTTGGGCCGCAGTGGGCGACGGAGCCGCGGGTGGCGACGGGGCCGTAAAGGGGCCGCAAAGGGGCCGTAGCGGGGCCGTAAAGGGGCCAGGCGGGGACGTTGAAGGGCCTGGGCAGGGCCGCGGAGGGGCCGTAAGGGGCCAGACAGGGCCGCGGAGGGGCCTAGGCGAGGCCGCAAAGGGGCCGTAAGGGGCCAGATCGGGCCTAAGCGGGGCCGCGGAGGGGCCGTAAGGGGTCTAGGCGAGGCCGTAAGGGGCACGACGGGGCCGCGGAGGGGCCTAAGCGGGGCCGTGAGGAGGCCGTAAGGGGCCTAAGCAGGGCTGCTACGGGGTCGTAAGGGGCCTAAGCGGGGCCGCGACGGGGCCGTGAGGGGCCTTAGCGGGGCCGCGACGGGGCCTTAAGGGGCCTAAGCGGGGCCGCGACGGGGCCGTAAGGGGCCTAAGCGGGGCCGCGATGGGGTCGTAAGGGGCCAGACGGGGCCGTAAGGGGCCGTAGAAGGCGGCGCGAGGGGCCGTAAGGACGGCCTACAGGGGGCACTAAGGGCGGCTCGAGGCGCTACTCGGGTTAGGAGCGAAGCGCGCTCCGGGAAGGGAAGGAAAAAATAAGTTCGTGGTGGGCCCTGGGCAGTATTCCCACTCGGGAACCTGCTCGATACCATGACGAGAAGTGAGAATGGATGAATGAACTATAAAACAGTAGGGTACAAGTACTAACCCTAATTGGGTTGTACCCCTTATGGGCTACCCCACTACAGCCTACACAAATGTATATGCTGTAATGTTCTGACAGAGACAATCGTGTGCATTGATCATTAACACAAAGCAGGGTTTTAAAAAGGTCAGGATGTTTTAGACTATGATAGCAGGTTTTCAGTGAGTTGACTGATCGAAATTGGATCGCCGAAATTGATGCGAGTGTAAAAGTGCACACGCGTGGAAACTGGGCCACGTGTACGCGCCTCTCTACAATCCTGCAAATCCGCACCCCTCTCCCTCCCAGCCAACCGACATGATAAGGACCTGACCCTTGTATCACCGTACCTGCGATCGAACCTGTGCAGGTTCGATTTTTTGCGGAGTAATAAATTGTGTAGTGAATTTTGAATGCTTTCAGAGACATTCATTGCGGTGCAATCAGCGATCGTGCAATCGACACTGCAAAATTTCTAGACGTGCCTCGTCCTAACACTTCCATTTCACGCACCAATTCCTTTGACAAATCGTGTATCACGTGGTTACAATCTAGCATATACATATTATATGTACCAATCTCTGAATGTTAACATTGTTACATTCATATCATTTATACTTCACGGGCTGAATTCTCTTCGCAAGTTTTGCATACATGTAACTCACCGCTCATAGCACACCTAATAAGTATATCGAAATTAATAGTTGCCACTATAAAAAAAACTAGCATCTAATTGAATTTCATTCCCGTTCTACATGCCACATCTACATGTGCCTGAATGTCTCATTAACATGTCACCCATACGATGTCTTCGTCCCACATTGTCGAAGCCCCAACACCTCGGAACCTCCTATCAAACGATTGGTTGTCTAGCGACTAGGGAATTTCCCAACCGCAGCCAAGCTGGAGGCTCGCCTCCCCGTGTCTCAGTGATTTGTTGGTGTCAACCAACATTCCGATGAAATACCTGGCAACACGCAAATGAGCCGCCCGAAAACTGGAATGTCGAAACCTACTGGCCAACTGGACAGGTTTGCGAGGCGTTGACGATTGGTTTACCCCTCCAGTTGTCAACGACTGGCTTTTGGCTGGAAAACCAGAAACCCAAGTTTCGCGATGATGGTAAGGCCACGCGTGCCCGCATCGCCACAGCATCCGTCGAATGTCGCATCCAGCTTTTCCCCAGCCAGAAATATTGCTCTCACAAATCAAAACGCGTGATCCGAAATGCGTTCAACTTCAGACGGGGGATACACATGATGCCCGGTCGAGCCCCCCGACCTTGCCTTACCCTCTGGGCGCATAACTGATTCTTGCATTTCGTGGAAGTTTCGTCAATTCGCTTCGGGCAAAAAGGGCTTATAAAAAACTTTTGTAACGCACCGTTGACGTTTTGACTGCAGTCTCTTCAGTCAGACCTCAGTTTCTGTGGTTCCTATTGGTCGACGTGCTTGTACTGTGGGTGCAACCCCACGGCACAAAAACCACGGGTGCAAGGTTTCCATCAGGGGCAAGGCAATTTCGCGTGCAGGAGGTGAGCATCATGTGTACCAATGAGACGTTATCCTTTCGTAAAACACAGAATGTAGGCTTCGGCACTTTTTGGCGGCAAAATCTTGAAGAAGCATGTTCACCATACAGTACCAGGTTTTTGTTTTCTTGCAGAATGTCCCGAACCGCGCCCCCTGGGGTTTCTACTGCTACAAGGCGACGCCCTGTCAGATTGCTAGCCTGGGCCATGGTGAACTGACTGACACCCTCACGGGGTTGAGCGAAGGCCAATCTGACGGTTGAGCGGAACGCTGAGGATACTTATCAACCACCACCAATCGATATCTCGTAGCGCGGCGCCTTGGCTGAGATTGGTCGAACTTCAACGGAAGTGGAAAGTGAAGTGTGCACAGCACACAGATTCGCGCACACTGAATAATTTCGTTAGAGATGCACGCGAAATCAACCTGAGTGCGGTTTGTTTGAATAAAGGTGAGCTGAGGTCTTGCGGACTACAAGGCAGGTTTCAGAATGAATGGGCTCTATAATTTGGCTGACACATAAACAATAAGCTCAGCGCAACAAACCACAGTTATAAGCAAATCTAATCAACCACTCTGCAAACCACTCAATTCTACTAACTTGCATATATTTCCACTTCTATATCTCTTAACCTTTCTTTCTACCTTTCGAGGCTCCGACCTACCATTCGTCAAAGTTCAACGCGACATAGCTAGCAAATAGCCTCCCGTTGGTCAGTCTCAGCTCACTGATAAGCCGATTCCAGTTTGAACCCAGAACTCCCACGAAGTAATCACACTCTGAGGACACCAGCAGGTTGGCAAAACTGGCTCCCACCACACGAGCCATGCCAGTGCGGCGAAGGTAGTGTGACATGGTTTCCTTGCCCTTTTGCCGCGGCACCTTGGAATAAAAGAAGTCCCAATTGCCAAAGCTGGACGATCTCTTCACCACACTCAGGAGGCAGAAGCGACATTAAGCAAAGCAGAAGGCAAAGCGAGAGAAGGCAAAGGTGTGGTTGGTATTGGAGTGGAAAGTAGAGGCATGACGGGTGGATGAGGGGTGTGCCACGCCAGAGATGGCCACTGTATTGAAGGAGTCTCCAGGTGGCAGGCACCAATCCACCGAGGCACTGTCTGGCCCGTCTTGCCAGCTAAGTCACACACACCGCAGCCTGGTCTCACTCATCTCTCAACTTCGCCACCCACGCCCTCCTGCCCTTGTCTTCCCTCCCCTTTGCTCATCTTCCCCAACTGCACATCCAGTAGCTGAACCTGCTCAACCCCTCACCTGCACCTCACCTGCACCTCACCTGCACCTCACCTCATGGCCTACAGTGTGCTGCTACGCAACATGACGCCTGCGGAACAACTCAACATACGCTCCTAAAAAGAGAGCGACGCTCCAGCAATGGAAGCTTGGAAGCACCTCGTTGAAGTTTACCAGCCGAAGGATTCGGTCACAGCCAGCAGGCTTCTCCAGCAACTCCTGGAGATAAAAATGGGGCACGGGGAGAAGGCAAATCCATATATTATCCGCTGTCGCAACATCCGTGACCAGATCACGAAGCATGGGAGTACGATCTCAGAAGAGATTTTTGTCAATATAGTCCTTCAAGGACTCGGGCCTGAGTGGAAGCACTGCAAGGCGTTACTCCGACAGTGAGGAACAATTTCAGAAGCCGCGCTATGCGCCGCTCTCCTATCTGAACAGCTGGATATGGACTCGAGCAGAACAAGCTCCGCGCCACGCTGAGAGAACCTCGCCTTCTACACGGACAACCGAGAAGAGCGACGACAACTAAGGCGCCATTACTGCAAAATATGCTAAGTCTTCGGACACTCAACGGATAGATGTAAATCTCGATCCAACAACCGCCACCCAAATTCCACTCACCACAACAACTAGGTCGGCCGACAAGACGCTCGTCATCCTCAAACTCAGCATCAGCAAGCTCGTCCTCCTGCGCAACACCAGCAAAATCAAGGACCACAGTCAGGAGCTCCCAGGAACGTCATCGCAAACATGGCGACACGACGCCGGCGCACCTCTGAACCTGACGAGGAGAACGAAGTTCAAGGAAGACTTCTAGAACCAGAAGAGGAATGGAATAATCCCTTCACCGAGGATCACTACTACCTGCACGACGAAGACGAGCAGGACTGGAACCTTCCAATCACACAGCGGGAAAGCCCGCCTCACGAAAATCAGCACTACGTACCAGTAGGCTCGAAGGAGGACGAAGATCCTCACTTCCACAGGCGCTTCAAGACCACCCTGGTAACTCCACGATTGGCGCTGCTGCTGCGCCGTAACAACACTGACAATTACAACACCTGGTACCTGGATAGCTGCTGCGGCCAGCACATGGTGGGATCCACGCGCTATGTCTCTAACCTAAGTCGCACCCCTGCAACTTATGTCACCGTCGCCAACAACGAGCAGCTGCGCGCCAACTCTCAAGGACTTGTCGTCTTGCAAGCACGAGATAGCAACACACACATCTCGTTCAATGACGTGCTCTACGTCCCGAACTTGCGCTTTAACCTTCTCTCCGCTGGACAGCTCCGCGACTGCGGCATCATCATTCACACGGACCTCGCGACGCGCGATCTCATCCTCACCTATGCTCCCCCGTACACTCCTTCAGAGGCATTTAAGTACCTCGGACGAGCTCGCTCCATCAATGGGATCTATATCCTAGACTTCGACATACCGTCCTGTCAAGCTTCGTCGGACGAGCTCGTAGACCTTGTCCCCCTCGAGTTCGCCTTCATGAACAAGGAGTCTTGGGAGCATCCGGATGGAAGACCGTGGATTCGCCGAAGCCTGTCAGAATGTTATCTTATGCTCTAGCCTGTAGTGGGGTGCTCTATAGCGAGTACAACCCTTCTAGGGTTTGCTATTTGTATCCTCATTCCTGCTAGTTCAACCCCCTTCTTCCTTCTAAACTTTGACATGCTATCAGAGCAGGTCGATCCCCTTGGATCGATCCTGTGGGTGGGCTTACCACCTCCTTGCTTCCGCTGCAACTACTATCACTACACTCGGTGCCGCACGCCCCGTGGCGTGTGGCAGTTTTTTCTTCCCGCCGTGCGCCCCGAGGCGCGCGGCGGTTTTCTTCCCGCCGTGCGCCCCAAAGCGTGCGGCGGTTTTCTGCCCGCCGTGCGCCCCGAGGCGCGCGGCGGGCGCGCGGCGGGCTTCGGCCCCATCGACCGGCGCGTCGCCCTCGGAAGGCGCCGCGACGGGCGACGGGGACCCAGTCGTAACCCCCCGTCGCCCGTCGTGGCCTACGCGCGGCCCGTACAGGCAGTGCGCGGCCCGTACGGGCGGCGCCAGGCCCGCGCGCGACTCGGGCCGCCTGCGCGCGGCTCGGGCGACCCTACCAGGCCTGTGGTGCGCCCCTTCCTCGACACCACCTTCCCCCCCCCCCCCTTTTCCCGTCGCCTGTTGAGGTGACCTGAGGGGGCCGGGGGTGGCGGGTGTGTGGTCTCCCCTGCTCCTCCTCCTCCTCTGTCTCCCACTGCTGCAGCTACCGCTGAGGGGGGTGGGTGTGTGGGATTCGACGGAGTGGTGCTAGGGGGTGGGGTGGGAGTGGAGCTAGGGGTGTAGCAGCGGGTGTGTGTTAAGGGGGTGGGACTGTTTGGGGAAGTTGAGAGGAGGCTGCCGTCTAGTCGTCCGCAGCACCTGTAGTCCGGGGCGCTGTCCTGGTAGCCCAGAGAGCCTGCTGCGCCTGTCGCCCGTGGGTCCGTTGCTCCTGTAGCTCGTCGTAGCCCGTGAGCCAGTTACTCCAGTAGTCCAGGGCGCTGTCCCGGTAGCCACTGTGCCAGCCGCTCCTGTTGCCCGTGTGTCTGCAGCTCCAGCCGTCGTCTCCCATCTTCTCTCCTCTCAGAGTCCCTCCTCCTCCTCGCTTGCCTGCTGTGACTACCACTAGCTTTGCTCATAATTGTGAACTTTAAACTATTGCTTCTTGAACTTGTGCTCAGAATGTGTGGTGACATTGTGATCCACCTTGAGCTTGTTCTACTTTGCTTGCTCTTCTGATTACACCCCACTTAGGCTATGGGGGTGTGTCAGAATGTTATCTTATGCTCTAGCCTGTTGTGGGGTGCTCTATAGCGAGTACAACCCTTCTAGGATTTGCTATTTGTATCCTCATTCCTGCTAGTTCAACCCCCTTCTTCCTTCTAAACTTTGAAAAAGCCCTCACCCGCGTGAAATCAATCTTCACGAACCCGACGCCCACGGACTGTGCACCACCTGTCACACACCAACCGCAAGTGGAACGGAGCAAGTGGAGAAGGAGCAAGTGGCAATTCAGGAAGCAGAAAGCGCTGAGACAAGACCAACAGGCATGACTCAAGAAGAACTTGCCATACCATCACACCGCATATTCGGTGAGCCAAGCGAGAAATTCGGCCAAGAACAACAGGCGAGACCACGATCTTACTCGGACACCCTACGATTCGTCCTCGAAGCCAACACGTGCACTTTCGACGAAGAAGGACGTCTGCGCTCGTACACTCGAGAAGTATACCGCCGCGAAATTGACCCTGCTTGGAAAGATCCTGACGCACCAGAGGAACTGAGCGTCAAAGAAGAACAGGAGAAGGCCCAAGCCGAAAAGCGGCAGAAGCTGTATGAGGAGCGCATTGCGGCAGGATGGGACCCAGACTCTGCGCGCGGAGGATGGGGCAACGAGCCCTCTGATCCAGAAGAAGGCGCAACCTGGGGTTCCACAATTGGAGCATGGGGAACCGGCACGGTCACCAGGGGAGCATGGGGAAACAACGAGCCTGACGAAGGAGAGCTCACGTAAGAGGAATTGGAGGAAGCTGCACAAGAAATGCAAGCTGAGCACGGCAAAGCATCACCTCGAGTAATCATTTCCCTAGGTCGACCCCCTCGCACTGCCGAACCACCTCGCTCACCTCATCAGTGGCGTGATCCCTGGTCGGAGATTGAGAGGGGGAATGTACCGCCAACACCTCCGCGAGACTCACTCGGACCAATCTCCCGCCCAGATCCGTACGCCCGCTTCATCAAAGACACCACGACCCCGCTCACGATCATTCCCGATCGCGAATTTCTCGCCCTGTATCTCTCAACGGCACCTGCAGAAGGGGAAGCAATGGCAGAAGCAGAAGGAGAGGAGGAGAACAACGAAGCAGAACCAGGAGAAGAGGAAGAACCTCCACTCCAGATCCCAAAACCCACAGCGGAGGAGGCAGCAGAGTACCACACCCGCTACAAGTGCACCTCCGGCATTCGTGCTGAGCATGACCTCTGGCACCAGCGGATGGAACACCCCTCGCGCCAGACACTCGCCAATTGCCTCCGTGCAAAAGTTTTTCCGCCAGAAGCACTGCTACGCCCCGACGGGACGGAGTTACAACACACCACCCCCCATCCAACCACTTGCACTGTCTGCCCCACAGCCGCACTCTCTTACACTGCCTATCCCTCTCTGGAGCCAAGCACCAACCGCTACAAGAAATTGGAAAAGATGTACAGCGACTTCATCGTACTCACATGCGACGGACTCAACGGCAAAAAGTACACGCTGACCTTCATCGACGCCTACTCACGCCACGTGTGGGTTGCCAATGTTGACGCGCGCTCCAAAGCCCCGGAGGTGTTCCGCATCTTCCTCGCGCATGCGCAGTGACAGTCGGGAAGGAAACTGAAGATCTGGCAGAGTGATGGGGCAAAAGAATTTCGCAGCCATGAACTGGAGAGCGTGCTCACCGAGAAGGGGATCAAGCATGGGATTTCCCTTCCCTATGCTCACCAGCAGCAAGGCGTTGCTGAGCGGGTCAATCGGACCCTCATGATTAGAGTTCGCGCCATCATGAACCAGTCCCGCCTGCCAAAGAAATTTTGGCCGTACGCCATGAATCACGTGGTACGCCTGCACAACCTCCTCTCCACCACCGCCAACAGGGATAACCTGTCACCCCACATGAAGTGGACCGGTTCAAGGGGAGATCCCTCCATGCTGAGGGTTTGGGGGTGCATGGTGCAGTATTGGCCCACTTCGGCCACAATCGGCAAGTTCGTTCATCGTGCGCGCTGGGGAGTTCATCTAGGACTTAGCCACGAGCACAAAGGATGGCTCATCCTTGACATGGACAACCAGGTTGTTGTCCCTGCGCGTGACATTCTTTTCTACGAACGGCTCACCTTAAGGCAGTGGATCAAGGACGAACGCTGCAACCAGGCACGCGGCTACGCCAACAGCGTCCGTAGCTTCGCGACCCCTGAAGATGAATCAGCAGCAACATCTCTGGACCGCGACGACACCGACGAACATCCCAGCATCCCCCTTCGCCCACGCGACAACGATGATGATGACAGCGACGACGACCCCACGCCAGGACCATCAGGGCGCCAGACAGAACCAAGCACTGCACCACCTGGCTACGAGAGCAGAGATGACGACGTGATTGAAGTCCCCACCAATGCAGACACCACCAACGTGTTAGGCCTTCAACTTCTTGGCCGGCACACGTCCGTCTCTACTCTTGCGCGGACCGTGGAACCTAAGAACTCTCACCAGGCCCTAACCGACCCTCACGCCAAGGAGTGGCGTACTGTGATGGATGCGGAACTGAAAGCACTGGAATCGCGCGACACTTGGGTCTTAGTCGATCGTGCAGCAGTGAAGGGGAGGAGGGTGCTCAGCCGGAAATGGGTTTTTCGTCTCAAAACTAACGCTGGCGGTACTACTGAGCGCTTCAAAGCGCAATGGGTCGTATGCGGGTACGACCAGCGTCACAACATAGACTTCGATCAGACCTTCGCTCCCGTCAGTCGCCATACCTCGGTCCGGATTCTACTCGCTATTGCCGCCGCGAAGCACCTACCGCTGCGACAGATCGACGTGAAGAACGCGTTTCTATACGCGTTGGTGGATGCCACCATCTTTGTGAAGCAGCCGCACACATACAGAGAAGGTGATCCCAGGGTCTATCAACTAAGAAGTCGCTCTACGGGATCAAACAGGCGCCACGACTCTGGCAGCAGCATTTGCACAGAATCCTCCTCGAAATCGGCTTCAAGCAACCCCCGCACGACCCGGGAATGTATCGCCTCCACTTCAGCAGGGATTACATCCTCCTGACAGTCTACGTAGACGACCTGCTGTATACGGGGACCTGCAATAAACTCCTCGACCAGTTCTAGGAGAACCTGGCGCAGCGCGTGAACATCACCATCAACCTCAAAGTAAAGCAGTTTTTGGGGTTAAATATCACTTACGCGCCAGAAGCAATTCATCTGTCAGCCTCCAAGTACGCAGAACAGCTGGGGGAACGCTTCAACATCTCACCCGCACCACTCTCAACTCCCTACCGCAGTCTGAGCACCAACTACAAACCAGACAACAAACCTCTATCTCCCGCAGGACTCCAAATGTACCAACAGAAATTGGGGTGCCTGCTATTCGCCTCTGTCACCTGCCGACCCGACCTTTCGTACATCGCTAGCCAATTGGCGAAGTACTCTCGCAAGCCAGTAGCTGAGAACCAGCTGGACCTGGAGCGCGCCGTGCAGTACTTCATTTCCACACCTGACATCGGGCTCTCCTACTCCACGCTGACGACGACCTCCTTCAACCTCAACGGCTACGTGGACGCAGACCACGCAGCTGATCCTGCAAATCAACGGTCCCGAACCGGCTTCGTTTTTCGCCTGGAACCAAGTGGTCCAATCTCCTGGAACTCCCAGAAGTAGGAGCTGGTTGCCCTGTCATCGGCTCAAGCAGAATACATCGCCGCGACAGCAGCAGTTCGCGAAGGCCTGTACCTGCAGGAGCTGCTGCAGGAGGCGAAAATTCCAAGCTCGCCTACCAGAGTGCCATCAAAATTGCGAATAAGCCAGGATTCGTGAACCGCACAAAGCACATCGCACTTCGGTAATTTTTCGTCAAGGACGGAATCGACCGAGGCAAAGTGGACCTTGCTTACTACCCGACCACTGAGATGGCAGCAGACTTCCTCACCAAGCGCCTGCCACGTCAGCAGTATAAGCACTGCTCTGACCTCACCGGAGTAGTTAAGCGAGTCAGCTCCACCCGCGCCCAGGAATGAAGGGGAGTGTTACGATGCGAAGTTTTATGAGAAGGCATTCCTGTATGCTGCAGGAGCCAACTCTACCGAGTACGAAGCTGAGGAGTCAGAAGAGCCAAAGCTACGCACCAGCCGTCAGATCAAGACCGATGCAGGCAGAAACATTTACAGTGAAAAGAGCGGGAACAGTTTTTGAACGGGTTTCCGCGCCGCACGGTTTTTTAATTCAGTTGTAATAAGGGAATGTACCCCTTAGAGTACATGGCTAGTCTAGGTCCTTTCGTATTCCCTTGTACTCTTATATAAACTCGATGTATGCATGTTATTATTAACTCAGTCATTTACATTCACTCTGACCTGAGATTCAAACTTCCGTTGCAACACTACTCCGCGATCAACCCTGAGCGATCCTTTGCTAAGTCCCAGTTGGGATTGTAACAGTAGGGATATCGAAATTCCTCGTTATCCCTCAGGGGCAAGCACCATGGCCACGAGATGAGGCGCAGCAGCTGCAAGAGACTTAAAGTCCTCCTACCTGTCCTCAAGGACGTCCGTGCCAAGAGCACACTCACCCCCGACGAACGGAGGACAGATAGACCCAGACTCAGCAACAAGACTAGCAATGAAGTCTAGACGACAGGCAGCAGCAAATTCAACAAGCTCAGAGACTAAGGCAGACGCAGCAGCAGACTCAAACGACGGGTCACTAACAATAGTGGCTAGCAGACGCGTAACAGTAGGGTGAGCAGCACGAACCAGGTCTGACTCAGGGTCCAGAACGTCAGGCAGAGAAGACGCAGGAGGAGATAGCAGGGGAACACGCTGTAGAACAGAGGAAGGACGAAGTGCCATAGCGTGGGTGACAAGGACAGGAGGTGGACGTTCACGAGGAAATCGACTACCAGTGCGACATGCGCGAACAGGCGAGGCAGGACGAGACGCAAGCTCATGGTGCTCTGTAAGCGAGTCAGTCTGCTCATTGCAAGGAGGAGTAGGCAGTGGTGCGCCGGGCTGTAATGGGAGACCAGTAGAAGACGGAAGGCTAAGGACCTCGCAAAGCACGGAGTCAGGTGGTTGTAGAGACGATGGTGACGGAGGAGCGAAAAACAGTCGCGACAGTGCTGTGCCACCAGTACCAGAAGCTCCAGCGCCTCCAACAGCTCCATAACTTCTAGCTCCAGTGCCTCCAGCAGCAGCACCTCCAACTCGAGTGACTCCAGCAACAGCACCTCCAGCTGTAGCCCCTCCAGCAGCAGCACCTCCAGCTCCAACGCCTCCAGCAGCTCTAGAACCCCCAGCTCCAGCGCCTCCAGTAGCAGTACCTCCAGCTCCAAGAGGAATACCAGTCCCGGCAGCTCCAGTACCACCAGTACGAGCACCTCTAGGACCAGAGGCACCAGCACTCCCAGTGCCTCCACGACAAGCAACTCCAACAGCACGACTCCTCACGCGGGTACGCGACGCAAGCCACTCTCGTGCCTGCTGTGGTGAGACAGGTCCGCGTCGGGAAACGAGACCTAGAGGAACGCCATTAGACTCGGCACCCCCCGACCCGGCACCCTCCGGCTCAGCACTCCAAGGCTCCGCACTCGTAGGCTTAATACCCGCAGGCTCCGCACCCGCAGGCTCCGCACCCGCAGGCTCAGCACTCGCAGGCTCCGCACCCCCAGGCTCCGCACTCGTAGGCTCACCACCCCCAGGCTCCGCACTCCCAAACACCTCACGTGCAGGCTAAGAACCCCCAGACGCAGCACCCTCAGCAGCACCTCCTGTAGCAGCACATGAGTCGCTAGTAGCCTCTACAGGCTCAGGACCTCCTTCTAGGGGGAGGGGGTCTACCGGAGGGGGACCTAGAGCGAGGAAAAGCGGCGGGGGAGGGAGAGGGGTAGTGCAGTAGGGGAAGAGATGGTAGAAAGGAACCGACTCGTCAAAGGTGACGTCCTGAGAGGGGAAGACACGGTGCGAGGTGGGGTGGTAGAACTACCAGCCAGGCGCGCCAGGGACAAAGCCAATGAAGACACAGGGAATGGTGCGGGAGGAGGGCTTGTCCACAGACGTATCGCGGACAAGGGCACGAGCACCCTAGACTCGGAAGCGCGACGCATCGCCAACCTCCCCGGTCCAACGCAGTGTGGGCGAGGTCTCTGGCAAGGAGACACGGGGCCAGAGGTTGAGCTGCTACGCGACGTACTCGACCACAAACGGCCACAGAAAATGGGGAGCCGCCGCATGGATCAAGGAAGTACGGGCGACCTCCATGACCAAGCCAATGTGGCGCTCAGCAACCTCATTTTGCTGCGGTGAGCCTGAAAGCATGAACGACTGCTCGATGCCCTCCCCCTGATAGAAGGCCCGCAAAAGGTCGGAGGTGAACTCACCACTTCTGTCAGAGTGCAGACACAGGACAGGCAGGTCCTGACGGAACCTGCCGCTGAGCTGGAGACAAACAGCGCGGATCCAAGGGATCAACACATAGGGATCTCCCTCTTGCGCTGCAAGGGGAAGACCATGGTGTAACGTGTGTAGTCGTCGACGACCAGAAGGAAGTACCGCTCGTGGCCCTATCCACGGACGCGGGCTGGGCCCCACACGTCCAGGTGGAGAGTCTGCAGGGGAGCCTCGGTGGGAGGGAACGAGGAGGAGTGAGGAGCGGCGCGCTGCCACCCCTCGACACAGGGAAGACAGGGAGGAGCAGGCAAGGGTGGGAGGGGAGGGAGAACCCTGGTCAGGGGACGCAGCTTCCTGAGGGGACGTAGTGGTCAGTGTGTACAGGTTCGACCCCGGCTGCCAAGTGAAGGTAGCCAGGTGACGACCCGTCTGAGCACACGTGCAGTGTGTCACACACTCATAGGCCGGGGTGAACTGGTGAACACCCACGTCCTGGAGTGCAGAACCCGCCACCAAGTTCGTAGAGAACGAGGGGAGGTGAAGACCTGACGCGGAGCCAGATGGGACCGCTGGACACGGCAAGACCGTGGAGGAGTGCGCAAGGTCTGGAACCCAGAGGGGTCTGCCAGGGAGGCTGCAACCGGCCGGCTGAGCGGCGTGAGGGTGGTGCTGTCGTGAAAGAAGGAGCGGGAAGCACCTGAGTCAAGTGTAAAGGTGTACAAGGCCTCAGCAGGCGCAGTACCAGAGAGAGCAGACTCACCAGCACCTAGAGCAGCAGCCTCACCAGCACCTAGAGCAGCTGGCTCTATACCTTGGTTAGGCGGTACACACAGGTAACAGGCACAATCAGCACTAGTAGGCAATGCATACATAGCAGTGAGAATAGCATCATAGTCAAGAGCAAAGATATATACCCTCTGTCCAAGCAGCTCCAGCCAGGTGGGGAGCTCAGCCTTGTCGCCAAACTCGGTACGCCAGGCGTCGCTCTGACGGGCGAAGTAGCGGGACGGTGTGTGACCAGTCCGATCACTTGTGCAAATGACGTACGGGCAGCGAACGGTACTCAAAGACCCTCTAATCTGAGCATACCACTCATGAAGCTGCTGGGGCGTAAGTGTCTCGCGCGGACGCCGCTCCAGCTGCAGCTGGCCACTGCAAGACGCTCCCGACTGACCAGCTCTAGGGCGAAAACCACGACGGCTACCGCCACAACCCCAACTAGCGTACCACTCACGAAGCTGTTGAGGCGTGAGAGACTCGCGCGGACGTTGTTGGAGCTGCATTTGGCCACCGCCAGTAGCAGCAGTAGCAGTAGTAGCAGCAGCAGCACGGGCAGGGCAGGCACGGCAGGCAGGCAAGCTGGCAGAGGGCGCGGCAGTGTGCAAGCAAGGCAGGTGCTCACCAGTGGCGGGAAGGGCCGGCGCTCGGTGGGCGGCAGCAGGGTAGGCACACAACGGTGGCGACGGCGGGGCCGCATCAGCAGCTGCAGAGTAGGGCTGCGGCAGCTGCAGGGTGGGGCCGCGTCAGCGGCAGGTCGGGGCCGCGTCAGCTGCAGGGCTGGCGGGGCCGCGTCGGCGTCCGGGCGGGGGCGCGTCGGTGGCAGGGCGCGGCCGCGTCAGAGGCAGGGCGGGGCCGCATCGGCTGCAAGGCGCGGCCATGTCAGAGGCAGGGCATGGCTGCGTCAAAGGGTGGGCGCGGCCGCGTCAGAGGCAGGGCGGGGCCGCGTTGGCTGCAAGGCGCGGCCGCGTCAAAGGTAGGGCGCGGCTGCGTTAGAGGCAGGGCGGGGCCGCGTGGACTGCAGGGCGCGGCCGCGTCGAAGGCAGGGCGGGGCCGCGTCGACTGTAGGGAGCGGCCGCGTCCAAAGCAGGGCGCGGCCACGTCAGAGGCTGGGCGCGGCCGCGTCAGAGGCAGGGCGGGGCCGCGTCGGCTGCAGGGCGCGGCCGCGTCAGAGGCAGGGCGCGGCCGCGTCAGAGGCAGAGCGGGGCCGCGTTGGCTGCAAGGCGCGGCCGCGTCGAAGGCAGGGCGGGGCCGCGTCGACTGCAGAACGCGGCTGTGTCGAAGGCAGGGCGCGGCCGCGTCAGAGGCTGGGCGCGGCCGCATCAGAGGCAGGGCGAGGCCACGTCGGCTGCAGGGCGCGGCCGCGTCAGGGGCAGGGCGCGGCTGCGTCACAGGCAGGGCGGGGCCGCATCGGCTGCAAGGCGCGGCCGCGTCGAAGGCAGGGCGCGCCTCGTGGGCCTGACGGGCTTGTAGGGGTGGCGCGTGAGCCTTACGAGCCTGCGGAGGCGGCGTGCTGGCCTTACAAGCCTGCAGGGGTAGTGTGAGGATCTAGGTTCGATCTCAGAAAAGAGAATGAGATTTGAGTCGAATTGAATGATCATATGGGTACAGCACGAGGCTATATATAGGCTCGACACAAGGCCCCATAACCAGGTGTTACGCGAAGGTTCCGCGGGCCGCGAAGCGTCCCGAACAGATCCTTACCGAATTCGGTAGAAGGCAATTTGGTGGCAACCGAAAAGCCAGAATTCGGTGCACGCAACATAGCTCGGTGCTATAACTATAATAAAATATAGGAAAGCACCTAGCCTAGGAAATCAAGCAATTCATGCATGCATATAATTATCCTATGCTAGAAATAGCATAATAAAGTAAAGGCAAGCAAGCATTGCTGGCATGAGCCATCGTACTCTCACACGTCCCCCCCTCAAAGCTGGGTGGCGTGACAAACACCCTGCTTGACAAGATAGTCCTTGAGAGCATGGCGTGCATTGCCCATATCAGCTTCTGCAACCCAACTATCCTCAGTGGAGTCGTACCCCTTCCATCGTATCAAGAACTCGAGGGTCTTGCCGCCACGGCGCCGATGAGTGAGAACGCGCTCCACTTCGTACTCCGTTGTTGTAGATGCACGCATTCCTGTTGATCCAGTCGATCTCGGGGTTGAACCGCTTCAGAAAATCTCGCCACAAGATGAAATCTAAACCCTTGATGTTTGTGATCGGCAAAGTCGGCTTCCACCTCAGCGCCCCTATGTGCACCTGCAGTGATGCTTCGCCGCGGATGGGAAGTTTTGTACAGTCCACCATTGTTGCCATGAACTTGGTCTCCTGCGAAGGTTCTCCAATTTTCTCCAACGTCCTGCGGTCGCACACCGAGTGAGATGCACCGCTGTCCACCAGCGCTTGGAGGCATCGCCCATTGCATAACACCTCGAGGAGTAGTGGTTTCTGCTGCGCTGAGTAGCCAAAGAGGGTCCCGATAATAGGATTATAGGGTACATCAAACTTAATACCTTCCCTTTTTCTGATACCTGACTCAGCGCTTTCCAACTCCACCTGGGGGGTAGGAGGATTTTTCCGAGGCTTGTATAATTTCTCCTTAGCCTGGATGTCTCCTCCAAGCCTTGGCAGCTGTGTAGGCTTCACCTGTGGGCAACGGGGAGCCTTAACACTGTGGTGCGGGGAGAGAATATTAACTCCACGGAACGCACGACCCTTTTCTACGCTCCATAGTATTTTTCCCAACTTCTCAGGTACCCGAATAATTTCTAAAGGCTTTTTCTTGGCCTCTAAACCTCCCCTGAATTTTTTAAAGGCTTGAAAACCACGAGAAGCAATATTCTTCGTTAGAGCATCTTCATAGGATACTTTTAACGAATTCTTACCTTCGTAGGTGTTCGCCTAGGGATTCCCGGTCGGTGCAGAGTCTTTTCTCGCGGAGTCTCCATTTGCCTCGGCGATTTCCCCTGATGCCGGCCGGTCGTGACGCTTTAAATTCGCGCCATCATTTTCTCCTTTTTTCACCCGCTCCGAAGTCGCCACGTCGTCGCCTTTTTCTGCTTTTCGGATCTTTACGCGATCGCTAGGTCGATCCGCGGCTACTTGCGATTCTCGTTTTTTTACTTCGGGGGTGCTCCACTATTTTCGTCCAGGAGTGCCGCACGTGCTTTCTTCATTTTGTAGCACGACAAAATCTGATGTCCTGCTGCGCCGCAAAATTTGCATTTTGTCGGCTGCTGCTTCGCGTCGTATTTGTCGATATCTATCGGTTCGGCGAACGTGGGGGGTGCCGATCGCTCTGTGCCGAATGTACGGTTCGGCGTGAAACGTCGTGTTTCGGGTTGACCTCGAGTCAGCGTGTCGTATCGCTCAGCAGCACGCACGATGTCTCTGTAGCTGTTGTAATTCGCTGCGATCACCTGCCGCCAAATCTCCATTTTTAACCCTTTGGTGTACGCCTGGATTTTTTCGCCTTCGGTCAGGTCGGTGATGCGGTTGAACAGTAACTCCATCTGCTGCGTGTACTGTGTTCCACTACTGTATTGCTTGTGTTGCTGTATCTGCTGCCGCGCCATGTAGGTTGTATTAATTGGTTCGAAACGCTCGATTAAATCTGCCCGAAACTGCTGCCACATTTTCTCCCCGCGGGCTACGTTGGTGTAGTAAATCCATTCGAGAGCCGGTCCACGTAACAGTGTCGCTGCGAGCCGAATCCTTGCTGCGTCGTGTTGCGGGGTCGAACAGCCAATGGCCTCAAAGTAAATTTCGAGGGTGGCCACGAATCGCCGGACGTCGGATCCCGTCGCGCTTGGATCGAACGCTTCTAGGAGCCTCGGTCGTGCTGCTTCGAGGTTCGGCGACCGTGGTGCCATTGGTCCGTGAAATGTCGGTGTCGCCACTACTGCTGGAGTTATCGGTGTTGCAGCCGCTGCGGTCGTTGCTGCTGCGGTGGCGAACCCTGGTTGGCTTGTCAGAAAAGCCTCGAGTCAACGAAGCGTCGCCTGCGTCTGCTCCATGTCGGTGCGGAGGCTTGCGATGTCGCTCGTAGACGCATAGTTGTCGCTTTGGCCCTCCATGTCTAACATCAACACGTCCGAAAAAACCGAATTAAGGGGGAGCGAAAAATACGGAACCGGTTTTACTTACCCGAAATCGATGTTTGACTGCGTCGCCCCCGCGGTTTTTTGAAGACTGGTTTTTAGTGGTCGAAAGAACTTCGCGTGTAAACGGGCTCTGATTACCAATTGTGAGGATCTAGGATCGAGTTTAGAAAAGAGAATGAGATTTGAGTCGAATTGAATGACCACCTGTCAAAACCAACAGTAGAAAGTAAGAATGAAGAAAAAAGGAGGAGGTCACTAGCAAGCAGCTGGATACAAAAAGCAAACCCTAACTGGGTTGTACTCACTATAGAGCACCCCACTGCAGGCTAGATAATATAACATTCTGACAGACCCCTATAGCCAAAGTGGGGTGTAATCAGCACAACAAACAAGCATAGTAATAGTTCACAATTATAAGCAAAGCTAGAGGTAATCACAGAGGGCAAGTGAGGAGGAGGAGGGACTGTGCGAGGATAGAAGATGGGAGACGACGGCTGAAGTTGCAGACACACGGGCAACTGGAGCTGCTGGCACAGTGGCTACCGAGACAGCGCCCTGTCAAATTACAATATTGTGTAGGCTATAGTGGGGTAGCCCATATGGGGTACACATTGCTAGGGTTGCATATTTGTATCACTTCCATTCATAGTTCACTCCATTCTCATTCTACTTTCCTCATGGTATCGAGCAGGTTCCCCCGTGGGAACTATGCCTAGGGCCCACCACATCGAGTTTTTTTTTTTTTCCTGCCCGAAGCGCGCTCCGCCCAAGTCGCGCTCCAGGCTCTCACCTCGTCGAGCCGCCCTAGCGGCCCCCATACGCCCTAGCGGCCCCGCCACCCATTAGTGCGGCCCCGCCGCCCGTTAGTGCGGCCCCGCCGCCCGTTAGCGCAGCCCCGCCGCCCGCATTCGCGGCCCCGCCGCCCGTTAGCGCGGCCCCGCCGCCCGCATTCGCGGCCCCGCCGCCCGCTAGCGCGGCCCCGCCGCCCGCATTCGCGGCCCCGCCGCCCTTCTACAACGGCCCCACCGCCCTTCTCCTGCGGCCCCGCCGCCCTACTCAGTGGCCCCGCCGCCCTTCTCCTACAGCCCCGCCGCCCTACTCAGCGGCCCCGCCGCCGTGCTCCTGCGGCCCCGCCGCCCTACTCGGCGGCCCTGCCGCCCTACTCAGCGGCCCCGCCGCCGTGCTCCTGCGGCCCCGCCGCCCTACTCGGCGGCCCTGCCGCCCTACTCAGCGGCCCGGCCGCCCTGCTCCTGCGGCCCCGCCGCCCTACTCAGCGGCCCCGCCGCCCTGCTCCTGCAGCCCCGCCGCCCTACTCAGCGACCCCGCCGCCCTAATCGGCGGCTCTGCCGCCCTTCTCCTACGGCCCCGCCACCCGTCTGCTGCGGCCCCGTCGCCCTTCTCAGCGGCCCCGCCGCTCTCAACTCCTACAGCGCCGCCCGAGCCGCCCGTGCCGCCTCGCCCTGCCGAGCTGCCCACCGCCGTGCCGCCCTGCAGCAGCACAACCGAGCAGCCCAGCAGCAGAACAGCCGAGCCGCCCCGCTGCCGAGCCGCCCTACCGCAGAGCCGCACTGCACCCGAGCCGCCCGGCCGCCTACCAGCCGAGCCGCCGTGCAGCCGAGCCGCCCAGCAGCCGAGCCGCCGAGCTGCCCTACAGCCGAGCCGGCCGAGCAGCCCTGTCCGGTGAGCACGACCCCTTTGTCACTGCGTGCCCTTCCCCTACTGCTTGCACTGCTGGTCTACTATTGTCATGGCTACCCCTAGTGTCCTCGCTTTTGACGCTGAGGGTCGAGCCATTGACTTTGAGGTCTGGGTCGACGACCTGCAGCTGTTCTTACAGTGCAATAGGGCGGACAAACTCTCTCTCTTTGACCTCACCTCTAGCGCCTCTCCTGCCCTTGGTGCTGATACTGACCCCACTGTTCGCTCCCAGTGGGCCACCCGCGATGCTGCTGCATGTCTTGCTGTGCGTCGCCATCTTCCTACCACTGAGCGCGCGCACTTTAGTCAGTATAAGAGTGCTCAGACCTTGTACGACGCTGTAGTTGTGCGCTACTCTTCCCCTGCCACTGGTGTATTGAGCCGCCTCATGCTACCGTACCTCTTCCCTGACCTTGCTGCCTTTCCCACAGTCGCTGACCTCATTACGCACCTCTGCACTAGTGACACTCGCTACCGCGCCGCGCTTCCTGCTGAGTTCTGCGCCAAGACCCCCCCCCCCCCCCCCCACGTACATCACTCTCTATAACATAGTCACCCGCCTCCCTGACTCCCTTCGCGTAGTCAGGGACCACTTCCTCTCAGTCTATCCCACCACTCTCACTGTTGACCTCCTAGAGAAGGCCCTCCTAGCAGCGGAGAAGAGCATAGTCGCTGTAGGAGCCTCTCGTGGTGACCCTCACACCCCTATCTTTGAGGGGTGTTCCCCTTCCCCCCTCTTGCCCTCTGTCGCCTCTGCTGCTGAGGCCCACCTACTTGGTCTTGAGTCGGTCGGTGCGGCGTCTGCCCCTAGCGGGAGACGCTGTTCTGGCAAGGGCAAGGGGGGCAAGGGCGCGGGTGGAGCTAGCGGGGGTGGTGGAGGTGGCGGTGGAGGCCGTGGAGGGAGTGGGGGTGGCGGTGGGAGTGGTGGTGGTGGTGGAGGTGGTGGTGGCGGCAATGGAGGCGGAGGCGACGGCGGCGGTAGCGGTAGGAGCGGAGGGGGCGGTGGTGGCGGAGGTGGAGGCGGCAGTGGCGGAGGAGGTGGAGCTGTTCGGGGTGGTGCCTCGCACCGGAGCGGTTCTGGTGATGGTCAGCATCAGCAGCAGCAGCAGCGTTCTCGGGACATCCCCCCTCCTCAGCAGCTCCGTAAGTGGTACACGCAGCGTCAGCGTGGTGGGGGTTTTGGTCCGTGCACCTACGTCCTTCGCTCTGGCGACCGCGTGGGTGAGCAGTGTGGGGGTGCCCACCCCACCCAGCGCTGCTTTGGCCGCCTGACGGACGCTTGGCGTCAGCAGTTCCCCAAGGCTAGTGAGATCCCCCGCTGGGGAGAGCTGTCTAGGGCAGGTGTAGCTATATATGATCTTGACTTTGATGCTATCCTTGCTGCCATGTATGCTGTGACTATTAGTGATGAGGGTGACTGTTACCGGTGTTTCCCGCCCGACCCGGGCATTGGTACTGCTGCGCTAGGTGCGAGTGAGGCTGCAACTCTAGGTGCCAGCGCGTCTGCGCCCTCAGGTACTAGTGAGGCTGCGCTCTCAGGTACCGCGTCGGCTTCGGCCTCCCTCACCTTCACACTTGACTCGGGGGCTTCTCGCTCCTTCTTTCGAGACCGCACCACACTCACGCCGCTTGGTCGGCCGGTTGCGGTCTCCCTGGCTGATCCCTCTGGGGGTCCTGTCCTCTCTCACTTTTCCACTGTCCTCCCGTGTCCGGCTGCCCCCTCAGGCACCTTGTCTGGTCTTTACCTCCCCTCGTTCTCGACAAACTTGGTAAGTGGTGGTGACCTGCAGGATGCGGGGGTTCACCAGTTTCCTCTTGCGAGTCACCGGGTGACCCACTGCTCGGACGCCCGCACAGGCCGACACCTGGCCACGTTTTTGCGTCGGGTGGGGTGCAGCCTCTACACCCTGACCACTGAGTCTCCTCCTGTCCCTGCGTCTCGCCAAGAAGCTGCGTCGGGTCAGGTGTTTGCTGCAGCGTCCAGGTCTGGTCCTGAGTCTGCCCCCTGCTCGTATCGCCTCCTGTCTCACGAGACTCTCCTCAGGCACCACCGTCTTGGCCACCCCTCCCTGCCTCGTCTTTGGGGCATGGCTTCCTATGTCCTTGTCTCTGGTCTTCCCCAGTCCCTCCCTCCCCTTCCTTCGGGGCCTGGTCTTTCCTGTGTCCCTTGTGTCAAGGGGCGGCTCCGGGCTGCCCCTCACTCCTCTCAGTTTCCACCGACAGAGGCTCAGCTGCACACGCTTCACATGGACGTATGGGGCCCGGCCCGCGTCCGTGGACAGGGTCACAAGCGCTACTTCCTGGTGGTGGTTGATGACTACTCACGTTACACGACGGTCTTCCCCTTGCGCAGCAAGGGTGATGACACTGAGGTGTTGATCGACTGGATCCGCGCAGCTCATCTCTAGCTCAGGAGGAGCTTCGGCTCGGACTTTCCTGTTCTGCGTCTGCACTCTGACCAAGGCGGAGAGTTCTCCTCTGGCCTTCTGCGAGCCTACTGTCGTGCGCGAGGCATCCGCCAGACCTTTACGCTTCCGGACTCTCCACAGCAAAATGGGATTGCTGAGCGCCGCATTGGCATGGTCATGGACGTCGCTCGTACGTCCATGATGCATGCGGCTGCCGCCCATTTTCTGTGGCCGTTTGCGGTTAGGTACTCGGCGCATCAGATCAACCTTCACCCCAGGGTCTACCGGCCAGAAACTTCCCCAGCTCTGCTGTGGACGTGGAAGGTCAGCGATGCATCTGCGTTCCGTGTCTTGGGATCTCGGGCGTTTGTCCGCGACTTGTCTGCGGACATGCTGTCCCTTCGTGCTGCTCCCTGTGTCTTCCTTGGCTTACCCCCTAACGCACCAGGGTGGCAGTTCTACCACCCCTCCTCTCGTCGTATTCTGTCCTCCCAGGATGTCACGTTCGACGAGTCAGTCCCCTACCACGCCTCTTCCCCTATCGCACTCCTTCCCTCCCCCCGCCACCGCACTTCCTTGTACCGGGTCCCACCCCCAAGAGACCCCCTTCTCCCTCAGGGTCCTGCCCCTTCAGGCGTGTCCCAGGTAGACGCAGTCGAGCCGGTCGAGGTTCCTGGTGACTCTGGTACTGCTGCGGGTGCCGAGGTTGGGATTGCTGCGCGCGAGGGTGCTAAGCCTGGGGGTGCTGAGTCTGGGGGTGCTGCGATTGGGGGTGCTAAGCCTGGAGGTGCTACGTCTGGGGGTGCTGAGCCTGGGGGTACTACGACTGGGGGTGCGGAGCCCTGGGGTGCTACGACTGGGGGTGCTGAGCCTGGGGGTGCTGCATCTGGAGCTATTGAGCTTGGAGGTGTGGAGCCTGCGGCTGCTGGACCTCCCCTTGTGGCGTCTAGCGGTGCTGGGCCAAGAGGTTCTTTATGTGCTTCGTCTCGATGGGAGCCACTCTCTCCACACGAGCTGCACGAGTGGTTTGCCCGGTGCTGGAGGCGTCCTGCTGGAGCTGGAGCTGCTGAGGGTGTTGGCACTGAGACTACTGCTGTCAGTCCTGGCGGTGGTCCTGCTGCGGGTGCTACTGGTGTTGCTGGAGGTACTGCAGTTGGAGGTGCTGTTGGCGCTGGTGCTTTCCGTGAGGGTGCTGGTGCTGTCCCTGCTGTTTGTGGAGTCCCTGCGCGGCCTCGGCCATACTTCGTTCCGCTCCTTCAGCAGGTTCTTGGTACTTCTCCTCCTGTAGAGTGTCCGCCGCCTGTCCACTCTCAGTCACAGTTAGAGCCCGCCTCCCCACTGCCTGCTCCCTCTCCTTACACAGGTCCTACTAGAGGTCTGGCTGAGCGTCGTGAGCCTGCGTCTCGTCCCGCGTTGCCTATTCGTACTGCTCGCGCTAGTAGTCGCGGTTCGCGCCAGCGTCCTCCTCCTGTCCCTTGCACGCACCGGATGTCTCTGCATCCGTCCACTGCTCCTCTGCGTGCCCCTTTGCCTTCTCCTCTTGAGTCCTCTCTTCCTGCGCTTGCTGACCCGGAGTCGGACTCTCTTCATGCTGCCAGTCCTACTGTCACGCATCTCCTTGTTACTGTCGTCCATGACCCCTCCTTTAAGTCCACTGCTGTGTCTGCTCTTGTTGCTAAGCTCCTCGACTTTGCTGCTCGCTGTCGTCTAGACTACGCTGCTAGTCTTGTTGCCGAGTCTGCATCTATCTGTCCTCCGTCCGTCGGGGGTGAGTGTGCTCTTGGCACGGACGTCCTTGAGGACAGGCAGGAGGAGTTCCAGTGTCTGGCTGCTGCTTCACCTCATCTCGCGTCCGTACTACTTGCCCCAGAGGGAGACCCGGATGCACTAGACATCCCGACTCCGCGCTCTTACGCGGAGGCCGTAGAGGGTCCCTACTCCTCTCAGTGGCAGGCAGCTATGGATGCAGAGATGGCTTCCTGGAAGTCCACAGGCACCTACGTTGACGCGGTTCCCCCTCCTGGGGCGAACATCGTCAGTGGCATGTGGATCTTCAGGGTGAAGCGGCCGCCGGGCTCTCCACCTGTCTTCAAGGCGCGGTACGTGGCTCGTGGCTTCAATCAGCGGCAGGGAGTTGACTACTTTCAGACCTTCTCTCCCACCCCAAAGATGACCACTCTTCGGGTGCTGCTGCACATAGCCGCTTAGCGCGACTACGAGCTTCACTCTCTTGACTTCAGCACTGCTTTCTTGAAGGGTAGCCTGCACGAGGAGATCTGGCTGCGCCGTCCACCTGGCTTCACTGGGACTTTCCCTCCTGGCACCCAGTGGAGCCTCCGACGGCCAGTCTACGGTCTCCGCCAGGCACCGCGTGAGTGGCACGACACACTGAGGACTACGCTTGCGGCTCTTGGGTTTGCTCCTTCTACTGCTGACCCGTCGTTGTTTGTGCACACCGACAACTCTCTGCCGCCGTTCTACATCCTCGTGTACGTTGAAGACTTGGTCTTTGCCACAGCGGACACTGCTGGACTCGCCTACGTGAAGTCGAAGCTGCAGAAGAGACACATGTGCACAGACCTGGGTGAACTGCGCAGCTACCTTGGCTTGCAGATCACCGGGGACAGAGCACGCCGCACCATTACCTTGACTGAGTCACACATGGTGCAGCAGGTCCTTCAGCGCTTCGGCTTCACGTACTCCTCGCCTCAGGCCACTCCTCTGTCTACTCGACACTCGCTCTCAGCTCTGCCTTCGGATGAGTCCGTAGAGTTGAGTGGCCCGTACCCAGAGCTTGTTGGCTGCCTCATGTACCTGATGACCTGCACACAACCTGACCTTGCATACCCTCTTAGCATTCTTGTACGCTATGTTGCTCCTGGGAGACATAGACCAGAGCACATGGCTGCATCGAAGAGGGTGTTGCGCTACTTGTGCTGTACGTCGGGCATGGGGCTAGTGCTTGGAGGGCGGAGTCCAGTGGTCCTCACTGGGCACGCGGACGCTTCTTGGGCTGACGACCAGGCTACTCAGCGGTCGTCGCGGGGTTACACCTTCAGTCTTGGTTCCGGCTCTGTCTCGTGGCGGGCTACTCGCTCGTCTTCTGTTCTCGGCTCCAGTTGTGAGGCTGAGATCTTCGCCGGGGCCATGGCTGCACAGGAGCTTCGCTGGCTCACCTACCTGCTGACCGACCTTGGAGAGCCGCCTCGTTCTCCTCCAGTGTTGTACGTAGACAACAAGGCCATGCTGGCCTTGTGTTGAGAGCAGCGCCTGGAGTAGAGAACGAAGCACATTGCTCTCCGTTACTTTCTTGCTCGTGAGCTGCAGCAGCGTGGTCAGTTGCGACTTGCGTACGTGGCCTTTGAGGCCAACACTGCTGATGTTTTCACCAAGGCACTTTCGCCTTGTAATCATCAGCGCTTCTGTACTCAGCTGGGACTTGTACCTGTCTTGCCTCACTTGCTCACCTCTTGACCTTGCTTGTACTCTTATATATATATACCTGCTCTTGCTTGTTTAGCCTTCTATATCTATGTGTACTCCCGCATGTGAACTGGCCTTCTGGCCTTGACCTTGTGCTCGGACTGTGTGGTGACGTTGTGATCCATCCTGAGCTTTGCTTTGCTTTGCTTGACTGGTCTTGTGACCCCTTGTTCTCCCCCACTTAGCCTATGGGGGTGTGTCAAATTATAATATTGTGTAGGCTATAGTGGGGTAGCCCATATGGGGTACACATTGCTAGGGTTGCATATTTGTATCACTTCCATTCATAGTTCACTCCATTCTCGTTCTACTTTCCTTACGTTCTTCAAGAAGAAATATCGCAGAGCGATATGCTTCGTTCTGTTCGCTAATCCGCGTTTGTTGACGATGCGAATCGCAGATTGGTCGTCGCAGAACAGGGTGAAGTTGGGTAGCTCGGCTAGCTTCGCTTCTTC
The DNA here is from genome assembly GCA_948144175.1 of Closterium sp. NIES-65. Taxonomy (NCBI): domain Eukaryota; kingdom Viridiplantae; phylum Streptophyta; class Zygnematophyceae; order Desmidiales; family Closteriaceae; genus Closterium; species Closterium sp. NIES-65. The sequence continues at coordinate 338,969 of CANXME010001388.1, read as the reverse complement.
CAACAGCTCGTGAAGGTAGAGTCCTTCCATGGTGGCTGAGCAGAGGGCGATATATTGTGCTTCAGCTGAAGAGAGAGCAATTAGTTCCTGCTTGCTCGATTGCCAGGAGATAGGTCCGATAGGTTCGAGGCGGTAGATGTAGCCAGTGCGGGAGCGCCTGTTGTCTGAGTCGCCGGCGTGATCGGCGTCGACGTAGCCGATTAGTTTCGTCGGCGTAGTTGTGTTCTTGTAGTACGTCAGGCCGATCGTTGAGGTGCTCACGAAATAGTGAAGAGCGCGGTCGAGTTCCGCCAGGTGTTCTGTTTCGGGCCTTTTGAGATAGGTAGCAAGTTGACTTGAGGAGTAGGACAGATCTGGGCGGCAGGTGATGGCTGCGAAGAGGAGGCAGCCTAGCTTTCGCTGGTAGTCGCGTATTCCGGCGGTTTTGAATAAAGCGGAACTTCCCTTGTCGTTCCCTGCCGTGTAGCGGTATGGCATGGAGATAGTAGCAGGTGTGAGCGCGAAGCGTTTGGCGATAGTGTCGGCATTCTTTTCGGCGCTGAGGTAGATCGCGTTTTCTTCTTCGCGGATGTTGAGTCCGAGATACTGAGTGACGATAGAGGAGACCGTGAGTGTGAGGTCCCTTTTCAGCTCCCCTTAGAACCAGGTGGTGACATCGTCAGTGGAGCCAATGTAGAGCAAATCGTCGACGTAGACGATCAGTAGGATATAGTCGGCGTTTTTGGTGAATTGATACATTCCTTGGTCGTGAGGCACTTGTCCGAATCCGATGCGAATGAGACGGGTGTGTAGATGCTTTTGTCATAGCCGCGGGGCTTGTTTGATTCCGTAGAGCGATTTTAGTAACTGACAGACTTGGTTAGGTTCTCCGTGGGTACCATATGGAAGTTCGACGAAGATTTCGGCGTCGACGGGTGCGTAGAGGAAGGCGTTAGCGACGTCGATTTGCCGTAGTTTTATTTTCTTCATGGCGGCAATCGCGAGGAGGATTCGGAGTGAAGTGTGTCGGCTAACCGGGGCGAATGTCTCGGTGAAGTGTGTCGGCTAACCGGGTTGCATATTTGTATCACTTTCTACACGCCCCGAACTACTGGAGTAACTAGTTCACGTGCTACGAGAAGCTATAGGAGCAACGGACCCAGGGGCGACAGGCGTAGCAGACCCTCTGGGCTACCAGGACAGTGCGCCCCGGACTACAGGTGCTGCGGATGACAAGACAGCAGCCTCCACTCAACCTCCCCAAACAGTCCCACACCCCCCTACACACACCCCCAGTTTCACCCCTAGCTCCACTCCCACATCACCCCCCTACCTCCACTCCCCACAGCTCCCCACACACACACCCCCCTGAGCGGCAGCTGCAGCAGCGGGAGACGGAGGAGGAGGAGGAGTAGGGGATGGCGCACACAGCGGGCACCCCCACAACCGCCACCCCCACACTCCTCAGCCCAAAACCCTAGAACGGGTTGCAAGGGGCAGGAGCGCGGGGGGACAGCGGGGGCGACGGCGCTCGGCCCCCAGGGCGCCACCACGGGGCAGCAGGGGGCCGCGTGCGGCTCCCCAGGGCGGCGCGACGGGGCAGCGGGGGGTCGCGCGCGACTCCTTAGGGCGCCGCGACGGACGGGCGAAGGCAGCGCGCGGCTCCCCAGGGTGCCGCGATGGACGAGCGGGGGCCGCACGCAACTCTCCAGGGCGCCGCGACGGACGGGCGGGGGCAGCGCGCGGCTCCCCAGGGTGCCGCGACGGACGGGCGGGGGCAGCGCGCGGCTCTCCAGGGGGCGCCACGAAGAAGAAAGGGCCGCGCGCCCCTCGAGCGCGCGCCACACAGGAAAACCGCCGCGGGCGGCAGACGCGCGGGAGGAAGAAAGGGTAGTGCACTCGGGGCACGCGACAGCAGTAGAGCAGCGGAAGCTTTAGGTGGTGGGCCCACCCACAGGATTGACCCAAGGGATCGACCTGCTCTGATAGCATGCAAAACTAACAGTAGAAAGTAAGAATGAAGAAAAAAGGAGGAGGTCACTAGCAAGCAGTAGGATACAAATAGCAAACCCTAACAGGGTTGTACTCGCTATAGAGCACCCCAATGCAGGCTAGATAATATAACATTCTGACATCACCTAGGTACAACATGAGGCTATATATAGGCTCGATACAAGGCCCCGTAACCAGGTGTTACGTGAAGGTTCTGCGGGCCGCGAAGCGTCCCGAACAGATCCTTACCGAATTCGGTAGAAGGCAATTCGGTGGCAACCGAAAAGCCAGAATTCGGTGCACGCAACCTAGCTCGGTGCTAGAATTATAATAAAATATAGGAAAGCATCTAGCCTAGGAAATCAAGCAATTCATGCATGCATATGATTATCCTATGCTAGAAATAGCATAATAAAGGCAAGCATCTCAGAATCCCAACCACTAGACCATTGGGATAAAAGGGCTTGTTTCAATAGCGGGCCAGTGCGCCCTTAACCCCCCAGGCAAACGTGCCTATAACCCTTCCCTAGGATCGATCGGGGATCACCAATGGACCTCTGACACCCCCCCGCACTGGGATGCCCGAAATGCATACACCGGGATTCGAACCCGAGACCTTCGCTCTGGATACCATCTCAGAATCCCAACCACTAGACCATTGGGATAAAACGGCTTGTTTTAGTAGCGGGTCAGTGCGCCCATAACCCCCCAGGCAAACGTGCCTGTAACCCTTCCCTAGGATCGATCGGGGATCACCAGTGGACCTCTGACAAAGAAAGCATTGCTGGCATGAGCCGTCGTACTCTCACAGGCGGCACGCTGGCCTAGGACAGCAAGAGGCAGCGTGAGGGCTGCAGGACAGCGCGCGCAGCGCAGCACGTCAAAAGGCAGGGCAGGCAGGCAGGCAGGCGCAGGACAACACGTGGGGTAGCGCGTTAACGGCAACGGTAGGTGGGCTCGAAAGAAAAGACGGTCCTACGGACCTAGTGCTCTGATACGATGTTAGAATCTAGCAGTAGGAATGAATGCACTATGGAAGAGTTGGGTACAAGTATGAAACCCTAAAGATGGGTGTACCCCATATTGGCTACCCCACTACAGCCTACAAACATATTACATGCATTTTCTTTGACACCTGGCTCAACCAATCGGTGTCGAGTACACACGCTGACCTCTAAAACACCCCTTTGTTGCAACCAGAAAGTGTCCGCCCTCTGTGCTAGCAACCAGTTGCCAAACTTGAAACTGGCTCGAGGGTCCAGATCTCCAGAGAGACGATCATCGTAGATTTGCACAAGGCGATGCGTGGAGAATTGACAAAAGCGACGTTCTCAGTCCATGTCTGTCTGTGTTGCACATTGTCACATTTCTGCTCGACACTCATCATTTTTGTCCAGTGTGGCCTACATCCTTCTCGATCAGTTGTGTCGCATGAAATTTGACATCTTTGTCTACAAAATTTCTCAGGGATTCAAATCTTCGGGCTTCCTAAACAGCATCATCACGTCGACAAGATATTGCATTTGAAGATCGGGGTCGCGATTTGGTTATGTAAATATACTACAATTACATGTTTAGGTTTCTCAATTGTGTGGTCTGCCAAATGTGGCAGTTGAGGATAATTTGACATATGCACCGTTTATATAAAAAAACCGTTGTAGAGTATAGCCAATATTAGGTTTACTTAATGGAGCAGCAGCATGATGATGTTTGGTTTGAGGCTGTCGAAGGAAATGGCGGACGTGACAAAGAACCCGACGAATTGGATGACGACCATTTGCTAACCCCTGCCAGGGGTCTCGACCTCACAAACGAGATTTTTCACACCAAAATTTTTGTTCTTGTCGAGGTCGAAAATGTTAACAATGAAATAGTTCTTGACGCAGAGGAGGAACCCGCGGACGAGTGCACGTATGACCTTAATGTAGAGGCGGGAGGTAGGGGAGTGCTTGGAAAACAAGTTGCTGAAGCCATGTTTATTAGCGAACATGATGTCTACGGCATGTATTTTGAAAGGTCCGTGTACTTCTACCGTCATCACCCAGATAAAAGACGATATCGGAATGAACACAGTGGTGTCAAACTATATGTGTTGCTTGTTGTGTAGGCTGTAGTGAAGGAGCTCATATGGGGTACAATACAATTAGGGTTTACTATCAAAATCCCAGCCACTAACCACTGGGATAAAAGGGCTTGTTAAGTAGCGGGTCAGTGCGCCTATAAACCCCCAGGACAATGAGCCTATAACCCTTCCCTAGGATCAATCGGGGATCACGAGTGGACCTCTGACACCCCCCCGCACAGGGATGCCCGAAGTCCACACATTGGGATCCGAACCCAAGACCTTTGCTCTGATAACAAGTCAGAATCCGAGTCACTAACCATAGTGATAAAACGGGTCAGTGCGCCCATAACCCCCCAGGACAATGAGCCTGTATATATATATATATATATGTATATATATATATATTATGGAAAGACAAATCTATTGAATGATTCACCTGAGTACAAGGTGAGGCTATATATAGGCTCGACACAAAGGCAGTAACCTAGGTGTTATTACACCAGAAGTCTGTTAGATACCGACAACCTTACCCGTCATTTGGGTGTTTAGTGAGCAACTATAAGAACGAACAGGAGTGAATGAACTAGCAGCAGGCTGGGTACAACTAGGAAACCCTACTTTGTGTTGTAACCCATGTGGGCTACCCCACTACAGCCTACACAACAAGCAGCATATATAGTTTGACACACCCCCATAGGCAAAGTGGGGGAGAACAAGAGGTCACAACACCAGTCAAGAAAGGCAAAGCAAGCTCAGGGTGGATCACGAAGTCACCATGTATTCTGAGCACAAGCAAATGGCCACAAGGCAAGTTCACATGCAGAGTTATATATAAAGGAGAACAAACAGTAAAGTGATCACAACCTAGCAAGTGTAAGCATGCAGGTATAAGTATATAGATCACAGTACAAGCAAAGTCAAGAAGTGAGCAAGTGAGGCCAGGTAGGCACAAGACCTAGAACAGTACAGAAATGCTGATGATCAAAAAGCTGAAGTGCCTTCGTGAAGATACCAGTTGTGTTGGCCCGAGAGGCCACGTAAGCAAAACGAAGGTGACCACGCTGCTGCAACTCTCGAGCAAGGAAGTAACGCAGAGCGATGTGCTTCATCCTGTGCTCCATTCTGTGCTCCTAACACAAGGCAATCATGGCCTTGTTGTTGACGTACAGAACTGGAGGAGAACAAGGCGCCTCTCCTAGGTCGGTCAGCATAACTCCTGTGCAGCCATGGCCCTTGCGTAGATCTCAGCCTAACAACTGGAGCTCAGAACAAAAGACGAGCGAGTAGACCGCCACGAAATAGAGCCGGAACCAAGGCTGAAGGTGTAGCCCTGTTACGACCGCTGAGTAGCCAAGTCATCAACCCAAGAAGCGTCTGCGCGACCAATGACCCAAGCACGAGCCCCATGCCCGACGTACTGCACAAGTGGTCCATCACCCTCTTAGTGGCCTTCTAGTGCTTTGGTCGGTGTCTCCCGGGCGCAACGTAGCGTGCCAGGATGCTAAGAGGGTAAGCAAGGTCAGGTCGAGTGCAGGTCATTACGTACATGAGGCAACCCACAAGCTCTGGATATGGGCCACTTGACTCTACGGACTCATCTGAAGGCAGAGTTCAGAGCGAGTGACCAGTAGGCAGAGGAGTGGCCAGTGGCGAGGAGTACTGGAAGTCGAAGCGCTGAAGGACCTGCTGCACCATGTGTGACTGAGTCAAGGTAATGGTGCACCGTGCTTTGTCCCGTGTAATCTGCAAGCCAAGATAGCAGCGTAGCTCACCTAGGTCTGTGCATGTGTGTCTCTTCTATAGCTCCGACTTCACTAGAGTCAGTGCCTCAGTGTCAGCAGTAGCAAAAACCAAGTCGTCGACGTACACGAGGATGTAGAACGGCAGCAGGGAAGGGTCGGTGCGTAGAAAGAGCGACGCAAAGAGGGAGCAAAGCCAAGAGCCGCAAGGGTCGTCCTCAGTGTGTCGTGCCACTCGCAAGGCGCCTAACGGAGACTGTAGACTGGCCGCCGGAGGCTCGATTGGTTACCAGGAGGGAACGACCCAGTCAAGCCAGGTGGGCGGCGCAGCCAGATCTCCTCGTGCAGGCTGCCCTGTAGGAAAGCAGTGCTGAAGTCAAGAGAGTGAAGCTCGTAGTCACGATAAGCGGCGACGTGCAGCAGCACCCGAAGAGTGGTCATCTTCGGGGTAGGGGAGAAGGTCTGGAAGAAGTCAACTCCCTGTCGCAGACTGAAGCCTCGTGCAACGTAACGCGCCTTGAAGATAGGCGGAGAACCCGGCGGCCGCTTCATCCTGAAAATCCACATGCCACTGACGATGTTCGCCCCAGGTGAGGGAACCTCGTCGACATAAGTGCCTGTGGACTTCCAAGATGTTATCTCTGCGTCCATAGCTGACTGCCACTGAGAGGAATAGGGACCCTCTATCGCCTCTGCGTAAGAGCGCATGGTCGGGATGTCTGGTGCATCCGGGTCTCCCTCAGGTGCAATCAGCATAGAGACGAGATAAGGTACGGCGGCTGCAAAGCACTCAAAGTCCTCGTGCCTGTCCTCAAGGACGTCCGTGCCAAGAGCACACTCACCCCGGACAGACGGAGGACAGACAGACTCAGAGTCAGCAACAAGACTAGTGGCGCAGTCTAGACGACAGTGAGCAGCAAAGTCGACAAGCTCAGCAACTAAGGCAGACGCAGCAGTGGACTCAAAGGAAGGGTCAGTGACAAGAGTGGCCAGGAGGCGCATGACAGTAGGACTACCAGCATGAACGGAGTCAGACTTTGGGTCCGGAGGGTCAGCAAGGGAGGACGCAAGAGGAGACGGCAGAGGGACACGCAGTGGAATAGAGGAAGGACGAAGTGCCATCTCGTCCGTGCGGAGGACAGGAGGAGGACGCGGACGCCGAACACGACGACCAGTGCGACCAGCGCGAACAGGTGACGCAGGACGAGACGCAGGCTCACGACGCTCAGTAAGACCTCCGAGCTGCCCAGTATAAGGAGAAGGAGCAGTCAGCGGATAAGCTTACAGTAGCTGTGGCTGGGACTGGTCAGGCGGTAGACAAAGGAACGGAGGAGCAAGGTTAGTAGAAGGCGGGAGCCCAAGAACCTGCTGAAGTAGTGGAACGAAGTACGGTCTCGGTCACACCGCACCTCCAGCACCAGCACCAACAGCACCAGTACCTCCAACAGCTCCAGCTCCAGCAGCAACTCCAGCTCCAGCTCTAGAAGCACCCCCAACTCCAGCAGCTCGAGTACCTCCAGCAGCTCCACCTCCTGCTCCTCTAGTAGCTCCTGCTCCTGCAGCTCCTCCAGCTCTAGTAGTTCCAGCACTGCCAGCAGCTCCTGCTCTAGTAGCACCTCCTGTAGCTCGAGCTCTAGCAACACCAGTAGTACCTCCAGCCCAAGCAGCTCCAGTACCCCCTGTACGAGCACCTCCGGGACTAGCGGCTCCAGCACCTCCAGCTCCACCCGCACCACTTCGGGGGCTTTAGCGCCGAGCAAACCACTCGCGCAGCTACAGTGGAGAGAGAGACTCCGGCTGCAACAAGACACCCGAAGGGCCCCTAGGCTTAGCACACTCGGGCTCAGCACCCCCAGGCTTAGCACCTCCAGGCTCCACACGCTCAGGCTCAGCACCCCCAGGCTCCGCACCCGCAAGCTCAGCACCCCCAAGCTCCGCACCTTCAGACTCAGCACCCCCAGGCTCAAAACCCCCAGGCTCCGCACGCTCAAGCTCGGGACCCCCAGGCCCCGCACCCGCAGGCTCACCACCCACAGACGCAACACCTCTAGCAGCACCAGAGACCACAGCTACCTCGACAAGCTCGACAGGGTCTACCTGGGACATACCTGAGGGAGCAGGACCTTGAGGGGGGAGGGGGACTACTGGAGGAGGACCTGGTGCTAGGAAGAGCGGCGGAGGAGGGAGAGGGGCAGTGCGGTAGGGGAAGAGACGGTAAAATAGAACCGACTCGTGAAACGTGACGTCCTGAGAGGGCAGGATATGGCGCGAGGTGGGGTGGTAAAACTGCCAGCCAGGCATGTCAGGGACAAAGTCAAGGAAGACACAGGGAACGGCGCGGGAGGAGAGCTTATCCGCGGACGTATCGTAGGCAAAGGCTTGACATCCCCAGACTCGGAACACCGTCGCATCGCCAACCTCCCTCATCCAACGCAGTGTGGGCGAGGTCTCCGGCAAGGAGACACGGGGCTAGAGGTTGAGCTGATGCGCAGCGTACACGACTACAAACGGCCACAGAAAATGGGGGGCAGCCGCATGGATCATGGAGGTACGAGCAGCCTCCATGAGTAAGCCAATGCGGCGCTCAGCAACCCCATTCTGCTATGGAGAGGCCGGAAGCGTGAGCGTCTGGCGAATGCCCTCCGCACGACAAAAGGCCCGCAAGAGGTCGAAGGAAAACTCCCCACATCTGTCAGAGTGCAAACGAAGGACTGGAAGGTCCGTCTCGAACCCCTCGCGGAGCTGGAGACAAACAGTGCGGATCCAAGGGATCAGCCTTGTACTCCTGCCTACTGATAGTTCACATATTCTCGTTCGTACTTGTGACATGGTTTCAGAGCAGGTCCTAGCCTAGGACCGTTTTTTTAGGGCCCACCAAGTAGCGCTGTTCCACCCGTCGCGCCGCCGTGTTAGCGCCGTGCTGCCTTGCCCTGCCCTGCACTGCGCTGCCTGTGCATGCCCTGCCGTGACCTGCCGGCGCGCACGCCGTGCCGCCTTGCCCGCAGCAGCACGCCCTGCCTTGCCCGCGCTCTGCCCACAGTAGCGCACCCTGCCTTGCCGACACATCGCCCATCGCTGCGCGCCCTGTGCTGCCCGTGCGCTGCCTTACGCAGCGCGCCCTGCCTTGCCCGCGTGCCGCCCGCTACAACGCGCCCTGCCCTACCCGCGTGCCGCCCACAGTAGCGCGCCCTGCCCTGCCCGCGCGCCGCCTGCTGCCGCGCGCCCTGTGCTGCCCGCGCGCTACCTGCCGTAGCGCACCTTGCCTTGCCCGCGTGCCGCCTGCTGTAGTGCGCCCTGCCCTGCCCGCGCGCTGCCAGCTGCCGCGCGCCCTGTGCTGCCCGCGCGCCGCCCGTCGCCGCACGGTCTGCCTTGCCCGCACGCCGCCCATCGTCGCGCGCCCTGTGCTGCCCACTCGTTGCCCGCCGCAGCACGTCTGCCCTGCCTGCCCGCCGCCCGCCGCAGGGCGCCCTGCCCTACCCGCGCGCCGCCCGTCGCTGCCGTGTGCCTTGTGCTGCCCGCGCGCTGCCCACTACAGCACGCTCTGCCCTACCTGCGCGCCGCCTAGTGCCGCGCGCATTGCTCTGCCCGCGCATTGCCCGCTGCCGCACGTCCTGTGCTGCCTTCGCACCGCCCGTCGCAACGTGCCCTGCCCTGTCCGAGCGCCGCCACGCACCTTGCCTTACATGCGCTCCGCTCGCCACTCCGCCGCCCTGCCCTGCTAGCTGCCGCCCTGGTTTGCCCTGCCTACGTGCTACTCTGCTACGAGCGCGCCCGCCTACTGTGCCCGCCATGGCCATGCTCAGTGTTCTCTCCTTTGATCCGGAAGGCCGCCCGACAGAGTTTGACGCTGCGCTCGACGACTTTCAGCTGTACTTACTGAGCAATTCCAAGGACGGTGTTTCACTGTTGGACCTCACGTCCGGCGCCTCTCCCACCCCTGCCACCACAGCTGACAGTGTAGCTTGCTCCCAGTGGCTTACTCGTGATGCTGCTGCTCACCTAGCCGTTTGCAACCACCTGCCGTTAGCCGAACGCGCTCACTTCGGACAGCACAAGACTGCAAAAGCACTGTACAACGATGTAGTCGATCGTTACTCCTCCCCGGCCATTGCTGCCTTAGGCCGCCTTCTCCTGCCTTACATGTACCCAGAGCTGTCCGCCTTTGCCAGAGTAGTCGACCTCGTCACTCACCTTCGCACTAGTGACACTCGCTACCATGTTGCGCTTCCCGCCGAGTTTCTCACGAAGAACCCTCCTCCCATGTACATCACTCTCCACTTCATAGTCACCCGCCTCCCTGAATCTCTTAGCGCTGCCAAGGACCTCCTTCTCGCCATTGACCCCACCAACCTCGCTGTTGACCTGCTCAAGAAGCACCTCCTTGCAGCTGATACTAGCATAGTCGCTGTAGGCGCTTCTCGTGGCACTCCTCGCATTCCCTTCTTTGAGGGGTGTTCGCCCTCCCCCCTTTCTCCCCTCCGTTGCCTCTACTGCGGCTGTTGACTACCTTCGTGCTGAGGAGGTAGGAGTTGCGTCCGCCCCTAGTGGGAGGCGCCGCAGCGGCAGGGGCAGGGGAAGTAGGGGCGGTGGGGGCGGAAGAGGTGGAGGCGGTGGTGGGGGCGGTGGAGGCGGTGGAGGGGGCGGCGGTGGCGGAGGGAGTGGTGATGGGGGTGGAGTTGTAGGTGGCGGCGGTGGTGGCGGTAGTGGCGGCAGTGCCGGCGGCATTGGTGGCGGCACTGGGAGTGGAGGTGGTGGCAGTGGTGGCGGCCAGGGTGGTACCAGTCAGAGGGGAGGCCTTGGCGGTGGTCACGGGCAGCAGCAGCAGCGTCATCTTTCCCCCTAGGAGATATGTGAGTGGTTTGCTCAGTGTGGGGCGGCTGGGGGTAGTAGTCCCTGCCCGTATGTCATTTGCACAGGTGACCGCACTGGTCAGACATGCGAGAAGCTCCACACCCAGTACCGCTGCCTCTCTCATCTTAGCGACGCCTTCCGCATAGAGTTTCCCGACGCGGCTGAGCTCCTCCGCTGGGCAGAGCTGCTTAGGCAGGGTGTAGACATCTTTGCTCTTCATTATGATGCTATTCTTTCTGCCAGGTATGCCTTGACTGTTAGTGCTAAGGGTGACTGTTACTTGTGTATGCCGCCAGACCCAGGTATAGAGGCTGCTCCTCTAGGTGCTAGTGAGTCTGCTGCTCTAGGTGCTGGTGAGTCTGCTCTATCTGGTACCGCATCTGCTGCAGCCTTCCACACCTTCACGCTTGACTCAGATGCTTCAGCCTTTCGCGACAGATGTATAGTCACGCCGCTCTCTGCACCTGTTGCTGTCTCTCTAGCTGACCCCTCTGGGGGCCCAGACCTTGCAAGTTCCTCCATCGTTCTACATTGTCCAGCGGTTCTGTCTAGCTTACTCTCAGGTCTCCACCTCCCCTCATTCTCTACAAACTTGGTGAGCAACGCCATCCTTCAGGATCAGTGGGTTGATACCTTCACGCCGGCTCCTGGACTAGCAGGCACCAGGCCACGTTCACCCGTCGGCCTAGGTCAGGTCTATATGACGAGAAGTGAGAATGGATGCATGAACTATGAAAGAGTTGGGTACAAGTACTAACCCTAATTGGGTTGTACCCCTTATGGGCTACCCCAGTACAGCCTACACAAACGTATTAGCTATAATGTTCTAACACACCCCCATAGGCAAAGTGGGGGAGAACAAGAGGTCACAAGACCAGTCAAGCAAAGCAAAGCAAGCTCAAGGTGGATCACAACGTCACCACACAGTCCGAGCACAAGAGCAAGGCCAGAAGGCCAGTTCACATGCAAGATCATATATAAAGGTAAACAAGCAAGTGCAGGTATAGAAAGATCACAATACAAGCAAGGTCAAGAAGTGAGCAAGTGAGGCCAAGTAGGCACAAGACCTAGCATCGTACAGAAACGCTGATGATATCAGCACTGTTGGCCTCAGAGGCCACATAAGCAAGGCGCAGCTGACCACGCTGCTGCAGCTCACGAGCAAGGAAGTAGCGAAGAGAAATGTGCTTCGTTCTGTGCTCTAGTCTGTGCTCACGACACAAGGCCAGCATGGCCTTGTTGTCTACGTACAGAACTGGAGGAGAACGAGGCACCTCTCCTAGGTCAGTTAGCAGGTAGGTGAGTGAGCGTAACTCCTGTGCAGCCATGGCCCCCGCGCAGATCTCGGCCTCACAGCTGGAGCCGAGAACAGAAGACGAGCGGGTAGACCGCCATGAAACAGAGCCGGAACCAAGGCTGAAGGTGTAACCCTGTGACGACTGCTGCGTAGCCTGGTCGTCAGCCGAAGAAGCGTCTGCGTGAACTGTGAGGACCACTCGACGTCGCCCTCCAAGCACTAGCCCCATGCCCGACGTACTGCACAAGTAGCGCAACACCCTCTCCACTGCAGCCATGTGCTCTGGTCGGTGTCTCCCAGGAGCAACATAGCGTGCCAAGATGCTAAGAGGGTATGCAAGGTCAGGTCGTGTGCAGGTCATCAGGTACATGAGGCAGCCAACAAGCTCTGGGTATGGGCCACTCGGCTCTACGGACTCATCCGAAGGCAGAGCTGAGAGCGAGTGGCGAGTAGACAGAGGAGTGGCCTGAGGCGAGGAGTACGTGAAGTCGAAGCGCTGAAGGACCTGCTGCACCATGTGTGACTGAGTCAGGGTAATTGTGCGCTGTGCTCTGTCCCAGGTGATCTGCAAGCCAAGGTAGCTGCGCAGCTCACCCAGGTCTGCGCACGTGTGTCTCTTCTGTAGCTCGGACTTCACGTGGGCGAGTCCAGCAGTGTCAGTAGTGGCAAAGACGTACACGAGGATGTAGAACGGCGGCAAAGAAGTGTCGATGCGTAGAAACAGCGATGGGTCGGCTGTAGAAGGGGCAAACCCAAGAGCCGCAAGTGTAGTCCTCAGTGTGTCGTGCCACTCACGAGGCACCTGGCGGAGACTGTAGACTGGCCGCCGGAGTCTCCATCGGGTACCATGAGGAAACGACCCAGTGAAGCCAGGAGGGCGGCGCAGCCCGATCTCCTTGTGTAGGCTGCCCTGCAGGAAAGCTGTGCTGAAGTCAAAAGAGTGAAGCTCGTAGTGGCGTTGGGCGGCTGTGTGCAGCAGCACCACAAGAGTAGTCATCTTCGGGGTGGGAGAGAAGGTCTGAAAGTAGTCAACTCCCTGCCGCTGACTGAAGACTCGAGCCACGTAACGCGCCTTGAAGACAGGCGGAGAGGCCGGCGGCCGCTTCACCCTGAAAATCCACATGCCACTGACGATGTTCGCCCCAGGTGTGGGAACCTCGTCTACGTAGGTGCCTGTGGACTTCCAGGAAGCCATCTCCTGGGTGAAGGTGTGGGAGGCCTGAGCCGACGTAGTACCTGAGAGAGCAGACTCACCAGCACTTGGGGCGGCAGACGCACTGGCACGTGGGGAAGCAGACGCACTAGCACCTAGAGCAGCAGCCTCACCAGCACCTAGAGCAGCAGCCTCAATGCCTGGGTTAGGCGGTACATACAGGTAACAGTCACTAGCAACACTAGTATCAATAGCATACATGGCAGCAAGGATAGCATCAAAGTCAAGATCAAAGATAGCAAACCCGGCCTTAGCCAGATCTCCCCAGCGAGGGATCTCTGACGCCTAAGGGAACTGGCGATGCCACGCGTCCAGCAGGCGACCAAAGCAGCGCTGGGTGGAGTGCGGGCCTCCGCACTGCTCACCAGTGCGGTCACCGGTACGGAGAACGTAAGAGCAGGGACCAAAACCCCCACCGTGCTGGCGCGCAGTGTACCACTCACGAAGCTGCTAAGGGGACAGTGTCACACCACTCCGTTGCTGCTGCTGGCGCTGACCACCACCGGCGCCACTCTTCTGCGGAGAGTCGCGACTCGCTCCACCACCGCCGCCTCTGCCGCCTCCGCCGCCTCCGCCACCTCCGCCACCTCCGTCGCCTCCTCCACCTCCGCCTCCTCCACTACCTCCGCCGCCTCCACTCCCTCCGCCACCTCCACCGCCTCCACCGCCTCCACTGCTGCCGCCACCGCCGCCACCCCAGGCACCACTCCCACCACCACCCCCACTCCCTCCACTGCCTCCACCACCACCTCCACCGCCCCCTTCAGCCCCTCCAGTGCCCTTGCCCCCCTTGCCCTTGCCGGTGCGGCGTCTCCCGCTTGGGGCAGACGCAGCGCCAACCGATTCGAAACCAACGAGGCCGGCCGCAGCAGCAGAGGCATTAGAGGGCAAGAGGAGGGAGTGAGAACACCCCTCAAAGACGGGGGTGCGAGGGTCACCACAAGAGGCTCCTACAGCAACTATGCTCTTCTCTATCGCTAGGAGGGCCTTCTCGAGGAGGTCAACGGTGAGAGTGGTGGGGCAAACAGAGAAGAAGTGGTCCTTCACTACCCGAAGAGAGTCACGGAGCCGGGTGACTATGTAGTAGAGGGCGATGTACATGGGGGGGGGATTCTTGGCGCAGAATTCAGCATGAAGCGCAGTGCGGTAGCGAGTGTCACTAGTGCGGAGGTGCGTAATGAGGTCAGCGATAGTGGGAAAGGTAGCAAGGTCAGGGAAGAGGTACGGTAGCATGAGGCAGCTCAGTGCAGCAGTGGCAGGGGAAGAGTAGCGTGCAACTACATTGTCGTACAAGGTCTGAACACTCTTGTACTGGCTAAATTGTGCACGCTTAGTGGTTGGTAAGTGGCGGCGCACAGCAAGGCGAGCAGCAGCATCACGTGTGGCCCACTGTGAGCGGACAGTGGCATCAGCATCAGCAGCAGGGGCAGGGGAGGCACCAGAAGTGAGGTCAAACAGGGAGAGGCCGTCTGCCCTATCGCACTGCAGGAAAAGTTGCAGATCATCTACCCAGACCTCAAAGTCCACTGCCCGACCCTCAGCGTCAAAGGTGAGAACGCTAGGGGAGGCCATTACAGCAGTAGGCAGGCAGTGAGTACAGTAGGGCAGGGCAGTGGAGTGGCAGAGACTATGCTCTTACCAGGCAAGTGGGGCGATCGGGCTGCTCGGTGGCTCGGCTGCACGGTGCTGGGCGACTCGGCTGTTGGGCGGCTTGGCTGCTGGGCAGCTCGGCTGCACGGTGCTGGGCGGCTCGGCTGTCGGGCGGCTCGGCTGCTGGGCGGCTCGGTTGCTGGGCGGCTCGGTTGCTGGGCGGCTCGGCTGCTGGGGGGCTCGGCTGCTGGGTGGCTCGGCGGTCGGGTGGCTCGGTTGCTGGGCGGCTCGGCGGTCGGGCGGCTCAGCTGGCCGGCGGTTCGGCTGGTGGGCGCTCCGGGCGTTGGGCACAGGTGGTGGCGAGGCCGTAGGTGGCGGCGGGGCCTTAGGTGGCGGCGGGCCGCAAGGGTGGGCGGTGCCGCAGTGGGCGGCGGGGCCACAGTGGGCGACGGGGCCGCAAGGGTGGGCGGGGCCGCAGGTGGCGACGTGGCCGCAGTGGGCAATGGGGCCGCAAGGGTGGGCGGGGCCGCAGGTGGCGACGTGGTCGCAGTGGGCGTCTGGGCCGGAGGAGGCGACGGGGCCGTATAGGGGCCGTTGAGGGGCCGTAAAGGGGCCGTAGCAGGGCCATAAAGGGGCCGTAGCAGGGCCGTAGCGGGGCCGTTGAGGGGCCTGGGCAGGGCCGCGGAGGGGCCTAGGCAGGGCCGCAAAGGGGCCGTAAGGGGCCAGAGAGGGCTGCGAAGGGGGCCTAGGCGGGGCCGCGAAGTGGCCGGAAGGGGCCGTAAGAGGCCAGACGGGGCCTAAGCGGGGCCGCGGAGGGGCCGTAAGGGGCCTTGGTGAGGCCGTAAGGGGCACGACAGGGCCGCGGAGGGGCCTAAGCGGGGCCGCAACGAGGCCGTAAGGGGCCAAAGCGGGGCTGCTACGGGGCCGTAAGGGGCCTAAGCGGGGCCGCGACGGGGCTATGAGGGTCCTAAGCGGGGCTGCGACGGGGTCGTAAGGGGCCTAAGCGGGGCCGCGGCGGGGTCGTTAGGGGCCAGACGGGGCCGTAGAAGGCCGCACGAGGGGCCGTAAGGGCGGCCAACGGGGGCCACTAAGGCGGCTCGAGGCGCTACTCGGGTTAGGAGCGAAGCGCGCTCCGGGGAGGGAAGAAAGAAAAGGTTTGTGGTGGGCCCTAGGCAGTATTCCCACTCGGGAACCTGCTCGATACCATGACGAGAAGTGAGAATGGATGAATGAACTATGAAACAGTTGGGTACAAGTACTAACCCTAATTAGGTTGTACCCCTTATGGGCTACCCCACTACAGCGTACACAAACGTATAAGCTATAATGTTCTGACACTATACACACTGACTACTGCGCCTCCTCAGGTAGGTGCGTCTGCGTCTCCATTAGGTCAGCTAGCGGCCCCCTACTCTTGTCGCGCCCTGTCCCACCAGACGCTCCTCTGGCACCACCACCTAGGTCACCCCTCCGTTTCACGCCTCCGTGGCATGCACTCCCGTCTCCTTGTCTCTGGCCTTCCCAGGTCTTTGCCTCCCCTCCCACCCTCGCCTGCCCCTCCCTACCTTCCCTGTGTCGAGGGGCGGCAGCGTCCCGCTCCTCACTCCTCCTCGTTCCCCCCGACAACTGCTCCCCTGCAAACTCTCCACCTGGACGTGTGGGGCCCAGCCCGCGTCAATGGACAGGACCACGAGCGGTACTTTCTGCTGGTTGTCGACGACTACACGCGTTGCACCTCGGTCTTCCCATTGTGCCGCAATTGGAGGTCCCTGATGTTCTGATCTCTTGGACCCTCGCTGTTCGTCTCCAGCTCCGCGAGCGGTTCGACGGACCTTCCCGTCCTGCGTCTGCACTTTGACAGAGGTGGTGAGTTTTCCTCCGACCTCTTGAGGGACTTGTGTTGTGGGGAGGGCATTCGCTAGACGTTCACACTTCCGGCCTCTTTGCAGCAGAATGGGGTCGCTGAGTGCCGCATTGGCTAAGTCATGGAGGTTGATCGTACCTCCATGATCCATGCGGCTGCCCCCCATTTTCTATGGTCGTTTGCGGCCCGCTACGCTGCGCATCAATTCAACCTCTGGCCCCATGTCTCCTTGCCGGAGACCTCGCCGACACTGTGTTGGACGGGAGAGATTGGTGATGCATCAATGTTTTGGGTCTGGGGATGTCGTGCTTTTGTCCGCGATACTTCCGCGGACAAGCTCTCCTCCCGCCCATCTCGCGCCGTGTCCTGCCCTCTCGGGACGTTACGTTTGATGAGTCGGTTCCCTTTACCGTCTCTTCCCCTACCGCACTGCCCCTCTCCCTCCCTCGCCGCTCTTCCTTGCACCAGGTCCTCCTTTGGTAGACCCCTTCCCCCCTCAGGGTCTTGCTCCCTCAAGTGTGTCCCAATAGACCCCGTCAAGCCTGTCGAGGTGGCTGTTGATTCTAGTGCTGCTCGGGGTACTGCGTATGGGGGTGTTGAGCTTGCAGGTGTGGGGCCTGGGGGTGCTGGACTTGAGTGGGTGGAGCCTGGGGGTGTGAGCTTGAGCGTGCTGAGCCTGGGGTTGCTGGGCCTGAGTGTGTGGAGCCTGGGGGTGCTGAGCTTGAGCGTGCGGAGCTTTGGGGTGCTGAGCCTGGGGCTGCTAAGTCTGAGGGTACGGAGCCTGGGGGTGCTGAGCCTGAGCGTGCGGAGCTTGGGGGTGCTGAGCCTGAGCGTGCGGAGCTTGGGGGTGCTGAGCGTGAGAGTGTTGAGCCTGGGGTTGCTGTGCCTGGGGGTGCTGAGCCCGAGCGTGCTGAGCCTGGAGGTCCTACGGGTGTCTTGGCTCGGCGGGAGCCCCTCTCTCCACTGCAGCTACGCGAGTTGCTCGGCGCTGGAGCCTCCGGAGTGGTGCTGCTGGAGCTGACGGGCCTGCCGCTAGAGGCCCTGGAGTTGGAGGTGCTACGGGTACTAGAGCAACTGGAGCTGGAGGTGCTGCTGGAGCTGGAGGTGTTGTTGGAGCTAGAGGTGCTGCTGGAGCTGAAGCTGCTGGAGGTGCTGGAGCCTCTTGTCCCGGAGGTGCTCGTAGTGGAGGTACTCGAGCTGGAGGTGATGCGGGAGTTGGAGTTGGAGCCGCTGGAGCTGGAGCTGCTGGAGGTACTGGAGATGCTGGAGCTGGTAGTGCTGCAGGTGCTGGAGCTAGAGACCCTGGAGCGGGAGGTGCTGGCTCTGGGGGCGTGCCGCTGCTGCTGGTTCTAGAGGCGCTGTGCGGCAGCGACCGTACTTTGTTCCTCTTCTTTAACAGGTTCTTGATGTCCCGCCTTCTATTGGCCTTACCCCTCCCGTACTGTGTCCACAGCCAGACCAGTCCCATCCGCAGTTACAGCCAGCCTCCCCATTGCCTGCTCCTGCTCCCTACACAGAGCAGCCGTGAGGTCTAATAGAGCATCGTGAGCCTGCGTCTCGTCCTGCGTCGCATGTCCGCGCTGTGCGTACTGGTCATCGTGTTCCCCGTAAGTGTCCTCCTCCTATCTCCGGCACGCACCAGATGGCACTTCGTCCTTCTTTTGTTCCACTGCGTGTCCCTCTGCCTTCTCCTCCTGCGTCCTCTCTTGCTGACGGTCTGGACCCGGAGTCTGACTTACTTCGTGCTGCCAGCCCTACTGTCAGACGTCTGCTCACTGCTGTTGTCACTAACCCTTCCTTTGAGTCTACAGCTGCGTCTGCCTTAGTTGCTGAGCTTGTCGACTTTGCTGCCCGCTGTTGTCTCGACTACGCTGTTAGTCTTGTTGCTAAGTCTGAGCCTGTTTGTCCTCTGTCCATTGGGGGTGAGTCTGCTCTTGGAACGAACGTCGTTGAGGATAGGGAGGAGGTCTTTGAGCTGTACCTCATCTCGTGTCCATGCTGATTGCACCTGAGGGAGACCCGGATGCACCAGACATCCCGACCCCGCGCTCTTACGCAGAGGCGATAGAGGGTCCCTATTCCTCTCAGTGGAAGTCAGCCATGGACGTAGAGATGGCATCCTGGATGTCCACAGGCACCTACGTCGACGAGGTTTCCCCACCTGGGGCGAACATTGTCAGTGGCATGTGGATTTTCAGGGGGAAGGGGCCACCGGGTTCTCCGCTAATCTTCAAGGCTCGTTTGCACGACACTTCTGTTAGCGACATGGAGTTGACTTCTTCCAGACCTTCTCCCCTACCCCGGAGATGACCACTCTTCGGGTGCTGCTGCACGTCGCTGCTCAACGTGACTACGAGCTTCACTCTCTTGGCTGCGCTGGCCACCTGGCTTCAATGGGTCGTTTCCTGCAGGTACCCAGCGGAGCCTCCGGCGGCCAGTCTACGGTCTCTGCCAGGCGCCTCACAAGTGGCACGAAACACTGAGGACGACGCTTGCGGCTCATGGGTTTGCTCCTTTGAATGCTAACACTGAGGCACTCGCCCACGCGAATTTGGAGCCGCAGAAGAGACACACGTGCACAGACCTGGGAGAACTGCGCAGCTATCTTGGCTTGCAGATCACATGGGACAGTGCACGGTGCACCATTACCCTGACTCAGTCACACATGGTGCACCAGGTCCTTCAGCGCTTCGATTTCTAGTACTCCTCACCACAGGCCACTCCTCTGCCTACCGGTCACTCACTCTCGGTTGTGCCTTCGGATGAGTCTGTAGAGCCGAGTGGCCCGTATCCAGAGCTTGTTGGCTGCCTCATGTGCCTGATGACCTGCAATAGACCTGACCTTGCTTCACTTTTTAGCATCCTGGCACGCTACATTGCACCCAGGAGACATTGACCAAAGCACAGGGAGGCCGCAAAGAGGGTGTTGCGCTACTTGTGTAGTACGTTGGGTATGGGGCTCATGCTTGGAGGATGGGCTGGAGTTGTCCTCACTGATCATGCAGACGCTTCTTGGGTTGACAACTTGGCTACGCAGCGGTTGTCACAGGGTTAAACCTTGAGCCTTGGCTCCGGCTCTGTCTCGTGGCAGTCCACCCGCTTGTTGTCTGTTCTGAGCTCTAGTTGTGAGGCTGAGATCTACGCAGGGGCCATGGCTACAAAGGAATTACGCTGGCTCACCTACCTGCTGACCGGCTTGGGTGAGCCGCCTTTTTCTCCTCCAGTTTTGTACGTCAACAACAAGGCCATAATTGCCTTGTGTCAGGAGGACAGACTAGAGCACAGTACGAAGCACATAGCTCTGCGTTACTTCTTTGCTCGAGAGTTGCAGCAGCGTGGACAGCTTCGTCTTGCTTACGTGGCCTCTCGAGCAATCACTACTGATACCTTTACCAAGGCACTTCAGCCTTGTGATCATCAGTGTTTGTGTACTGTTCTAGGCCTTGTGCCTACTTGGCCTCACTTGCTTATTTCTTGACTTTACTTGTACTGTGATCTATATACATATACCTGCATGGTTACTCTTGCTAGGTTTTGATCACTGTATTGCTTGTTATGCTTTATTCTGTACAACTCTGCATGTGAACTGGCCTTGTGGCCATTTGCTTGTGCTCAGAGTGTGTGGTGACCTTATGATCCACCCTGAGCTTGTTTTGCTTTTGTTGACTGGTTTTGTGACCTCTTGTTCTCCCCTACTTGTCCTATGGGGGTGTGGCAAACTATACGCGCTGCTTGTTGTGTAGGTTGTAGTAGGGTAGCCAATATGGGGGACAACACAATTAGGGTTTACTACTTGTACTCTTGCATGCTGATAGTTCACACATTCTCGTTCGTGCTTCCGACAAGGAGATATCTTCAATTAGGGTGTTTTTTACAGATGGGTGCTCGTGATTATAAAATACCTTAGTGCGTGTATGAGTTAAGACATTGTTTCGTAAACAGACAAGGGTTTAGGGGTTATCTTAAAAATAAGGGGTATCTACTAAACGGGACTTTGTGCATCAAGGGGGGAACATTCATACACGAATCAATTTCCACTTCTACCTAGTCACCCTTGGTAACACCTTCCGCATCTGCATTAGCAGATGCAGGCTCCTACACTCCCAAGTATTGCATTCGCCAATCATGCTTGGCCGTATGCCTGGGCTCGATCATCTGGTCAGCCTCGGCCACCGCTCCGCGGTAGTTGGGGGTCTCTTGATACAGCACCTCCGGCCCAGTTGCCACGCCGACCTCTTTGACGCCCTCCACCTGCAGCTGCTCCTCCTCCTCCCCCCCTCCGGAGCCTGCCCAAGTAGGCGAGTTTTGTCGTTTGTGCTTCCCCCGAGACACATGTAAGACATCACCATGTGGTTCTTAATCTTGTCGAGCTTGCTTGAGATACCTCAGTGTCAGAATGCGTCAATCATCACCTCTGTTGGGACTTGATCTTACGCCTCCCCAATTCACTACAGCACCACGTAATGCGGAGGCCTTCCCAGGTTCCCTTCAGAGGGGTGAGAGGCAGGGGCAAGGGTACGTTAGGTACCGTTCATGGTTATGGCATGGAACGTATACTCACCGAGTTTCGTCTTCAAATGCATGCCTTCATGCATGAACCACCTGGCATAGCGTGCTCGCATTGCGGCCTTGAAGCACCGGTTCATGGAGACGGTCACGGGTTGGATTTGACTGGTGCAGCCCACAGGGATTACGGCAGGGGTGATGCTGAGCGTGTCAAGCTATATTTGTTATAACTAATAATTTTTAGTCTAGGTGGTGTACATATATTCTTTGTCATTCCCAAGTTTTTCATTACGCACTTTACTCTTCAACATGGTATAGAGCTCGTGCTCCATTCTGATGGGCCCACCGCCCCGTGCCCCGCCCTAGCCCACGTGTTGATCGTTCCTTGTAGCGTCCCACCCGTATTACCCTGCCCGTGTGTCCCACTTGCTGTGGAGAATAGAACGAGAATGGATTGAACTATGAATGAAGTGAGTACAAATAGGAAACCCTAGATGGGTTGTACCCCCTATGGGATACCCCACTACAGCCTACACAATAGTAAAAGCTATATATGTGTTCTGACACACCCCCATAGGCAAAGTGGGGGAGAACAAGGGGTCACAAGACCAGTCAAGCAAGGCAAAGCAAAGCTCAGGGTGGATCACAAAGTCACCACACAGTCCGAGCACAAGAGCAAGGCTAAAGGCCAGTTCACATGCAAGAGTACAGACATATATATAAAGCTAGACAAGCAAGAGCAGGTATATATATGTCAAAGTACAAGTAAAGTCAAGAGGAGAGCAAGTGAGGCAAGACAGGCACAAGACCCAGCTGGGTGCAGAAGCGCTGATGGTCACAAGGCGCGAGTGCCTTGGTGAACACGTCAGCAGTGTTGGCCTCAGAGGCCACGTACGCAAGCCGCAACTGTCCACGCTGCTGTAGCTCACAAGCAAGGAAGTAGCGAAGAGCAATGTGCTTCGTTCTGTGCTCCAGTCTCTGCTCTCGACACAAGGCCAGCATGGCCTTGCTGTCTACGTACAGCACTGGAGGAGAACGAGGCGGCTCTCCAAGGTCGGTCAGCAGGTAGGTGAGCCAGCGAAGCTCCTGTGCAGCCATGGCCCCTGCGTAGATCTCAGCCTCACAACAGGAGCTGAGAACTGAAGACGAACGAGTAGCCCGCCACGAGACAGAGCCGGAACCAAGGCTGAAGGTGTAACCCTGTGCCGACCGCTGCGTAGCCTGGTCGTAAGCCCAAGAAGCGTCCGCGTGACCTGTAAGGACCACTGGACTCCGCCCTCCAAGCACTAGCCCCATGCCCGACGTACTGCACAGGTAGCGCAATACCCTCTTCGCTGCAGCCATGTGCTCTGGTCGGTGTCTCCCAGGAGCAACATAGCGGGCAAGAATGCTAAGAGGGTATGCAAGGTCGGGTCGTGTGCAGGTCATCAGGTGTATGAGGCAGCCAACAAGCTCTGGGTACGGGCCACTCGACTCTACGGACTCATCTGAAGGCAGAGCTGAGAGCAAGTGGCGGGTAGACAGAGGAGTGGCCTGAGGCGAGGAGTACGTGAAGCCGAAGCGCTAAAGGACCTGCTACACCATGTGTGACTGAGTCAAGGTTATGGTGCGGCCTGCTCTGTCCCGAGTGATCTGCAAGCCAAGATAGCTGCGCAGTTCACCCAGGTCTGTGCACGTGTGTCTCTTCAGCAGCTCGGACTTCACGTAGGCGAGTCCAGCAGTGTCCGCTGTGGCAAAGACCAAGTCGTCGACGTACACGAGGATGTAGAACGGCGGCAGTGATGTGTCGGTGCGCAGAAACAGCGACGGGTCGGCAGTAGAAGGAGCAAACCCAAGAGCCGCAAGCGTAGTCCTCAGTGTGTCGTGCCACTCACGCGGTGCCAGGCGGAGACCGTAGACTGGCCGCCGGAGGCTCCACTGGCTGCCAGGAGGGAAAGTCCCAGTGAAGCCAGGTGGACGGCGCAGCCAGATCTCCTCGTGCAGGCTACCCTGCAAGAACGCAGTGCTGAAGTCGAGAGAGTGAAGCTCGTAGTCGCGCTGAGCGGCTATGTGTAGCAGCACCCGAAGAGTGGTCATCTTCGGGGTGGGAGAGAAGGTCTGAAAGTAGTCAACTCTCTGCCGCTGACTGAAGCCACGAGCGACGTACCGCGCCTTGAAGACAGGTGGAGAGCCCGGCGGCCGCTTCACCGTGAAGATCCACATGCCACTGACGATGTTCACCCCAGGAGGGGGAACCGCGTCAACGTAGGTGCCTGTGGACTTCCAGGAAGCCATCTCTGCATCCATAGCTGCCTGCCACTGAGAGGAGTAGGGACCCTCTACGGCCTCCGCGTAAGAGCGCGGAGTCGGGATGTCTAGTGCATCCGGGTCTCCCTTAGGAGCAAGCAGTACAGACGCGAGATGAGGTGAAGCAGCAGCCAAACATTGTAACTCCTCCTGCCTGTCCTCTAGGACGTCCGTGCCAAGAGCACACTCACCCCCGACGGACGGAAGACAGACAGACGCAGACTCAGCAACAAGACTAGCAGCGTAGTCTAGACGACAGCGAGCAGCAAAGTCGACAAGCTCAGCGACAAGAGCAGACGCAGCAGTGGACTCAAAAGAGGGGTCAGTGACGACAGTAGCAAGCAGACGCGTGACAGTAGGACTGGCAGCACGAAGGGAGTCCGACTCTGGGTCGGCAAGCGCAGGAAGAGAGGACTCAGGAGGAGAAGGCAAAGGGGCACGCAGAGGAGCAGTGGACGGACGCAGAGACATCCGGTGCGTGCCAGGGACAGGAGGAGGACACTGACGCGAACCGCGACCACTAGCGCGAGCAGCACGAACAGGCGACGCGGGAGGAGATGCAGACTCACGACGCTCAGCAAGACCTCCAGTAGGACCAGTATAAGGAGAGGGAGCAGGCAGTGGGGAGGAAGGCTCCAACAGTGACTGCGAGTGGACAGGCTGTGGACACGCTACCGGAGGAGAAAGACTAAGAACCTGCTGCAGGAGCGGAACGAAGTACGGCCGAGGCCGCGCAGCAGCTCCAGACTCAGCAGGGACAGCACCAGCACCCTCAGCGACAGCACCAGCGCCACCAGCACCTCCAACGGCAGGACCTCCAGCAGCACCAGCAGCAGAGCCACCACCAAGACAGACAGCAGTAGTCTCAGCACCAACACCTTCAGCAGCTCCAGCTCCAGTAGGACCCGTAGGCCCAGCAGCTCCGGGACCGGCGGCACCAGCACCCTCGACGGTCGAAGAAGCTCCAGCTCCGGCAGTACGCCTCCAGCGGCGAGCAAACCACTCTCGCAGCTCTTGTGGAGAGAGGGGCTCCCGCCGAGACGCAGCACCAGGAGAAACCCCAGGCTCAGCAGCTCCAGAAGCAGCACCCCGAGGGTCAGAAGCGCCAGACTCAGCACCCCCAGGCTCAGCAGCTCTAGACGCTGAACCCCCAGGCTCAGCAGCTCCAAACTCAGCACCCCCAGACGCAGCACCCCCTAGCTCAGCAGCTCCAGGCACAGCATCCCCCGACTCAGCACCCCCAGGCTCAGCACCCCCAGTGGCAGCACCTCCAGGCTCAGCACCCCCAGTGGCAGCACCTCCAGGCTCGGCACCCCCGCGAACAGCACCCCCAGAGTCAGCTCCCCCAGGCTGAGCACCCGCAGCAGCACCAGAGTCACCAGTAACCTCGACCGGATCAATAGCGTCTACCTGGGACACACCTGAGGGGGCAGGAACCTGAGGGGGGAGGGGGTCTACCGGGGGGGGAACCGGCACAAGGAAGTCCGGCGGCGGGGGGAGGGAAGGAGTGCGGTAGGGGAAGAGGCGGTAGAAGGGGACAGACTCGTCGAACGTGACGTCCTGGGAGGATAGAACACGACGGGAGGAGGGGTGGTAGAACTGCCACCCTAGAGCGTCAGGGGGGAAGCCAAGGAAGACACAGGGAGCAGCACGAGGGGACAGCTTGTCCGCAGACAAGTCGCGGACAAACGCCCGAGATCCCCAGACACGGAACGCAGACGCATCGCCAACCTTTCCCGTCCACAGCAAGACTGGGGACATCGCAGGCCGAGAGACCCTAGGGTGAAGGTTGAGCTGATGCGTCGCGTACCGCACCGCAAACGGCCACAGAAAATGGGGGGCAGCCACATGCATCATGGACGTACGAGCGACATCCATAACCATGCCAATGCGGCGCTCAGCAATCCCATTTTGCTGTGGAGAGTCCGGAAGCGTAAAGGTCTGGCGGATCTTCCGTGCACGACAGTAGTCTCGCAGAAGGCGAGAGGAGAACTCCCCGCCTCGGTCAGAGTGCAGACGCAAAACAGGAAAGTCCGAGCCGAAGCTCCTCCTGAGCTGGAGACGAGCCTCGCGGATCCAGTCGATCAGCACCTCAGTGACAGCACCCTTGCTGCGCAAGGGGAAGACTGTGGTGTAACGCGAGTAGTCGTCAACCACCAACAGGAAGTAGCGCTCGTGACCCTGCCCACGGACGGGGGCTGGGCCCCACACATCCATGTGAAGTGTCTGCAGAGGAGCCTCCGTCGAGGGGAACTGGGAGGAGTGAGGAGCAGCCTGGAGGCGCCCTTCGACACAGGGGACACAGGAAGGTCCTGGTCCCGAAGGGAGGGGAGGGAGAGACCGAGGAAGACCTGAGACAAGGACACGGGAAGCCATGCCCCGAAGGCGGGATAGGGAGGGGTGGCCAAGACGGTGGTGCCACAGGAGAGTCTCGTGAGACAGGAGGCGACACGAGCAGGGGGCAGACTCAGGGCCAGACCGGGACGCAGCAGCAAACACTTGACCTGACGCAGCTACCTGACCAGACGCAGGGATTGGAGGAGACTCAGTGGTCAGGGTGTAGAGGCTCGACCCCGGCCGACGCGAGAACGTGGCCAGGTGCCGGCCTGTGCGTGCGTCCGTGCAGTGGGTCACCCGCTGACTCGCAGGAGTGAACTGGTGAACCCCCGCATCCTGTAGGTCCGCACCACTCACCAAGTTCGTCGAGAACGAGGGAAGGTACAGACCAGACAGGGTGCCCGAGGGGGCAGCCGGACACGGGAGGACAGTGGAAAAGTGAGAGAGGACAGGACCCCCATAGGGGTCAGCAAGGGAGACGGCAACCGGCCGGCCAAGCGGCGTGAGGGTGGTGCGGTCTCGAAAGAAGGAGCGAGAAGCCCCGTAGTCAAGTGTGAAAGTGAGGGAGGACGAAGGCGACGCAGTACCTTAGAGCGCAATCTCACCAGTACTTGAGAGCGCAGACGCACTGGCACCTAGAGCAGCAGCCTCACAAGCACCTAGCGCAGCAGTACCAATGCCCGGGTCGGGCGGGAAACACCGGTAACAATCACCCTCCTCACTAATAGTCACAGCATACATAGCAGCAATGATAGCATCAAAGTCAAGATCAAAGATCACTACACCAGCCCTAAGAAGCTCATCCCAACGGGGAATCTCACTAGCCTCGGGGAACTGCTGACGCCAAGCGTCCGTCAGGCGGCCAAAGCAGCGCTGGGTGGGGTGGGCACCCCCACACTGCTCACCCGCGCGGTCGCCGGAACAAAGGACGTAGGCACACGGACCAGCACCCCCACCCCTCTGACGCCAAGCGTACCATTCACGGAGCTGCTGGGGTGGAGGGATGTCCCGCGAACGCTGCTGCTGCTGCTGCTGCTGGCGCTGACCACTACCACCGCCGCTCCGCTGCGAGGTACCACCCCGACCAGCTCCACCCCCTCCGCCACCACCGCCTCCTCCTCCGCCTCCTCCGCCGCCTCCACCTCCACCGCCGCCACCACCACCACCGCTGCCTCCACCACCGCCACCTCCGCCGCCGCTGCCACCACCACCACCACCCCCTCCACCACTCCCGCCGCCACCCCCACTCCCTCCGCCGCCTCCACCGCCTCCACCGCCACCTCCACCGCCCCCTCCAGCTCCACCCGCACCCTTGCCCCCCTTGCCCTTGCCAGAGCGGCGTCTCCCACTAGGGGCAGACGCCGCGCCGACCGACTCAAGACCAAGCAGGTCGGCAGCAGCAGCAGAGGCAACAGAGGGCAGCAGGGGGGAAGGAGAGCACCCCTCAAAAATAGGGGTGCGAGGGTCACCACGAGAAGCTCCTACAGCGACGATGCCCTTCTCCGCCGCTAGGAGGGCCTTCTCGAGGAGGTCGACAGTGAGGGTGGTGGGACAGACTGAGAGAAAGTGGTCCCTGACTACGCGAAGAGAGTCAGGGAGGCGAGCGACTACGTAGTAGAGAGTGATGTACATGGGGGGGGGGGTTCTTGGCGCAGAACTCAGCAGGAAGGGCGGCGCAGTAGCGAGTTACACTAGTGCGGAGGTGCGTAATGAGGTCAGCGACTGTGGGAAAGGCAGAGAGGTCAGGAAAGAGGTAGGGAAGCATGAGACGGCTCAGTGCAGCAGTGGCAGGGGAAGAGTAGCGCGCAACTACAGCGTCGTACAAGGTCTGAGCACTCTTGTACTGACTAAAGTGCGCGCGCTCAGAGGTAGGGAGGTGGCGACGCACAGCAAGACGTGCAGGAGCATCGCGGGTGGCCCACTGAGAGCGCACAGTGGGATCACCATCAGCAGCAGGGGCAGGAGAGGCGCCAGATGTGAGGTCAAAGAGAGAAAGGCCGTCTGCTCTATCGCACTGTATGAACAGCTGCAAGTCGTCGACCCAGACCTCAAAGTCAATGGCGCGACCCTCAGCGTCAAACGCTAGGACACTAGGGGTAGCCATGACAGAAGTAGACGGTCTCACCAGACAGGGCGGGTCGGGCAGCGCAGTAGCACAGCAGCACAGCAACTCAACCGGCTCAGCAGCAACAGCAGCTCCGCAGGACCAGCGGCTCGGCTCCGCAGGCGGTGCAGGCGGCTCGGGCGGCTCGAGCGGCTCGGGCTGTCAGCGGCACAGGCGGCTCGACTCCGCAGCTGGGCAGACGGCTCGGGCGGCTCAGGCTGCACGGCGGCAAACGGGCGGCGTGGGGGCCGGGACGGCGGCGCGCAGTAGGGACGGGCGGCTGGCGGGCGGCTGGGAGCGGGGCCGGGACTGGTGAGGGGCCAGGACGGGTGGCGTCCTGGCGCCTAGGGGCCGAGACGGGAGAGCGCGGCTGGGGCGGGCGCCACAGGGCGGCTTGGGGCCGGGTCGGGCGGCTCGCGGGCGGTGAGGGGCCGGGACGGGCGCTCGCGGGCGGCTAGGGGCCGGGACGGGCGCGCGCCGGTGGCTAGAGGCCTGGACGGGCGGCGCGTTGGCGGCTAGGGGCCGGGACGGGCGGCACGCGGGCGGCTAGGGGCCTGAACAGGCGGCGCGTGAGGGCTAGGGGCCGGGACGGGCGGCGCGCGGGCGGCTAGGGGCCTGAACGGGCGGCGCGCGGGCGGCTAGGGGCCTGAACGGGCGGCGCGCTGGCGGCTAGGGGCCTGAACGGGCGGCGCGCGAGCGGCTAGGGGCCGGGACAGACGGCGCGCGGGCGGCTAGGGGCCTGAACGGGCGGCGCGCGAGCGGCTAGAGGCCGGGACGGGCGGCGCGCGGGCGGCTAAGGGCCTGAAAGGGCGGCGCGCGGGCGGCTAGGGGCCTGAACGGGCAGCGCGCTGGCGGCTAGGGGCCTGAACGGGCGGCGCGCGAGCGGCTAGAGGCCGGGAAGGGCGGCGTGCGGGCGGCTAGGGGCCTGAACGGGCGCGCGCGGGCGGCTAAGGGCGGCGCACGGGCGTCTAGGGGGGGGCCGCAGGGCAGGCCGAAAGAACGAAAGAGAGGGCCCGGAGCGCGCTCCGGGCAGAAAAAAAATTAAGAGTGGTGGGCCCTACGCACAGTTCCGACGGGGGAACCTGCTCGATACCATGTGGAGAATAGAACGAGAATGGATTGAACTATGAATGAAGTGAGTACAAATAGGAAACCCTAGCTGGGTTGTACCCCCTATGGGATACCCCACTACAGCCTACACAATAGTATAAGCTATATATATGTTCTGACACTCGCCACTATCGACCCGCGCGCCCACCCGTTCCTTCCCCCACAAACGCGCTACCCGCATTGTCGCGCGCGCAGCGTGCAAGCACCCGCACGCGCAGCTCCACGCTCATGACGCGCCACATCCGTACGCGCGGCTCCTCGCGCAGTACGTACGCACAATTGTACGCGCATCTGCACGCGCAACCGTACGCACAGTGCGCGACCACGAAAATTGCCCCACCCGTTAGCCCATCCGTCACCCCATCTGTTACTCGCCGCCCCATCCGTAAGACGCCGCCCCGCCCGCTGCTAAAACCGCCACCCCACCTGCTGCCAAAAGCGCCGCCCCACCCGTTAACCGCCGCACCACTTGTAATTTGCTGCCCCACTCGCTGCCTTCCCCACTCGTGAGACGCCGCCCCACCCGCTGCCAAAACCGCCGCCCCACCATTAACCGCTGCCCCACTCATGATTTGCTGCCCCGCCTACTGTTACCCACCGCCCCACCCGCATTACACCGCCCCACAAACTGCCTCACCTGCCGGCTCACCAGTTAGGCGCCGCCCCACCTGCTGCTAGACGCTGCCCCAACATAAGCCGCCACCCCACGCACTGCCCCACCAGTTAGCCGGCGCCCCACAAGTTAGCTGTCGCCCCACCTGTACCCCGCCACCCCGCAAGCTGCCCCACCCACCGCCCCACCTGTTAGCCCCACCTGGAAACCCTAATCCGCCTCCCCACCCGCGACTTCACACGTACTCCTACCCGCTACCCCGGAACCGTTCAGTACCGCACTCAACCGTGCTAGACCACCCTTGACCGTACCCGTTCAGTCTAGCCGCACCAAAGTCCCTTGCTATGGCTAGTTTACGAGTTCTCACTTTTGATCAGGAGGGATGACCGGTCGATTTTCCTGGATGGCTTCGTAAGCTTACATTTTACCTAGGGACTAGGATTGAGAACGATGTGCGCCTATTGGAGCACGCCCCAGGCAAGCTTGTCGCCCCTTTGTTCCTTGACTCTGCTGCCGACTCGGCCTCCGTTTCTAGTGCAACAAAGGGGGCAAGAAGAGCGGTAAGATGGGAGGAGGTGGTGGTTGTGGTGGGGGTGACAGAGAGGGTAGCAGTGGAGGTGGTGGAGGGAGTGGTGGTGGAGGTGGCGGAGGGAGCAGTGGTGGAGGTGGCGGAAGGGGTGGGAGTGGTGGTGGAGGTGGAGGTGGAGGCGGTGGAGGAGGAGGTAGCGGAGCGGCCCAGCAGCAGTAGCCCCAACAGCAGCAGCCCCAGGAGTTCCCGTCCGTCCCGCAGTTCCCTCCTCGTTCGTCTCTACAGCCGGTTGCCATGGAGCCTAGGGGCGTTCTTGCAGGAGGTACTGGAGGCACCGGGGGTGTCGGTGGTCGACGTTCTCGTTCTAAGGGTGCTGGGGCTAAAGGCACTGGCATTGCGGTGCCTACGCCGCACCCTGTACATTTCCTGACCCGTGAGCAGTGTCTTCTCTGGTTGGAGAGGGAGGAGCGGGAGCGGTTTGAGAGAGCACGGCAGCAGCGCCAACAGAAGGAGCAGCTGCAGTTGCAGCAGGAGAGAGTAGACGGGGAACCACGACTGCAGCAGCAAGCGCAGTTGCAGCTGCAGCAGGAGAGAGTAGAGGAGGAGCCACGAATGTAGAAGCAGGTGCACTTGCAGCTGCAGCAGGAGAGAGTAGAGGAGGAGCCATGACTATAGCAGCAGGTGCAGTTGCAGCCGCAGCAGGAGAGGGCAGAGGAGGAGCCACACCCAAAGCCACAAGAGCAGCAGCAGGGGCAGGTGCAGCCGCAGCAGATGCCATAGGAGGCAGAGCAGCAACAATTGCGCGACCTGCCCGACCTAGAGCCTGCACGCTGGTTCGTGGTCCCCTACCATCCCCCCTTGTTCCCCCTGACAATTCCCTTTCCTTGTGGTCTCGTCATTCTCTTCTTAGTCGAGCTATGTACCCAGAGCTTCGTCCGTCCCGCTACCGAGCGGATGGCCCGTTTCACCTTGTTCTCTGCTCTCGTGTTCCACTTCCTTCGGTCCTTCCACAGCCTCCTAAGTCGCCCTTTACTATGTCTCTAGACCCATTCTCTGACTACCTCCGTGCTTCTCGTCCTGCTGTTCCCCGTTTTTTGTCCGCGTTGGTCACTCACCCCACTGCCCCCCCGCTGTCTGTCTCGGCTCTTGTTACTACTATCGTTGACTTTGCCTCGTCCTACTACCTTGACTAAGCCTCTCACTTGGTGAGTGGTCGTGCTCGTTCTCCGTCCACTAGGGTGTTCCCATCTTTCCCCTAGAGGTCCCAGAGGACAAGAAGTTCGAGCTTGGTTTCCTTTCGGTCGCTGTTCCCCGTCAATGAGCCATGCTCCTTACCCCTAAGGGGGATCCAGACGCCCTTGACATCCCCACCCTTTGCACGTACGCGGAGGCGGTCGCGGGATTTACGCCCCATATTGGATAGCACCTGATGAGGCAAAGATGGCGTCATATAGGTCCACATGTGCCTACGTCGACGAAGCCCCACCAACTGGGGCGAACGTTGTTAGTGGCATGTGGTCCTATAAGGTGAAGCGACCGCCTGGATCACCACCGGTGTTCAAGGCGCGCTACGTGGTGAGCTGCTTCAGTTAGCGAGAGGGGGCTCCCACCTCGAAGATGACCACTCTTCGGGTGTTGCAGCTCAGCGCGACTACGAGTCGCAATCCTTGGACTTCTCCACAATTTTTCTTTAGAGGATTCTGCACGAGCAGATGTGGCTACGTTGTCCGTCTGGCTTCACTCGCTCTTTCCCTCCTGGGACCCAGTGACAGCTGCGTCGACCGGTCTACAGTCCACGGTCTACGGACCGGTTTACGTTGACGACTTGGTCTTTGCCACTCCCGACTGCACAGCACTGACCTCGATGAAAGAGGAACTGTAGAGGAGACAAACTTGCACTGACCTTGGTGAGCTACAGTGCTACCTCGGCCTGCAGATCACCAGGGACAGGGCAGCTCGCACCATTACGCTAACGGTGTCACATCTGGTTGAGCAGATTCTCACGCGGTTTTGCTTCTCATTCTCCAAAGTATAGCTCACCCCTCTTAGTGTGGATCATGTGCTCACGGCTCCACATTCGGACGAGCTATTTGAGTCCAGTGATCCATATCCTGAGTTGATGGGTTGTCTTAAGTACCTGATGAGCTGTACTCGCCCAGACCTAGCTTTCCCTCTTAGCATCCTAGCACGCTTTGTTGAGCCTGGGAGACACCGATCTTCTCACTTGTCGGCTGCTAAGAGGGTGTTGAAGTATGTGGCGAGCACATCTAGCATGGGACTTATCCTTGGAGAGAAGCAGTCACTTACACTCACAGGTTTCTCAGACTCGTCCTACGCAGACTGTGGCCACATCTACAGATCTACTCAAGGTTACTGTTTAAGCCTTCCGACCAGAGCTCTCTTGTGGAGGTCGAATCCGGCATCGTCCGTCGCTAGCTCCAGCTGCGATAGGCTTGAAGCATGATATGGGTGATGTGGCCTCGGTAGGTATCAACACCAGCATAGCAAGCCTCATGTTATGGCCGCGCTTGGGGTTGAGATGGGGCAGCACCTCCTTGGTCAGCCATGTTTTCATTACATCCTCGTCCATCCACCCGTTATCCTATACGTGGACCACGACTCTTCCCAGGCATAGAGGGAGATGAAAGCATCATAGCCAACAAGCTGCGGAACATCACTCAAGAACTAATCTGTCAAACCCAGAGTGTTGCCGCTTACCTTTGATAACTTCTCACGTCGACACGTTCTTCATTTTGAACCAAACCCACGGGCGCAGCTTCTCCTCGGATGCCATGTACGCGAGCATTTCGGTGAGCCGCGTCTTCTCGTAGCCAGGGGTGCGGATTGGGACAAAGCTCGCGCTGATGGTCAAGGGTCCTCTCGGCCGGCATTTCCGTGAAGAGTGTTGGTGCAACCCTATTGTTTGCACTCGGCTTGTTGTTCGTATGCGTGCATGTATGTGTGTATGGAATGGTATGAGGGCATGGGATAATATGTATTTCATGCTTATAATTGTGTGTAAATGTTGAGTCATGATGTCGAGTGTGTGTGTCGAGTCAATAGCGAGTTATTGCTAGACGCGTGTTACGGGTCGCTTGTGTCTCGCGCGCGGTTTTTATTTTGTCGTGCGCGGTTTCTATTTTGTCCTGTGTTGAACGTTCGGCATGTCGCAGGTGTGTGCAGAGGACTCATCAAGAACTCAATGATGAGTTTGTGATGAAGAGCCCGAGCCTTGATGTCCAGCCTCAAGTGATTTCGAAGCTCGCCAAAAGGGTGCACCTCAAGATATTGAAGATAGTTACATTACTTTGTGTAGTGTAACATTTCACTTGGTGTAGGCCCTAGTGAAGGGTAGTTTCGAGACCCTTCGTGGTTGCGGACAGTGTGGCACTGCTCCACATCACTGTACCTCGGCTCTTGGGGTTTGTAGGAGCTGGGAGTCATTCCCAACTCGTAACTCTTCCTAACTCTTTCTATCTTGTGTTCTAAGACTATGTTGCTGCCATAGTGCCGTTCGTTCAAACCAACTCTGTGTCGTCATTTCTTAATGAAAATTTGCGATTTAAATTTCCTATAGTAGGCGACGTTAAGCCACTCTAGATCCAAGTTAAATGAAGTCATTTGGAGTTGTGAGCAGATCGCTATGAATGTTTGAAGCCGCTGTGCGGAAATCCGACTGTGCACTCTATCTTTCGTTTTAGGCACATTGGAGCCTAGTGTGACGATAACAAGTGGTATCAGAGCCCCTTGGAGCAGTTTCAACAATGGCTGGACCTGAACAAAGGGGTGGCTGAGGTGCTGGTGGCAGAGGAGAAGCCCAAGCTCAAGGCCAACCCCGTGATTCAACCACGGCGCCCGTGCAACCAAGTGTTGGCCCATCTAGGGATGAGCCTAGAGTGTTTGGCCTTGACAAGTTCAATGGTGACAGCTTTGCTGAGTGGTCCTTCAGAATGGAGAACATATTTGACCACTATGACCTGCTTGAGGTAATGGAAGGAATGGAGAAGTGTCCCGAGAACGACCCGGAGAAGAGCCCGTGGGTGCGGAAGAGCGCACAAGGCTATCTCCTACTTGGGAAGCGTTGGGGAGCAGCCAAATCCGTCACATCAAGCCTTTCCAGCGCGAACCAGAGAAGGGACCAAAGGCATGGGCTGCTCTCAAGGGTGTACACGCTCCTGCAACAGCGGCGGTAGCTGTGGTGTTGGAACGGCAAATGGCGACGTTACGAATTGAAGAGGATGAAGCGGTTGAAGAAGGGGTGCAGAAATTCTTCGACTTGTTGACGCGGCTTGAGGGAGCGGATTTGAACTATAGTGAGCTCCAAAAGAAGACCAAGTTGCTGGCCCTACTCCCTGAGTCATGGTCCTCGCTCATCATCAACCTGAATCGCGACTTGCCCCGCCTCTCGCTTAAAGACGTAAAGCGAGCTATCCTTCAAGAGGATTTCCGCTGCCGTGAGTTGGCGAGTGCGGATGGCGTTGGGGCAGCGAGCATCGGCCGTGGATATGGTCGAGGAAGAGGAAGAGGTCGAGGGGGAGGAAGGTTTGGTGGCAGCAACTTTGGCAGAGGCCGTGGGAGTGGCGGTTACGGCAACGACGACAAGAGCTACGGACGCAGTCGGTGCCGATTTGACGGTGAATGTCACTATTCATACAAGACCGGGCACATGTGGCGCGATTGCTTCAAACTCCCTGAAGGATGGACCCCTACTCAAGGCCAGGAGGGTAGAGGAGCAAGAGGAGGGAGAGGAAGAGGCGGTGGAGGCCGTGGCGGTCGCGGTGGCGGAGCTGCAAACATGAAGAGCGGAGACAACGACAAGGACCCGAGCGACGATCGGTACCCGGGTCTATTCTACTTCGTGTCGACGCAGGTACCCGCTGGTCCAGAGAAGGATGAAGGATTTGAGGAGCCAGCAGCTGTGGGGAAGGTAACCCTACACCTCTAGGACTATTCAGTGATCGATAGTGGCGCTACCTATAGCATGACACCTCGCCCAGACTTGCTCACCGAACTCGAACCGTCACCGGTGAAGCATGTCACATCGGCTTTGGGGCAGCGAGCGGAGGTGAAAGGCATGGGCAAGGCCATGTTCAAGGGTGCTGATGGGAAGATGGTCGGCCTCAAGAACGTGCTTTGGGTGCCCAGCCTTGCTGCGAACCTGATCTCTGTGCGGCCGTTGGCAAAGGCCGACATGGATACAAACTCGAAGGGAGCCAAGACCTACACCACAAGGCTTGGCGATCGAATTCTTTGGGACCTTCATGAGGACAGGGATGTCTACAACGAAATGTGGCAGATCCCATTGGTCCCAATGCCTAAGGAGAGGCAAGTGGCAGCAAGCATCAGCACCAAGGATGGAGCGGTTGGTAGCGACGATGGCGCGAACGGTCGCGCTAAGGAGAATGAGCTCAAGAAGAGTAAACCTGGAGGGACCAGCAAGATCAGTGAACCTAAGAAGAGGGGTGCAGCAACCAAGGAGCAGAAAAAGGGTGAGGAGAACCCTGAGGCAGCAGCGAAGGAGGACTACGGAGAGAGTATGTGGGGCGCTATTGCGAGCGCGGCATTCTCCAATCCAACTTCGGCTACGGGGGAGTGTCATTGGCTCTCCTTGCATCGACGCATGGGGCATGTGGTCCTGCCCATCTTGCAGCAGCTAGTGAAGAATGAGATGGTTGCTGGCATACGTGTGAAAGGGGAGCCCAATGAGGTACTTGGCTGCCCGACGTGCATGCAAGCCAAGTTCACCCGATTCCCGTTCTCTAGTTTGGAGGCGACGGCTAAGACACCGCTTGATGAGGTGGTGATGGACGTGGTGGGCCCCCTGAAGCTTGGAGCTGCTGGAGCTGAGTATTTTCTCACCATTGTCGACGTCTACACCCGCATAACTTGGGTGTATGTTCTGGCCAAGAAGAGCGACGTGGCTGAAACGTTGAAGACGGATTGGTTCCCGATGGTGGAGCGACAACAAGACCGTCTAGTCAAGTCAATACGCACCGATTGAGGAGGAGAGTTCTTGAGCAAGGAGTTTGGATTGTGGCTGAAGAAGAATGGTATTTGGCACTCCCTCACCATGCCATACTCCCCTGCAATGAACCGCATCGCCGAGCGAGCGAATTAGACGATTACGGAGACGGCACGCGGGTTGCTCATTGAAGCCGGGCTACCCGACTATTTCTGGCCTGATGCGGTGCGGAGCGCGTGTGTGGCCAAGAACAGAGTTTTGACTCATGTGGGAGCAGAAAAATGGGTGCCCTATGTGGAGTGGCTTGGAAGAAAGCCAAAGGTGGATATGCTTCGGGTGTTCGGGTGCATGTGCATGGCGCTCGAGCCTAAGCATCTTCGGCACAACAAGCTTGGTGCCAAGGCGACATGGGCTGTGCACTTGGGCATGGCTCAAAACAGCAAAGGGTGGCTTCTTTGGGACCCATTCACCAAGAAGTTCTTGGTGAGCAGGGACTGCAAGTTTATGGAGAACTTCATGTACAAGGATTGGAAGGCAGAGAATGAGGCGAAGATAGGCGTGCGGTTTGGAGAGGTGAAGAGTTCCGGCTTGGAGCACGTGGAGCTGCCTTTGGAGTCGAGCAGCGGCAGCACCACCACAAGGCAATCTTCCCTTGTGAATGGGAGGGAGGAGGCCAAGGATGTAGAGGAAAAAGAGGAGGAGGTGCAGCAAGTGAGCGAGCATGCACCGTCACTCCCTTCCCGTACTACGAGTGCTCCACGGATTTGAGCCACACCGCAGCAACGCCAAGGCCTTCAAGTACCTGCAGCTGAGGAGGAAGGAAGGGGGAAGAGGAGAGTTCAACCCCCTAATATGCTGACCTAATAGTGTTGGAGGGGATCGGTTTCACTCCCTCAACGGCCGATCACTCCTTGTTCATGCTTGGCGAGGGGTGTCAGAACATATAGCTTACTTGAGTCTGTAGGCTATGGTGGGGTATCCCATAAGGGGTACAACCCAATCAGGGTTTCCTATTTGTACTCACTTCGTTCATAGTCATTTCATTCTCGTTCACTTCTTCTCATGGTATCGAGCAGGTTCCCCTGTGGGAACGGTTCGTAGGGCCCACCACCACTACCTCTTAACTTTTTTCTGCCCGGAGCGCGCTCCGGGCCCTAGTACTTCTTTTTTTTTCGATCTGCCCTAGTGCTCTGACGGCCGCCCGCCCTAGCGCCCGAGCGCCGCCGCCCTTGCGCCCTGACAGCCTCCCGCCCTAGTGCCCTGACGGCCGCCCGCTCTAGCGCCCGAACGCCGCCCGCCCTAGCGCCCTGACGGCCGCCCGCCCTAGCGCCCTGACGGCCGCCCGCCCTAGCGCCCGAGCGCCGCCCGCCCTAGCGCCCGAGCGCCGCCCACCCTAGCGCCCTGACGGCCGCCCGCCCTAGCGCCCGTGCGCCGCTCGCCCTAGCGCCCTGACGGCCGCCCGCCCTAGCGCCGTATCGGCCGCCCGCCCTAGCACCCGAGCGCCGCCCGCCCAAGCGCCCGAGCGCAGCCCGCCCTAGCGCCCTGACGACCGCCCGCCCTAGCGCCCGTGCGCCGCTCGCCCTAGCGCCCGAGCGCCGCCCGCCCTTGCGCCCTGACGCCTGAGCCCCGCTCGCCCTAGCGCCCTGACGGCCGCCCGCCCTGACGCCTAAGCGCCGCCCGCCCTAGCGCTCTGACGGCCGCTCGCCCTGACGCCTGAGCGCCGCCCGTCGTCGCCCCAGCGCCCTAGCGCCCGACGCCCGCGAGCCGCCCGTCGCAGCCGCCCGTGAGCTGCCCGAACGCCGCCCGCCGAGCCGCCCGTGCACCCGCCCAGCGTGAGCCGCCCACGACCGCCCAGGCCGCCGTCCCTGAGCCGCCCGCGCCGCCGTTTCTGAGCCGCCTGTG
This sequence comes from Closterium sp. NIES-65, assembly GCA_948144175.1. Classification (NCBI taxonomy): domain Eukaryota; kingdom Viridiplantae; phylum Streptophyta; class Zygnematophyceae; order Desmidiales; family Closteriaceae; genus Closterium; species Closterium sp. NIES-65. The sequence goes on along the minus strand of CANXME010001388.1, from coordinate 301,030 downwards.
CAGCCGCCAGCGAGCCGCCAGCGAGCCGCCCGTCGCGACGCCCGCGCCGCACGAGCCGCCCGTACAGCCGAGCCGCCCCAACCGCCCGTGCAGCAGACCAGCCCGAGCCGCCCGAGCCGCCCGAGCCGCCCGCGCCGCCCCAGCAACCCGAGCCGCCCGAGCCGCCCGTGCCGCCCGAGCCGCCCGAGCCGCCCGCGCCGCCCCAGCAACCCGAGCCGCCCGAGCCGCCCGGGCAACCTGAGGAGCCGAGCTCCTGCTCCTGCGGGGCTGCTGCTGCTCCGAGGCGTGCGCAGCTGCTGTTCTGCCGAGTTGCTGCGCCGCTGTGCTACCCGACTCTTCGTGCCCGGTGAGACAATCAGCTGCTGCAATGGCCACCCCCAGTGTCCTGTCGTTTGACGCTGAGGGTCGCGCCATTGACTTTCCAGTCTGGATTGAGGACCTGCAGCTGTACTTACTGTGCGATGCGATCGATGAGGTTTCTCTCTTTGACTTTGTCTCTGGAGCTGTCCCTACCCCTCCTGCTGATGCTGACCCTGCAGTTCGCTCCAAGTGGGCCACACGCGATGCTGCTGCACGTCTTGCTGTGCGTCGCCACCTCCCTTCCTCCGAGCGTGCCCACTTTAGTCAGTGCAAGACCGCTCAGGCCTTGTACGACGCTGTAGTTGCACGCTACTCCTCCCCTTCCTCCGCTACGCTGAGCCGCCTCATGCTACCGTTTCTCTTCCCTGACCTCGCTGCCTTTCCCACTGTCGCTGACCTCGTTACCCACCTCCGCGCTAGTGACGCTCGCTACCGCGCTGCCCTTCCTGCTGAGTTCCGCGCCGCAAACCCTCCTCCCATGTACATCACTCTCTACTTTCTCGTCACCCGTCTCCCTGAGTCCCTTCGTGTCGTTAGGGACCAGTTTCTCTCTGTCTGTCCCACCACCCTCACTGTCGACCTCCTTGAGGAGTCCCTGCTAGCGGCTGAGAAGAGCATCGTCGCTGTAGGGGCCTCTCGGGGTGACCCTCGCACCCCCATCTTTGAGGGGTGTTCTCCTTCCCCCCTGCTGCCCTCTGTCGCCTCTGCCGCTGCGGCCGACCTCGCTGGTTTTGAGTCGGTCGGTGCGGCGTCTGCCCCCAGCGGTAGACGCCGCTCTGGCAAGGGCAAGGGGGGCAAGGGAGCGGGTGGAGCTAGAGGGGGCAGTGGCGGAGAAGGTGGGGGTGGCGGAGGGAGTGGGGGTGGCGGTGGAGGTGGTGGCGGGAGTGGAGGTACTGGTGGAGGCGGTGGAGGCGGAGGTGGCGGCGGAGGCGGTGGCGGAGGAGGCGGGGGCGAGGGTACCGGTGGGGGCAGTGGCGATGGAGACGGGGGTGGCGGTGGAGGCGGGGGTGGCGGTGGCGGCGGGGGTCGGAGTGGCTCGTCCCAGCGGAGCAGCTCTGGGGGTGGCCAGCGCCAGCAGCAGCAGCAGCAGCGCTCTCGCACCGTCCCCGCCCCTCAGCAGCTCCGTGAGTGGTACTTGCAGCGTCAGCGTGGTGGTGCGTTTGGTCCCTGCCCCTACGTTCTTCGCACCGGTGACCGTGCGGGGGAGAGGTGTGGAGGCACCCACACAGCCCGCCGCTGCTTTGGCCGCCTGACCGACGCCTGGCGTCAGCAGTTTCCGGAGGCCGCAAGGATCCCCCGCTGGGGGGAGCTGTCTAGGGCTGGTGTAGCCGTTTATGATCTTGACTTTGATGCTATTCTTTCTGCTATGTATGTTGTGACTGGTAGTGATGAGGATGACTGTTACCGGTGTTTCCCGCCCGACCCGGGCATTGGTACTTCTGTGTCAGGTGCTAGTGAGGCTGCTGCTCTAGGTGCCAGTGCGTCTGTGCTCTCAGGTACTGGTGAGTCTGCCCTCTCAGGTACTGTGTAGGCTTCGGCCTCTCACACCTTCACCCTTGACTCTGGAGCGTCTCGCTCCTTCTTTCGGGACCGCACCACTCTCACGCCGCTTAGTCGGCCGGTTGCGGTGTCCCTGGCGGACCCCTCTGGGGGGCCTGTCCTGTCTCGCTTCTCCACGGTCCTTCCGTGTCCGGCGGCCCCCTCTGGCACCCTGTCTGGTCTCTACCTCCCCTCGTTCTCGACGAACCTGGTGAGTGGTGCTGACCTACAGAATGCGGGTGTCCACCAGTTCACTCCTGCTCGTCAGCGCGTGACCCACTGCACGGAGGCTAGCACGGGACGCCACCTGGCTACGTTTACTCGTCAGCCAGGGTCGAGCCTGTACACACTGACCACTGCTTCTCCTCCAGGTGCTGAGTCTGGTAGGGTCCCTTCGTCTGGTCAGGTGTTTGCCGCAGCGTCCAGGTCTGGTCCTGAGTCTGCCCCCTGTTCGTGTCGTCGTCTGTCTCACGAGACCCTCCTCTGGCACCACCGCCTTGGTCACCCCTCTCTGCCTCGGCTCAGAGGCATGGCCTCCCGTCTTCTTGTGTCTGGTCTCCCCCGGTCTCTACCTCCCCTTCCTCAGGGCCCTGGCCCTGCCTGTGTCCCCTGTGTCGAGGGGCGCCAGTGTGCTGCCCCTCACTCCTCCCAGTTTCCTCCGACAGAGGCCCCGTTGCAGACGCTTCACATGGACGTGTGGGGCCCAGCCCGCGTCCGTGGACAGGGTCAGGAGCGCTACTTCCTGCTCGTTGTTGACGACTACTCGCGTTACACCACAGTCTTCCCCTTGCGCAGCAAGGGTGAGGTCACTGAGGTGCTGATCGACTGGATCCGCGCAGCTCGTCTTCAGCTCAGGCAGAGCTTTGGCTCCGACTTTCCTGTGTTGCGTCTGCACTCGGACAGAGGCGGAGAGTTCTCCTCTGGCCTTCTGCGTGCCTACTGTCGTGCGCGAGGCATCCGCCAGTCCTTCACGCTTCCGGACTCCCCGCAGCAAAATGGGATTGCTGAGCGCCGCATTGGCATGGTCATGGACGTCGCCCGTACGTCCATGATGCATGCGGCTGCCCCCCATTTTCTGTGGCCGTTTGCGGTCAGGTACGCAGCGCATCAGATCAACCTCCACCCCAGGGTCTCCAGGCCGGAGACCTCCCCAGCCCTGCTGTGGACGGGGAAGGTTGGCGATGCGTCGGCGTTCCGGGTCTGGGGATCTCGGGCGTTTGTCCGCGACTTGTCTGCGGACAAGCTGTCCCCTCGCGCTGCTCCCTGCGTCTTCCTGGGGTTTCCCCCCGACGCCCCTGGGTGGCAGTTCTACCACCCCACCTCTCGACGTGTTCTGTCCTCCCAGGACGTCACGTTCGACGAGTCGGTACCCTACTACCGCCTCTTCCCCTACCGCACTCCGTCCCTCCCCCCACCCCCGCTCTTCTTGGTACCAGGTCCCCCCCCGGTAGACCCCCTCCCCCCTCAGGGTCCTGCCCCTTCAGGTGTGTCCCAGGTAGACACGGTCGAGCCTGTCGAGGTCACTGGTGACTCTGGTGCTGCTGCGGGAGCTGAGCCTGGGGGTGCGGAGTCTGGGGGTGCTGAGCCTGGGGGTGTTGAGCCTGGAGGTGCCGAGCCTGGGGGTGCTGAGCCTGGGGGTGCTGAGCCTGGGGGTGCTGAGCCTGGGGGTGCTGAGCCTGGGGGTGCTGAGCCTGGGGGTGCTGAGCCTGGGGGTGCTGAGCCTGGGGGTGCTGTGCTTGGGGGTGCTTCGTCTCGCCGGGAGCCACTCTCCCCACAGGAGCTGCGTGAGTGGTTTGCCAGGCGCTGGAGGCGTGCTGCTGGTGCTGGTGGTTCTTCGGCTGCAGAGGGTACTGCTGCCGCGCGTCCCGGCGGTGCTCGTACTGTGGGTGCTGGAGCTGCTGGGTCTGAGGGTTCTCCTAGAGCTGGTGCTGCTGAGGGTGTTGGCGCTGTGCCTGCCGCTGGCGGTCCGACTGACAGTGCTCCCGGTGCTGCTGCTGGAGGTTCTGGTGCTGCTGGAGGTGCTACTGTAGTGGGTGCTCCTGTTGGGGGTACTGGTGCTGTTCCTGCTGTTTCTGGCGTCGCCGCGCGGCCCCGACCGTACTTCGTTCCGCTCCTGCAGCAGGTTCTTGGTCTTACACCTCCTCCTCCCTTAGAGGGTCCGCAGCCTGTCCGATCACAGCCACAGCTACAGCCTGCCTCCCCTTTGCCTGCTCCTTCTCCCTACGCTGGTCCGACTGGAGGTCTTACTGAGCGTCGTGAGCCTGCGTCTCGTCCTGCGTCGCCTGTTCGTACTAAGCGCGCTAGTGGTCGCGGGTCGCGTCAGCGTCCTCCTCCTGTCCCTGGCACGCACCGGATGTCACTGCGTCCGTCCACTGCTCCTCTGCGTGCCCCTTTGCCTTCTCCTCCTGCTTCCTCGCTTCCTGCTCTTGCCGACCCGGAGTCGGACTCTCTTCGTGCTGCCAGTCCTACTGTCACGCGTCTCCTTGCTACTGCTGTCACTGACCCTTCCTTCGAGTCGTCTGCTGCGTCTGCCCTTGTCACTGAGCTTGTCGACTTTGCTGCACGCTGTCGTCTGGACTACGCTGCCAGTCTTGTCGCTGAGTCTGAGTCTGCCTGTCCTCCGTCCGTCGGGGGTGAGTGTGCCCTCGGCACGGACGTCCTTGAGGACAGGCAGGAGGAGTTCCAGTGTCTGGCTGCCGCTTCACCTCATCTCGCGTCTGTACTGCTAGCCCCTGAGGGAGACCCGGATGCACAAGACATCCCGACTCCGCGCTCTTACGCGGAGGCGATAGAGGGTCCCTACTCCTCTCAGTGGCAGGCAGCTATGGATGCAGAGATGGCTTCCTAGAAGTCCACAGGCACCTACGTCGACGCTGTTCCCCCTCCTGGGGCGAACATCGTCAGTGGCATGTGGATTTTCAGGGTGAAGCGGCCGCCGGGTTCACCGCCTGTCTTCAAGGCGCGTTACGTGGCTCGTGGCTTCAGTCAGCGGCAGGGGGTTGACTACTTTCAGACCTTCTCCCCCACCCCGAAGATGACTACTCTTCGGGTTCTGCTGCACGTTGCTGCTCACCGTGACTACGAGCTGCACTCTCTCGACTTCAGCACAGCTTTCTTGCAGGGCAGTCTGCACGAGGAGATCTGGCTGCGTCGCCCACCTGGCTTCACTGGGTCTTTCCCTCCTGGTACCCAGTGGAGTCTCCGGCGTCCAGTCTACGGTCTCCGCCAGGCGCCACGTGAGTGGCACGACACACTGAGGACTACGCTCGCGGCACTTGGGTTTGCTCCGTCTACTGCCGACCCGTCGCTGTTTCTGCGCACCGACACCTCTCTGCCGCCGTTCTACATCCTCGTGTACGTCGACGACTTGGTCTTTGCCACAGCTGACACTGCTGGACTCGCCTACGTGAAGTCCGAGCTGCAGAAGAGACACACGTGCACTGACCTGGGTGAACTGCGTAGCTACCTTGGCTTGCAGATCACCCGGGACAGAGCGCGCCGCACCATTACCCTGACTCAGTCACACATGGTGCACCAGGTTCTTCAGCGCTTCGGCTTCACGTACTCCTCGCCTCAGGCCACTCCTCTGCCTACTCGCCACTCACTCTCAGCTCTGCCTTCGGATGAGTCCGTAGAGTCGAGTGGCGCGTACCCAGAGCTTGTTGGCTGCCTCATGTACCTGATGACCTGCACACAACCTGACCTTGCATACCCTCTTAGCATTCTCGCACGCTATGTTGCTCCTAAGAGACACCGACCAGAGCACATGGCTGCAGCGAAGAGGGTGTTGCGCTACTTGTGCAGCACGTCGGGCATGGGGCTTGTGCTTGGAGGGCGCAGTCCAGTGGTCCTCACTGGGCACGCTGACGCTTCTTGGGCTGACGACCAAGCTACGCAGCGGTCGTCACAGGGTTACACCTTCAGCCTTGGTTCCGGCTCTGTTTCGTGGCGGGCTACCCGCTCGTCTTCTGTTCTCGGCTCCAGTTGTGAGGCTGAGATCTACGCTGGGGCTATGGCTGCGCAGGAGTTACGTTGGCTCACCTACCTGCTGACCGACCTTGGAGAGCAGCCTCGTTCTCCTCCAGTCCTGTACGTAGACAACAAGGCCATGCTGGCCTTGTGTCGAGAGCAGCGACTGGAGCACAGAACGAAGCACATTGCTCTCCGCTACTTTCTTGCTCGTGAGCTACAGCAGCGTGGACAGTTGCGACTTGCGTACGTGGCCTCTGAGGCCAACACTGCTGATGTCTTCACCAAGGCACTTGCGCCTTGTGATCATCAGCGTTGTTGCACGCAGTTGGGTCTTGTGCCTGTCTTGCCTCACTTGCTCTCCTCTTGACCTTGCTTGTACCTTCGCCTATATATACTCTTGTTCTTGCTTGTTTGCCTCTTGTATATCTCTATATATGATCTTGCATGTGAACTGGCCTTCTGGCCTTTGAACTTGTGCTCGAAATGCGTGGTGACTTTGTGATCCACCCTGAGCTTTGCTTTGCTTTGCTTGACTGGTCTTGTGACCCCTTGTTCTCCCCCACTTTGCCTATGGGGGTGTGTCAGAACATATAGCTTACTTGTTTCTGTAGGCTATAGTGGGGTATCCCATAAGGGGTACAACCCAATCAGGGTTTCCTATTTGTACTCACTTCGTTCATAGTCATTTCATTCTCGTTCACTTCTTCTCAAGGGGGACCAGAGGAGCTTCACGGTGGTGTACGTGGATGACATCCTCATCTTCTCACACTCTTTTGACCTTGTTAAGGAGGTGATGCTGAAGCCGCAAGAAAAATTCAAGTGCAAGTCCCTTGGTGTCGTGAATTTCTACCTTGGACTCTACATCGAACGAGACGTGGAGAAGCGGAGCATGCGAGTGCACCAACGGAAGTACCTGGAGGTGTTGGCCGCCAATTTTGGCCAGAGTGAAGGTCATGTGGCTACTCCTTTTTCCTCTGGGTTCAAGTGTGTGAAGGGGCCAGAGGAGGAGAGCGTTGAAGAAGAAGAGAGGCGCCGTTTTCACTCGTTGGTGGGCAGCCTCATGTATGCGGCGGTAAACACCCGACCGGGCGTCGTGTTTGCTACCGGGCAGCTGGCTAGGGTTGTGCAATGCCCTAATGAGGAGCAGGTAGTAGCTGGAATGAGGGTGGCCAAGTATCTTGGCCAAACACCGACCGTTGGGCTGCAATACTCGGCGGCGGCACAAAGGCGCCAAAAGGGCGCGGATGGTGTTGAACCCGGGCGTTTGTTCCTCACCGCCTACTCGAATGCTTCATATGCATCGGAACCAGAGGACATGACAAGTGTGGGAGGCTTTATATGCTGTGTTGGTGGAGGCCCAACTGCTTGGGAGAGCAAGAAGCAGGTTGACCAAGCTTTGAGCTCGGTTGAGTCCGAGTACATGGCACTCTTCCGTGCCGTACGGGAGATTGTGTGGCAGCGGCGTTTGTTGGCTGAATTGGGGGAGGAGCAACAAGGACCTACCCCACTCTAGTGTGACAGCCAGGGTGCCATTGCTCTTGCTAAGAACCGTGTGTTGCATGGACTCACAAAGCACATGAGGGTGAAGTGGCATTGGACGAGGAGCAAGGTGACCGCGGGTGAAGTTGAGTTGCGGTACGTGAAGACCACAGGGCAGCCGGCTGACATGATGACTAAGAGGCTGGTGGAGCAGAAGCATTGGAAGTGTTGCAAGCTGGATGGGATGGCTCTGAACTGAGAGAGCAACATATCCTAAGGCCAACAATCCGAGGGGGAGTTTGTTGGTGCAACCCTACGGTTTGCACTCGGCTTGTTGTCCGTGTGCGTGCATGTGTGTGTGTATGGAATGGTATGAGGGCATGGGATAATATATATTTCATGCTTATAATTGTGTGTGAATGTTGAGTCATGATGTCGAGTGTGTGTGTGGAGTCAATAGCGAGTTATCGCTAGACGCGTGTTACGCGGTCGTTTGTGTCTCGCGCGCGGTTTTTATTTTGTCGTGCGCGGTTTCTATTTTGTCCTGTGTCGAACGTTCGGCGTGTCGCAGGTGTGTGCAGAGGACTTATCAAGAACTCAATGATGAGTTTGTGATGAAGAGCCCGAGCCTTGATGTCAAGCCTCAAGTGATTTCAAAGCTCGCCAAAAGGGTGCACCTCAAGATATTGAAGATAGTTACATTACTTTGTGTAGTGTAACATTTCATTTGGTGTAGGCCCTAGTGAAGGGTAGTTTCGAGACCCTTCGAGGTTGGGGACAGTGTGGCACTGTTCCACATCACTGTAACTCGGCTCTTGGGGCTTGTAGGAGCTGGGAGTCATTCCCAACTCGTAACTCTTCCTAACTCTTCCTATCTTGTGTTCTAAGAATATGTTGCTGCCCATAGTGCCGTTCGTTCAAACCAGCGTTGTGTCGTCACTTCTTAATGAAAATTTGCGATTCAAATTGCCTATTGTAGGCGACGTTAAGGCGCTCCAGATCCAAGTTGAATGAAGTCATTTGGAGTTGTGAGCAGATCGCTATGAACGTTTGAAGCGGCTGTGCATAAATCCGACTGTGCACTCTATCTTTCGTTTTAGGCACACTGGAGCCTACTGGGACGATAACAAAGAGAGGTGTTTGGTCGGCGCTGATGATGGGGTGAGGTGGATGTTATGTTGGGCACGGTTGATCCTGATGAAGTTCCAGTCTGCCTCACAGTCCTTAGCTCATTCTGCCATGGAAAGGAACCGCATTTGAAGAGGGGATGTTTGAACATGAGGTATTTTCAATGCTAGGCATTTTCAGTCCATGATCCAACGTGAATTCAATATACAACTCACAATCCTTGGTCTTCATACGCATGACTAAGTTCCAGCGGTCGCGGAAGTGTTGACTCCAGCGAGATGACGCATTCCAGTTCTTGTCGGGATTGTGTTTCTTCATCCATTTGCGGCTCCACTTCTGTGTGTCCTTCACGGATATCGCCACCCCCTTTGATCGCTATAGACAGATGTACCGGTACAATGCCGCCTCCATGTCGGGGTGGTGTGAGTGGTGGCCCGTGCCGTTTAGACGCTTGTAGCAATTCGTTGCACCCTTCTACGCACCTGAATCCGTCTGCGCAGCCCATCGTCGAATGCACGCAACGGAGGCGGAGGATTCAAATAATGTCTTCTTGAGGGAGCTGGGTTCCTTGTAGCGTCGCGCCCACCTCATCTTCTCACGCACGCTCCAAGAGCGCCTAGTCTGTTTCTCACCTCGACTGCGTGGGGATGGAGGACGGGAATCAGCGTTACGAAGTGTGAGGTCTTTAGGCTTCGCGTTCTCAGGGAAAGAGGGAAGTGGTCCTGCAGCCGTGGCATACTCATCGTTGCTCACGTGCATCTCGTTGACGACAATGTAATCCATGCCCTGGGCGGTCTTCTTCTTCTTCGCACCCTTGGTGGAAACCGATGATCCATCGTTCTTTTTCTTCTCCTTCCACGTGCGGCGGCGACGGTATTCATTGGATGGGCCTTCAACAATCTTCATCTTCCCCTTCTCAGCAGCACTAAGGCGGTGTTGAGGCTCCTCCACAGGGATGTCGTCGTCTGAGAGCACCACCCTTGTGCGTTTAGTGGTGCTGCGCAGATGAAGACGCAACTTCCTCTTCAACAAAGGCACATCGTCGTCATCGAGGCGATAGAAGTCGTCGTCCTCATCTTCTCCTTCAAAGAAGTCAGCATCTGCGCCAGCATCAGCAGCATCCGCATCCGCATCGCTACCGCAATCGCATCCGCATCCACTGCCGCATCCGCATTCGCTGCCGCATCCACGGTCGCTCCCGCATCCACATCCTCACTCGTGGCCGCGGGGGCTTGCACTGTTGCCACCGCTTCCTCATCTGCAGCATGCGCAGTTCCAGGCGCATCAGCATCCGCAGATTCCGCCGCATCCGCACCTCCGTCGTCATAAGAGTACCTGGCGCGCCACTCTTCCACTTCATCGCCCAAGCCGATTGGCCGCATCCGCCCCTCGTCATCGTCGATCCCGCCAGCATGTACGTTAACTTTTGATGCTCTGTCACTGTGCCTGTCCTCCGGCCAATCCTCGTTGCCCTCGTCGCCGTGGTCCTCGTCGCCTTCCTCCTCGTCACTGCTCGCACCTGAGCTGGCGTTACAGCATCCCGCCAAGGATGTCGGCTTGTGCGTCATTTTCGCCATCGCTATCTATATGTCGTCACCGGGCGAGCTAATGCGCCCATAGTTGTTAACCTGGACGTTAGGACGAGGGCACAACATTTTTACAGGGATTTTCCTATGCATGGTAGAGCCAACCTCGAGCTAGGGTTGAGCTAATCTCAAGCTCCATGAGCACAAAATGAAGTTCCAGCCGGACTACCCCCCCTGCCAGAGCTCTCCCTCCAGAGGACCCCGAGCCGCTCCTCTACGAGGAATGTCCTCGTAGAGGACAGCTCTTCACAGCACATGGGCGGCCATCATGTTATAAGCACAAACACCCACCTATTCAGGATGTTGTCATTAGCACACCCGCTTATATTCGGGGCCTGATAGTGCATCCATTCAATAAATCTTTATACAAATTGTGTCTTATAAAAGGACCCTATACTTTATTTCTGCTGTAAACACGTGCCCATACCGAGACGTCCATTAGTACCCATGCTGCTCTGGTTTCATGTTCACGCATGGACACGGCAACCACTCAGCGCGGGATAATCTGCGACATGGCGGCAGTGCTCTCATCGTACGGCCCCTCCATGTTGCCCACCAGCGCAATGTTGGGATCAATCTCGCCGTCCTCGGGAATGGCAACGGCGCCCACATTCGAGCTCTGCGACCGCAGGTGGCCCAGCGTGGCGGCGCTCTCGTCGCCTGTGAGGCGCGCAAGGATGTCCCCCAGGCGCCGCACCACCTCGCCCGTGTCGGGGCGGTTCTTGCTGTGGCGCTGCACGCACGCCATGGCCACCTCCGCCATGGCCTTGACGGTGTCCACCGGGTAGTCCGCGCCCAGCCGTGGGTCCACTATCTTGGCCACATTGCCCGTCTGCACGTACGGTGCACACTGCGGAGAGGGGCGAAGCAGGAGAGGTGTGGCCAGGGGGAAGGGAAAGTGAGAAAGGGGGGTGTGAGGCGGCTGTAGTGGAGCATACTTGGGGAGTGAGAAGCGAGGGAGGAAAGAAACACTGAGTGTAGCTGATGGAGGAGGGAGGAGCAGTGAGACAAGGTGAGAGCAGGGGGAGGGGGGGACTGAGCTGAGAGCAGGGGGGGGAAGACTGACTCCTTCTTGTGCCCATACCACCAATAGGCCTCTCACCCATTGCGCCTCTCACCCATTGCGCCTCTCACCCATCTGGCCAGGCTGGTCATCTGGCGCTCGCCGTCGGTGGACTCGTTGGCGTCGAGGCTTTCAAAGATGGGCGGCAGCCCCGTCAGGATCTCCAGCAGCACCACGCCGAAGCTGCGTGTGAGCGGAGGGGGGGTGGGGGGTCCATAGGGGAGTGCGTGAGCAAAAGGCATAGCATGCGGGGCAGGGAGCAGAGCGGGCATGACATGAAGATGGAAGAGCGGGCATGACATGAAGATGGAAGAGCGGGCATGACATGAAGATGGAAGAGCGGGCATGACATGAAGATGGAAGAGCGGGCCGGCACCTGTACACGTCGCTCTTGGCGGTGACCTTGAAGGCGGAGTAGTACTCGGGGTCCAGGTACCCCGGCGTGCCCGCCACCTGCGTGCTGTGCGCCACACCCTCGCCCTTGGACGCCTTCAGCAGCCCAAAATCCGCCACCTTCGCCTGTGCACACACGCGCAGGGAGAGGAGGAGAGGAGGGAAACACACAGCGGGGCAGTCGCGGGGACGGGCGGAGGGGGACAAGGGCCACACAGCGACAGTGTTGTGGGAAACAACCTCGGACGTTCAAGGCAGCGACAGAGGAGCATGAGCACACATGCACACCCCCGCCTGCGTATCCCCTCCCATATGTCCCCCTCTCCCTCCACTTTTATCCCCACCCGCATTCCCCTTCCCCCTCGCACATGTTCCTCCCACCCGCAATACTGTCTCCAACCTGCAAGTGTACCCCGGCCACACCCACCTGCAAGTGTACCCCGGCCACACCCACCTGCAAGTGTACCCCGGCCACACCCACCTGCAAGTGTACCCCGGCCACACCCACCTGCATGTCTTGGTCGAGCAGGATGTTGCCGGACTTGACGTCGCGGTGGATGACGGGCGGGCGCGCGAACGAGTGCAGGTAGAACAGCCCCTGCGCCGCCCCCAGCGCCACCTCCACCCGCTGCTGCAGCGTCAGCGGCGCCGTCGGCTTGTCTGCTCACAGGGGTGGGTGGGGGGAGGGGTGGGTGGGGACGATACAGAAAGGACGGGGAGGAAAGGAAAGGAAGCAGAGGAAGTAAAGGGAGGCACGTAAGGGGGTGAAGGGTGGTTAAAGAGGAGAGGAGCAATGTTGGGTGAGAAAAGAGTAGCGGCACAAAGCCCCACAGCACTGCACAGTGATAGCTGCCACGACTGGTGCAGAGGCAGTCTGCGCACACTGCCACTCGTGCTCAATGTCACCCACACGCACCCACCCAACCACCCACGCACCCACCCACCCATGCACCCACCCACCCACCCATGCACCCACACCCACCCATGCACCCACACCCACCCATGCACCCACCCACCCACCCATGCACCCACCCACCCACCCACCCACCCATGCACCCACCCACCCACCCATGCACCCACCCATGCACCCATGCACCCACCAATGCACCCACCCACCCACCCATGGACCCACCCACCCATGCACCCACCCACCCACCCATGCACCCATGCACCCACCCATGGACCCACCCACCCAGCCATGCAGCCACACACACATGTGCGTGGCAGCGGCCTCCCACGCACCCATCGACTGGCGCTCACCGGCGGGCGGGCGCAGGTGGGCGGAGAGGGTGCCGTTAGCGGCGAACTCGTAGACAAGGATCTGCTCGCCCTTGTCCTCGCAGTACCCCAGCAGCGCTATCAGGTTGCGGTGGCTCATGGCCGATATCACGTCCACCTGGTGCCCGGGGGGGTGAGATGGGCAATGATGGGGGGGGGGTGAGATGGGCAATGATGGGGGGGGGGGGGGGGGGGTGAGATGGGCAATGATGGGGGGGGGTGAGATGGGTAATGATGGGGGGGGGGTGAGATGGGTAATGATGGGGGGGGGGGGGGGGGGGGGGGGGGGGGGGGGGGGGGGATGGGTAATGATGGGGGGGGGTGAGATGGGTAATGATGGGGGGGGGTTGAGATGGGTAATGATGGGGGGGGGGGGTGAGATGGGCAATGATAGGGGGGGGGTGAGATGGGTAATGATGGGGGGGGGGGGGGATGGGTAATGATGGGGGGGGTTGAGATGGGTAATGATGGGGAGGGGTTGAGATGGGTAATGATGGGGGGGGGGGGGGGGGGGGTGAGATGGGTAATGATGGGGGGGGGGGGGGGGGTGAGATGGGTAATGATGGGGGGGGGGGGGGGGGTGAGATGGGTAATGATGGGGGGGGGGGGGGGGGGATGGGTAATGATGGGGGGGGGGGGGGGTGAGATGGGTAATGATGGGGAGGGGTTGAGATGGGTAATGATGGGGGGGGGGGGGGGGTGAGATGGGTAATGAATGATGGGGGGGGGGGTGAGATGGATAATGATGGGGGGGGGGGGGGGGGGTGAGATGGGCAATGATGGGGGGGGGGGGGGGGGGGTGAGATGGGCAATGATGGGGTGGTCGGGATTGGGCAATGATGGGGCGGTCGGATTGGGTGGTTGACGCGTGTCAACGCTGCGGCATCAGGCTGCGGTGGCGCACCTGGTGGACAGGGTGTGTGGAGGGCGGCGTGGGAGGGGAGGGAGGGCGCAGGTGGTTCGAGGTTCGTAAGGCAGTGCAGTGAGTGCGTGGGGCTTGTGATGGTATCACGTGCACGTGGCGGGCAGGGCGGCAGCGCATGCTGGGCACGGCAAAGTGGCCGCATTGATTCGAAAGAGAGGTACATGGCTTTACTATCGCTCGCTAGGACGGGTTGGGTTGGGTGGATGACGTGACAGCAGGAGGCAATTTGAGGAGTCCATCCAAATCATGAAGATCCTGAATTGATAGGGTTGGATGGATAGGGTTGGATAGGTTGGGGATAAAAAAGTCTACACCCAACCCAACCTAAAACTAAACTAACTGAAAGTTGTAACCTGAATAACCAAAGACCAGCAAGGTGTGGCCTATTCCACGAGCTGACATTAACCGCTGGCATCACGGTGGTGATGTGTGGCTCGTGGGACATGGGGCGCAGAACGGAGCAGGGGAGAGGGAGAGCAGGATATAGAGGAGAAGGACAGGGGGGGTGGAGGGCGGGGGAAGGGAGGCGGGTGGAAGTTGACAAAAGGCAGCAGGCGAGTGGAAGAAAACGACACAAGGCCGCCGATTAGGAGGGGTGCACATGCAATGGAATGGAGGAGGATGGAAAACAGGACGGATCGGGGGGCGAGAGGGGCAGTTCCATCAACGCTACCTTGCAATCCCTTTGCACGCCTCATCCCCTCATCCCCCGTGCACCTCGTTCTGAAAGACGCCCATGGACTCACCTCGTTCTGAAAGACGTCCATGGACTCACCTCGTTCTGAAAGACGCCCATGGACTCACCTCGTTCTGAAAGACGTCCATGGACTCACCTCGTTCTGAAAGACGCCCATGGACTCACCTCGTTCTGAAAGACGCCCATGGACTCACCTCGTTCTGAAAGACGCCCATGGACTCACCTCGTTCTGAAAGACGCCCATGGACTCACCTCGTTCTGAAAGACGCCCATGGACTCACCTCGTTCTGAAAGACGCCCATGGACTCACCTCGTTCTGAAAGACGCCCATGGACTCACCTCGTTCTGAAAGACGCCCATGGACTCACCTCGTTCTGAAAGACGCCCATGGACTCACCTCGTTCTGAAAGACGCCCATGGACTCACCTCGTTCTGAAAGACGCCCATGGACTCACCTCGTTCTGAAAGACGCCCATGGACTCACCTCGTTCTGAAAGACGCCCATGGACTGCACGGTGGTGACTGTGGCACGCTTGACGGCCCACTGCTCGCCGTTGGGCCCGTCCCCGCGGTACACGGACCCGTACCCGCCCACGCCCAGCAGCCGCGCCTCCGAGAAGCCGTCCGTGGCCGCCTCGATCTCCGCCAGCGCGATGGGGCGCACAAACTGCTCCTGCAGGCGCATTGTCAGCTTCGACTTGCTGGGCCCTGGGGGGGGAGGGCAGGTGACGTTGGGGGTATTCACATGCGCACTCTTTGCATTGCTGATGGAAGCAGAGCAGGGAAGAGGGCAAGGTGTGGCAGGCGCTCGTGCAGAGCAGGTGAGAAGAGACGGACTCCAAGGTCGTCCCTGTGGCTCACCGCACGCTGCTCACGTGCTGCTCCTCCAAGCCACTCCTCCTATCCTCTCCTCGCCCCTGCCTCTCACACTTCTGCCCCTTGGCCCCACGCCTCTCATGCTGGCCCATCTGGTCCTTCCAACTGTCAGCATGCGGGCGGCACTCACTGAGGATGCGAGCGGCACTCACTGAGCATGCGGGCGGCACTCACTGAGCATGCGAGCGGCACTCACTGAGCATGCGGGCGGCACTCACTGAGCATGCGGGCGGCACTCACTGAGCATGCGGGCGGCACTCACTGAGCATGCGGGCGGCACTCACTGAGAATGCGGCCAGCACTCACGGAGCATCTGGCGTCTGCGTTGGTGGCGCAGCCAGAGCAGCAGCAGCAGCAGCGAGGCGGCGAAGCACAGCAGCCCCACGGCCGTGACCACTATGGCCCACACCGGGAACGTGCTCTCTGCACGCACGCACCGGCACGCACGGGGCACGTTGACCCAGGCGCGCACAGGGAGGAGGGCGGACGGGGAAGAGATGGAGGAGGGAGAGAAGATTGCAGAATTGGATGAGTAAAGAATGCAAGGGGTGAATATTGGGATGAGGGAAGAGTGGGAAGGAAGCACAAGGCATGAGGAGAGGCAGTGGCAGGGGAGGCAGCGAGGGGGGGCGTACTGCTTTCAGTGGTGACTGCGAGCGTGGGCGGGGGCGGTGGCGGGCTGGGCACTGGTGGGGGTGGCGGGCCATCTGTGGGGAGGGCGGGATGGCGGCACCGTGAGACAGATAGGAAAGGGAAGGGAAGGGAAGGAAAGGGAAGGGAAGGGAAGAGAAGAGAAGGGAAGAGAAGAGAAGGGAAGAGAAGGGAAGGGAAGGGAAGAGAAGGGAAGGGAAGGGAAGAGAAGGGAAGGGAAGGGAAGAGAAGGGAAGGGAAGGGAAGAGAAGGGAAGGGAAGGGAAGAAAAGGGAAGGGCAAGGGTGACAACAGAGGCAGTGGCAGGAACGAGTGACCGTGTGTGCTAAGTTGGCAGTTCCGTTTATAAAGGTTTACGTTTACATGACTTTACGTGGTTAACATATGTCTACTTTTGTGGGCCTAGAACGACTTTACGTCCATGGTCTGCCAGAAACATTTTTGGTTGCCCTGAAAGAAAAGAGAGCACCAATCCAGAGGGCAAGCAGAGTGGGACAACTGTACAGCACCTCTCATCCCACGGCCCACCACGGGCCAGCAGGGGCGAGGTGGGGCGAGGTGGGGCGAGGTGGGGCACTGATGAGAGGACATGACAGTGGGTGGTGCGGCAAACGCGGCCCTGTTACTTGAGCAAGGCGGGCCCTCACCGAACGTGACGCCTCCAAAGATGGCACTTAGGCGCATGAGGCGCCCCAACGCCGCATACAGCTGCCCCCTCTGCTCCTCCGTCCATGGCACCTCCACCTAGCCAAGGGGGGGAGGGGAGGTGGGAGCGGAAGGGAGAGAGGGAAGGGGGACGAGAGGAGAGGAGGGACAAGGAGAGTAGCTTAAGAGGGATGCGATGATTGGGAGCGGATGCAAAAAGTGGGAAGGGATGCGATGATTGGGAGCGGATGCAAAAAGTGGGAAGGGATGTGATGATTGGGAGCGGATGCAAAAAGTGGGAAGGGATGTGATGATTGGAAAGGACTTGGAGAGGAGAGGCGAGGCGCGATACAGGGTAGAGTGGAGTGGCAAGGGTGGCGTGTGGAGGGGCAAGGATGGCGTGTGGAGGGTGGAAGCTGGCGAGCAGAGAGGGTGGGGGGCAGAGAGGGTGGGGGGCAGATCACCTTGGCAGGGCAGATTACCTTGGCAGGGCAGATCACCTTGGCAGGGCAGATCACCTTGGCAGGGTAGATGCGCAGTGTGGCGACCTCCAGGTTGTCCTCGCGCTGACTCACACTGTCCAACCACGCCTGCCCATACACATGCGTGGGCGGCATGATTGAGTGGGTGGCATGAGTGAGTGGGCGGCATGCGTGGGTGGGCGGCATGAGTGAGTGGGCGGCATGCGTGAGTGGGCGGCATGTGAAGGAGATGGGAGGGGCAGAGTGAGCCTTGTGTTGTGTTGTGTTGTGTTGTGTTGTGTTGTGTTGTGTTGTGTTGTGTTGTGTTGTGTTGTGTTGTGTTGTGTTGTGTGGCACATGGAGTACACACGGGCGTCGGGCACCACGAATGCCCGCTTGCAAGTGGACCAACACAACACACGCCCTCCTTCCCTCCCGTACCAGTTGCCCTCTACCCACCTACCTACTCTCAACCCCCACCCACATGCTCCCATCCTTCACCCCACTCCACCGACCTGCCCCCACCTGAACCCACCTCGGCCCCACCTGCACCCACGCCAAGGTGCCGTCCCCCAGCTGTCACGCACCAGCCCCTCGTGCACCTGCACCTGCGCCTGCTCGTCCGCCTGGAAGAGGTCGGCGTGGTCGGCGGTGAAGAGCGGTGAAGAGCGTACGAGGGGTTCTGTAGGACCAGCCGCTCCCACCTGTCCCCACCCCCCTCATCCTCACTGCCTCCCCCAACCCACGCTCACCCTACCTTCTCCCCAGCCGTCACCACCCACCTGCCCTTCCTGCAGATTGAGCTGTGCTTCGACATCGCGCTGAAAGCGGTCGGCGTATTCCGAGTTGAAAAGCGTGTAGGAGGGGTTCTGCAGGAACAGCCGCACCACCACGGGCAGCGCGCACACGCACTCCTGCGACCGCACGTACTCCACCGGGCTCGGGCTCTCGCCGCTGCTGCTGCACGGCAGCGTGCAGAGGCGGCGCTGCTGCCACACATTGCACGTGCTGTAGTAGCGTGATGACGTGCATAGCGGGTTGCCCGCCAGGCTGACACGCCGAGGGCAATGAGGCGAACGGAGGGGGAGGAAGGGGAAAAGGGGTAAGCGGAGGTGCAAGGTGCGGGGAGAGGAGGTTGTGCCACGTTTGGCGTTCCACCAGAACACAACACAGTGGAGGCCACGAGAATGAATGTGCGGCCAGGCCGCTGACTGGTGAATTAGAAAGAGACGGCGGGTTGGGTTGGGATGAGAGGGAAGTGAGGAGGATGGGGCGGGTTGGGATGAGAGGGAAGTGAGGAGGATGGGGCGGGTTGGGATGAGAGGGAAGTGAGGAGGATGGGGCGGGTTGGGTTGAGAGGGAAGTGAGGAGGATGGGGCGGGTTGGGTTGAGAGGGGAGGGGACTGACACGACGGTGGTGGTGGAGGAGTTGAGGTCGGCGGCGGGCACGGGGCCCGTGAGGTTGTTGTCGTGCAGTGACAGCAGGCGCAGGCGCGGATGCAGCGCCACGTCCGGCACCGCCCCCTCCAGCTGGTTGTGCCCCGCTAGACTGGCACATGCCCGGGCATGACCGCGGATGCACAGCAAGATGTGGGTAGTCGAGGGGCGGGTGAGAGAAAGGGAAGAGGGGGAGGGCAACAGGAGAGGGGTCGGAGGAAGGGGAGGAGAGGGGAAGAGAGGGATATTAGGAAGGAACGAGCAAGCAGAGGTGAGGGAAGCGGCAGCATTGCCAGTTACATGGTCAACTGCGATAGGTTCACATGCGTTGGACTCAGATGGCTTGGACTCACATGCGTTGGACTCAGATGGCTTGGACTCACATGCGTTGGACTCAGATGGCTTGGACTCACATGCGTTGGACTCAGATGGCTTGGACTCACATGCGTTGGACTCAGATGGCTTGGACTCACATGCGTTGGACTCACATGGCTTGGACTCACATGCGTTGGACTCAGATGGCTTGGACTCACATGGCTTGGACTCACATGGCTTGGACTCACATGGCTTGGACTCACATGGCTTGGACTCACATGGCTTGCAGGGAGGAGTTGGGAGGGAAGACGTCGATGGAGCCCGTGAGGGCGTTGCCGTCCACCGAGCTGTGCGGGGCGAGGTGCGGTGAGGTGCAGAGTGGTGTGGCGTACAAGGCATCGAATGGCATGGCATGGTACGGTACAGCACGGTGGTGAGGGGTGGGCATGAAGAGAGAAAAGAGAGGAGGGAATTCTGCAGGGGAGAGCATGGTGGTGCGTTGGTGGTGTGAGAGGAGGTCAAAAAGGCACAGCATGGCGTGGCAGGGCACAGCATGGCGTGGCAGGGCACAGCATGGCGTGGCAGGGCACAGCATGGCGTGGCAGGGCACAGCATGGCGTGGCAGGGCACAGCATGGCGTGGCAGGGCACAGCATGGCGTGGCAGGGCACAGCATGGCGTGGCAGGGCACATGCGGGCAAGAGGGGGCGGTGCGGGGCGGGGCGGGGCGGGGCGTACAGGAAGTTGAGGGCGGAGAGGTTGGCGATGGAGGCGGGCAGCGGGCCGGTGAGGTGCGTGTATGCCAGATCGCTGCTTTGCCCCGCGTGGAGGAGGGGGGGAGGAAGAGGCCGATGGGTGAGAGAGGGGGGCAAGTGGAAGAGCGCATGGGGGTGACATACAGCGAGCAGCATTCGGCGCCACGAGGGATAGCATGGCTTGGCGTGGCATGGCATGGGATGGGATGGCATTGGATGGGATGGTGGGATGGGATGGGATGGGATGGGATGGGATGGGATGGGATGGGATGGGATGGGATGGGATGGGATGGGATGGGATGGGATGGGATGGGATGGGATGGGATGGGATGGGATGGGACGGGATGGGATGGGTTGGGATGGGTTGGGATGGGATGGGATGGGATGGTTTTCTAACCTCATGCCTGGCCGTGCATGCGTTGCCGTGCATGCGTTGAAAGTGACAGGGGGCCATGGGAGAACGAGGAGGGGGCAAGAGGAGGACCAAGGGAGGAGGAGGGAGAAGGTCTCACAGGTAGTGGAGGGAGGAGAGGGCGCCAAGAGAGGGCGGCAGCGGAGCGGGCGTGAAGTCAACATCGTGCAGATCGCTGCTCAGGGAGCACACGGAGGAGGACCAACGGGCGCGGACAACATGTCGGGGGCGAGAGGAGAGGAGAGGGCCATTATTGGTGGTGAGGCATGGGTTGGTGGTATGGCATGGGTTGGTGGTGTGGCATGGGTTGGTGGTATGGCATGGGTTGGTGGTGTGGCATGGGTTGGTGGTGTGGCATAAGTAGGTGGTGTGGCATGGGTTGGTGGTGTGGCATGGGTTGGTGGTGTGGCATGGGTTGGTGGTATGGCATGGGTTGGTGGTGTGGCATAAGTTGGTGGTGTGGCATGGGTTGGTGGTGTGGCATAAGTTGGTGGTGTGGCATGGGTTGGTGGTGTGGCATAAGTTGGTGGTGTGGCATGGGTTGGTGGTGTGGCAAGAGTTGGTGGTGTGGCATGGGTTGGTGGTGTGGCAAGAGTTGGTGGTGTGGCAAGAGTTGGTGGTGCGGTGATACCGGTAAGCTTCTCAGTGAGTAACCTGGTGAGTCTAGCGCGACTCACAGTCGAGTGAGCAGCGAGAGGGCGGCAATGGAGGAGGGCAGCGCGCCGCTGATGGGATTATGATGCAGGTCGCTGCCGGGGGAAGGGTGATGGTGGAAGGGGGATGGGGGGAGGGGGAGAGGGGACTTAGGGTTGGGAGGAGGGCACGGGGAGAAGCAGATAGGGTCGGCGAGGGGACAAGGGGAGATGGGCAGAGGGGGCGAGGGAAGGTGGAACTGGGTTGGGAGATGGCGTGGGCGCGCTTGGTTGATGGTGCAATGGGAATGGTGCTATGGGAATGGTGCTATGGGAATGGTGCTATGGGAATGGTGCTAAGGGAATGGTGCTATGAGAATGGTGCTATGGGAATGGTGCTATGGGAATGGTGCTATGGAAATGGTGCTATGGGAATGGTGCTATGGGAATGGTGCTATGGGAATGGTGCTGTGGGAATGGTGCTATGGGAATGGTGCTATGGGAATGGTGCTATGGGAATGGTGCTATGGGAATGGTGCTATGGGAATGGTGCTATGGGAATGGTGCTATGGGAATGGTGCTATGGGAATGGTGCTATGGGAATGGTGCTATGGGAATGGTGCTATGGGAATGGTGCCATGGGAATGGTGCTATGGGAATGGTGCTATGGGAATGGTGCTATGGGAATGGTGCCATGGGAATGGTGCTATGGGAATGGTGCTATGGGAATGGTGCTATGGGAATGGTGCTATGGGAATGGTGCTATGGGAATGGTGCCATGAGAATGGTGCTATGGGAATGGTGCTATGGGAATGGTGCTATGGGAATGGTGCTATGGGAATGGTGCTATGGGAATGGTGCTATGGGAATGGTGCTATGGGAATGGTGCTATGGGAATGGTGCTATGGGAATGGTGCTATGGGAATGGTGCCATGGGAATGGTGCTATGGGAATGGTGCTATGGGAATGGTGCTATGGGAATGGTGCTATGGGAATGGTGCTATGGGAATGGTGCTATAGGAATGGTGCTATAGGAATGGTGCTATGGGAATGGTGCTATGGGAATGGTGCTATGGGAATGGTGCTATGGGAATGGTGCCATGGGAATGGTGCTATGGGAATGGTGCTATGGGAATGGTGCTATGGGAATGGTGCTATGGGAATGGTGCTATGGGAATGGTGCTATGGGAATGGTGCTATGGGAATGGTGCCATGGGAATGGTGCTATGGGAATGGTGCTATGGGAATGGTGCTATGGGAATGGGGCCATGGGAATGGTGCTATGGGAATGGTGCTATGGGAATGGTGCTATGGGAATGGGGCAGTAGAGGCACGTGGGGCGGTAGAGGCACGTGGGACAGAAGAGGCACGTGGGGCAGTAGAGGCACGTGGGGCAGTAGAGGCACGTGGGGCAGGAGAGGCACGTGGGGCAGTAGAGGCACGTGGGGCAGTAGAGGCACGTGGGGCAGTAGAGGCACGTGGGGCAGTAGAGGCACGTGGGGCAGTAGAGGCACGTGGGGCAATAGAGGCACGTGGGGCAGTAGAGGCACGTGGGGCAGTAGAGGAACGTGGGGCATGGACGCATGTGACATGGACGAGACGAGTGGGGAGCATGCAGGGATGCAGTGAGAGCATGCACGGATGCAGTGAGAGCATGAAGGGATGCAGTGAGAGCATGCAGGGATGCAGTGAGAGCATGCAGGGATGCAGTGAGAGCATGCAGGGATGCAGTGAGAGCATGCAGGGATGCAGTGAGAGCATGCAGGGATGCAGTGAGAGCATGCAGGGATGCAGTGAGAGCATGCAGGGATGCAGTGAGAGCATGAAGGGATGCAGTGAGAGCATGCAGGGATGCAGTGAGAGCATGCAGGGATGCAGTGAGAGCATGCAGGGATGCAGTGAGAGCATGCAGGGATGCAGTGAGAGCATGCAGGGATGCAGTGAGAGCATGCACGGATGCAGTGAGAGCATGAAGGGATGCAGTGAGAGCATGCAGGGATGCAGTGAGAGCATGAAGGGACGCAGTGAGAGCATGCAGGGATGCAGTGAGAGCATGCAGGGATGCAGTGAGAGCATGCAGGGATGCAGTGAGAGCATGCACGGATGCAGTGAGAGCATGAAGGGATGCAGTGAGAGCATGCAGGGATGCAGTGAGAGCATGAAGGGATGCAGTGAGAGCATGCAGGGATGCAGTGAGAGCATGCAGGGATGCAGTGAGAGCATGCAGGGATGCAGTGAGAGCATGCAGGGATGCAGTGAGAGCATGCAGGGATGCAGTGAGAGCATGCAGGGATGCAGTGAGAGCATGCAGGGATGCAGTGAGAGCATGCAGGGATGCAGTGAGAGCATGCAGGGATGCAGTGAGAGCATGCAAGGATGCAGTGAGAGCATGCAGGGATGCAGTGAGAGCATGCAGGGATGCAGTGAGAGCATGAAGGGATGCAGTGAGAGCATGCAGGGATGCAGTGAGAGCATGCAGGGATGCAGTGAGAGCATGAAGGGATGCAGTGAGAGCATGCAGGGATGCAGTGAGAGCATGCAGGGATGCAGTGAGAGCATGCAGGGATGCAGTGAGAGCATGCAGGGATGCAGTGAGAGCATGCAGGGATGCAGTGAGAGCATGCACGGATGCAGTGAGAGCATGAAGGGATGCAGTGAGAGCATGCAGGGATGCAGTGAGAGCATGCAGGGATGCAGTGAGAGCATGCAGGGATGCAGTGAGAGCATGCAGGGATGCAGTGAGAGCATGCAGGGATGCAGTGAGAGCATGCAGAGATGCAGTGAGAGCCCGCAGTGAGACACGCACAGGTGGCGCAGGGCGGTGAGGTTGGAGAGCGAGTGAGGCAGCGAGCCGTTGATGCGGTTGTTGGACAGGTCCCTGTGCCCATGGCCCGTGCCCGCATGCCCCGTCGCCGCATGGGCGGTGCCCGCATGGGGTTGGCCGCATGGGGGGTAGCCGCATGGGGGTGGCCGCATGGGGGGTGGCCGCATGAGGAGTGGGAGCAAGGGGGAAGGGAGCATGGGGGAGCATTGGGGAAAGGGAAGGGGAGATGGGGGTGAGAATGGCGAGGAGGTGGAGTGACGAGAGCGGGAGCGGGAAATGAAGGGGAGGGAGAATGAGAGGTGGTGCCGTGGGGGGCACACGGATGTGATGGGGGGCACTCGGATGTGATGGGGGGCACTCGGATGTGATGGGGGGCACTCGGATGTGATGGGGGGCACTCGGATGTGATGGGGGGCACTCGGATGTGATGGGGGGCACTCGGATGTGATGGGGGGCACTCGGATGTGATGGGGGGCACTCGGATGTGATGGGGGGCACTCGGATGTGGTGGGGGGAGGCAGGTGGATCGGCAGGGATGTGCGTGCAGTGCAGTGCAGTGCAGTGCAGTGCAGTGCAGTGCAGTGCAGTGCAGTGCAGTGCAGTGCAGCCAACATGTGTGAGCAGACTGCAGGGCACAGGGCGCAGGGCGCAGGGCACAGGGCGCAGGGCGCAGGGCGCAGGGCGCAGGGCGCAATGCGGCACTAACAGGTAGGTGAGGGCGGAGAGGTGGCCGATGTCCCCCACCAGCGACCCCTGCAGCACATTGCCCCTCACGTCCCTGCGCTTGCCCGTGCCCGTGACCGTGGCATGGCGTGGCGTGGCCCATCATGCGCGACCCATTCATGATAGGGCCGATGGGAAACACAAGGGGCAGGGGAGAGGAGGGGACGGGTGACATGGAGGTTGAGAGGGGAGCGTCCTACACGGCAACCAAAACGTCTCTTTCCCATGCCCCATGCCCCATGCCCGGTGCCCCATGCCCCATGCCCCATGCCCCATGCCCCATGCTCCATGCTCCTATACTTATGCCGCAAGCCACAGCCCCATGCCTCAAGAGAGACGACTATAGCACAGCCGTCTAGCCGTGACCCGCAGCTGTGCTACAGCCGAGACTGACAGGTGCTGCAGCGCGGTGAGGTGCGAGATGCCTTCGGGGATGCTGCCCGTCAGCTCGTTGCCGCTCAGCGACCTGTGTAGGAGCACGGGGGGAGAGGGTGGATAGGGATGGGCGGGTGGGGGGAAAGGGAATGGGGATTGGCACGGGCGGGGGAATGGGATGGGCGCGGGCAGGGGATATTGGGATGAACGATTCGTTCGTACAGTTGGACAATTCGTTCGTACAGTTGGACGATTCGTTCGTACAGTTGGACGATTCATTCGTACAGTTGGACGATTCGTTCGTACAGTTGGACAATTCCTTCGTACAGTTGGACGATTCGTTCGTACAGTTGGACGATTCGTTCGTACAGTTGGACGATTTGTTCGTACAGTTGGACAATCCGTTTGTACAGTTGGACGATTTTCGTTCGTACAGTTGGACAATTCGTTCGTACAGTTGGACGATTCGTTCGTACAGTTGGACGATTCGTTCGTACAGTTGGACAATTCGTTCGTACAGTTGGACGATTCGTTCGTACAGTTGGACGATTCGTTCGTACAGTTGGACGATTCGTTCGTACAGTTGGACGATTTGTTCGTACAGTTGGACAACTCGCTCGGGTGGTGGCACTGCACGGCCATCCGAGAACTCAAGAACGATGCCGAAAGTGCTCGACTTGGCTGACGTACAGTTTGACGACTTGGCTGACGTACAGTTTGACGACTTGGCTGACGTACAGTTTGACGACTTGGCTGACGTACAGTTTGACGACTTGGCTGACGTACAGTTTGACGACTTGGCTGACGTACAGTTTGACGACTTGGCTGACGTACAGTTTGACGATTTGGCTCACGTACAGTTTGACGACTTGGCTGACGTACAGTTTGACGACTTGGCTCACGTACAGTTTGACGACTTGGCTCACGTACAGTTTGACGACTTGGCTGACGTACAGTTTGACGACTTGGCTGACGTACAGTTTGACGACTTGGCTGACGTACAGTTTGACGACTTGGCTCACGTACAGTTTGACGACTTGGCTCACGTACAGTTTGACGACTTGGCTGACGTACAGTTTGACGACTTGGCTGACGTACAGTTTGACGACTTGGCTGACGTACAGTTTGACGACTTGGCTGACGTACAGTTTGACGACTTGGCTGACGTACAGTTTGACGACTTGGCTGTCGTACAGTTTGACGACTTGGCTCACGTACAGTTTGATGACTTGGTTCCACTGGTCACATTGGACGCCCATCCAGAAGGGCCAGCCGACGTCCGAGTCCCACGACTCCAGCTCCAAGCCCTCCGGGTCCATCGCCACCCGCAGCTCCGCCAACGCCAGCCCTGCCACTCCCCCGCGCACGCACTCGCGCACGCGCACAGGCACGCGCACAGACAAGAGCAACTTTCGTAAGATTCCGCTGGTTTTTTACTGTTTGCCGATTCGGGCGGTTGGAGATTGATTGTGGCTCTCCATCCGACGGACTGGTTTCAGCTGAGCGAAACTGTAACGGGATCAGGATGTGTGCGTCGCAGTTGACACACTGTGGGTGCGACACGCAATAGCGGCAAGATCATAACGGAGAAGGAAGCGTCGAACTCACGTTGGTCGTACGTCGGCGGGAACTCCGGGCCGTACTCGCTTGCCGAAGCGTTCCCGCTGGAGCCGGGAGGTTGCGGTGCGGCCGGCGGCGCCAAGGGTTTCCCAGAAGTCGAAGGCGCTACGGGTGGCGGCGGCGACAACGTGACGACTGCTGTGTTTAGCGCACTCCGGCGATGGCTGGCTACAGCCACAGCGGCTGTATCGCCTGAGACGATTTCCACGCGACGGAGCGTCGCAAGTGGACCCGCTGCGACGACGTGCGCTACGGCTACTATGAGCAAGGCAATGCGCGGCCCCGCGAATGACGGAAGCGAGCGCTGTCTCCGCAAATGAGTCATTCTGCGCGGCTTTCAACAGGTGGGTGCGCGGTGATCGCGGCCCCGCGACCACGAGGTGCGATCGCCACTGGCCTGCCTGTCAATAGCGCGCTGCGCGAAAGAACGACAGCTGCTGACGGCGGTCTATCGCTGCGGCTTGTGAGCGCGGTGCGTCATTCTACAGATGAAGGCATGGTCGGCAGGCAGCAAGGCTGTTGCACGACGAGCAAGCCTCCAACTGGCCGCAGGTGCACTGAGCTGGAGCGAGGGCGAGCAGTGCATGGGAGTGAAAATGCAAGCTGGGAAGTCGAACCGACAAGCACAAGCAGCAGCGCACTGTATGGGGCATGCGGCACTGCGAGGCTCCAAGTACGGATCCAGTGCTTCCCCTGACACGACGGTCACTTGTACTATACAGCTCAGAAGGGCTTCGATTCGGATAGGCCATCCAATCCACCACAGGAATGACACAACACCACAGAATCTAGGTTGAATGAGCTGTGGGGGTTGAGGGGAGGAAACGGGGAAGTGATCGTCTATAAGTAATGTGGAATAGGCTGCCCATTCAGTTTCACATCTACAATCTAGCTCAATAGAGAGATGGTGCTTAGCATAATGAGGGCCTTTCTGGGTGGAGGCCCCGTACATGGTCGATAGGTTGATGTGATTGGGGGGGGGGGGGGGGGGGGGGGGGAGGGAGGGGGGGAATGGGGCGTGGGATGGGATGTCTTGATGCGGTGTCTTGACTGGGCGTTTTGATTAGGTATCTTGAGGGGGAGTTTTATGTGTGTTGCATTTGGGTTCTTTTTGGGAGTTTCATTTTCCTTCTCCCTTTCTTCTCCATCTCCTTTCTTTTTCAGAAAAAAAAAAATGAGGGCCTTTAATCTATATAACTGATTGTATTCGTACAAAACATCCTGACTGGTTTATTAAAAAAAAATCCATTCATTTGCAGACTCCCATGACAGTACTACCTAAAGATAGCTGCAGAAGCCTAAGGGCGCATTCCTAGCTCGTGTCAGACACGATGTAAGGTTTGGATGGAGGTTCGGAAGACCCGAAGTGGCCCACTTCGGGTCTTCCGAACATTGGCTTGCTAGAGTTCCAGCTCACTTCGAATCTTCCTCAACTTCACTT
This sequence comes from Closterium sp. NIES-65, assembly GCA_948144175.1. Lineage (NCBI taxonomy): Eukaryota > Viridiplantae > Streptophyta > Zygnematophyceae > Desmidiales > Closteriaceae > Closterium > Closterium sp. NIES-65. The sequence continues at coordinate 273,445 of CANXME010001388.1, read as the reverse complement.
CGTGTCTGACCTCATGTCAGACAAGAGCCAAGAATAACCTAAGCATCTCCAAGATGTGGATATAAGAACCATCATGAGTCGATTGTGAGGGAGGGAGAGCTGGAGTGGGACGAACGAAATTGTCAGCCTTGTATCTGGCTGGGGGCTGCGCTCTCTCTCTGGACAGAGTTTGAGGCGCGGATCGAAGCGCGAATGAGAGCCACAAATGTCTGTCTGCGCCTACACGTATTTTGGGGGTGAAATTCAGGGATGCTCGATGTGTCCCACCGCGACGCGGAACAGTTTTTGCTGTGACATGCATCTCGCATCGTGTGGACTGGAAGGATCGAGGAGGCAGTGACAGGTCACCACCACAGGGGTTGAACAAACGACACACATGTTGCTCAAATGAACAAGTGAAAGTTACAAAATTCAACTGTACATTGCTTCCCAGAAAACATAAGGGAAACTATTTTTTATGATAATTGGTTAAGTACACTGAAGAGCAAGCGCGCAACACCAACAACAGTCGTAACCGTGTGTGAGGAGCAGGGCAGGCCCTAGTCCAAACGAGAGACACTAGGGCGCGTTGGATCCAGCCCTCCGAGATGGCCACAATGCTGCAAATGCACTTGTCCACTTCCAACCATTGCCCTAGATATTGTTGGGCTGAGACGCCCTAGGATCTTTTCATAGAGTTCAAGTCTGAGTAAATGATGTAGTAGTGGAAGCGTTTGAATAAAGTCCTTGAACCACCTTGCGCTAGTATGTAAGGGCAAAGTAAGTTGATTAAAGCAAAGAGATTTAAGATTATATATGAATACAGAGAATATGAAGAGACATAATCGTAACTACTTTACTTTTGCGGTTCGATACAGTGCGACTCGGGCAACTGCTCAATGTCGGGTCAGTTGTGTGTACTTAGTGTCGCGCTGCATTTCTCAGGTCAAAGGTCGTTGACCTTTGACTTTCTCGTAACCTCCAGCGGTTACATCAACCTCCGAGGGTTGACTCGCTAGTGCTTCGATTTGCGCTGCTTCGCTTGTGTCTTGAGGTTTCGACACGACAAAGGCGCTTGAGACTATTTGTCCCCAATAGATATCAGCCTTTTTACGCTGATTCACCGTTAGATCGAGCATTCTTTTAGGGGTTAAGTCGAATCCAAAGATTTTTGCTATGTACCTTGGCTGATTTTTCAGTGTTTTTTCTAAACCTTGGCTGCATTTTCAGCCTGTTTTTCGCTAGAAAGGCATAGTGTCGGCGTAGCGGAAGTCTTGGTTGTAGAATAGAATAGCAAGAGAACCTTGCAACTGAATGGATTTAGAACAATAGAATATATTATGGCCTTACACAGTAAAGCATTTATCTATGCAGTTACCCTGCCCTCACTCCACCCATCCACACCAATAATGGTACCTCCAATAAAGGAGTACCAGTAATTCTACCCCCAAACCTCTATCAGAAACACTAGGAGTAGGGCCTAGACTTAGTAGCCTAGGCCACAGTGAGACTAGAAGGTTGTGCCAAGCAGGATCGAGAATGATAGCAACAGAATATGGAATGATTGCACTAGCACGCGGGTTGGTACAAATAGGAAACTCTAAAGGGTTGTACTCACTATTGAGTACCCCACTGCAGGCTAGACAAAGAACTGACGAGAAGTGAGAATGGAATGAATGAACTATGAAACAGTTGGGTACAAGTACTAACCCTAATTGGGTTGTACCCCTTATGGGATACCCCACTATAGCCTACACAAATGTACAAGCTATAATGTTCTGACACACCCCCATATGCAAAGTGGGGGAGAACAAGTGGTCACAAGACCATTCAAGCAAAGCAAAGCAAAGCAAGCTCAGGGTGGATCACAAAGTCACCACACAGTCCGAGCACAAGAGCAAGGCCACAAGGCCAAGTCACATGCAAGGCCATACATAGAAAGGTAAAACAAGCAAAGAGCAGGTATAGAAAGAATACAGTACAAACAAGATCAAGAAGTGAGCAAGTGAGGCCAGGTAGGCACAAGACCAAGCACAGTACAGAAGCGTTGATGATCACAAAGCGGAAGGGCCTTGGTGAAGATATCAGCAGTGTTGGCCTCAGAGGCCACGTAGGTGAGGCGGAGCTGACCACGCTGCTGCGGCTCACGAGACAGGAAGTAGCGGAGAGCAATGTGCTTCGTTCTGTGCTCAAGTCTGTGCTCTCGACACAAGGCCAGCATGGCCTTGTTGTCTACGTATAGAACTGGAGGAGAACGAGGCGGCTCTCCTAGGTCAGTCAGCGGGTAGGTGAGCCAGCGTAGCTCCTGTGCAGCCATGGCCCCTGCGTAGATCTCACCCTCACAGCTGGAGCCGAGAACAGAGAACGAGCGGGTAGACCGCCACGAAATAAAGCTGGAGCCAAGGCTGAAGGTGTAACCCTGTGACGACCGCTGCAGAGCCTGCTCGTCAGCCCAAGAAGCATCAGCGTGATCTGTGAGGACTACTCGACGTCGCCCTCCAAGCACTAGCCCCATGCCCGACGTACTGCACACATAGCGCAACACCCTCTTCGCTGCAGCCATGTGCTTTGGTCTGTGCCTCCCAGAAGCAACATAGCGTGCCAAGATGCTAACAGGGTATGCAAGGTCAGGTCTTGTGCAGGTCATCACGTACACGAGGCAGCCAACAAGCTCTGGGTACGGGCCACTCGGCTCTATGGACTCATCCGAAGGCAGAGGTGAGAGCGAGTGGCGAGTAGACAGAGGAGTGGCCTGAGGCGAGGAGTACGTGAAGCTGAAGCGCTGAAGGACCTGCTGCACCATGTGTGACTGAGTCAGGGTAATGGTGCGCCGTGCTCTGTCCCAGGTGATCTGCAAGCCAAGATAGCTGCGTAGTTCACCCAGGTCTGTGCACGTGTGTCTCTTCTGCAGCTCGGACTTCACGTGGGCGAGTCCAGAAGTGTCAGCAGTGGCAAAGACCAAGTCGTCGACGTACACGAGGATGTAGAACGGCGGCAAAGAGGTGTCGGTGGGTAGAAACAGTGACGGGTCGGCTGTAGAAGGAGCAAACCCAAGAGCCGCAAGTGTAGTCCTCAGTGTGTCGTGCCACTCACGCGGTGCCTGGCGGAGACCGTAGACTGGCTGCCGGAGGCTCCACTGGGTACCAGGAGGAAACGACCGATTGAAGCCAGGAGGGCAACGCAGCCAGATCTCCTCGTGCAGGCTGCCCTGCAAGAAAGCTGTGCTGAATTCAAGAGAGTGAAGCTCGTAGTCGCATTGAGCGGCTATGTGCAGCAGCACGTGAAGAGTGGTCATCTTCGGGGTGGGAGAGAAGGTCTGAAACTAGTCAACTCCCTGCCGCTGTCTGAAGCCTCGAGCTACGTAACGTGCCTTGAAAGCAGGCGGAGACCCCTGCGACCGCTTCACCCTGAAAATCCACATGCCACGGACGATGTTCCCCTCAGGTGGGTGAACCTCGTCGACGTAGGTGCTTGTGGACTTCCAAGAAGCCATCTTTGCGTCCATGGTTGACTGCCACTAAGAGGAGTAGAGACTCTCGATCACCTCAGCGTAGGAGGAGTCGGGATGTCTGGTGCATCTGGGTCTCCCTTAGAGGCAATCAGGGTGGACACGAGATGGGGCAAAGTAGCCGCAAAGCACTGGAACTCCTCCTGCCTGTCCTCAAGGACGTCCGTGCTAAGAGCACACTCACCCCCGACGGACGGAGGACAGACAGACTCAGACTCAGCAACAAGAGCGGCAGCGTAGTCTAGACGACAGGGAGCAGCGAAGTCGACAAGCTCAGCAACTAGAGAAGACGCAGCAATGGACTCACAGGAAAGGTCAGTGACAACAGTAGCAAGAAGGCGCGTGACCGAAGGACTAGCAGCACGAAGGGAGTCAGACTCCGGGTGAGCAAGAGAAGGAAGAGAGGACTCTAGAGGAGACGGCAACGAGACACGTAGAGGAGTAGTGGAAGGACGCAGTGCCATCTGGTGTGTGCCGGGGCCCGTAGGAGGATGCCGCCGTGCAGCACAACGACTAGTGTGAGCAGCACGAACAGGCGACGCAGGAAGAGACGCAGGCTCATGACTCTCAGCAAGACCTGCAGTAGGACCAGTGTAGGGAGAAGGAGCAGGTAGCGGGGAGGCGGGCTGTAACTGTGAGTGCGATTGGATAGGCTGTGGACACTCTAAGGGAGGAGCAGGACCAGGAGAGGGAGGGAGACCAAGAACTTGCTCCAGGAGCGGAACGAAGTACGGCCTCGGCCGCTCAGCGCCTCCAGAATTAGTAAGGACTGCACCAGTACCCCCAGCGGCTGCACTAGCGCCAGCAGAACCTCGAGCTCCAGCAGCGCCAACTCTAGTACCCTCAGAAGCACCAGCGCCAGCAGCACCGCCAGCGCCAACACCCCCAGCAGCTCCAGCAACACCAACTCCTGTAGGACCGTCAGCACCAGCAGCCTCAGCAGCACCCCCAGACGCACAACCACCAGTAGAAACACCAGCGCCAACACCCCCAGCAGCTCCACCTCCAGCAGCACCATCACCAACAGCAGCTCCAGCAGCACCCCCAAGACTCAGCAGACCGTGACCCCCGCTTCTTGAGCAACTTTTGGCAAAGCCTCTTCAAGCTTCATGGAACCCGGCTGAAGTTTTCTACCGCATATCACCCTGAAACGGACGGGCAAACTGAACGGATGAACCGCACGCTAGAAGACGCCCTCCGTGCACAAGTTACCGCTCGTCAAACTGATTGGGATCTCCACCTCACCGCCATCGAACTCGCATACAACAGCACACCCCACCTTTCCACTGGCCAGCCACCCTTTTACCTCGCAACCGGACAGCACCCACGCCTCCCCACAGCCCCACCCTCCCACCTCTCACGCACACCAGCAGCCTTTGCGTTCCTCACTTCACTCGAATCAGCCATTGACGCCGCTCGCACCTCCATCGTTAAAGCACAAGCCAAACAGACCCACTATGCCAACTCCCACCGCAAAGATATCTGCTTCAAGGTTGGCGATCAAGTGCTTCTCTCCACTGACCACCTACCTCTCCTACGCAAAGGCACAACCAGAAAACTTGCCCCTTGTTTCATTGGCCCGTTCACCATCACCCGAGTCCTCTCACCGGTCAACTACCGGCTCCAACTACCCAGCTATATGAAGATTCACCCCGTCTTCCATGTCCAGCGCCTCCGCCCTTTCCGTGCACCTTCTCATGACCGTCCAGCCACACGCCAACTGCCACCGATATTCGAAGGCAGCCCCAGCCTGTTTCAGGTTGCATCTATCACTGCTCATCGCGACACACCTCATGGTCGTGAGTTTCTCGTTCATTGGAAGGACCAGCCCACTAGTGATGACTCATGGGAACTGGAAAGCCAGCTTGACCGTGCTACAACTGCTGTGAATCGGTACTTGACCAGCCACGGTTTGGCGCCGTGGACGGCTCCATTTGGAGGGGGAAGTAATGTAACAGTGTGGCAGCCGAATGCTGCCAAGTACAGTGTAGGTGGGCGGAAGTCAATCGCCACCTCACCCAAACCTCCGATTAGTCAAGCGCCTCAACCTGCACTGGGCAACCAGGTCCTGACGCGCAGCCCAAGTCAAACCCTCACGCAAAAATTACGAAATGCAGAACACCCAAGTTCCGACGCGTCGCCGACTTCGCCAACCACACCAACGAAATTACAGCCCCGTAATCAAACTCGCCGACCAGTCCCATACCGCAATAATCCCCTGAATTTCACGGCAAGGTTCATTTACAAGGGAAGGGTTACCAATAGGGAATTCAGGGTGTCGCGACTTGGTAGTGCGACTTGATTTCTGAATGTGCTCTACAAAATTGTACTGTCAAATTTGTAAAGGCATATTGTAATGTCCAGAGAATTCCAGAGAGCATCTTCTACCTGTTACTCAAGCTTACTCAAGCCTGCTAAGGCTGATACCTTCCTGCCAGCAACGTTTCATGCCTTTCTGTCGCGCAACTGAATCAGCTTGACAAAACGACCAGTAACACGACTGTATCGGCGCTCGTGACGACCAGCAGTATGTCGCGTGACTGCTTCTCCTATCACGCAGCTGGAGTGGCGACTTCACCTGCTGTGCGACTACTGTCGTTGGCGCAGATCATCAACGTGGCATGGTGCCACGCGACTGCTGCTATCTTCGCGAGTGGATCTGCATCAACATGCGCGCAGCAGCAGCAGCTGATGGCGGATGCAGCAGCTCCCGACGCTCATCAGCAGCATCACCCGGCGGCCATCAGCCGCTACAGCAGCTGCTAACAACACACTGCAGCATCAAAACTGACGGCGGACTTCATCAGCAGCCCCTGACGCCCGATAGCCACAGGGTACTCCCCCTACCATGTGCACTAAAGGTGAGCCTACTCGTTCTCACAGTCAAAGACGCCGTTACTTACGTGTAGCATTGCGTGTGACAACCTGTCACACGTGCTTAACCTTCTTCACCCAATGTGTCGTTTATCACAACTATTACAGCTGGTGCACGGTACAGTAGCAGCAGCTCTGCTGGATGGTACCAGCTTTTCCTGACGGTCGGCGACAGCACTAGCAGCGACTGACGAGAGGTGGATGCGCTAGCAGCTTGAGCAGGGCAGCTTCTCGTGCCAATCTGCAGCAGATCCTGGCAGCCTGCAGCACAACCATTGGCCTGCAACCGCTTGGAGCAGCACTTGGCGCTCCGCAGCAGCAGCTGGTGGCGCTCGGTAGCAGTATCACCCGGCAGGATCAGCAGCACTTGACGGCCTGCAGCAACACCTGGCCACCTTTAGCTTCACCTGTCATCCTGCTGTAGCTCCTCACGGTGAGGAACCTCAGGATCTGCTAGCCATGCAGTAGTAGCTTGCCTTCTCCCTTCTTATTTTGCTTGCCTTTCTTTTCCTCTTGGATGAAGCTACAAGTGGCTTAACCTGTGGTGTCTTGGTATGCTCCCCCCACACCTGGAGGCGCATGGGAGCAGTGGCAGCTGGTGGATTGCAGCAACTCTCACTCGGCAGCACCAGCAGCATCAGGCAGCCTGCAGCTCCCCTTGACGCCCTGCAGCTCCCCCTGACGGACGGTAGATGCAGCTGGTGGCACCCAGTAGCCGACCGCATCTCCTGTCGACAGCATGACAATAGCAGCAGCACCTTGCTCTCTGTAGCTGCATTTTTCCAGCTCCATCTGCCTTGTGAGTAAACACCCTTCATATATTCTGCCATCACTGGGGTAGCTTGCTTGCTTACTTCTCGTTCTGTTCGTCGTTCACTCTCATCCTGGATGATGTTGGATGCACGTCATTCTGAGTGCATGTCATCCTAACGTCCTGCCGAGTGCTCGTGCTATTTGTGCTTGCATGATTTGCATGAGCGTATGTCATTCTGCATGGCTGTTGGATATTATAATCTCTGTGTTTTTTCTCCAAGTTTAAATGCTTGATCATGCAGGAGAAATTCAGAGCTTTCCAACGATACCAAGATCGCCTTATTCCGACCAAGATCGCCCAAGTTACAAGATTTCCAAGATTTGGATTTCTTATTACCTTTTTGGGGTTATATCTAATTTGGGTGATTACTTGGGACATGACTATAAAGGGATCTTTGGTTGGGTGGTTAGGAAGCCAACTTTGACTTTTGGATTGGGGTGGCTAGAAGTTTCTAGCATGGGTTGCAAATGTTGCAACACCTAGGCAAAATCCAACTAGATTGGATTTTGCATGTGACACCTCAAGGACCTCATGATGAGGGTTGCATCCTTGCTGCTAGGAAGGTTCTAACCATCCTTCCCTAGCTCTTGGAGAACCCCTTCCCTCTCATGGTTCTCTTGGAGTTTCCCAACTCCAACTTCCCATGCCCTAATGTTTGTACTTCCTCCACCATTCTAGTCATGCGGCTGCTGGACGTTTTTTACTTTGTTCTCACTCAATAGACCATCTTAATGACTGATTCAACTTGGAGATGGTAGCTAATTATAAGGCGCAACTTCCTACCGAGCGGATTTGCGTTTAGTTGAGTAATGAGTTCGTCGTAAGCTCTCAAAGTGACGGATCCTGAACAACAGATGAAGCTTGTTATGACTTCATCTTGTCTTGTGATACTCTCTGAATTCATCAGGTGCAGAGAAGCACCAGCGGCCGGCATAAGGGAGCAGCTGCTGCTGGGGGCCTACACCAACAGCAGCGTCTGCCCATGGTAACAGCTGAAGCCCGAGGACTGCATCTCCTACCGCTCCAGCCCTTGTGCACCAATAGCACCGGCAAGCAACGACTTGCTTTTGCCTTAAACCAAGTGAGTATTCCTTCAGCAGCATCGTGACTTCTCATCTCACTCCGCTTGGTCAATCTTCTGCTCACTCTGCTTCATGATGCTATTGTCAGCCATGATGTCAGTCATGTTGTCGTGTTGCACTCCCCCTTAAACCAGCAGGTTTACGGAACCAGTGTTAGCTCGCGGACAGCACTGCCTGGCGGACTGCAGCATCATTTGGCGGTCTGTAGCATCGACTGGCAGACTGCAGCATTGACTGGCGGACTGCAGCATCAACTTGCGGACTACAGCATCGACTGGCGGTTTGCAGCATCAACTGGCGGTCTACACCATCGATTGGCGGTCTGCACCATCGATTGGCGGTCTGCAGCATCGACTGGCGGTCTGCAGCAACGGCTGGCAGTCTGCAGCAACGGCTGGCGGTCTGCAGCAATGGCAGGCGGTCTGTAGCAACACCTGGCTGGCTGCGCCTGACGGGCTGCACCTTGTTGGCTGCAGAAACAATAGCTGTCTCCTTGCACGACCAGCAGCAACTGCCCCATGGTAAGCTGGCAATATGGCATCTCCTGCAGCTCCTGTCGTCTTGGTACACTCTTGCAGCTCGAGCACGCTTGCATCATTAATAGCTTGCCTTTTGCCATTGATCAGTAGTAGCAGTAGCTTATCCTCACGTGGTGGTGTTATCTTCCACTCGAGACGAGTTGGATCAGGAGCAGCTCCCATCCAGCTTCTGGCTGCTCCCCCGGTCTTGGTCACTGATGATAATAGTTTCCATGACGGATACCTCTTGACTGTAAATGCCAATGAAAATGAGAAGGACTCTCAAATCCAGTTCTGTTGTGCACCAAGATACTCCACACCCCACTCCCCCTCTCACTCGTATGTGTAAGCTTGCCCATGGCTGCTAACACACGAGTGATGTGTGTGGAGTTACGTGAGATTCGGTTGTGCTACACACTTCAAGGAGCCCGTCCAGGTGAGTGTTGCATCAGCGCCATCGACGTGTTGACCCTTTTCAGATGTAGCACCAAGGGAAATATGTTGGATGCCGCACATGCAGCTGCAGGTGATGTCATGTCTTTTCGCAATTGCATGCTGATCCTTGGTCATGCATTCGGGTATTTTCAGCTCCTTGAGTGCTAAGTCCACCATGCTTTCATCCGTTGTTGCATTCTCCAAACTGTTTCCAGCCTCATCTTCAACCGCCACCCGTACGGAGATGTCTGCTGCAGGTGAGTCCTATGCTGCAGAACCTCTTCATTTGGTTGCGTTGTCTTCGTCAGCTCCAGGGGAGTTTTCCGTGGAGTCCCCTTTTCCCCCCGCGGACCTTGATCCACGTGTCATGTCCCGTATGACACAAGCCATATGTGCGATACGGTAGGTGACGGATGCAGGATCACCATGCGTATTTGATGATGCATCCTCATGAGTATGTCCACATCCATGGTCAAAGGCAAGTGCTGGCTCATATTCCACCATGAGCGCTCCATGCACGTCCTTGCCAAGCCCAATTCGTACACCTCCATCTCCATCAGGCATGGAGATCTCGGTGTCGCCATCAGCTGTGGTACGGATACGGGCTCCCTTTTTCAGCAACTGACAGAAGGAGAGGAGATTGCTATTCAAGTGGGGTACGTAAAGCACTTCTGTGTATCACATCGTTATCCCATCGGGTGCATTTACTCTTATCGTGCCCACCATTGAGCTGGTAAGAGTGCTCCCATCAGCAAGCTCCACTTTAACTGGTTTGTCCGGTTACTTCAAACCCTCGAACCACCTTTTGTCCAAGGTCATATGCTGGTTGCATCCGCTGTCTAGCAACCATAGAGAACCCCCAGCACTTGGTGAGGTTGTCTGTGACGATCGAACTGTTGCAATGCTTGTAACCGTCATTTGTGTCTTTCCCGGTTGCTCCTTGCTGCTTTATACCATTGTTGTCACATTTGGGGCTGCCACCATTTTGAGGAGATGTCGAACGGCTGTTGTTGCTACGTCGGCTGGTCCTCCTTCGGTTTTGTTGTTTCCACCCCGGTGGTGACCATCCTGGTGGTGCCGTGTGACACTTGTAGAACGGGTGGCCCAGTTGCTTGCAAAACCAGCACATGAGAGTTGAGCGTTCAACCTTTCCATCATTGCCCTTCATTTTCTCTCCTTTTGTCACTTGGTGCCCTCTGTTTGAAATTGCAGCATTCTTGGTCCTGGTGTTCTCCGCTGCATGTGATATTTTGATGCGCGCTTTGTCAAACATTATATATGTTATGCTTGTGTAGGCTACAGTGGGTTAGCCTATAGGGGGTACACAATTCTAGGGTTTCCTACTTGTACTCATTTCACTGCTAGTTTCATTCATTCCTGTTCGCTTATTCTCACATGGTATAGAGCGGGTCCTTCTACGGACCGTTTTTTTTTTTTTTTGGGCCCACCGAAGCGCCCCCCGAGGCGCGATCTTTTTTTTTAGCGACCCCTCGGGTCGCCATTTCCCCTGCGGCCCCGCCGCCTTCACTGACGCGGCCCCGCCGCCCTCTCTGTCGCGGCCCCGCCGCCTGCTCTCACGCGGCCCCGCCCCGGCTCCTTCGCGGCCCCGCCGCCTGCTCTCGCGCGGCCCCGCACCGGCTTCTACGCGGCCCCGCCCCGGCTTTCACGCGGCCCCGCCGACGGCTTTGTCGCGGCCCCGCCCAGGCCCTTACGCGGCTCCGCCGCCTGCTCTCACGCGGCCCCGCCTCGGCTCCTTCGCGGCCCCGCCGCCTGCTCTTGCGCGGCCCCGCCCCGGCTTCTACGCGGCCCCGCCCCGGCTTTCACGCGGCCCCGCCGACGGCTCTGTCGCGGCCCCGCCCAGGCCCTTACGCGGCCCCGCCGCCTGCCCCCGTCGCGGCCCGGTCACCTCCTGACGGCCCCGCCGTCCCTTCGTGACGGCCCCGCCGTCCCTTCCTGACGGCCCCACCGTCCCCTCCTGACGGCTCCTGCCGTCCCCTTCTACCGGCCCCGCAACTGCACCTGCTGGCCCCGCCGCTGCACCTACCGGCCCCCCACCACCCACCCCCCCTTTTCCCGTCGCCTGCCGAGGCGACCTGAGGGGGCCGCAAGCGGCCCCCTCAGGTCGCCTCGACAGGCGACGGGAGAGGCCAGCAGAGGGGTGGCAGGTGTGTGGTCTCCCCTGCTTCTCCTCCTCCTTCATCTCCCACTGCAGCAGCCGAGCCGCCCCACAGCCGAGCCGCCCTGCCGCCGAGCCGCCGGGTCGCTGAGTTGCTGAGCTGCAGTTGCTGCCGAGCCGCCCTGCCGCCGAGCCGCCGAGTCACCGAGCTACTGAGCTGCAGTTGCTGCTGAGCCGCCTTGCCGCCGAGCCGCCCGAGTCGCCCGAGCCGCCGAGCCGCCGAGCTGCCGAGCCGCTGAGTCGCCGAACCTACTCTTCCCACCACTGGTGAGCTCTTGCCCTGCTAGCACGCTGCGCGTCGCCTGCTTGCCTGCCTGCCTGCCTTTTGGCTTGCCTGGCTGCCTGCCTCCCTGCTGCTAGTCCTGCTCCTGCTTCTACTTGCGGAGCCAAATGCAGCCCCAGCGACGCCGGCGTGAGTCCCTCACGCCGCAGCAGCTGCGTGAGTGGTACGCTGGTTGGGGCTGTAGGGGTGGCGACGCTACTCCTACTACCACTCCTGCTGCTTCTACTCGTGGTGACGGCCAGATGCAGCTCCCGCGACCCTCTCGCGTGTCTCTCACGCCTCGCCAGCTTCGTGAGTGGTACGCTCAGAGTGGAGGGTCTCTTAGTGCTGTTCGCTGCTCTTACGTGATTCGCACTGGTACTCGGACTGGTCAGCCTTGTGGGACACGTAGTCATACACCGTCCCGCTGCTTCGCCCGTCTGAGCGACGCCTGGCGTACCGTGTTTGGCGACGAGGCTGAGCTTCCCGACTGGGTGGAGTTGCTTAGGCAGAGGGTAGATATATATGCTCTTGACTATGATGCTATTCTCACTGCCATGTATGCATTGCCTACTAGTGCTGACCGTGCAGGTCACCTGTGCGTCCCGCCTGACCCAGGTATAGGACCTGCTGCTCTAGCTACTGGTGAGGCTGCTGCTCTGGGTGCTAGTGAGTCTCCTGCTCCAGGTACAGGTGCGGCTGCTGCTCTAGGTGCTAGTGAGTCTGCTTCCTCAGGTGCGGGTGAGGCTGCGCTCTCAGGTACCGCGTTGGCTTCGGCCTCCCTCACCTTTACACTTGACTCTGGGGCTTCTCGCTCCTTCTTTCGGGACCGCACCACACTCACGCCGCTTGGTCGGCCGGTTGCAGTCTCCCTGGCTGACCCCTCTGGGGGTCCTGTCCTCGCTCACTTCTCCACTGTCCTCCCGTGTCCGGCTGCCCCCTCGGGCACCCTGTCTGGCCTGTACCTCCCCTCGTTCTCGACGAACTTGGTGAGTGGTGCAGACCTACAGGATGCGGGGGCTCACCAGTTCACTCCTGCGAGTCAGCGGGTGACCCACTACACGGACGCACGCACAGGCCGGCACCTGGCCACGTTCTCGCGTCGGCCGGGGTCGAGCCTCTACACCCTGACCACTGAGTCTCCTCCTGTCCCCGCGTCCGGTCAGGTAGCAGCGTCGGGTCAGGTGTTTGCTGCTGCGTCCAGGTCTGGTCCTGAGTCTGCCCCCTGTACTTGTCGCCTCCTGTCTCACGAGACTCTCCTGTGGCACCACCGTCTTGGCCACCCCTCCTTGCCCCGTCTTCGGAGCATGGCTTCCCGTGTCCTTGTCTCTGGTCTTCCCCAGTCTCTCCCTCCTCTCCCCTCCGGGCCAGGACCTCCCTGTGTCCCCTGTGTCGAGGGTCGCCTCCGGGCTACTCCTCACTCCTCCCACTTCCCCCCGACAGAGGCTCCCCTGCAGACGCTTCACATGGATGTGTGGGGCCCAGCCCCCGTCCGTGGGCAGGATTACGAGCGCTACTTCCTGTTGGTGGTTGACGACTACTCGCGTTACACCACAGTCCTCCCCTTGCGCAGCAAGGGTGAGGTCACTGAGGTGCTGATCGACTGGATCCGCGAGGCTCGTCTCCGGCTCAGGAAGAGCTTCGGCTCGGACTTTCCTGTTCTGCGTCTGCACTCGGACAGAGGCGGAGAGTTCTCCTCTGGCCTTCTGCGTGCCTACTGTCGTGCGCGAGGCATCCGCCAGTCCTTCACGCTTCCGGACTCACCACAGCAAAATGGGATTGCTGAGCGCCGCATTGGCATGGTCATGGATGTCGCTCGTACGTCCATGATGCATTCGTCTGCCCCCCATTTTCGCTTATTCTCACACGCTTGACCAACCATGCGTTGCTTCCCGTCGTCTTGATCGTATGAGTGATGTTTCACCACATCCGCGCGATCACACTGCAAATCACCACTTGACTGCATCCCATGACCCGTGCGCTCCATGCTCCATGCACGATCCACTCCCATTAGTGGACGACGCGTGCGAGGAGGTATGATGTCTTCAAGAAGGTGAGAACTCTTCATTACAGGGCTTTTGTGGGATGAGAGTAAGTGGCAAGACGTCGATGTGGGGGATCACCAATAGCGTAGAACCCAAGTCCTACACCTTCCACGCCCTCCTGATGAAATTTGCCACTCCCTTCTCCAATTTGCATGTTGAACTTTGCTCTCAATGACGTTTGAAGTGTTGGTGGTGAAACATCATGACATATGCTCATGTTGAGCCAAGATTGCTTGTTCAAACGCCTCATATCCAGTGTCAACTTCATTGTCGAACAGCGCCATGCCTTGATCCAACAGTAGCCTCTTGCTATGCCAATTTGGTAATGTGCCTGCCCAACGTGAATTATCACAGAGTTCTGACCAAGTTTCGGCAGCATGCCCTCTTAAGTAGCTCTGATACCATGCTAGAAAGGCATAGTGTCGGCGTAGCGGAAGTCTTGGTTGTAGAATAGAATAGCAAGAGAACCTTGCAACTGAGTAGATTTAGAACAATAGAATAGATTATGGCCTCATACAACAGAGCATTTATCTATGCATTTACCCTGCCCTCAGACCACCCATCCACACCAATAATGGTACCTCCAATAATGGTAACTCCAATAAAGGAGTACCAATAATTCTACCCCCAAACCTCTAGACTCCAATAATGCAGCCCCTACAATAATGGTACAATTATTGTAGGGCCTAGAAGCTTATATAGAGGATTACACTAAAACCTAACAGCATATACATTTTCTTATGCTATATATTTCCAACATTTTTATGAGTGTAGGCTGAGCACTCAACCTTGTAGTGGGTACACACTGAAACCGGAAAATAGTGATTTCCGCTAGCATACCACTTTCACACGAACTTCCCCCTCCAGCCCCCGTGTTCCACTCGAATTTCCCTCCCCCCCCCGCTCCCCCCTCCCGGCCCCGTGTTCCACTCGAATTTCCCCCCCAACCCCCGTGTTCCACTCGAATTCCCCTTAGCCCCCGTTTTCCACTCGAGTTTCCCCACCAGCCCACGTGTTTCACCTAAATCTCCCCCCAGCCCACTTCGTTCACTCTAATAAACCCCCCTTTCAACTCTCCTCCAGGTTGAAAGGGGAGTTTATCCTGTTGAATAAACCCCCCGTTTCTCACCTTAGCCCAGGTTGCTCTCTCACCCCTTCCCCCAGCCCACCTCGCCCCTCCCCAAAGCCCGCCTGCCTCCCTCGCCACTCCCAAACCAACCATAAAAATGATACACGAAGTATATGTAATTCGTAATCCTGCTTAAAGTCAAAGCTATACACAATCAGCAAAAAAACACTGATTTTTCAGAGTTTTTTCCCTAGGTAACGCTTACTCTCAACGTTTTTTTCCGTACCAGGGCTGATTGATCAGCCTGGTCTAAAACAAATCTAGGGGCCTGCTTCTAACCGATGCCATCCTGTGTAATCATTCGAAGCATGTTCTATTCCTTCACAAAATTGCAGCGCAACTGTTTACGCCGCATCGAGCCAAACTTCCGAGTGTAGATCCTTGCATGATGTCTGAAAGCGAATGCAATCTTCCATAAAACCCGTTGCGTCCGGAACTTGCCGCCACGAAACACCGCCTCACACCGTTCTAGCCGCACCATTGTTGGAAACAAGTAACTTAACGCTTGCTATGTGTCGTAACATCGAACCATGAATGAGGCAAGCTACAGCGGAGCAATGGCGAGTTAACCGAGGAGGTTGACAGAAAGATAACAGCAAGAGGTTACGCGAAGGCCAAAGGCAAGCGACCTTTGACTTGACAAATACAACGCGACAGCAAGGTCAAACAACTGACTCAATATTGAGCAGCTGCCCAAGTCGTCACTGTATCGAACCGCAACCGCAACAGTAAAACAGTTATTGCATCGTTTTGTATTCCTTCTAATCTTATAAAAGCTTGTATTACTTCCTTATAATCAATCTATCTTGCTCTCACACACTAGCACAAGGAGGTTCAACAAAGTTCCTTATTACAACGCTTCCGCAATACAACATTCCTATCAGAGTCATAGCCTTGAAAGATCCTAAGGACTTTTCTTAGCCCAACATGATATGAAAGCTGACAAGGCAAGATTCAACTTCGTTTAAACTCCTACAACATCAGAAGACATGGCAACATAGAAGGAGAGAAGCTCCTCTATCAGCTATGCCGACACAACCCCTACTCCACCTCCAGCCTTTGGCCTACAGATAGAGGGAGGCACAGCAACAAGACCAGCTGCTGAGTCCACTGAGACTCCTGCAAATCAGACGACCGGCTTCGACCCAAACATGATGGAGAAGTTCTTCTTCTTCATGTCGTTTTACGAACAGCACCAGCAAGCAGCACCTGCGCAGTCAAACAACAGCAATAACAACAACGGCGTTACTCCAATGAGTCTTGATAGTTCATCCTACGCGCGCGGAAATCAGCAGCAACCTACCTTTGCTCCATACGAGCCTCAACGTGGCTCCATCAGCTTCATGCTGCACCAATAGCCTTCACCTGGACAAGAGAAGACACTAAAGGCACTTCAAGTTCAATCACAGTTCGAACACGTACTAAAACTATAGACATCGACACCCTTCGACGGGAAGGACTTTTATACATGGTCCTTCGAATTCGAGCTGATGATGGAAGGCGCGCGGATCCTCGGATTCTTTGATGGATCCCTGCCATACCCAACATACGGGACAAAGTACGACAAACAACAATACACATATCAGTCGCTGATGGCATATACAATCCTTATGCGAAACATAGCGCCGAACGAGCAGCAGAAATTCCGGTCTTATCGTGGATACGGCAACTCCATCGAGCTCGCGTACAACCACTTGAAGAACCTGTATCAAGCACCAGACAGCGTCAATCAGAGTCGGTTAATGGCCCAGCTGACAACAATGGAAATGGAACCCGACGAAAACGGAATGGTGTATATCAGTCGTTGTTGTAGACTGCGCGACAGACTCCTTCGATGCAGCAGATCAATCTCTGAAGAAGCCTTTGTTACAGTCATCATCATTGGTCTCGGTCCTCATTGGCGCTCCACTCGAGCCATCCTTCGAGCTGACGGGAAGATCTCCGAAGCAGCACTCTACGCCAAAATTCACGCCGAACAGCAGGACATTGACCTGCACAAAGAACGTCACAAGAAAAGAGCATCAGCACCCGAGTTAGCGTTCCACACTGAACGGCGCTAGAACTACAACAACAACCGGCAGAATAAACATCAACCGCAGCGGCAGGTACCAACCGCAGCGGCACGTACCACTATTCTGTCATCTCTATAAAACGTCAGGACATCCTCGCACTCATTGTCCAAATCAGCAGCAGTCAGCACCGCCACAACCTCAACTTCAACCTTCGAGCAGTCAGGTGGCTTCCACACAGGCACATCCGGCAAATTAAACACAGTCTTCAACACCATCAACGACGCAAGCTGCATAAGGAACAAGAAATATCGTCAGCTTCATCATGGTGCTACGTCATCGAATCGCCACCACACTACTCACAAGAAGAACTACTTGACGAAAGTACTCCGCGCCGCAAATCACTGGAGCCCAACCTGACGTACGCAGCCATCGCCCAGAGCGAGCCGTTTGGGAAAGACACCTGGTTTTTGGAGAGCTGCTGCGGATAGAACATGTGCTCCTCAGGTCGCTTTGATCAACGGGAACACCAACTGCAGCGCAAAGTCGTCATCACCGTCGCCAACAATTAGAACATGCGCACATGACGACAGCTGGTAGTTCAGCTTCAGTCGCGAGAAACCAACGTTATCCTGCAAATGTCAAAAGTCTTAATTGCAGAAGGACTCAGCTACAACTTACTCAGCGTCAGTCAACTCATGGTGAAGGGAATCCATCTTGAAGCAGACAGCACCACCCAGGAGTTCAAGCTGTACAACGGGAGAGGCGGACTGTACATCAGAAATGCCATACTGAAGAATGATGTCTTCGTCCTTGACTTTGTTCCAGATCAAGGCACCGCCGACAGCGACGGAATTGTCAACTTCACTTCCTGAACACACCCACCAGGTCTCAACCCCGACTTTAGTCCCGGCGGCTTCTGGTACTCGAACACTATGCCTGAAACAGAACGGACGAGAGGAATAGCAACAATCCAGACAGCATCGGCAAAAGCAGAGACAACATTGGCAGCAGCAGTAACACCATCGGCAGTAGCAAAGACAACATCGGCAACAGCAGAGACAAAATCGGCAGCAGCAGAGACAACACAAGCTCCAATCGCTGGTCCTTGAACAGCACCGGCCTTCATCGACGACAGGCTACTGACTCCTACGCAACAACTGACTCCCACTCCACGGAAAGTCTGGCTTCCAGTAGCAGAACGGGAATCAAGAGTGCAGCTGAAAAGCTTCCTGTTAGACGGGGGAGGGGAATATCAGCCACAGAAGTTCAAGGACTACCTGGCAGAAAGAGGCATCAAACGGCTCATCTCCCTTCCCTATGCGCATCAACAGCAAGGCGTGGCAGAAAGAATGAACAGGACCCTTTAGAACACCATGCAGAGGTTGCTACCGACCCCCAACTGCACGAGCCGACCGATTCTCTCAACGCACACAGTGGGGACTACACCTGGGCATTCAAAAACATTACAACGCGTGGAATATTTTTTACATCCATTCGAAGGAAATAGTAGCAGCACGTGACGTGATTTTCTACAAATGACTCACCCTCCCGACATACCTTGCACAGCTTGGAAGAAGAACGAGACCCCACAGACGGATTTCATGGCGACCGAGCCTTAGCTTTGGCAGCAGACGAAGCTGACTAGGACAAGCAGAACATGGATGAAGCCTCGGAGGAAGCTGGACCTCTTCCCTACTGTTCGATCGACGTCCCAATGGACGACGAAAACCCTCGCGAAAGCATCAACGCCGAAGCCTACTATCACTTAGCCAACAATGATTATGTTACACCCGAACAGGTCAACACCGAGGAAGCAGAACTTGTAGGACCCAATTTCACACTTGACCCAGAAGTGGGAGACGAAACAGTTTATCTCGAGGACACAACTCTCCCTCGCTACATACAGAGCGGACTGCAGATGCTTGGACTTGTCACTGCCGTCCACGGAGCAGCGCCATGATGATGTGGTCAAAGAAGAGGCGAGCAGCTGCTTCAGCTGTAGCCGTGGCATTGGTTGGGATGAAGTGACCCATTTTAGAGAACTTATCGATCACCACGAGAATATCGTCATGCCCTCGTGAGGTCGAAGGAAGTCCCGTGATAAGTCAAGGCTAACGACTTGCCATGGCTGCTCCGGTACTGGTAGAGGCTGAAGTAACCCTCCTTTTTTCTGCTTGCTACTCTTCATCCGCTAGCACGTGTCGCATGAAGTGACGAACTGCTGAACATCTGCTGCCATCTCGGGCCAGTAGTAATGCTTTGCTATCCCTGTTAACGTCTTGTTGCTCCCAAAATATCCCACGTATGCTACCTCGTGAAACTCCTCAAGTAGTATCTATCATAGCGGGGCATGATTCGGTACCCAAATCTCTCCTGATCCCTTTCTTATAGGTAAGTCCTTCTCCCACTCTAACAGCTTCTTAGTCTGCGCTGTAGCAATCTCTGCGTCCACGGGGTACCCATGTTGAAATAGACCCTTGAGTAGAGGGTTCATCCTGTCGAGCTAGATGCCTGCTCAATGACTAGGGCAACTCAACGCGTCTGCCTTGTGTGACCCGAGCTTGTAGATGATGTCGTAGAGGAAGTGAGTTTCCAGGAAGTCCAACCACTGCACTTGTCATCGTGAGAGTGTCGGCTGCGACTTCAGGTATTTGAGACTGAAGTGTTCATTATAGACTGTAGTTTTGGCTGAGGTAAGACCTCAACGCCTTGAAGGCTATGACTATCACTAAGGCTTCCTTGTCATGGATGGGGTAGTTCAGTTGTGCTCCGTGTAGCTTCTTAATGAGGTAGGCGATGGGCTACAAACCGCGTCCGTGATCCTACATCAATACAGCTCCGATTGCGTAGTCACTAGTGTCTGCTTCCACCACGTAGTCCTTGTCTAGGTCTAGTAGGATGAGTACTGGCGCTGTAGTCAGTGCTGTCTGTAACTGCTCCATGGCTTGCTGATGAGAAGTATCCCGTTTATAGGGCGTATCCTTTTTCAGTAGGTCGGTAGGTGGTGCTGCTATCTTAGCGTACTGTGGCACAAACCTGTTATGGTAGCTGGCGAAGCCTAGGAACTGTTGCAACTCCTTCACGTTCTCCGGTACTTTCCACTTCTTAAAGGCTTTGATTTTCTGCGGATCTACGTGTACGCCCTCTGCACTCACCATGTGCCCGAGAAACTGCACCTTCTCCATGGCGAAGTTGCTCTTTGTCAACTTCACGTAGAACTTGTTTTCCCGCAGGATTTTGAACACCTTCCGTGGATGCTCCATGTGCTCCTTCATGTTCTTGAAGTATAAGAATGTCGTCCAGGTACACCACTGCGCACTCGTCCAGTAGGGGCCGTAGGATGTGGTTCATCTCCGCCTGAAACGTTGCTGGCATATTGCAGAGTCCGAACGGCAACACCAAGTATTCGTAGGAGCCATATCTGGTACGGAACGCCGTCTTGTGGATCGAGTTGTCTGCCATCTTAATCTACGTGTAACCCGACCGTAGGTCCAGCTTTGAGAAGATTGTTGCACCACGTAGTTGGTCGAGTAGGTCGTCTATGCGCGGTATGGGATATTCGTTTTATACTGTCTGTTTGTTTAGTGTACGGTAGTCAATGCACATCTGTAAATCGCCATCTGATTTTGGAGTGAAAAGAATTGGTGCACTGTAGGGAGAGGTGGATAGGCGGATCAGTTGTCTATCTATTAGATACTCTATATGTTTTTTCATGTCTGTTAGTTCTGTCGGACTCAGTCGGTATGGTGCACGTAAGATGGGTTTTGCACATGGTTCCCCCATGATCTCGTGCTCGTGGGTGCGTGCTGGAGGTACGCCTGCAGGTAGGTCATCGGGCATTATATCCTTGTACTACTCCAACACCTCCTTCACTGCTGTAGGTAGCTCCGAACTCGGCTTCTCCTCCTCTGCTGCCGCCATAACCAGTGCTAAGTAACCTGTGTTACTCTCGTTCACCATCTGTTCGAACCGTGCCAGTGTCGTTTCCGGAACGCTCCTTATTTCCATCCAGCTTCGTAGTTTCGTACCGTCCACCATTTTTGCCGTGATCTTGGTCTCCTCCGAAAGCTCTACAATTTTCTCCATCATCAGGCGGTCGCATACTGAGTAAGACGCACCGCTGTCCACCACTGCCTGGAGGCGTCGCCTGCTGCAGATCACCTCGAGTAGTAGAGGTTGTTGCCACTCCGAGTAACTGTAGATGGTCTCGCGTATAGGATCATAGGGTACATCGAATATATTTCCCGTAGGTCCAGCGCTCGAAGCTGCTATATGAGTTTTCAACTGGGTAGGGTTAGAAGGATTTATCCGAGGCCGATTCAGCTTCGTCTTGGCATGGAACCTTCCCCTAAGCCTTTGTAGTTGTGTAGGCTTTACCTGAGGGCAATGGGGAGCCTTAACAGTGTGCTGTGTCAGAATGTTATCTTATGTTCTAGCCTGTAGTGGGGTGCTCTATAGCGAGTACAACCCTTCTAGGGTTTGCTATTTGTATCCCTATTTCTGCTAGTTCAACCCTCTTTCTTTCTTCTAACTTTTGTCATGCTATCAGAGCTGGTCGATCCTCTTGGATCGACCCTGTGGGTGGGCTTACCACCTCCTAGCTTCCGCTCCTACCACTGCAACTACTCTTTGAGACGCACGCCCCGTGGCGTGCGGCATTTTTTCTTCCCGCCGTGCGCCCCAAGGCGCGCGGCGGTTTTCTGCCCGCCGTGCGCCCCGAGGCGCGCGGCGGTTCTCTGCCTGCTGTGCGCCCCGAGGCGCGCGGCGGGCTTCGGCCCCGTCGACCCGCGCGTCGCCCTCGGGAGGCACTGCGACGGGCGACGGGGACCCGGTCGTCACCCCCCGTCGCCCATCGTGGCCTACGCGCGGCCCGTCCAGGCAGTGCGCGGCCCGTACGAGCTGCGCCAGGCCCGCGTGCGGCCCGTATGTGCGGCGCCAGGCCCGCGCGCGGCTCGGGCCGCCTCCCTACCTGCGGCCCGTCGCCCCGCCGTCCCGCCTCCCTACCTGGCCGCGGCCCCGTTGTCCCGCCTCCCTACCTGCGGCCCCGGCCCCGTCTCCCAACCTGCGACCCTACCAGGCCCGTGGTGGGCCCCTTCCTTCATACCGCCCCCCCCCTTTTCCCGTCGCCTGTTGAGGCGACCTGAGGGGGCCGCTTGCGGGGTGGCGCGTATGGGGGTGTCACTTTCTTATTCCTCCCTTTGCTCCTCCTCCTCCTTCGTCTCCCACTGCTGCAGCTGTCTCTGAGGGGGGTGGATGTGTGGGAGACTGGGGTTTAGGGTTTAAGGGGGGTGCATGGGAGTGGAGCTAGCGGTGTAGCAGCGGGTGTGTGTCGGGGGGGTGGGACTGTTTGGGAAGTTGCACGGAGGTTGCCGTCGTCTCGCCAGCAGCACCTGTAGTCCGAGGACTTCGTCCGGTAGCCCAGTCGTAGCCAGCTGTGCCAGCCGCCTGTGGGTCCGTTGCCCGTCTACGGCTACTTGAGCCGCGGGGCCTGTTACTCCTGTATTCCGGGGGCTTCGCCCAGTAGCCGCTGTGCCAGTCTGCCTCCTGTTGCCCGTGTGTCTGCAGCTTCAGCCGTCGCCTCCTATCTCCTCTCCTCTCACTCTTTCTCCTCCTCCTCACTTGCTCGTTGTGACTACCACTAGATTTGCTCATAATCGTGAACTCTGAACTATTTCTTCTTGAACTTGTGCTCAGAATGTATGGTGACATTGTGATCCACCCTGAGCTTGTACTGCTTTGCTTGCTCTGCTGATTACACCCCACTTTGGCTATGGGGGTGTGTCAGAATGTTATCTTATGTTCTAGCCTGTAGTGGGGTGCTCTATAGCGAGTACAACCCTTCTAGGGTTTGCTATTTGTATCCCCATTTCTGCTAGTTCAACCCTCTTTCTTTCTTCTAACTTTTGTCATGCTGCGGGGAGAGAATATTAACTCCTTGGAACGTATGACCCTTTTCAACGCTCCGGAGTGGTTTTCCCAGCTTCTCAGGTACCTGAATAATGTCTAAAGGCTTTTTCTTGGCCTTGAAAGCTCCCTTGATTTTTTTAAAGGCTTGAAAACCTCGAGAGGAAACAATCTTACTCTCGGGGGGGTTCGGCTGGAGTTTCCCGATCGGTGCGGAGTCTTGTTTCGCAAAGCCTTCATTTGTCTCGGCGATTCCCCCTGTTGTCGGCTGGTCGTGACGTTTCAAATTTGAGCCATCATGATCTCCTTTTTTCGCCATCGTGGATGTCGCACTGTTGTTGTCCTGCAGCTCCGCTCGTGCCTTCTTCAGTTTCCAACACGCCAAGTGTCACAAAGTAGGAAACTAGAATGACTAGAAACAGTACAATACAAGGTTTGTATAGGCAAAACCTAACAATACTGTACCCCATAAGGAGTGCCCCACTGCAGCCTACAATATAGATCTAACACACCCCCATAGGCAAAGTGGGGGACAAGCAAGAGAACAAGGCAAGGTCAAGCTCAGGGTGGAAGACAATGTCACCACGCAATCTGAGCACAAGTAAAAAGGCCACAAGGCCAGTTCACATGCAGAGTTATAAATCAAGGTCGACAAGCACGACAGTGATCTCAACCTTACAAGGGTAAACATGCAGGTGCCGGAACATATAGATCACAGTACAAGAAAAGTCAAGAGGTGAGCAAGTGAGGCCAAGTAGGCACAAGACCTAACCTAGTACAAAAACGCTGTGATCACAAGGCAGAAGTGCCTTGGTAAAGATAACAGCACTGTTGGCCCGAGTGGCCACGTAAGCAAGACGAAGCTGACCACGCTCCTGCAACTCTCGAGCAAGGAATAAGCGCAGAGCAATGTGCTACGTTCTGTGCCCCAGTCTGTGCTCCTGACATAAGGCAAGCATGGCCTTGTTGTCGACGTACAGAGTTGGAGGAGAACGAGGCGCCTCTCCCAAGTCGGTCAGCAGGTAGGTGAGCCAGCGTAGCTCCTGTGCAGCCATGGCCCCAACGTAGATCTCAGCCTCACAACAGGAGCTGAGAACAGAAGACGAGCAGGTAGATCGCCACAAAACAGAGCCGGAACCAAGGCTGAAGGTGTAACCCTGTGACGACCGCTGCGTAGCCAAGTCGTCAACCCAAGAAGTGTCTGCGTGATCAATGAGGACAACTCGAGCCCGTCCTCCAAGCAAGAGCCCCATGCCCCACGTACTGCACAAGTAGCGCAACACCCTCTTAGCTGCATCCATGTGCTCTGGTTGGTGTCTCCCAGGAGCAACATAGCGGGTGTGCCAGGTCAGGTTGAGTGCAGGTTATCAGGTAGATGAGGTAGACAACAAGCTCTCGGTACGGGCCACTCGGCTCTACAGACTCATCCATGAGGCAAAGCTGAGAGCAAGTGGGGACTAGACAGAGGAGTGGCCTGAAGCAAGGAGTACGTTAAGTTGAAGTGCTGAAAGAGCTGCTGCACCATGTGTGACTGAGTCAAGGTAATGGTGCGCCGTGCTCTGTCCCAGGTGATCTGCAAGCCAAGGTAGCTGCGCAGCTCACCCAGGTCTGTGCATGTGCTTCTCTTCTACAGCTCCCACTTCACGTGGCCAGTCCAACAGTGTCAGCAGTAGCAAAGACCAAGTCTTTGACGTATACGAGGATGTTGAACAGTAGCAGCGAAGTGTCGGTGCGTAGAAACAGTGACGGGTCAGCAGTCGAAGGAGCAAACCCAAGAGCCACATGCGTAGTCTCAGTGTGTCGTGCCACTCACGGGGCGCCTGGCGGAGACCGTAGAATGGCCGCAGGAGGCTCCACTGGGTAACGGGAGGAAACGACCCAGTGAATCCAGGTGGGCGGCGCAACCAAATCTCCTCGTGCAGGCTGCCCTGTAGAAAGGCTGTGCTGAAGTCAAGAGAGTGAAGCTCGTAGTCACGCTGAGCCGCGACGTGCAGCAGCACCTGTAGAGTGGTCATCTTCGGGGTGGGGGAGAAGGTCTGAAAGTAGTCAACTCCCTGTCGGTGACTAAAGCATCGAGCAACGTACCGCGCCTTGAAGACAGGCGGAGAACCTGACGGCCGCTTCACCCTGAAAATCCACATGCCGTCGACAATGATCAACCCAAGAGGGGGAACGTCGTCGACATAAGTGCCAGTGGACTTCTAGGAAGCCATCTCTGCGTCCATGGCTGTCTGCCACTGAGAGGAGTAGGGACCCTCTAGCGCCTCTGCGTAAGAGTACGGGGTCGGGATGTCTCGTGCATCCGGGTCTCCCTCAGGGGCAAGCAGCATGGACACGCGATGAGGTAAAGTAGCAGCAAAACACTGGAACTCCTCCTGCCTGTCCTCAAAGACGTCCGTGCTAAGGGCACACTCACCCTAGACGGACAGAGGACAGAGAGAATCACACTCAACAGCAAGACTAGTGGCATAGTCTAAAGGACAGCGAGCAGCAAAGTCGACAAGCTCAACAAAAATAGCAGACGCAGCAGCAGACTCAAAGGAAGGGTCAGAGACAACACTGGCCAGCAGATGTGTGAGAGTAAGACTAGCAGCATGACGGGAGTCAGACTCCGGGTCTGGACC
Source organism: Closterium sp. NIES-65 (assembly GCA_948144175.1). Lineage (NCBI taxonomy): Eukaryota > Viridiplantae > Streptophyta > Zygnematophyceae > Desmidiales > Closteriaceae > Closterium > Closterium sp. NIES-65. The sequence goes on along the minus strand of CANXME010001388.1, from coordinate 248,083 downwards.
AGCAGGACGGGAGGACGCAGGAGGAGACGGCAGAGTGACAGGCTGTGGAGCAGTGGAAGGACGCAGTGCCATCTAGTGCGTGCAAAGGACAGGAGGAGGACGATGACGCAAACCACGACGACCAGTGCGAGCAGCGGGAACAGGCGACGCAGGCTCACGGCGCTCAGCAAGACCTCCAGTCGGACTTGTGTAAGGAGAAGGGGTAGGCAGTGGGGAGGCGGGCTATAACTATGACTACGACTGACCCGGCGGTGGACACTCTAAGGGAGGAGCAAGACTTGTAGAAGGCGGGAGACCAAGAACCTGCTGAAGGAGTGGAACGAAGTACGCCCGCGGCTGTGCAGTACCACTAGAACCAGCAGAGATAGCACCAGCACCCCCACCGCCAACTCCAACTCCTACAGCACCACCAGCCCCAGTAGCACCTCCCGCAGCTCCAGCAGCACCAACTCCAGCACCTCCAGCAGACCCAGCTCCAGCAGGACCACCAGAATGCCCAGTAGCTCTAGTAGCTCCAGCGCCAGCACCTCCAGCAGCACCTGCTCCAGCAGCACCGCCAGCTCTAGTACCTACAGGAGCTCCAACTCTAGTAGGACCACCACAAGTCCGAGCAGCTCCAGTAGCGCCAGCTCCAGCACCTCCAGCAGCACCACCAGGCCTAGCAGCTCTAGTACCTCCAGTACGAGCACCTCCGGGACGAGTGGCTCGAGAACCCCCAGCAGCTCCAGCAGCAACAGGACTTCCAGCACCAGTAGTACCACCAACTCCAATAGCACGGCTCCAGCGCCGAGCAAACCACTCGCGCAGCTACTGTGGAGAGAGTGGCTCGCGCCGAGACGAGGCACCCGAATGACCTCCAGAGGACAAAGTAGTTCCAGGTTCAGCACCTCCAGGCTCCATACTCACAAGCTCAGGACCCTAAGGCTTCGCACCCTTAGAGTCAGCACCCCCAGGCTCAGCACCCCCAGACTCAGCACCCCTAGGCTCAGCACCCCAAGACTCAGCACCCTCAGGCTTATCACACATCTAAGGCTACTTGCTGTTCAAGTTTCAGCCTCGTGTCTTATCGGAGATGGCCGTGACAGTGTTTTGAACAGAGGCGGTTCAAAGTCGTCAGCTTCTACTTATGCGGTTTCATGGACATCCGCGACCCCTAAGTGGAATCCAGACTATGACAGCCTGCTCACCCCGGTGGTCAGGGGGTCTGGAGGGGTCCTCGTGGGTGTGGCGGTGGTGGGGGGTACCGTCCGCCTGTGACGATGGCGGATCTACAGCAGGAAGTCTCGAGGGCGGTGCGTGAGGAGAGGGCGGCGCAGAGCCAGAGTAGTTCGTTGCGCGCCTCGCCCGCCCTTGAGGCTCCTTGACAGGTTGTGCTACCCTTGAGTCTGCCACCTGTCGCTGCACCCCCGCCTCCTGTTCACTCCCCACCGGCTCCTGCTCCCGCCGCCTCACCACCTCCCCCCGGTTCGCGTCTCCATCTCCCGCCGGTTCCGCCTGTTGCGGGGGTGGAGTTTGTTGCTGTGGGTGGTGGCTCGTCGGCGCAGTTTTCTCAGCACGATGCTGCGGATGAGCCGCTTCTGTTCGTGCTGGAGGCACTTCAGCCTCCGCAGACGCGTGTTCTGGAGGCGACGCTTGGCTAGCTCCACCGACTCGCGGAGAGTCTCCACGCGTTGCTGCTGATTCAAGTTGTTGCTCACTCTTCCCTCCCGTGATTCCTCCATAGACTTTCCGCGCCCCCCAGTGTGACATGTGCTTGGACGCGGTGGATTAGCACGCAGCGCTGCTGGCGCCCGTGTTGGCTGCGCCCACGGAGGGTGGCGCTGCTGCTGCGGGACAGCTTGACGAGGCTGTCCGGGGCTTGAGGCGGCACTTGCGCGCAGGATCTGGAGCCGCGGCAATCAGCGCAAGCACGCTTGTGGTCCGGGAGCTGTGGCGCACCCTGACGGGCGTTCTACACGCCCTTGGAGCTCAGTGCATATAGACGCGGGCTTCGGTTGCCCCATTGATGCTTTGCTTGTCTAGTTTCGAGTAGGTACCGCCATTGCGTTTACGTCTTTGATTAGTGTCACCTGCTTCTTGTTGCACTTGCCACCCCTCACGTGTGGCCGTAGGCCGCGTTGTCGAGCGTCGGCTGCCAAATGCGGCCGGCGCGAGGCTCTGGGTTAGGAGAGCAAAATGAACAAGGAACTGAATAATGAGGCCCTCGGACTAGCTCCTAGGGCCTTTATACTAGGCTGGAGAGGGCTGGAGAGGCTAAAGACTAGGCCCCTCTCTTCTCTCTCTCTCTCTCTCTCTCTCTCTCTCTCTCTCTCTCTCTCTCTCTCTCTCTCTCTCTCTCTCTCTCTCTCTCTCTCTCTCTCTCTCTCTCTCTCAAGCAGTCATGTATTGACATGGTTCGCAAGGTACAAGCAAGGAGCTACTACTTGGTCTAAACGTGCAAGCAATCGTGAGTCCAACATAGCGAGACCAGTCAGCTAGGCAAACGAACAACTAGCAAAACACAGAGAACCAGCTCTCCAGATGTTGAAACAGGCCACCACACACTAGGACGAACGAGCCAGCCAGTACCAAGGCCACCAAACCCTGTCCCTTTAGTCCTCCTGCTTCTGGACTCCCCCTACTGATCCTGCCTCTCTGTCCACCGTCCCTTTCCCCATACGCAGCTTCCTGCCGTCGTCCGGCTAAACCTCCCCCACTCCCACTCCCTCCCCGCCCTCTAAGCCGTTCTGGCAGGGGCTTGACGCTCCTCGTACTCATCCTCTTGCATTTGCCAGAGGTCCCCCAGCCGGACGTATCCAGGGCGCCCTGCGTAGAGCCGATGTTTTGTCTGCGACGCCTCCTCCGCTGCCCATCCTGGCGGCTTCCGTGCCCTCACATCCCTCCTCTGCAGGACCGGGTCCGTGACTGTCACGTCTGTCGCCCAGGTCTCCCCTGATTCCGGGTCCCGAACGGCGAGGTCTGCTCGCTTACTCGCTACAGGGGGAGAGAAGGCAGTCGTCTCGTGGAAGGTCCTATACCCTGCTTCCTGCGCCATGCGGAGGGCTGCAAAAACCAGGGCGTTGTGGGTGCGCACCGCATCCCCGCCGTCGGCACAACGGAGCAGATGGTTCGGCAGGCTCTTGTCACCAGTAGAGGAGTTGGATCTCCTGCAGGGGCAAACCTCCGCTACCGTTAACTCCATGCCAAGGCGCAGGCCCAGTGCCATGGAGAACTGACCAGGGGAGATTGAGAGGTCAGCCCTCGTTGGCACTGCATGCAGCACTTGCCATAGGTCCCCCAGGCTAGGTTCCCAAGGGTCCCTAGCTGCCTAGGGGAAAGCCGCCTTGTCTGAGAGGAAAACGAACCACCGAATAAATTATCCTAAATCCTAAACCCTAAACTCTCTCTCTCTCTCTCTCTCTCTCTCTCTCTCTCTCTCTCTCCCTCTCTCTCTCTCTCTCTCCCTCTCTCTCTCTCTCTCTCTCTCTCTCTCTCTCTCTCTCTCTCTCTCTCTCTCTCTCTCAAGTGGTCCTTTATTAATATTATATAGGGTACAGGCCATGCACATATAAAGCGTCCGAGCTAGCCATGACAAAGTGCCAACCGCACACCACCAGTAATCCTACGCATGCACATCCCGCACGTCCCTTGGACCGGCACCACCCAAAAGCCTAGGTGACCACAATGCAGCCGTAGAGGCTCAGACCCCCAGTGTGTAGGGTAACCTCTGCCCCACCCCTCATATGTCCAGGGGTGGTCCCCACTCCAGGTCATCCTCTATGACCTGCCAGAGGTCGCCCAAGCGGGGCTCCCAGGAATCGGCCGCCACCTGGGGTTATGCCATCTCCGTGGCTCTGTTTGACTTCGCCAGGAATATGTTTGCTTGGCTTCGCTGCAACGTTACCGACCATTGCTGTCGGTAGTGCGCCGTCAGCTTGGAGGCTACCACGGTTAGCCTCCCCTGCCGGTACTTCTTTTTAGCCGCCTGTGTGCCCAGCATTCACAGGAACCGCTGCGTATCCCTTGCCAGGGCCCCATACGTCTCCACCGCCAGCCCCAACACTCCCACATAGTCCGGACGCCCCTCGTACAACCCCCTCTCCCCCCTTGCAGCGTCCTCTGCCGCCCACCCCGGCAGTTTCACCGCCCTCATGTCATGCCGCTGCAAGACCGGGTCGGTCACTGTCACTTCCGTGACCCACGTTTCAGCTAACTCTCTGTCCTTGAAGGCCAAGTCCGCTCGCTTGGGGTTGACTGGTTGCGAGTAGGTCGTGGTCTCGTACAAGGTCAAATAGTCAGCCTCCCGTGCCATGCGCCGCGCCGCATATACGAGTGTGTTATGTGTGTTCGTCCGATCTTTCCCCTCCCCACACCGCAGCAGGTGGTTGGGTAGGCTCAGATCTCCTATCTCCCCCCTCTCCCCGTGATATGGGCAGCTGTTGGTCACCAGCAGGGTCAGGCCCAACCGGAAGCCAAGGGCCAAGGCGTATTGCCCTGGTGAGAATGTGAGATCCACCCGCGTTGGGATGGCGTGGAGCCAGTCCCCTGCCCCCACTCACTGCAGGCTGATGAGCCGGACCACGTGACCATTGTCCTCCCCCGGCTTATCTATTCTTGTATCACCCACAAGCTCCGCCACCCTGGTGAGGTTGATCTGCTGGGACAACTCCTGCAGATGGCCCTTCCCCCCCCTTCTCCCCATCGGCTCCCATAGTAGTTCGTGCGTCCAAAGCGGGAGTCGGTTCCGCATGTCCCTCAGTGCTGATCCTCTTCTGCCAGCTACTCCATCCCCTAGCGGTGATACCAGCGCTTCCGCCCACTGTAGATGTTCGTTAGGCGAGTGCGGCATCTATTGTAGCAGCAGCTGTGCAGCTCTTAGTGACGCCAGGTGCGCTGCTGGCACTTCCGAGAGAGGATCGATCAGCCCCAATCCGCCCAGCGCAATCGGCAATGTTGCCTGCCTCCACACCAGGCTTTGCTACAGCTCTTTGGTTGGCACGTGTAGGTGTGCCGCCCTTACCGCCGTCCATAGCAGCCGCTCACTCCACCCGCGCTACTCAGCTAGGGGCAAGACGTCCGCCGGTGTTATGCGCAGGAGGTAGGATATCTGGCGGGAGATGCATTTGGACAACAGCAGCATTGCACTCTGCCCCTCCTGATATAGCCACCCCGTACAGCACTGGTAGAAAATATTTGCGGATTTCTCCCGACAGCTTTCTCTGCGGCGCTTTTGCCACGATCCTTAGTAGCGCTTCTCCTATCGCTATTGGCCTGGCGCCGCCGTATGGTTTTCCTAACGCGACCAACCTGGCTGGAAGCAGCAGTTCCCTCACTGGCCTCTCCTGGAACATGCTGAGGAGGTTGTGAACTAGGTCTCGAAGCAGTAAAAAGACTTCGCTGTTTGTGAGCGCTGTATCGCGGAGGTGTTCAAAGTATGCGTCAAAAGGGCCCGCCCCTATCCCATTTGGACACTTCGCTAGGACATCGCGGAACGAGTCCACCCCAATGGCGAGTGCCGTTTCCCCGTAACCTCCCAACCCTTTGGGTATCGCCACTTCCGCCCGTGGGTGTTTTGCCCTAAGTGTTGCAAGGGCCACCTGCGACGGTTCGGCAAGTGGCGAGCTCTGCAACGCCGCTGCTGCTTTCGACAGGTTGGCTTTGCGAACCAACCCTTCCACCCGTGCGCAGGTGCCTTCTGCACCTGGCTCGTGCCTGCTTGGTTGGGAATCTGCCGGGAAGGTGCAAGCTTGGAGGTACAGTCCTCCCCACTCCTCGTCCCGGAATTGTCTGAGTTGTTTCTCAACCTCGTCTAGGCTCTTGCCTGGCAATTCTCCGTGCTTGCCCTGAGTGTCAGCCGGGGCAGGAATTGCAGAATTCGCCATGCTCCCATGCATCCCGGGCGCCTTGACAACCTCAAAAGTGGGATGGTGAGGCAGTGGCTGAAGGACTTCAAGATCTCCGGGGGAATTTTCCAGATCAAAAAAGGTTGCGCGCTGGAGCGGAGTGGCTCTAGATTCCAGCTCTCCACCTGCTGCCATGTGGCGTCGTCATCAGTGATGTTGCTGGGTGATCGCTCTTTGCTGGCATTGCCCCTCCCTGCATCCGATCCGCCCACCTGTTCAGCCCCTGCTTTCCGATTTTTCTTGTTCCCCATGTTAGACTCTCCTACTTACCTTGCCCTTGTTATGTTGGTCCTTTCTAGTGCTTCATCTTGTATATCTCCCCTTTAATGTTGTTGTAACTTGCCGCCCCTTACGCGCGGCCGAAGGCCGCGCTGTCGAGCACCGGCCGCCGTGAGAATGGGATCACCACCAAACAATCAGAATGAAAGTGGGCTACTTGCCCTTATATACATGGGCACTAAACTGAAACCACTAGGGAGTAGGCTACACTAAGGGGCTAGTCTACACTAAGGGGCTAAGTTGAAGTGACTAAGGACTTAGTGACGAAGGGTCTCTCTCTTTCTCTCTCTAATGGTCCTTGTATTGATATAGACGGCAAGTACAAGCATGCAAGTCATAGAGGCATAGGTTAAACGCATGCAAAGCACAAGCACCGTAGATCTACAACTCCACCAGGGGCTCAATAACCGCAAAGCAGTCCCCAAGGTGCAACTCGTCCCCAATTCCCCCTACAGGCGGGTTTTCTACTGCCGCAGCCTCTCCAAGCTTGAGCAGGAGACCCACAGATTGGGCCCTTTGCAGGGCCACCGACCAGAGTGCCTGAACTGGTGCAGGAACTTTGCAGCATAGAACGATTTGGAGTCGGCGTTGAAGTGGCGTCGAGCTGCAGTGTCCGCCAAGAGCTTCAGGAAGACTGGCACCTCTGCGCAGGGGCAGCCGTAGGTGTCTACCGCAAGTGGGAAGAACTTCACTGTCTCTGGCAGGGTGGCGTAGTGCTGGATCTTCTTGTCCGCTTGCTCCCTTGCCGCCCAGCCCCTGCCTTTCTGCGCCTCTGGATCCCTAGTGCTAATAGGGTCAGTAATGGTGACGTCGCATACGTAGACTGCCCCACTGCTTCTGTCCGTCATTGTAAAATTTGTCGTCTGTTCCTCAATGGGGCAGTGCGCCGATGACTCGCTGTGGACAATGAACCCCGCGTCTTGGGCCATGCTAATGCAGGCATCGCGCACCTCGTTATGGGTGTTGATGCGATGCTTGCCCGTGCCGCAGCAGAGTAGGTGGTTAGGGAGGCGGGGGTCCGTGATGGCGGTGTGATCAGCGCTGTCACACTTCTTTGGTGTGGAGAAGGGGAGGGCCAGCCGGAAACGCACGGCATTAGAGAAGTGGGTGGGCCCTATCCTCGTGTTGGCCGCAATGGGGATAGCGGTCAGCCAATCCCCGGTCCCGTAGCCAGTGAGTGAGTACATCCGCTGTGTGTGTCCGCACAGAGGGTTCAGCGCCATCCGTCGAGTCTCCATGACCTGTACGGCATATCTGCTTCCATGTACCCTCAGTGCCAATGCGTGCTGGAGCCTAATGTCTGCTCGCTCCAGCCGCTCCTTCTCCAGGATCTCCCGTGCATCCTCTGGTAAAGCCGCTTCGCACTCCGATAGCCATGCGTGGAGAGGCGTGGCGACGTCTGCAGGCAGCAGCATGTGATCCCGAGCCTGCGTCAAGGCGCCATCGGGGGCGCCGTCTAGTGATGCCAGGAAAAGCGCGGCTTGTGTGAAGCTCGCTGCGTACCCGTATACTCCCTCGATTAGGGGGTCGGTAATGCCTATCCCTCCCAAGGACGGCGGCAGTGAGGCCTGCGCCCAGACACGTGCTTGTTCAGTGCGGCAGGTGGGGACGCGGATGCCGCATGCTGTGAGTAGCGCTGCAAGCAGATCAGTGCCCCACCGACTCCAGGTGTCGTGAGGCAGGAGGTGGAGCGGTGTCGTTCTGGTGAGGTATGCCACCCGCCTCGAGATACAGCGGGTGAGCAATAGCGATGCTACCTAGGGGTCGGCTTTCTCGAGGAGTGGCAAAGGATTTGCCATTTCCTGTAACTGACCCGACAAGAACTGTGACGCCCCGCTGTCAGGGCCCACAAAGCTTCCCAGCAAGCGCACGCCGTCTTGGGAAAATGGAACTCCTTGCGGCAGCTGATCCTTCACTGCTGCTTCCCTGCTCGAGGCAGTGCATTTCTGCGCGTTGTGTCTTAGCCCCAGGTGCGCCACCTCTCGGTGAAGTGATTAAATGCGGCTACAGTGTCCGCCGCCTCCCCAAGGAATGTGACATCGTCGGCATAAGCGAGACAAAGCACCTGTGCATATGCCTCAGCAGTGTCTTGAAGTGCTGGGTGTATTCCTGCCGCGAATAGTAACGGACCGAGTGGGTCCCCTTGACGCACGCCCCGTTCGCTGGTCAGTGGGTCACATTTGAAATTTGCGTCGAGGTGCAACTTGGACGGGTTACCATAGGTCAGTTTCACCAGCGGCACTAGTGGCGATAGCCCGGGTTCTTGTAACGCCGTCGCGATAGCTTGTCGGGATATGCTGTTGAATGCATTCGAGATGTCGGTTTGCAGCACCAGGCTGTTGGGTAGCTTGTCCAGATACGCCCGCGCCACGTGGATAACTGCCTCGGCCCCACCTGGCACAGCCACTCCATACGGTTGAGGCAGGAAATAGTCACGTGCAGCATCGCCCGTGGCTGCGAGGGCTGCCTTGGCTGTCAGCCGAGTGATGCACTCGCCAATCGCGATTGGTCGAGCCCCCCCACCAGGTTTGGCCAGGGCTATGAGTCGCGAGGCTGTCAGTAGGTCCGCCACCGGTGCTGGTAGGTTGCCCCCCAAAATGGTGTTTATAAATGCGTGCAGATGGGTGCTGACTCGCCCGTTCGTGATTGCCGCGTCGCGCATGTGCTCGAAAGTTGTTCCCGAAGGGCCGGCACCGACCCCATTCTCACACCTCCCTAGTAGTTTGGCGAAGTCAGCGTGGGAGATGGATAATTTTGACTCGGACGTGGGTGGCCACGTCGTTTGTCCTGATTCAACTAGCGGATGTTTTCGTCCGAGCTCCTCTAGGATTTCTGGGGTTGGTTTGCAGACTAGCGTTGACTCTAATGCCAACACTGCTCGGCGCAGGCTACCCCGTTTTGCCAGCCCCTCGGCTCTGCTGATGACCCCAGTAGCGTCGGGCTGATGACGTGGTGGCGCGGGTGAGTTGACTGCTTCAATCGCGTCCTTGTACAGTTGGTCCCACTTGCCACGCTGGAAGGCTCGGAGCCGGGCCTTGATCTGGGGCCAGTTCGGTTTTCGTGGCGAGTTTTGGCGAAGCGTTAGGCGTGGCAGAAAGAGGAGGAGGCGCCAACCTGCCTCTGATTCCGGGTTTTGTGACAGGTGGAGTAACGGGGTCAGTAGCGTCAGCGAAAACAACTGGCACAGGTTTGGCGATAACCGCCGTGCCAGAGATGGTTGCCGACTGTCGCAGAGGGCAGGGATATCCCAGTTCGCGATGTTCGCGAACTAGTCTGCCCGCACCGCCAGCTCCTCTGGCGTGAAATAGCGAGGGAGATTTGGATTTTCCCGCACCGCCGTCGTGTTTGCCGCGGCCCAATGTCGCCTGGTGCGGCCCGTCCTTGCTCGTGATGGTGTGGGTGGAATGTCGCCCTACGATCGGCATCGGACGGTCCACCAGCGGTGTCCATTTGCTCGCCAAGGGACTGTCTTGGTCTTGCTCCCGTCCTCCTCCCATTCTCCCTTACTCCTTCCTCTCCTTCCGTCCCTTCATCTTCGCTCGAGGGCATGGGCTCCTCCCTATAAGAGGGGTCCGTTCCCTCTTCGTCATTATCTAACCTGTTTAAAGCCCTTCGTGCCTCTGACTGATAGCCGTTCTCCGGCCCTCCTCCCTGTCCGCTAGCAGCTTCGCGCCCTCCGCCTCGCGCTCCTCGTTCTCGCAATGGTGATTGCTGGTGTGACCGATTACTCGCCAATGCGCGCTGGCGCTGCGCCGGTTGTGTTCGAAAAGCCGTCCGCTGCCTCCGGAGCGGGGACCATGGCGACGGGTTCCCCGCCGCCGTCTGCTCCGAAGCCCGCGACAGTAGACGCTGAAAAGACTCCTCCCCTCGTATCCGCGGATTCTCACGTCGTAAACGAGGCTGCGCCGTCTGCGCCGGGTGTTGCTCCTCCCGCTCCGACTATCGCTCCTGTTCCTCCTGCTCCCGTTGTGGCGCCGACGACGGCTGCTCCTGCAGGGGAAGTTGTTGTTCCCCCTGTCCCAGTCCGTGACGCTCTTGGTGCACCTGTCGTTTCTGTCCCCGGCGAGCTTGCGCCGGCGTCTTCTTCTTCCCCGAAGGTGGCGTCCGCCACCACTGTCGGCCCGGCCCCGATGGTTGCGCCTCCCGGCGCGGACCTGGTGGCTCTTGCTCTGCCACCAGCAGTCCCTGTTGGTGAGCCGTCTCGTCCCCTGTCGCCTGACCGCCGTCTCTAACGGCTCCATTCTCCAGCGCCGCAACAGGGGCGCGAGACGTCGCGGCGCCGGCGCAACTCCCCCCGGCGCTACCAGTAGCAGGCCCAGTGGCCCGCTCATCCAGGAGGCAATGGGGACTGGAGGGGTCCCCACGAACGTGGTGGTCGCGGGAGGTATCGTCCGCCCGTGACAATGGGGGATCTTCAGCGGGAGGTGTCCCGGGCCGTTCGCGAGGAGAGGGCGGCGCAGAGCCAGAGCAGTTCGCCGCGAGCTGCGCCGGCGCACGTGGCTCCTTGTCCGCCTGTGCCTCCTGTGGTCCCTCTGTCGGCCGCTCCACTTCCTTCCCCTGTCCTCGTCCCGTCAGCTCCCTCTCCTTCTGTGGCGGCGCCAGCTCCCGGCTCTCGTCTGCATCTGCCGACGGTTCCGCCTGTTGCGGGGGTGGAGTTTGTGGCCGCGGGTGGTGGCGCGGCAGCGGCTCAGTATGCAGCTGATGAGCCACTCCAGTTCCTGGCGGAGGCGCTTCAGCCTCTGCAGACGCGTGTTCCCGAGTCAACTCTCGGTCAGCTCCACCGCCTCGCCGAAAGTCTCTACACGTTGCTACTGATACAAGTCCTTGCTCACTCCTCGCTCCGTGTAGTCCCTCCTGAGACGTTTCGCGACCGTCCGCGCGAGACCTGCTTGGATGCGGCTGACCAGCTCGCCGTGCTGCTGGCGCCCGTGCTGGCTGCGCCCGCGGAGGGTGGCGCTGCTGCTGCGGGACAGCAGGACGAGGCTGTCCGGAGTTTGAAGCGGCATTTGCGCGCTGGATCTGGAGCCGCGGCGATCGGCGCAAGTACGCTGGTGGTCCGGGAGCTTTGGCGGACATTTACTGGCATTCTCCATGCCCTTGGAGCTCACCGGATGTAGATCCGGCCTCCGCTTGCCCCTGTGTTGACATTTGTGCTTAGGATTGTGTTGATGCTGCCATAGTTTGTATGCCGTTGCTTGCAGTCAATCGTGTGCGTGTTCCTTGCCACCCCTCACGCGCGGCCGAAGGCCGTGCTGTCGAGCGTTGGCCGCCGAAGGCGGCCGGCGCGAGCCGCTCGGTTAGGAGAACAAATGACCACTGAAATGAATAATGAGAGCCAAGGACCTGGTCCTAGGCCTTTATACTAGGCTGGAGAGGGCTGGAGAGGCTAAGGACTAGGCCCCTCTCTCTCTCTCTCTCTCTCTCTCTCTCTCTCTCCCTCTTTCTCTCTCTCTCTCTCTCTCTCTCTCTCTCTCTCTCTCTCTCTCTCTCTCTCGCTCGCTCTCTCTCTCTCTCCTCTCTTGCCGCTCGGTTAGGAGAACAAATGACCACTGAAATGAACAATGAGAGCCAAGGACCTGGTCCTAGGCCTTTATACTAGGCTGGAGAGGGCTGGAGAGGCTAAGGACTAGGCCCCTCTCTCTCTCTCTCTCTCTCTCTCTCTCTCTCTCTCTCTCTCTCTCTCTTTCTCTCTCTCTCTCTCTCTCTCTCTCTCTCTCTCTCTCTCTCTAATGGTCCTTGTATTGATGTGGCAGCCAGGTACAAGCATGCAGGGTATAGAGGCGTACAAACAAAGGTAAGTCCTACCCTAAACCCCCCTAAAGGTCTAGGAGGGGCTCTATCACTGCAAAACAATCTCCAAGGTGCAACTCTTGCCCAATGCTGCCCACAGGCGGGTTCTCAGCTGCAGCCGCCTCGCCCATCTTCATCAGGAGGCCCACAGATTGAGCCCTTTGAAGGGCTACCGACCATCTCTATCGAAACTGATGTAGAAACTTTGCGGCATAGTATGATTTTGAGTCGGCGTTGAAGTGCCGCCGAACCGCCGTGTCTGCCAATAGCTTCAGGAAGGTTGGTACTTCCGCGCATGGGCAGCCATAGGTGTCGACCGCCAGAGGGAAAAAGCCAACCGTCTCCGGCCGGTTGGCGTAGTGCTGGATCTTCTTATTCGCTTGTTCCCGTGCCGCCCATCCCCTGCCTTTCTGCGCCTCCGGGTCCCTCGTGCTTATGGGATCCGTGATAGTGACATCACACACATACACCGCCCCACTGCTCCGATCCGTCATGGTGAAGTCAGCGGTTTGTTCCTCGATGGGGCAATGAGCGGCCGACTCGCTGTGGACAATGAAACCTGCGTGTTGCGCCATGCTGATGCATGCATCCCGCAGCTCATTGTGACTGTTAATGCGGTGTTTGCCCAAACCGCAGCGCAGGAGATGGTTCGGCATGCGGGGGTCGGTGATAGCCGTTTTGTCCGCGCAGTCACAATTCTTAGGAGTCAAGAAGGGGAGAGCCAGGCGGAATTTGATGGAGTTAGCGAAGTGTACGGGGCCCATCCGCCTAGTCGCTTCGATAGGTATCGCGGTCAGCCAATCACCGGTGCCGTACCCCGTCAGCGAAAACATGCGCTGAGTGTGGCCGGAGAGTGGGTTCAGTCGCATGCGCCTGGTTGCCTGGACCTGCTCGGCGTATCTGCTGCCGTGCACCTGCAGCCCGAGGACGTGTTGAAGACGTATGTCCGATCGCTCCAACCGCTCCTTTTCCAGTATCTCACGAGCGTCTGTCGGGAGCGCCTCCTCGCACCCCTTCACCGAAGCGTGAAGGCGCGTGCTGGTATCCCGCGGCAAGAGCATGTGGTCTCGTGCCTGCTTCAGTGCATTCCCATCGCCCAGCGTGAGGTCGTTGAGAAACAGCGCCGCTTGGGTGAAGCTCGCCGCGAAACCGTAGACCCCCTCAATCAAGGGGTTCGTGATGCCGAGCCTTCCTAATGACGGAGGCAGTGACGCCTGCTCCCAAACCCTCGTCTGCTCCGAATGGCAAGTCAGCATGCGGATGTCGCAGGCGGTAAGGAGCGTGGTGAGGAGGTCCATGCCCCACTGGCTCCATTTGTCGCGGGGAAGAAGATTCAGGGGCGTCGTCCGTGTCAGGTACGCAACACGCCTCGATATGCATCGCGTGATAAGTAGTGATGCGACCTGGGGATCCGTTCGTTCGATGAGCATCAACGGCTTCGCCATGTCAGCTAACTGCTCCACCAGAAAGGAAGCCGCGCCGTCGTCCGGTCCGAGGAAACTGCCCAGCAGCTGGACGCCGTCGTTTGAAAACGGCACTCCGGGGGGTAAGTGCGGTGCTTGTATCGCACTGGAGCTCCACGCAGCACATTTTTGTGGGTTGTGCTCAAGCCCCAGGAGTGACAATTTGTCGGTGAAGTACGAAAATGCTGCTACAGTGTCTCTTTGTTCCCCGATGAACGTCACGTCATCCGCATACGCCAAACAGAGCACCCCGGGGTGTGTGTCCGCTGTATCGCAAAGTATGGCGTGTATTCATGCTGCGAATAGCAGCGGGCCGAGTGGGTCCCCCTAGCGAACACCGCGTTCGCTTCGCAGTGGTTCAGACTCGAAGGTTGCATCTAGGAGCAGCTGCGACGGGTTACCGTACGTGAACTTGACGAGCGGCAGCAGCGGCGAGAGGGTGGGGGTTTGTAACACAGTGGCGATGGCTTTTCGCGAGATAGTGTTGAATGCGTTCCTAATGTCAGCTTGCAGCACGAGGCTGTCGGGCCGGGCGTCCAAGAAGGCCCTGGCCGCGTGGATCACAGTCTCGGCGCCACCTGGCACTGCCACGCCGTACTGTAGAGGAAGGAAAAATTCACGAGCTGCTTCCCCCATTGCCAGCAGGGCTGCCTTGGCCGCTAGCCTCGTCAGGCATTCGCCAATCGCGGTTGGCCGAGCGCCGCCCCCTGGTTTGGCCAAGGCGATGAGGCGCGACGCGGTTAACAAATTTGCCACCGTGTCTGGCAAATTTCCTCCCAGAATTGTGTTAACCAGGGCGTGCAGATGGGTGCTGACCAGCGCATTTGTTATCGCCGAGTCGCGCAAATGCTCAAATGTCATTCCCGACGGCCCAGCCCCAACTCCATTTTCGCACCTGCCCAACAGCTTAGCGAAATCCGCGTGGGTGATTGAAAGCGTTGACTTCTCCGGGGTCGACTAGATCACCTCTTCCTCGACGGCTGGTGGGTGCTTCTGGCGCAGTTCCTCCAGGATTTCGGGGCTGGGCGTGCAGACAGGCGTTGACTCCAATGCAAGAACGGCTCGTCGTAGGCTGCCACGTTTCGCCAGCCCCTCGGCCCGTTTGATTACTCCTGTCGCGTCTGGCCTGTGCCGGGGCGGGGGTGGCGCGTTGACTGCAGCAATCGTGTCCAGGTACAGTTGCTCCCATTCGCCACGTTGGAAGGCTCGCACCCGGGCCTTGACTTTCGGCCAGTCCGGTCGTTGCGGCGAGGTTTGGCGAAGGGTCAGGCGCGGGAGAAACAGCAGCAGACGCCAACCTGTTTCCGACTCCGGGTTTCGGGAGAGATGCAGTAACGGCGTCAGTAACACTAGCGAGAACAGCTGACACAGGTTTGGCGGTAAGCGCCGCGACAGCGGGGGCTGACGACTATCGCTCAAAGCCGCGACATCCCAATCCCCTACCGCAGCGAACAGGTCTGTTCGCTTCGCCAATTCCTCAGACGAAAAATAGCGGGGGGCCGAAGCTGCCTGTCGTAGTGCAGCCCCCCTACTCGCGGCCCGATTTCGCCGAGCCCGACTCGGTCCCGCTGGTCAGGCGAATGTTGGAGGCTCTACCGTCCGATCAGCATCGTGCGGCGTGCGTGCCTCCTGGAGCGGTTGTGCTCGTGCTGTCCTGGCCCTGGCTTCTCTTCTCCCAAAGCTCACCCTCACCCCGTCCCCTTCCTCCTCCCCTTCATCCTCGCTATCCGGCGTGGCGTCTCTCCTATAAGAGGGGTCCCTTCTCTCGTCCTCTTCATCAGTTGATTGTAGGTTGTTTAAAGCCACACGTGCCGCTGCTTGGTATCCGTTCTCTGGGCCCCCGCCGACTCCGCTTCCTGCTACGTAGTTCGTCCCGCGATCTCCTCACGTCCGAGATGGTGGTGATTGCTGGAGCTGATGAGCCGTCGCCAGAGCGCGCTGTCGCCTGGTTGGCTGTCGTTGTCAGGCCTCAGTCGGGACTCGAAAAGGGGACCATGGCGACGAAACCCCCTCTACCGCCTGCTCCGAACGCCGGGACAACAGTCTCTGAAAGGACTCCTCCCCACGCACCCGTGGCTCCGCGAGGCGTGGCAGCGGCTGGCCCGTCTGCTCCGCCTGCGGCTCCCGTGCCCCCTGCTCCCGTGGTGGCGGCGGAGGCGTCTGTGCCTGCCGGGGTGGCTGCTGCACTGCCTGCCCCTGCGCTTGGCGCGGTCGTTGTACCGGCCGTGTCTGTTCCCGGCGTGCCTGCGCCGCCGTCTTCTTCTTCCCCGAGGGCGGTGTCCGCCACCACTGTCTCCCCTGCTCCGGTGGTTGCTCCTCTCTCAGAATCCCAACCACTAGACCATTGGGATAAAAGGGCTTGTTTTAGTAGCGGGTCAGTGCGCCCATAACCCCCCAGGCAAACGTGCCTGTAACCCTTCCCTAGGATCGATCGGGGATCACCAGTGGACCTCTGACACCCCCCCGCACTGGGATGCCCGAAGTGCATACACCGGGATTCGAACCCGAGACCTTCGCTCTGGATACCATCTCAGAATCCCAACCACTAGACCATTGGGATAAAAGGGCTTGTTTTAGTAGCGGGTCAGTGCGCCCATAACCCCCCAGGCAAACGTGCCTGTAACCCTTCCCTAGGATCGATCGGGGATCACCAGTGGACCTCTGACATCCTCGTGGCGCGAAACCGGCGGCACCTGCTCAACTGCAGGCGGCCCTTGCAGCGCAGCCGTCTCGTCCCCCGTCGCCCGATTGCCGATCGTCTCGCCCTCATTCTCCCTCGCCTCACCAGGGTCGCAAGTCGTCTCGTCGCCGTCGTGATTCTCCCCGGCGGTACCAGGAGCGGCCTTGCTGGCCTGCTCGCCTCGGTGGTCAGGGGGACTGGAGGGGTCCCCGCGGGCGCGGTGGTGGTGGGGGGTACCGCCCGCCGGTGACTGTGAGAGGACGTCCCCGTTATAATATTTTCTCACTATTCTATTTTTCCGTTATCCTATTCTCCCCTTTCTCCTCTTTATTTTGGTCTTTATCTCATCTCAATCGGCCTACTATTCTATTTTCTAGAGCCTTCTATTCATTTCTCTTATTTCCTACTTTTCCCACCGACATACCTATTATACGGCACCGACAGCGCCGACAGTGGTGTATACGGTGTAATCTGGGCGTAATCCCAAGTGCCAATAGACTTGCGTGCTTATGCGCACTTGTGATTGTAGTATCGGGAAGGGTGTGTTCCCGAAGGTTCGTTTTATCTCGTTTATCCTTGTACTTTCCGAGTATAAATAGGCCTTGTATTCAGTTTTAGTGACAAGTTTCGATTGAGAATTCGATCCTGTGACACTTGGTAATCAGAGCCGTTCTCACTCGACAACTCTCGGCTAAGCAGCGGTCGCGGAAAAAATCGCCTCGAAAAACCGCCGGGGGCGACCAATTCGACGCCGATTTCTGGTAAGTACCAGTTCCGCGCTTTTCGAATTAACCCCCTTGCGTGATTTTTGAACAGGATGGGTTCGCCGGCGACCAACGACGTTACGCAGCAGCTCTTCGCGCAAATCGCCAAGATGGAAGCGGAGATGCGAGCGACGACTGAACGGTCGCGATTGGAGAACGAGCAGATGCGAAACGAACTGCAGCGCGTTACGCGGCTCCTCTCGACCATGAACATTCCTGCTTCGACGACTTTGCAGCAGTCGCAGCGTCAGTTCGAGGTTCCGAAACTTCGCTCGCCGGAATCGTTCGACCCTAGCGATCGAAAATCCGACGTCAGGCGGTGGCTCGCGACGATGGAAATTTATTTCGCGGCGATCGGATGGACGACAACGGAGTACGACGGCGAGAAAATTCGTCTCGCGACAACGTTGATGCGCGGTCCAGCTCTCGAGTGGCTCGGAAGCAACAGTAGCATTTTCCAGGGCGAAGCCACGTGGCAGCAGTTCCGGGCAGACCTTCTCAAACGTTTTGAGCCGATTAATTCCACTTATATTGCGCGCGAAAAATTACATCACCATAGGCAATACGGGAGTGTCGCGCAATACACGCAGTGTGAAAATATTAGGTGTGGGGCCTAGGCTTAGTAGCCTAGGCCCACACTAGGAGATAGGTAAGTTCGAGTGGGTTAGGTGAGAGTCGAGAAATTGCAAGGGAAGTGAAGTGACTAGCAAGAGTTGGGATACAAGTACATTGCCCTAAATTGGGTTGTACTCATTACAGAGTACCCCACTGCAGGCTAGACAGCAAATATATTCTGACACGCAGCAGATGGAGGAATTTTATAATCGCATTCCCGACATTACCGAAGGCGAAAAAATTCAGTCCTACATCGCGGGGCTGAAAACTGACATTCGGCGCCAGGTTGGAGCAGCGAATTGCAGCAGCTACAGCGAAATCGTATCGGCCGCGGAGCGTTTTGACTTGGTCAACTCCGGGACACGACGACCCCACGTCGTCGGATCACGACAAGGGGATCGCTCGGCTTCAACCACGTTCGCCGACCCCATGGAAGTCGACAAATTCGACGCGAGTTCACGTCCTGCAAAAAACAAAACACTTTGCGAATTTTGCGGCGGAAACGGACATCGGATTGTCGATTGTTTTCACATGAAATCTGCACGTGCGGCATTCCGAGCTCGTGGGAGTGGCGAAACTAAAGACAAAAAGTCAAAAAACGGATCTCGCCAGTGATTGCGGATCGTGCTGGCGAGAAAAAACAGATCCGAAAGCGTCAGCGCAATCTGGACCGAATCGAAATTCAAAGACAGCATTGGGCGCGAGATTTGGAGAATCAAGGGCGAAATCCCAAGCCCCTTGACCGAAATTTGTCAGATGAATTCGCCGAGGAAAAGAAAACCTCCGCGAAAACAGACTCGACCAAGACGGGAACTCTCCAATTCGACCCCGGAAAAAAACAGAATTCGTTAAAGTTATCTTTCAAAGATGCTTTAATGAAGACTGGCGATTTTCGCGGGTCCGGAGCCATAAACAAATTCCGGGAAGAACTCCAGAGGAAGCAAACAATTAAAGAAGTGGTACCGGTGCCTACGGAGCTGGGGAAAAAATTAAGGAGTGTGGAAAGGAGTAGACCTTTTCACGGCGTCAACGTCCTCTCCCGGAACCAGCCCAAGACGACTCTCCACTCCCCAGGGAAGAAGTCTATGGAGCTGAAGCAGCTGAAGAGGCAGCTGGGAGTTCAAAAGAAGCTGCAAAAACTCCAAAAACCCCTCCAGGATGCATCCAGTGGATCGCAGGCGTCGACCGGATCCACCCCCTCAGGGTCAACTTGTACGGTTACTACCTCTACTCCTGGCGTTGGAGAAGAGCCTTTCTCCACGCAGCCCAGGCCAGCTAGTTGTCCAGAAGAAAGCAGTGGAACCACGGTGTGTACTGAATATTGGGATGTACCCTATGATCCTATTAATGAGACTATTTTTGGGTACTCCGAGCAACGCTCACCACTCCTGCTCGAGGTGATCTGCAACGGACAGCGCTTCCAAGCACTCGTGGACAGCGGGGCGTCGCACAGCGTCTATGACAAAAAGGCAATCGATCGACTCGGAAGTGACATCAAGTCCTCAAGCTTCTCGGCAACGATGGTGGATGGCAGTAAGCTACCTATCTACGGGGAAACACGGTTGCTACTCCAGATTGGACCCCTTCGATGGAAGCCTGCTCTCCCCGTCACAAATATCAAAGGACTCGACATAATCTTCGGGAGAGAATTTCTTAAAAAGTTCAACCCCGAGATCAACTGGGTTAACCAGACGGCCAACATCAACAACAACGGGAGAAAAATCAGCCTTCCCAAATGGGACGACACGGGAAATATTCCAGTCGAGACACTCGCACGCTTTGAAAAGGACGTCAAACGGACCACGGCGGGATTCATGGCGATAGTCAACGAGGCAGACAACGGAGAGAAGCAGACCCAGGAACTTCCTCCAGCAGTCAAGAAAATTCTTGAAGAGTTCCAGGACGTTCTCCCCGACGATTTACCTGATCAACTACCGCCATACCGGACACATCAACACGAGATCGTAGAAGAGCCGGGGTCCAAGCCAACGTTCCGAGCACCATACCGGCTGAGCCCGACAGAGCATGCCGATATGAAAAAACAAATAGAGTATCTCCTGGAGAAAGGGCTGATTTGACCCTCGACTTCGCCGTACGGAGCTCCAGTTCTCTTCACTCCGAAGCCAGACAGAAGTCTGCGAATGTGCATCGACTACCGAGCCTTGAACAAGCAGACTGTAAAAAATAAATACCCGATACCATGGATCGACGACTTACTCGATCAACTTCGCGGTGCTACGGTATTCTCCAAGCTCGACCTCAGATCGGGATACTGGCAAATTCGTATGGCGGACAACTCTATCCACAAAACCGCTTTTCGAACTCGGTACGGGTCATACGAGTATCTCGTGATGCCATTCGGACTCACTAACGCACCAGCCACATTTCAGGCGGAAATGAACCACATCCTTCGGCCCCTTCTGGACGAGTGCGTGGTGGTATATTTGGACGATATCCTGATCTACTCGAAAGATATGAAGCAGCACGTTGAGCATCTACGACGGGTGTTTGAAATTCTTCGACAAGAACGCTTCTACGTGAAACTATCCAAGAGCGAGTTACCGTTGAAAAAAGTCCAGTTCCTTGGACATATGGTGAGCGCTCAAGGAGTTCACGTGGATCCTAAGAAGATCGAAGCAGTGCGAACGTGGAAGACCCCTGAGAACGTGAAGGAGTTACAACAGTTCCTTGGATTCGCCAACTACTACAACCGGTTCGTACCGAACTACGCCAAGATTGCCGCACCATTAACGAACCTGTTGAAGAAGAATACACCATATCAATGGGAGGTGAAGCACCAGGAAGCCGTGGAACAACTTAAAACCGCACTCACGTCCGCACCTGTTCTTATCCTGCCAGACACTGAACTTGACTATGTCATCGAGGCCGATGCTAGCGATCAAGCAGTGGGCGCAGTACTCATGCAGGATCAAGGGAAGGGACTACAACCCATTGCATACCTCAGTAAAAAACTTCACGGGGCAGAACTCAATTACCCCATCCATGACAAAGAGGCCCTCGCCATCGTCAACGCATTTAAGGCATGGAGGTGTTATCTCGAAGGAAGAAAAATGACTGTCTACACCGACCACTGCAGCCTCAAGTACCTGAAGACCCAACCAACACTCTCCAGGCGGCAGGTCCGGTGGATTGACTTTCTCGAAACCCACTTCCATTACGACATCGTGTATAAGCCGGGGCACAAGAACAAGGCAGACGCACTGAGTCGCCCTGCACACGTTGCCACCTTACAAATCGATGGCATGAACCCCCTTCTGAAAGGACTCTTCACGCATGGATACACCATCGACCCCGAAGTCTCTGTAGCAGAAAAGCGCCATCTTCTACATTGGGATCAAGACATCGCATACCGCAAGGGCTCTACAAAAATATGGGTACCTAATTACCCTCCCTTACGCCAGTTACTGCTCGAAGAATATCATGATGTTCTCTACGCAGGCCACTTCGGTAGTAACAAGACGCTTGCCGGTATTGCGAAGCATTATTATTGGCCCCACATGGCGGATGACGTACAAAAATTCGTCACCTCGTGCGACACATGCCAACGGATGAAGAGCAGCAAACAGAAGAAAGCAGGATTACTACAGCCTCTTCCAGTCCCTGAACAGCCTTGGCAAGTGGTTAGCCTCGACTTCATCACCGGGTTACCACCTACCAAAGCTGGTTACGACGCCATTCTAGTCGTCATCGACAAATTCTCCAAAATGGGACACTTCATTCCGACACACACAACAGCTCGCGTCGAGGAGACAGCGCAAATATTCTTCCGCTACGTCATCTCACAACATGGCATTCCAACCACGCTGATCTCCGACAGAGACCCAAAATTCACGAGTAAATTCTGGAAGGAGCTCATGTCGCTCATGGGGACCAAACTCGCCATGTCATCAGCCTATCATCCCCAAACGGATGGTCAGACAGAGCGCCTCAACCAGATTGTCGAACAGCTTCTGCGAGCAGCGTGTAAGGACGATATCTCTAAATGGGATGCACATCTGCCGGTTCTCGAGTTTGCGTACAACAACGCCACACATGCCGCAACAGGGCAAACTCCTTTTTTCCTCTGTTACGGTCGCAACCCACTCACGCCTCAGAAACCAACAGTACCCGCCACGGTGCAACCCGCACATGACTTCATTTCCACTATGCACCAATTGTGGGAGCGCACGCATAAACGTCTTCTAACTATCCAGCAGCAACAAAAGAAGCTCGTTGATCAGAGTCGCAACGATCATTCCATCCAGATTGGCGATCAGGTGCTTCTGGATACACGCAATCTCGACATCAGCCATCTTCCGTCTAAGCTCCGACCTCGCTTCTGCGGACCTTTTCTCGTCGAGGCGCAGGTCACTCCAGTAACCTTCCGCTTGCGTTTACCAGCTACCTGGAGGATTCACAATGCCTTCCATGTTCAACTTCTCAAGCCCTATCGGGACCCAAACACGGTCTTCAAAGGTCGCCAGCCGCCGCCGCCACTGCCAGTGATCGTTAATGGGGAACCCGAGTACGAAGTCGAAGCCGTTCTGGCGCACCGACGACGACGTAGCGGCACCTTGGAGTTCTTGATTCGTTGGAAAGGCTATGATCCTTCCGAGGATACCTGGGTACCTGAACACGACATGGATAACGCCCGCCGTCCTCTACAGGACTACCTTGTCAAGCAGGGTGTTACTTCTACCACCCATCTTTGAGGGGGGGAAGTGTGAGAGGACGTCCCCGTTATAATATTTTCTCACTATTCTATTTTTCCGTTATCCTATTCTCCCTTTTCTCCTCTTTATTTTGGTCTTTATCTCATCTCAATCGGCCTACTATTCTATTTTCTAGAGCCTTCTATTCATTTCTCTTATTTCCTACTTTTCCCACCGACATACCTATTATACGGCACCGACAGCGCCGACAGTGGTGTATACGGTGTAATCTGGGCGTAATCCCAAGTGCCAATAGACTTGCGTGCTTATGCGCACTTGTGATTGTAGTATCGGGAAGGGTGTGTTCCCAGAGGTTCGTTTTATCTCGTTTATCCTTGTACTTTTCGAGTATAAATAGGCCTTGTATTCAGTTTTAGTGACAAGTTTCGATTGAGAATTCGATCCTGTGACAGTGACGATGGCCGATCTTCAGCGGGAGGTGTCACGGGCCGTTCGCGAGGAGAGGGCGGTGCAAGGCCAGAGCACTTCGTTGAGGGCTGCGCCGGCTCGCGAGGCTCCTCATCCGCCTGTGCCTCCTGCCGTCCCTCCGTCGATCGATCTACTTCCTTCCCCTGTCCTCGTCCCGTCTGCTCCCTCTGTAGCGGCGCCTGCTCCCGGCTCTCGTCTGCATCTGCCGACGGTTCCGCCTCTTGCGGGGGTGGAGTTTGTGGCCGCGGGTGGCGGCATGGCAGCGGCTCACTGTGGAGTTGATGAGCCGCTCCAATTCCTGGCGGAGGCGCTTCAGCCTCCGCAGACGCGCGTTCCCGAATCAACTCTCGGGCAGCTTCACCGTCTCGCCGAGAGTCTGCACGCGTTGCTGCTGATACAAGTCCTTGCTCACGCGTCCCTCCCTGTGGTCCCTCCTGAGACGTTTCGAGACCGTCCGCGCGAGACATGCTTGGATGCGGCGGACCAGCTCGCCGTGCTGCTAGCGCCCGTGCTGGCTGCGCCCGCGGAGGGTGGCGCTGCTGCTGCGGGACAGCTGGACGAGGCTGTCCGGAGCTTGAGGCGGCACTTGCGCGCTGGATCTGGATCCGCGGCGATCGGCGCAAGTACGCTGGTGGTCCGGGAGCTGTGGCGGACATTGACTGGCATTCTCCATGCCCTTGGAGCTCACCGGATGTAGATCCGGCCTCCGCTTGCCCCTGCGTGGCCATTGGTGCTTAGGAATGTGTTGATGCCGCCATTGTTTGTATGCCGTTGCTTCTAGTCAAACGTGTGTGTGTTTCCTTGCCACCCCTCACGCGCGGCCGAAGGCCGCGCTGTCGAGCGTCGGCCGCCGAAGGCGGCCGGCGCGATCCGCTCGGTTAGGAGAACAAATGAAGAGGACCGAACAATGAGGAGAGCTAGCTGCAGAGGAGCACTTCATACTAGACTGGAGAGTACTGGAGAGGCTAAGGACTCACTCTATGGGCCAATGTCTCTCTCTCTCTCTCTCTCTCTCTCTCTCTCTCTCTCTCTCTCTCTCTCTCTCTCTCTCTCTCTCTCTCTCTCTCTCTAATGGTCCTTGTATTGATAGAGCCGGAAGGTACACACATGCAAGGTAGAAAGCAAGCAACATGAAACCCGATGCAACATCACCTAGGCTACCTCTGCTGCCACCCTGCTACCCCACTCTAAATCTCCAGGAGTGGTTCCACCACCGCAAAACAATCCCCCAGGTGCAGTTCATGCCCGATGCCCCCCACAGGAGGATTCTCTGCTGCTGCAGCCTCACCCAATTTCATCAGAAGCCCCACGGATTGGGCCCGTTGAAGGGCCACGGACCAACGCTGCCGGAACTGATGCAAGAACTTGGCTGCATAGAAAGATTTGGAGTCGGCGTTGAAGTGCCGCCGAGCCGCCGAGTCTGCCAGGAGCTTGAGGAATACGGGAACCTCAGCACACGGGCAGCCGTAAGTGTCCACTGCGAGGGGGAAGAAGCCAACGGTCTCCGGGCGGTTGGCATAGTGCTTGATCTTCTTGTCGGCCTGCTCACGTGCCGCCCACCCTCTGCCTTTCTGAGCCTCCGGATCCCTAGTGCTTATTGGGTCAGTGACCGTGACGTCACAGATGTAGACCGCTCCACTGCTTCTGTCCGACATTGTGAAATCAGCCATTTGTTCCTCGATGGGGCAGTAGGCCGTTGACTCCCTGTGTACTATAAAGCCCGCATCCTGCGCCATGCTTACGCATGCGTCCCGCAGCTCATTGTGGGTGTTAGTGCGGTGCTTGCCCGTGCCGCACCGGAGAAGGTGGTTTGGGAGCCGGGGGTCAGTGATGGCCGTGTGCTCTGAGCAGTCGCAGTTTTTAGGTGTGGAAAACGGCAGCGCGAGGCAGAAGCGTAATGCATTGGCGAAATGCACCGGCCCAATCCGCCTTGTGGGAGCCACTGGGATGGCCGTAATCCAGTCGCCGGTGCCATATCCAGTCAAGGAGTACATCCGCTGCGTGTGTCCGGCTAGCGGGTTCAACTCCATTCGCCTCGTCGCCTGCACCTGTACGGCATACCGGCTCCCGTGCACCTTCAGTCCGAGCACGTGCTGGAGCCGAATGTCAGAACGCTCCAGCCGCTCCTTCTCTAAAACCTCCAGCGCGTCTGTTGGCAGTGCGGCTTCACACCCCCTCAGCCATGTGTGTAGTGGAGTGCTGACGTCGCGCGGGAGGAGCATATGATTCCTTGCCAACGAGAGCGCGGTCCCCTCTTCCAGCGTGAGTTCGTTGAGGAATAACGCTGCCTGGGTAAAACTCGCCGCGAAGCCGTAAACCCCTTCGACGAGGGGATTAGTGATACCGAGGCCTCCTAGTGATGGGGGTAACGACGCCTGCTCCCAGATGCGCGTCTGCTCCGTCCTACAGGTCGGCGTGCGGATGTCACAAGCAATGAGGAGCGTGGTGAGCAGGTCCATACCCCACTGGCTCCATCTGTCACGGGGCAGGAGGTTGAGAGGAGTGGTCCGTGTGAGGTATGCGACCCGTCTCGAAATGTAGCGGGTGATGAGAAGTGCCGCAACCTGTGGGTCTGTCTGTTCGATGAGACTTAGCGGCTTCGCCATCTCGTCAAGCTGCCTTGTTAGAAAAGTCGTCGCGCCGCTATCAGGTCCTATGAAGCTGCCAAGTAATTGCACGCTGTCCTTGGTTAGGGGGACCCCTTGAGGTAGGTGTGCTGCTTGGACTGCGCTCGAATTCCAGGCGGCGCACTTGTGTGGGTTGTGCTCAAGTTCCAGGAACGACAGCTTGCTCGTGAAATGTGTAAATGCTGCTACAGTGTCTTCAAAGTCCCCTATGAAAGTCACGTCGCCCGCATACGCCAAGCAAAGCACCCCAGCGTGAGCATCTGCAGTGTCGCGTAGTGTAGCATGAATCCCCTCTGCAAACAGTAGCGGCCCAAGTGGGTCCCCCTGGCGAACCCCGCGTTCGCTGTGCAGTGGTTCGGAGTTGTAGTTGGAATCCAGGAACAGCTGCGATGGGTTACCGTAGGTTAGTTTGACGAGCGGCAGCAGTGGCGAGAGTTCGGGGGCGTGTAACGCAGTGGCGATGGCCTGTCGCGAAATACTGTTGAAAGCGTTTTTTATGTCCGCTTGCAATACCAGGCTGTTAGGGTGGGAATCCAGGAAAGCTCTGGCCGCGTGGATTACGGTTTCGGCGCCACCTGGCACTGCCACCCCATACTGAAGGGGGAGGAAGAAATCGCGGGCGGCTTCGCCCATCACCATCAGGGCAGCCTTGGCTGCCAGCCTGGTCAAACACTCGCCGATCGCGATTGGCCGAGCGCCTCCTCCCGGCTTGGCCAGAGCAATAAGCCGCGATGCGGTCAAGAGGGTCGCCACCGGGCCTGGCAGATTTCCACCCAGGATGGTGTTAACCAAGGCGTGCAGATGGGTTCGGACCGACGCGTTTGTGATTGACGCGTCGCGCAAATGCTCAAATGTCATCCCAGAAGGCCCCGCTCCAACTCCATTTTCGCATCTGCCCAACATCTTGGCGAATTCCGCGTGGGCGATTGAAAGTGTTGACTCGCTCGTGGTTGGCCAGGTCACCCCTTCGTTCGCTGCTGGAGGGTGTTTCCGACGCAGCTCTTCCAAAATTTCGTGGCTGGGAGTGCAGGCAGGGGTTGACTCAAGGGCGAGTACGGCCCTTCGAAGGCTGCCACGTTTCGCTAGACACTCAGCCCGGCTGATCACACCTCTCGCGTCGGGACGGTGGCGGGGCAGAGGTGGCATGTTGACCGCGTCGACCGCGTCCTGGTACAATTGCTCCCATTCGCCACGCTGGAAGGCTCGGAGACGAGCTTTGATTTTGGTTCAATCTGGACGGCGAGGCGAGGTCTAGCGAAGGGTTAGGCGCGGGAGAAATAGCAGCAGGCGCCATCCTGCCTCTGACTCGGGGTTTCGTGAGAGGTGTAGTAACGGCGTCGGCATCGCCAGTGAGAACAGCTGACACAAATTTGGCGGTAAGCGCCGCGACAGTGAAGGCTGGCGACTGTCGCACAGGGCCGTGATATCCCAAGTACTGATTGCAGCGAACAGGTCTGCCCGCTTCGCGAGGTCGTCTGGCGAAAAATAGCGGGGGACCGAAGCGGCTGGGCGTGTTGCAGTCCCAATGTCTGCTGGCCGATTTCCTCTTGGGCGATTCCCTCGTGCCCTGGGAGCGGAGGTTGGAATCCCCTCCGTCCGTTCTGCATCGAGCGGTGGGCGTGTCTCCTGGGGCGTGTCCAAGCGTGCTTGCTCCCCCACTACAGTCAATCCGCCAGTGTTCCTTCTCGCCCTGCCTTCCTCTTCCGCTGTCTCTTCGCCCTCGCTAGCTGATGCTGCCTCTTCTATATAAGAGGGATCCTGCCGCTCGTCTTCATCATTCGCTGTAGTCAAATCGGTTAAAGCCACTCTAGCCGCTGCTTGGTAACCATTCTCCGGGCCTCCGCCAACCCCGCTTGCCGTTTGCCGTTCCGTCCCACGACTTCCCCGCGCTTGAGATGGTGATTCCTGGTGCTGACGAGCCGTCGCCAGAGCTCGCTGCCGCCTGGTCGGCTGTCGTCGCCAGGCCTCAGTCGGAGCCCGAAAGGGCGACCACTACCATGAAACCTCCTCTACCGCCGGCTCCGAAACCCTCGTTAGCAGACGCTGAAAAGATTCATCCCCCCGCACCCGTGGCTCCCCAGGGGGGGGGGGGGCTGGCCCGTCTGCTCCTGCTGAGGCTCCGCCTGTCCCGTCTGCTGCTCCTGCTCCAGCGCACCTGGCTCCTGCGGTTCCACCGGTGGTGTCCGCGCCTGCTGGGGAAGCAGCTGCTCGCTCCAGTCCCGTTGTTCGCGCACTCGTTGTGCCGTCTGCTTCGGTCCCCGGCGTGCCTGTGCCTGTGTCTGCTTCTTCCCCAAAGGCGGCGTCCGCCACCACTGACGACCCTGCTCCGATGGATGCTCCTCCTGGCGCCGACCCGGCAGCTCCCGCTCAGCCGCCGGCGGCCCCTGGGGTGCAGTCGTCTCGCCCCCCGTCGCCGGACCGCCGCCAGTCCCGCCCCCATTCTCCTGCGCCCCAACAGGAGCGCGAGACGTCGCGGCGCCGGCGCAATTCTCCCCAGCGCTACCAGCAGCAGGCACACAGGCCTGCCCCCCCTGGTGGCAATGGGGGCTGGAGGGGCCCCTACGGTCGAGGTGGTGGCGGGAGGTATCGTCCGCCTGTGACGATGGCGGATCTCCAGCGGGAGGTGTCGCGGGCTGTGCGCAAGGAGCGGGCGGCGCAGAGTCAAAGCAGTTCCCTGCGGGCCGCGCCAGCACTTGAGGCTCCCCGTCCCATTGAGCCTCCTGTAGCCCCTCCGCCGGTAGCTGCCGTCCTTCCTTCCGTCCTCGCCCCGTCTGCTCCGTCTCCTCCCGCCTCGGCGCCCGTTCCTGGTTCCCGTCTGCGGCTACCGTCGCTTCCGCCTGTTGCAGGGGTGGAGTTCGTGGCCGTGGGTGGTGTCGCGGGGTCGGCTCAATATGCAGCTGATGAGCCGCTCCAGTTCCTGGTGGAGGCGCTTCAGCCTCCGCAAACTCGTGTTCCTCAGTCGACTCTCGGTCAGCTCCACCGTCTTGCCGAGAGTCTCCACGCTTTGCTGCTGATACAGGTCCTTGCCCATTCTTCGCTCCCTGTGGTCTCTCCAGAGACGTTCCGCGACCGTCCGCGCGAGACTTGCTTGGATGCAGCGGACCAGCTCGCCGTGCTGCTGGCGCCTGTGCTGGCTGCGCCCGCGGAGGGAGGCGCTGCTGCTGTGGGACAGCTGGACGAGGCAGTACGGAGCTTGAAGCGGCATTTGCGCGCTGGGTCTGGAGCCGCGGCGATCGGCGCAAGCACGCTTGTAGTCCGGGAGCTGTGGTGCTCTTTGACGGGCGTTCTTCACGCCCTTGGAGCTCACCGCATGTAGATGCGGGCTCCTGCTGCCCAATTGATGCCATTTGTTCCTAGTTCCGAGTAGGACCAGCCATTGCGTGTATGCGTGTCGTTGCTTATTGTTACTCGATTGTGTTTGCGCTTGCCACACCTCTCGCGCGGCTCGACGGCTTCGGCGGCCGACGCGAGCGAAAATTCCAGCAGCCAAACTAATGAAGCAGAGAACGGCCTTAGGAAGGCCTTAAATATGGCTGAAAGGCAAGGACAGAGGCTAGGGGCAGAGGACAGAGGCTATTCCTCTCTCTCTCTCTCGCTCTCTCTCACGAGCGAAAATTCCAGCAGCCAAACTAATGGTCGCTTGCTATTCTTGTCCGCTTGCTCCCGGGCCGCCCAGCCCCTGCCCTTCTGTGCCTCCGGATCCCTTGTGCTAATGGGGTCGGTGATGGTGACGTTAAATTACTAGACGGCCCCACTGCTCCTGTCTGTCATTGTAAAGTCGGCCGTCTGTTCCTCAACGGGGCAGTGCGCTGAGGACTCGCTGTGAACGATGAAACCCGCGTCCTGGGCCATGCTGATGCAGGCATCGCACAGCTCGTTGTGGGTGTTGATGCGATGCTTGCCTGTGCCGAGCGGAGAAGGTGGTTCGGGAGGCGGGGGTCCGTGATCTCCGTGTGATCCGCACAGTTGCAATTCTTTGGCGTGGAGAAGGGGAGGGCCAGCCGGAAACGTACGGCATTGGAAAAGTGAGTGGGCCCTATCCTCCTGTTGGCCGCAATCGGGATAGCGGTCAGCCAATCCCCAGTCCCGTACCCCGTCATTGAGTACATCCGCTGCGTATGTCCGCACAAGGGGTTCACCGCCATCTCCCTCGTCGCCTGCACCTGCGCCGCATATCTACTCCCATGCACCCTTAGCGCCAATGCGTGCTGGAGCCTCAAATCAGTTCGCTCCAGCCGTTCTTTCTCCAGGACTTCTCGCGCATCGTCGGGTAACACTGCTTCACACTCCGACAGCCACGTGTGAAGGGGCGTGGTGGTGTCAGCAGGCAACTGCATGTGGTCCCGCGCCTGCGCCAGCGCGCCCTCAGGAGCGCCGTCTAGTGATGCGATGAAAAGCGCCGCCTGCGTGAAGCTCGCGGCGAACCCGAAAACACCCTCGACCAGCGGGTCAGTGATGCCTATCCCTCCCAAAGACGGCGGCAAAGACGCCTGCGCCCAGACACGTGCTTGCTCGGTACGGCAGGTGGGGACGCGAAGGTGGCATGCTGTGAGTAGTGCCGCTAGCAGGTCTGTCCCCCACTGGCTCCAGGTCTCTCGTGGCAAAAGGGAGAGCGGTGTTGTTCTGGTAAGGTATGCCACGCGCCTCGAAATGCAGCGGGTGAGCAATAACGAGGCTACCTGCGGGTCGGCTTTCTCAAGCAGTGGCAGAGGTTTGGCCATCTCCTGCAGCTGACCCAACAGGAACTGTGACGCCCCCCTGTCAGGCCCCACGAAGCTTCCGAGCAAGCGAACACCTTCCTGGGAGAATGGTACGCCGTGCGGCAACCGATCCTTTACTGCTGCTTCTCTGCTCCAGGCTGCGCATTTCTGCGCATTATGTCGTAATCCCAGGTGTGCCAGCTTCTCGGTGAAATGATTGAAGGCTGCTACAGTAGCCGTCGCCTCCCCCAGGAATGTGACGTCGTCAGCGTATGCTAGACACAGCACCTGGGGGTGTGCTGCAGCAGTGTCGCGGAGTGCAGTGTGCATTCCCGCCGCAAACAGTAGTGGGCCAAGTGGGTCCCCTTGGCGCACGCCCCGTTCGCTGATCAGTGGGTCCGATCCGAAATTCGCGTCGACGAATAATTTCGACGGGTTACCGTATGTCAGTTTCAGCAGCCAAACTAATGAAGAAGAGAACGACCTTAGGAAGGCCTTAAATATGGCTGAAAGGCAAGGACAGAGGCTAGGGGCAGAGGACAGAGGCTATTCCTCTCTCTCTCTCTCTCTCTCTCTCTCTCTCTCTCTCTCTCTCTCTCTCTCTCTCTCTCTCTCTCTCTCTCTCTCTCTTTCTCTCTATCTCTCTCTCTCTCTCTCTCTCGCTTGGTTAGGAGAACAAATGAAGAGGACCGAACAATGAGGAGAGCTAGCTGCAGAGGAGCACTTTATACTAGACTGGAGAGTGCTGGAAAGGCTAAGGACTCACTCTATGGGCCAATATCTCTCTCTCTCTCTCTCTCTCTCTCTCTCTCTCTCTCTCTCTCTCTCTCTCTCTCTCTCTCTCTCTCTCTCTCTCTCTCTAATTGTCCTTGTATTGATGTGGCAGCCAGGTACAAGCATGCAAGGTATAGAAGCATACACACAAAGGCAAGTCCTACCCTATACCCCCCCTAAAGATCTAGGAGGGGCTCTATCACTGCAAAACAATCTCCAAGGTGCAAGTCCTGCCCAATGCCGCCCACAGGCGGGTTCTCAGCTGCAGCCGCCTCGCCCATCTTCATCAAGAGGCCCACGGATTGTGCCCTTTGAAGGGCCACCGACCATCTCTGTCAAAACTGATGTAGAAACTTTGCGGCATAGTATGATTTTGAGTCGGCGTTGAAGTGCCGCCGAGCCGCCGTGTCTGCCAATAGCTTCAGGAAGGTTGGTACTTCCGCGCATGGGCAGCCATAGGTGTCGACTGCCAGTAGGAAAAAGCCAACCGTCTCCGGCCGGTTGGCATAATGCTGGATCTTCTTATCAGCTTGTTCCCGTGCCACCCATCCCTTGCCTTTCTGCGCCTCTGGGTCCCTCGTGCTTATGGGATCCGTGATAGTGACATCGCACACATACATCGCCCCACTGCTTCGATCCGTCATGGTAAAGTCGGCAGTTTGCTCCTCGATGGGGCAATGGGCGGCCGACTCGCTGTGGACAATGAAACCTGCATGCTGCGCCATGCTAATGCATGCATCCCGCAACTCGTTGTGGCTGTTAATGCGGTGTTTTCCCAAGGCGCAGCGCAGGAGATGGTTCGGCAGGCGGGGGTCCGTGATAGCCGTTTTGTCCGCGCAGTCACAATTCTTAGGAGTCGAGAAGGGGAGAGCCAGGCGGAATTTGGTGGAGTTAGCGAAGTGTACGGGGCCAATCCGCCTAGTCGCTTCAATGGGTATCGCGGTCAGTCAATCGCCGGTGCCGTATCCCGTCAGCAAAAACATGCGCTGAGTGTGGCCAGAGAGTGGGTTCTGCCGCATGCGCCTGGTTGCCTGGACCTGCACAGCGTATCTGCTGCCGTGCACCTGCAGCCCGAGGACGTGTTGAAGACGTATGTCCGATCGCTCCAACCGCTCCTTTTCCAGTATCTCACGAGCGCCTGTCGGTAGCGCCTCCTCACACCCCTTCACCCAAACGTGAAGTGGCGTGCTGGTGTCCCGCAGCAGGAGCATGTGGTCCCGTGCCTGCTTCAGTGCATTCCTGTCGCCCAGCATGAGGTCGTTGAGAAACAGCGCCGCTTGGGTGAAGCTCGCGGCGAAACCGTAGACCCCCTCAATCAAGGGGTTCGTAATGCCTAGCCCCCCTAATGACGGAGGCAGTGACGCCTGCTCCCAAACCCTCATCTGCTCCGATTGGCAAGTTGGCATGCGGATGTCGCAGGCGGTAAGGAGCGTGGTGAGGAGGTCCATGCCCCACTGGCTCCATTTGTCGCGGGGAAGAAGATTAAGGGGCGTCGTCCATGTCAGGTACGCAACACGCATCGATATACATCGCGTGATAAGCAGTGATGCGACCTGGGGATCCGTTCGTTCGATGAGCATCAGCGGCTTCGCCATGTCAGCTAACTGCTCCGCCAGAAAAGAAGCCGCGCTGTCGTCCGGTCCCAGAAAACTGCCCAGTAGCTGGACGCCGTCGTTTGAAAATGGCACTCCTGGGGGTAGGTGCGGTGCTTGTACCGTACTAGAGCTCCACGCCACACATTTTCGGGGGTTGTGCTCGAGCCCCAGGAGAGACAATTTGTTGGTGAAGTACGAAAATGCTGCTACAGTGTCTCTTTGTTCCCCGATGAACGTCACGTCATCCGCATACGCCAAACAGAGCACCCCGGGGTGTGTGTCTGCCGTATCGCAAAGTGTGGCATGTATTCCTGCTGCGAATAGCAGCGGGCCGAGTGGGTCCTCCTGGCGGACACCGCGTTCGCTTTGCAGTGGTTCGGACTCGAAGTTTGCATCTAGGAGCAGCTGCGACGGGTTACCGTATGTGAACTTGACGAGCGGCCGGAGCGGCGAGAGGGCGGGGGTCTGTAACGCGGTGGCGATGGCTTTTCGCGAGATAGTGTTGAATGCGTTCCTAATGTCAGCTTGCAGCACGAGGATGTCGGGGCGGGCGTCCAAGAAGGCCCTGGCCGCGTGGATCACAGTCTCGGCGCCACCTGGCACTGCCACGCCGTACTGTAGAGGGAGGAAAAAGGCGCGAGCTGCCTCCCCCATTGCTAACAGGGCTGCCTTGGCTGCCAGCCTCGTCAAGCATTCTCCAATCGCTATTGGCCAAGCGCCACCCCCCGGTTTGGCCGAGGCAACGAGGCGCGACGCGGTTAACAAATTTGCCACCGTGTCTGGCAAATTTCCTCCCAGAATTGTGTTAACCAGGGCGTGCAGATGGGTGCTGACCAGCACATTCATGATCGCCGAGTCGCGCAAATGCTCAAATGTCATCCCCGACGGCCCAGCCCCAACTCCATTTTCGCATCTGCCCAACAGCTTTGCGAGATCCTCGTGAGCGATTGAGAGCGTTGACTTCTCCGGTGTCGACCAAATCACCTCCTCGTCAACAGGTGGTGGGTGCTTCTGGCGCAGTTCCTCCAGGATTTCGGGGCTGGGCGTGCAGACAGGCGTTGACTCCAATGCAAGAACGGCTCGTCGTAGGCTGCCACGTTTTGCCAGCCCCTCGGCCCGTTTGATTACTCCTGTCACGTCTGGCCTGTGCCGGGGCGGGGGTGGCGCGTTGACTGCAGCAATCGTGTCCAGGTACAGTTGCTCCCATTCGCCACGTTGGAAGGCTCGCACCCGGGCCTTGACTTTCGGCCAGTCCAGTCGTTGCGGCGAGGTTTGTCGAAGGGTCAGGTGCGGGAGAAACAGCAGCAGACGCCAACTTGCTTCCGACTCCGGGTTTCGGGAGAGATGCAGTAACGGCGTCAGTAACACTAGCGAGAACAACTGACACAGGTTTGGCGGTAAGCGCCGCGACAGCGAGGGCTGACGACTGTCGCACAAGGCCGCGACATCCCAATCCCCAATCGCAGCGAACAGGTCTGTTCGCTTCGCCAATTTATCAGACGAAAAATAGCGGGGGGCCGAAGCGGCCGGTCGTGGTGCAGCCCCCCTACTCGCGGCCCGATTTCGTCGAGCGCGACTCGGTCCCGCTGGTGAGGCGCATGTTGGAGGCTCTACCGTCCGATCAGCATCGTGCGGCGTGCGTGCCTCCTGGAGCGGTTGTGCTCGTGCTGTCCTGGCCCCGGCTTCTCTTCTCCCAGAGCTCTCCCTCACCCGGTCTCCTTCCTCCTCCCCTTCATCCTCGCTATCCGACGTGGCGTCTCTCCTATAAGAGGGGTCCCTTCGCTCGTCCTCTTCGTAAGCTGATTGGTAGTTATTTAAAGCCACACGTGCCGCCGCTTGGTATCCGTTCTCTGGGCCCCCGCCAACTCTGCTTCCTGCTACGTGGTTCGTCCCGCGATCTCCTCGCGTCCGAGATGGTGGTGATTGCTGGAGCTGATGAGCCGTCGCCAGAGCGCGCTGTTGCCTGGTCGGTTGTCGTTGCCAGGCCTCAGTCGGGACTCGAACAGGGGACCACGGCAACGAAACCCCTTCTACCGTCTGCTCTGAACGCCGGGACAACAGTCTCTGAAAGGACTCCTCCCCACGCACCCGTGGCTCCGCAAGGCGTGGCAGAGGCTGGCCCGACTGCTCATGTTGAACCTCTTCCCGCTCCGCCTGCGGCTCCCGTGCCCCCTGCTCCCGTGGAAGCGGCGGAGGCGTCTGTGTCTGCTGGGGGGGCTGCTGCACGTCCTGCCCCTGCGCTTGGCGCGTTCGTTGTACCGGCCGCGTCTGTCCCCGGCGTGCCTGCGCCGGCGTCTGCTTCTTCCCCAAGGGCGGCGTCCGCCACCACTGTCGACCCGGCTCCGATGGTTGCTCCTCCTGGCGCGGAACCGGCGGCTCCCGCTCAACTGCAGGCGGCCCTTGCAGTGCAGCCGTCTTGTCCCCCGTCGCCTGATTGCCGATCGTTTCGCCCTCATTCCCCCTCGCCTCACCAGGATCGCAAGTCGTCTCGTCGCCGTCGTGATTCTCCCCGGCGGTACCAGCAACAGCCTCACTGGCCTGCTCGCCCCGGTGGTCAGGGGGACTGGAGGGATCCCCGCGGGCGCGGTGGTGGTGGGGGGTACTGCCCGCCGGTGACGATGGCCGATCTTCAACGGGAGGTGTCCTGGGCCGTTCGCGAGGAGAGGGCGGCGCAGGGCCAGAGCAGTTCGCCGCGGGCTGCGCCGGCGCGCGCGGCTCCTCGTCTGCTTGTGCCTCCTGTGGTCCCTCCGCCAACCGCTCTACTTCCTTCCCCTGTCCTCGTCCCGTCTGCTCCCTCTGTAGCGGCGCCTGCTCCCGGCTCTCGTCTGCATTTGCCGACGGTTCCGCCTGTTGCGGGGGTGGAGTTTGTGGCCGCGGGTGGCGGCGCGGCAGCGGCTCAGTGTGGAGCTGATGAGCCGCTCCGATTCCTGGAGGAGGCGCTTCAGCCTCCGCAGACGCGTGTTCCCAAATCGACTCTCGGGCAGCTCCACCGCCTCGCCGAAAGTCTGCACGCGTTGCTGGTGATACAAGTCCTTGCTCACGCGTCCCTCCCTGTGGTCCCTCCTGAGACGTTTCGCGACCGTCCGCGCGAGACATGCTTGGATGCGGCGGACCAGCTCGCCGTGCTGCTAGCGCCCGTGCTGGCTGCGCCCGCGGAGGGTGGCGCTGCTGCTGCGGGACAGCTGGACGAGGCTGTCCGGAGCTTGAAGCGGCACTTGCGCGCTGGATCTGGATCCGCGGCGATCGGCGCAAGTACGCTGGTGGTCCGGGAGCTGTGGCGGACATTAACTGGCATTCTCCATGCCCTTGGAGCTCACCGGATGTAGATCTGGCCTCCGCTTGCCCCTGCGTGGCCATTGGTGCTTAGGAATGTGTTGATGCCGCCATTGTTTGTATGCCATTGCTTGTAGTCAACCGTGTGTGTGTTTCCTTGCCACCCCTCACGCGCGGCCGAAGGCCGCGCTGTCGAGCGTCGGCCGCCGAAGGCGTCTGGCGCGAGCCGCTCGGGTAGGAGGGAAACCCAACCAAAAACTGAATAATGAAGAGGCCACAAGACCTGTTGGGGCCTTTATACTAGGGCTAGGGAGGCTAGGGAGGCTAGGGGAGGCTTGAGAGGCTAAGTCACTAGGTGCTTCTCTCTCTCTCTCTCTCTCTCTCTCTCTCTCTCTCTCTCTCTCTCTCTCTCTAATGGTCCGTATATTGATAAGCCAGGAGGGTACACACATGCAATGAGAGACAGCAGGGTCCTAATATGCAGAGTAGCCCAGACTATCCAACCCTTCTGTGCCACCTAAAGCTCAAGAAGAGGCTCCAGGACAGTAAAACAGTCCCCAAGGTATCATTCCTGCCCTATCCCTCCTACAGGCGGGTTCTCTGCAACAGCCGCCTCCTCTAACTTGATCATGAGACCCATAGATTGGGCCCTTTGCAGTGCAACCGACCACCTCTGCCTGAACTGGTGGAGGAACTTCGCGGCATGATAGGATTTGGAGTCGGCGTTGAAGTACCGCCGAGCCGCCGTGTCTGCAAGGAGTTTCAGGAACACAGGGACCTCAGGACAAGGGCAGCCGTAGGTCTCCACTGCGAGGGGAAAGAAACCTACTGTCTCTGGCCGGTGTTTATAGTGCTTGATCTTTTTATCCGCCTGCTCCCGGGCTGCCCATCCCCTGCCTTTCCGTGCCTCCGGGTCCCTGGTGCTAATAGGATCTGTGACCGGGACATCACACACCCAGACCGCCCCACTACTTCTGTCTGTCATGGTAAAATCAGCCGTCTGCTCCTCTATGGGGCAGTAGACGTTTGTCTCCCTGTGTACTATGAACCCCGCGTCTTGCGCCATGCTGATGCATGCGTCGCGGAGTTCGTTATGAGTATTCGTCCGGTGCTTCCCCGTGCCGCAGCGGAGGAGGTGGTTGGGGAGGCGCGGGTCTGTGATAGCGATGTGTTCGGCACAGTCACACTTCTTCGGAGTAGAGAAGGGGAGGCCCAACTGGAAGCGCACGGCGTTGCTGAAGTGTACCGGGCCGATGCGACGTGAGGAAGCTACCGGTATCGCCGTCAGCCAGTCCCCTGCGCCGTAGCCGGTGAGTGAGAACATTCTCTGTGTGTGCCCAGAGAGTGGATTCAGTCTCATTCGTCTCGTCTCTTGGACCTGTACCGCGTACCTACTCCCCTGTACTTTCAGGGCCAGAGTGTGTTGGAGCTTATGTCTGACCGAGAGAGCCGCTCCTGGTAAACTACGTCGCGTGCGTCTGAGGGCAGGGCAGTCTCGCACTCTGTGAGCCAGGAGTGAAGCGGTGTTGTGACGTCCCGGGGCAGAATCATGTGGCTGTGTGCTCGGGTCAGTGCTGTGTCTGGTGCTAGCGTCAGGGAGGAAAAGAAGAGCGCGGCCTGTGTGAAGCTGGCTACAAAGCCGTAGACGCCTTCTACGAGTGGGTCCGTGATTCCTAGGCCGCCCAAGGATGATGGAAGCGAGGCCTGCGCCCACACTCTCGACTGCTCCGTGCTACAGGTAAGGACTCTAATCCCGCAGGATGCCAGGAGCGCGGCTAGGAGGTCTCTCCCCCACTGTGCCCAGGTGTCTTGAGGTAGGAGGTTCAGTGGTGTGGTCCTAGTGAGGTATGCTACGCGTCTGGAAATGCAGCGGGTCAGGAGCAGGGAGGCTACTTGGGGGTCGGCACGTTCTAATAGCGGCAGTGGCTTTGCCATTTCCTCTAGCTGCTCCGCCAGGAATTTGGCCGCGCCCGCCTCTGGCCCCAGGAAGCTGCCTAGAAGGCGTATCCCGTCCTTGGTAAAAGGGACCCCTGTTGGCAGCTGAATTGGCTCGTCGCCCCTTGTGCTCCATGCCGCACATTTCTGTGGATTATGTTTAAGGCCCAGCTGCGCGAGCTTGCTCGTGAAGAAATTGAATGCTGCTACAGTGTCCGTGTCGTCCCCCAAAAATGTCATGTCGTCTGCATACGCCAAGCAAAGAACGTGGGGGTGTGCGTCGGCAGTTTCGCGAAGTACTGGGTGAATCCCTGCTGCAAATAGTAGAGGGCCGAGTGGGCCCCCCGGCCTCACGCCGCGTTCGCTATTTAGCGGGTTGCTGGCAAAGTTCGAGTCGAGGTACAGCTTCGATGGGTTGCCGTACGTGAGCCGCACTAGAGGGAGCAGTGACGAAAGGATGTTGTTGCGTAACCCGTTGATGATTGCCTGTCGCGAAATGCTGTTAAAAGCGTTTGAGATGTCGGTCTGTAGCACCACGCAGCCGTCCCTCGAGTCGACGAAGGCACGTGCGACATGGATGTTTGCCTCTGCTCCCCCGGGTACCGCCGCCCCGTACTGTAGTGGCAAGAAGTGGTCACGTGCAGCTTCTCCAATTGTGGTCAGAGCTGCCTTGGCCGCGAGGCGCGTCAGGCATTTGCCAATTGCAATTGGCCGAACCCCCCCACCTGGCTTGGACAGCGCGATTAGGCGTGACGCTGTCAGCAGGTCCGCCACTAGCTCGGGTAAGTTGCCTGTCAGGATAGTGTTGATCAAGGCATGCAGGTGGGTGCGGACCGATGCGTTGGTTGCAGATGCGTCGCGAAGGTGTTCGAAAGCGGTTCCGGACGGTCGAGTCCCCACCCCATTCTCGCACCGACCCAGAAGTTTGGAGAAATCGGCGTGGCTGATTTGGAGGTTCGGGTCAGGTGCTGTTGGCCAGCTCAACTCCTCGTCGTCGGCTCAGGGGTGTTTTGCGCGAAGTTCATCCAAGATTGCTGGGCCTGGCGTGCAGACTGGGGTTGACTCGAGGGCCAGCACGGCTCGCCGTAGACTTCCACGCTTGGCCAGGCCCTCCGCCCTGCTGAGTACTCCCGCCTCGTCTGGTTGATGACGTGGAGGTGGTGGGGTGCTGATGGCTGCGATTGTGCCAGAGTACAGCTGCCCCCATTCGCCCCGCTGAAAAGCTCTGAGACGGGCTTTGACTTCGGGCCACTTCGGTCTTCTTGGCGAGGTTTGGCGAAGAGTGAGCCGAGGGAGAAATAGTAGCAGACGCCACCCTGCGATCGAGTCCGGATTTTGCGCGAGGTGAAGGAGCGGGGTGAGTAACACCAGTGAGAACAGCTGACACAAATTGGAAGGTAATCGGCGCGACAGGGATGGCTGACGACTGTTGCATAGGGCCGCCAAATCTCAATCATCGATGGCTGCGAACAGGTCTGCTCGCTTCGCCAATTCGTCTGGCGAGAAGTAGCGGGGGAAATGTGTTTGACTTGCTGACGCGCTGCCAGTGTTTGAAGGGCACATCTAGCACGTAGACAAGCAAACAAAGACAAACAAACAAAACCTACAGAGCACAAGACTAAGGGAACACCCACTTCTACCCTCCCCTCCTACTCCCCCCCCCCCCCCCCACCCCCCCTTATATTTCTAAGGTGCCTCTAGCGTTGAAAAACAGTCCCT
Source organism: Closterium sp. NIES-65 (assembly GCA_948144175.1). Taxonomy (NCBI): domain Eukaryota; kingdom Viridiplantae; phylum Streptophyta; class Zygnematophyceae; order Desmidiales; family Closteriaceae; genus Closterium; species Closterium sp. NIES-65. Next base: position 208,846 of record CANXME010001388.1, on the reverse strand, counting down.
CGGGTTCATCTCCCCTTGTGGTTCCCTAGTGGGGGGTTCTCTGCTCGTGGCCAGGTTCAGCTTTGTGAGAAAGCTCACTGCCTGGGCTCTCTGGAGTGCATCTGACCAGCGTTGGCGGAACTGATGGAGCATCTTTGCACGCCTGATAGGTGGTTGGGTCCGCGTTGAAGATTCTCAGTGCAGCTTTGTCGGCCAGCAGCTTCACAAAGGTAGGCACCTCGTCGCAGGGACAGCCGTATGTTTCTACTGCCAATGGGACAAACCCAGCATACTCTGCCCTGCCGAGGTATAGGCCTATTTTCTTGTCTGCTGCCTCCCGTGCTGCCCAGCCCCTCCCTTTCCTTGCAGTTTCGTCCCGATTACTGATGGGATATGTGATTGTGATATCTCCCAGCCACACGGCCCCCGAGCTCCCATCCCTGAAGGCCAGGTCGGCCTTCTTGTCCATTGGGCTGAAGGCGGTGCACTCCTTGTGTACATCAAACCCTGCATCCTGCGCCATACGAATGCACTCATCGCATAGCTCATCGTGAGTGTTGGTCCGGCCGTGCCCTATACCGCACCGTAGCAGGTGGTTTGGTAGTCTTTTATCTAGAATGGGGACTCGTTTGCTGTAGTCACAACAGTCGGGCACAAAGAGCGGCATGCCGAGCCGGAAATGAAGGGCGAACGTGAATTGGCAGGGTATAAACGAAGCGCTGGCATGTAGGGGATCGCCATGAGCCAGTCCCCTGCCGTGTAGCCCGTGAGGGACATGAGGCGTTGGGTGTGGCCCAGCAGTGGGTTCAGGTCCATCTGCGTGGATGCGGTGATCTGGGCAGCGCTCCGGCCCCCTTGGACTAAGAGAGCAAGCAGTGCTGCAGTTGGCCTTTGGGTTTGGCCTGCTCCACTGAAATAAGATCCCTTGCTTCCTGCGTGAGGCTGCTCCTGCAGTCCTGGATCCACTGCTGTAGATCGTTCGGGCTGTGGTTTGCTGAGTCGGGTAGGTCTAGTGCTGCTGTCAGGGTGGCCCCTGCTTGGCCCCCTAACTGGCCGAGGAGTGTATGGGCCTGGACGAAGCTCACTAGGAAGCTGTAGCGGCCCTCTACCGCAGGGTCGGCGAGGCCCAGGCCGCCTAGGCTGGGTGGGAGTGAGGCTTGGTCCCAGATCCATCTGTCCTCTGCTTCTCCCTTTGGGTGGCGCACCCTGCAAGCATCTGTAGGCGTGTATAGCAGAGCCCGGCCCCACCCCAACCACTCAGCTTTGAGTAGCAAGTACAGAGGTGTGGTGCGGGCTAGGTAGGAGATGCGCCTGGAGATGCACCGTGTTAGTAGCAGTGCTGCCACCTATGGGTCCATGCACGTTGTATGGGGCAGGGGGGACGACATTGTCTCCAGTTGTGACCGTAGAAAGGCTGCTGCTCCTTCTATCAAACTGAAGAAGCTTCCCAGCACCCTCAGCCCCTCCGTGCGTGGTGGGACACCCTGTGGCAGCTTCTGGGGATCTATGACTGCTGCTCTCCAAGCGGCGCACTTCTCTGGGTTGTGGGTTAGTCCTACGTCATGGAGTCCTGTCGTGAAATGGCTGAAAGCTTCAGAACACTCTACCCTTCCCAGGAATGTAATGTCATCGGCGAATGCTAAGCACAAAACTTCTGGGTAAGATGCTACTATTTTAGAGAAGATGGGGTGGATTCCCGCACCAAACAGCAGTGAGCCGAGCGGATCATCTTGTCGCACGCCTGTCTTGGTGGTCAGCGCCTCGCAACCGAACCCTGCGTCGAGGAACAACTGGGCTGGCCGACTATATGATGCTTTGACGAGGGGGAGGAGGCCTTGGAGATCAGTGTCGCGGAGTGCACTGACTACTGCTGCCCGGCTAATGGAGTTAAACGCATTCGCCAAGTCCGCCTGTACTATAAGCGCATCCGGGTTTGCGCTCGTGAAAGTTCTCGCGGTGTGGATAATTGATTCGCTACCGCCTTGAACGGAAACGCAGTACTGTAACGGGAGGAAATGCGCCCCACATTCTTGGAAGAGGGCAGAGAGGGCGGACTTCACAGCTAAACGCAGGATACACTCTCTTACTGCTATCGGTCTAGTGCCTCCATCAGGCTTGGCTAGAACTATGAGACGGCTGGCTGTTAGTAGCGCGCAGACCTCGTCTAGCAATTTGCCTCGCAGGATGGTGTTGACGAGGGCGTGGAGGTGAGTGGTAACCCCCGCATTGGCAAGTGATGCATCACGCAGGTGTTCAAATATCATACCAGACGATCCCTCTCCCACCCCGTTCTTGTTAGAGACCAAGGACGGATTCTATGAAGATTAGGTGCCTAAATTTATCAAAAAACGTTGGTCTCTATTTCTGGACAGAATATTCGCGCTCACAAGAAACGCCGTCGACAAAAAACGCACAGTCAAAACTTCACCAATTTCCAATATGTTCTAGTTCTAATTTGTGGCTACAATTTCCAAGTTGAATCGTACAAAAAACTGAAGTATTTCTTGAGTTATCAATTTTGGCGCACTAGGGGGTATGCTGCCATGGAATCTTAACTCAATCACAAGAGTCTCACACAAGTTCACACAAGAGAATTAGAGTAGCACTAAACCAGGTGGAAGGAATGAGGAGGATGAGAGGGAAGGTCCCAAGAGAGTCCCCAACCAAGGAAACCCCATGCCACACAATTCCCTTCCCCATAAGCAACCCAACTTAGACCTTTGTCACTATCCCAACCTCCACAATCCACCTCAACCCAACTTGGCTACACTTGCCAACCTGGTTTGGTTTCTCCCAACCATTTGGCAGCAGCTATAGTAGAAAAGACGAATTTCCCAACCCCCAAAAGTCTGTACCCCATATTGAGTCAACCCCACAACTTCCCATAGTTGCCACAATCAAATATGAAAAGCATACGAACTCCAACATTCGTAACTTTCTTGACCGTGCTCCGATTGAAGCGATACTTGGTTTGTCGGAAAGCTCTTGAGCAGAGAAGTCACTTCAGATATCTGCTCAAGCCAAATAACATTTGCACACACTCAGAAAATTCAAACCAGACAAAACACAATTTCTTGCACACGCTCACACCACGCATGCAACGCACGAACATATGATGGGAGGCAGACAGACGTGAATGCATATGATTGCATCACACAACAGTTCTCGTAGCGACACAGCATTTTTATGAAGTCACCTTTTTCGATCGATGCGGCTTGGACAGTATCGAGGATGTCCCAATTGATGATTTTGGGTGGAGCGGGGGGGTGTTTTGCTTTGAGCGCGGCTAGGATGGTTGCAGATGGGTCGACGACCGGCGTTGACTCGAGGGCGAGGATTGCTCTGCGAAGGCTTCCTTTTTATGCGAGACCTTCTGCCCTGGCATGTTTGCCGAGGGCATCTGGCGTGTGGCGAGGCGGGTGTGGTCCAGTGATCGCAGTAACTGCCGAGACGTACAGCTGTTGGCATTCACTTTTGTTGAATTGGTGAAGACGGCGCTTGAATGCTGGCCAATCGGGCTTCTCCGTTGAGGGGAGGCGAAGGGAAAGTCGTGGGATGAAGAGTAATAGGCGCCAACCTGCGGCTGACTACGGGTTACGCGCGAGGTGGAGTAGTGGTGTCAGGAGGGCAGTGGTGAAAAGCGGGCCAATGTCAGCAGGGAGTTTGCGCGAAAGTGGGGGCTGATGCATAGGGGAGTCAGATCCCATAATTCAACTTCGCCAAACCGCACTGTGTCTCTGGCCAATTGCTTAGGTGAAAATTGGTGGGGCTCTGATGCGGTGGTGTCTGGTTCTTCCCGGTTAGGCTCACCCCCCAGCGTGGCTGGTCTTGGGGCGGCTTGGCGTGGTGCTGGGCGTGCCCGGCTTCTACCCTCCCGTTCCTCTTCCTCGAACTCCCCCGACTCTTCTGTGGTGGACTCTTCCACCACTTCTGCTATAAACGTAGGATCAGATGCATCCTCCTCAGCTTTTGTTCCATCAACTCTCCGAGTTAGGGCCCGGCGTGCTTCCCTCTAGAAGCCATTTTCTAATCCACCTCCCTTCCCAGATGCCTTTCTTCGTCCGCCACCTCGTCTGCCCCGCGATGCCTGTATCGATAGGCGACGACTAATATCTGTATTTGCCGCGGCCCTTTGTCGTGGCGTTAGCTGCAATGGCCCTCCGACCGTATCTCCCCCGGCGACGGCAACCGTAGGGATGTCGCCTCTTCCCGCACCTTGATCTGGACGTCGTCTGTGACCCAGGCTGGCCCTGTTCTCGTGCCTGCTGCGCCGCCCGTTCCCATCGTGGCGTCATTGTCTGCACCTGGCGAGGCACCTGGTCCTGCCCCCGCGTCATCACCTGCTTCCGTGCTCGCCTCGGCGTCTGCTCCTGCGCCTGCCCCTAGGCCGGCTGCGGCGTCTGCTCCTGTGCACACTCCTGCGCCTGCGCCGGTGGTTCCACCTGTCCCCGTGGGGGTGTCGACGCACGCGCCTGTGGTTCCGACGTCGTCTGCTGCTGATGGAGCAGCCACCGCGCTGCCACTGGTTGCACCTGCCGTGGCGCTTTCTCCTGCTGCTGTTGCGGACCCAGCTTACCAGCCGCCTCCAGCCACCAGCGCTGGCCCGAGCTCGGCGGAGGTTCAGTCGGCTCGCGTGTCGCCTCCGGTTGCCCCTGCCCTTCTGCCTACGGCTGCAACTGCGCCGCCTCCGACCGTCTAGGCGGGTCCTGCTCCCGCACCCTCTGCTCGTGTTCCTCCTGCTCAGCGTCCTCCGTCCCCGGGCCGTTGGCAGCATCGGCCTCATTCCCTTGTGCCGCGTGACGAGCGGGAGACGTCACGGCGGCAGCACGATTCCCCTCGGCGCCGTGGTTCGCAGGCGAACTGCGCTCCACCCCGTGGCGGCCGAGGGGGCTGGTGGGGAGGGCGTGGTCATGATGGCGGCTGGGTGTATGATCAGCCGGCGACAATGGCCGACTTGTAGCCAGTTATGTCTGACGCGATGCGCGAGGAGCGGAACGGGCGGGCAAGCCTGAGCAATTTGCCGCACGCCACTCCTGCACCGGTGTCCCTTCCTCCTTCTGTGCCTTATGCGCCTGCTCCTCCTCCTCCCTTGTCTGCCGCTCCTCCTCCTCGTTTTCCCGTTGCATCTGTTGCTGTTCCTGGGAACTGTTTGTGATGGTTGTGGGTTCCTCCTGTTGCGGGCGTGGAGTTGGTGACTGCGGGCGGAGGACCGGTGACGCCGCAATATCCATCCCTACTGCCCGTGGCTTCTGATCCGCCGGCGGCTGATCTTCCGGTACAGTTGCTGGTGGGGCGTCTCCTTCGGCGGATGTGCCTGAGGCGTCTCTCAGGCAGCTTTGGCGCCTCTCTGAGGGTCTGTGGGCTGTTCACCTGATCCAGGTGTATTGTCACGCGGCTATTTTCGCGGCGTGCCTCTGGTAGGCGGCCCTCTGGACGAGTGCTCGGATGCTGCTAACTGGCTTGCCGAGCTCCTTGCGCCCGTGTTGGCTGCGCCCACGCGGGGTGGAGTTGCAGGCGTTGGATAGCTTGGGACTGCACTCTGTGGTCTGCGCTGGGTGATGCGCGCAGCGACTGCAGTTGACCTGATCGGCGCAACTACTGTGGTGGTGCGTGAACTTCATCGCTCGCTGACGGGTCTTCTCGCCGTCCTTGACGCGGATCGGATGTAGTGTCCGCCTTTTCCTGCGTCATGTTGATCTTGTGCGTTGTCTTAGGCAGGTGTAGGTATTGCCATTGCGTGTATGTCTTGAGTTATTAATTGCTTGTCCCTTTCTCCCTTGACCTCCCCTCACGCGCGAGCTGCTCTGGCGGAACTGGTTGAGTAGTTTTGCCGCCTGGTAGGTTGAAGGGTCGGCGTTGAAGAGCTTGCGTTCTGCTATGTGAGCCAAGAGCTTGAGGAAAGCGGGTACCTCTGCGCATGGGCAGCCATAGGTCTCGACTGCGAGGGGTACAAATGAGACGTAGGCTGCCGGGGAGCCGCTGTAGTCTGAGATTTTTTTTTTCAGCGGCTTCCCTGGCAGCCCACCCCCTCCCTTTCACTGCATTGGGGTCGCGCGTGCTGATGGGGTCAGTGATGGTGACGTCCCCGATCCATACTGCCCCTGAGGACCGATCACGAATGGCTAGGTCCGCTGTCTTCCTAGTGACCGGGCAGAACTCTGCCGTTTCCTTGTGCACCATGAACTCGGCGTACTGTGCCATCCTAATGCACTCATCCCTCAGCTCGTTGTGAGTATTTGTCCTTCCCCCTCCTGTGGCGCAGCGTAGCAGATGGTTTGGAAGCCGTTTGTCTGGGATGGGAACCCGCTTGGTGCAGTCAGAAGCGTCGGGGGCTGAAAATGGTAGTCCTAGCCTGAACTGGAGGGCTGTGGCAAAGTGGGGACCGTCGAGCCTCAGAGAGGGCATGAGCGGGACTGCATGGAGCCAGTCCCCGGCTCTGTACCCTGACAAAGAGAGAAGGCGCTGCGTGTGGCCGCTATTGGGGTTTGGGGTCATGCCCCGTGTGCTCTCCACCTGGTTAGCATATCTTCTGCCCTGGACTGCCAAAGCTAGCCCCTGCTGCAGCTTCACACCCGTGGGAGCAGCCCTGTCACTTTGTAGTAGCTCCTCGGCATCACTCGGTAGATCTGCCTTGCACTGAGCTAGCCAGCGGTAGAGAGCGCAGGAGTCTGTGTACGGTCCCATCATCTGCACCCGTGTCCTCGTCAGGGGCCCTAACTGGTTATCTTCAAGGGTTGAGAGCAGCTGCTGTGCCTGGGTAAAGCTAGCTAGGTAGCTGTAGCTGCCCTCGACCGCGGGGACAGTGATTCCGAGGCACCCAAGTGATACTGGCAGCAAAGCTTGGGACCATGTACGAGAGATCTCAGCATCACCCCGCGGATGCCTAATGCCACATGCCGTTAACAGAGTCTCAAACAGCTGCCTGCCCCAACCGGACCACTCATTCAGAGGCAAATGCATGAGGGGTGTGGTCCGGGTGAGGTAAGAAACTCGTCTTGAGATACACCTGGAGAGTAGCAGGGCAGCCAACTGAGGTTCCATCCGTGCTATCAGGCCAAGAGGTGCCGCCATAGAGCCGAGTTGTCTAGCGCGGATGCTATTGCGGCTCTGTTGACACTGTTGAAGGCGTTGGCTAGGTCTGCCTAGAGGACTAGTGCAAAAGGATTTTCAGACAGGTAGGCGCGGGTGATGTGGATAACTGCCTCCGCTCTCCCAGGCACTGCCACGCCGAACTGGTGTGGCATGAAGAATTTTCTTGCTGCGCCTGCTGTCAACATCAGAGCTGTTTTGGCGGCGAGTCTGGTGATGCTTTCACCAATAGCGATCGGCCTTGTCCCTCCGTCTGGTTTGGAGAGAGCTCGTAGGCAAGACGCCGTGAGGAGCCTGGCGACTGGGGATGGCAGTTTCCCTGTCAGAATGGTGTTGACCATTGCGTGGATGTTTGTCGCCACTGACTGGTTGACTAGGCACGCCTCCCGCACATGCTCGAATGTCAGACCTGATGGGCCCGCCCCAATCCCATTGTCACAGCGTGACAGAACTCTGAGAAACTCGGGCAGGGTGGCCAACAAGTGGGCGTTGGAGTCAGGTACCGGCCAAACGAGGGGTGCTTCAGGAGCAGGTGGGTGCTTGGCGCGCAGTGCTTCCAGGATTGCTGGTGACGGGTTGCACACCGGCGTCGCCTCCAGGGCCTATACCGCTCTCCTTAGGCTGCCACGTCGTGCAAGGCCCTCTGCCCTTGCAATCACTCCTAGGTCGTCAGGGGCATGCCTGGGTGCTTGAGGGTAGGTCAGAGAGTCGAGCATGTTAGAGTACAGTGCACTCCACTCCCCCACCAAGAACTGTTGCAATCTTGCTCTGACTGCCGGCCAATCCGGTTTTTGAGGAGTGTGTTGTCTCAGCGTCAGTCGTGCGAGGAACAAGAAAACTATCCATGCTGTCAGTGATTCTGGGTTGTCAGCCAGTCGGAGCAGAGGGGCTAGCAGCGCAGTGAGGTGGATGTCCTGTGAGAGGTGGCGTGGCAGAGGTGCGTTGCGAGTGTCGCAGAGTTTCGTCAAGTCCCAAGTTTCCACAGCAGCGAAAAGCGTGTTATCAGCAGCCAGTGCCTCTGGCGATTTTTCCTTCAGCGGTGGTGGGAGAGTTGGCTGGGTGGTAGTGGGTTGGGTTCGGCCAGGAGGGGCGGCCCGACCAGTTGGTGCAAGATTTGGCGCGGCTCCGGAGGGGGAAATGTTTGCAGATGCGGTTCGGTTTCGGGGGCCGGCCAAATTCCTCGATGCGGTTTGGCTTGGTGTTGCGATTCTCTCCTCAGGCAGGCACAATTCCTCCTCGACTGCGTCTTCCTTTGAGGACTCAGCTACCTCTGTGGGAATATAAGTAGCGTCCCGTGCTTCTTCCTCTTCATTAGTTGCTTCTCGAGTTAAAGCCCTTCGCGCTGCTCGTTGGAACCCGTTCTCCGGTCCGCCGTTTCTTCCACCCGTGTTTTGCTGCCCCGCGCCTCATCCTCGCCGAGATGCCTGTCGCGCTTGGGGACGATCTCTTGTATTCGCCAAAGCCCTTTGCCATGGCGTCAGCTGTCGTTGCCCCTCCCGCTGTATCGGCACCGGCTCCGGCGCCTGCGGAGATGTCGCCCCTCCCGATCCTGTGTCTGCGCCGTCGCTTGTGCCTCCTGCTGACCTGGCCCCTGCGCCTGTTGTGGCGCCACCCCCTGCCGTGGCGTCGTCGTCCGCGCCTGCTGTGGTGACAGCCCCTGCTCCTGAAGTGGCGCACCTGGGAGCACGCGGTGTGGCGTCTGCTCCTGCGCCTGCTGCGGCGACTGCACCAATGCCGGCAGCCGCGTCTGCTCCTGCGCCTGCCGCGGCGCCTGCTCTGGCGCAACCTCCTGCGCCCGCTGCTGCGGCTTCGTATGCGGCTGCTGTGGCGGCCTCCGTGCCGCCACAAGCTGCGCCCGCCGGGGCGCCTTCTGCTGCTGCTGCTGCTGACCTGTCTTACCAGCCGCCTCCAGCCACCAGCGCCGTCCTGTACCAGGCGGAGGATGCCGTTTCGCCGTCGGCTCCTGCGTCATCCCCTGCTGCCCGGCCGGCTCAGCGTCATCCGTCCCCACATCGCTGTCCCTCTCGTCCTCACTCACCATTGCCGCGAGATGAGCGGGAGTCGTCGCGACGCCGTCGTGATTCTCCTCGGCGTCGCCAATTGGAGGCGGACTGGCCTGCCCACCGTGGAGGTCGCGGTGGCTAGAGGGGTGGTCGCGGTCGTGGTGGCGGGGCGTATGAGCCACCGCTGACGCTTGCGGATGTGCAGCGGGTCGTTTCGGCTGCAATGCGCGAGGAGAGGGCTGAGCAGGCCAGCCGGGGCAGCTCGCGGCATGTCGCACCGGCGCCTGTGGCTCCTCCTCCTGCACCTCCTGTGGCCGCACTTCCTGCTGTGGCTCCTCCTCCTCCTGCTCCTGCTGCGTCAACCTCCGTACCTGGGGCGCACCTTCGGCTGCTGCGGGTGCCTCCTGTGCCGGGCCTGGAGGCTGTGTCCGCGGCGGCAGGAGTGGTGACCGCTCACCCGTCTGATGCTACTCCACCTGTCGTCGCTGCTCACTTTCCTTTTCATGCCCTAGAGGCTCCTCCCCCGCGGGTGCGCGTGCCGGAGGCGACGCTTGGCCAGGTGTGGCGGCTCTCTGAGAGCCTGCGTGCGCTCCTGCTGATTCATGTGCAGGCGCACGCGTCTCTGACGCGGGCTCCCCTAGGTATCCTCCTTGACGGACAACGGGAGGATCCAATCTCTCTCTCTCTCTCTCTCTCTCTCTCTCTCTCTCTCTCTCTCTCTCTCTCTTTCTCTCTCTCTCTAATGGTCTGTGTATTGATATAGCAGCAAGGTACAAACATGCAAGGAAAATGACAAAGATTAGACAAGCCTATGGGCACACTAGGAACCATTCTATCACACATCCTAACCAACACTTATATCACCTTTCCCTAAACCTCCACCAGAGGTTCAATCACGGTGAGGCAATCACCGAGGTGGAGCTCGTGCTGCATCCCCCCGACAGGTGGGTGCTCTGCCATAGCGGCTTGACACATCTTCATGAGGAACCCCACTGACTGGGCCCTCTGCAGCGCCACGGACCACCTCTGTCTGAAAAGATGGAGGAATCTGGCTGCATGAAATCAGTTAGGTTCGGCGTTGAAGTGACGCCTAGCAGCAGAGTCTGCCAGCAATTTCAAAAACACGGGCACCTCCGCACACGGGCACCCGTAGGTCTCAATAGCAAGGGGGAAAAAGCCCACCGTGTCAGGCCAGCTTTCATAATGTTTAATTTTCTTATCCGCCTGCTCCCATGCTGCCCATCCCCTTCCTTTGGCAGCCGTCTTATCCCGGGTACTAATCGGATGTGTGACTGTTACATCACATATATATACAGCCCCGGAGCTCCGGTCCATCATTGTTAAGTCCGCCGTCTGTTCGTCTACTGGGCAGTAGGCCGCGGACTCTGTGCGAACAATGAAGTCTGCATCCTGCGCCATGCTGACGCAGGCATCCCAAAGCTCGTTATGCGAATTGATCCTGTGTTTTCCAATGCCGCAGCAAAACAGGTGGTTAGGCAGCTGCGGGTCTGTGATCTCGAGGTGTTTTGGGTAGTCACACTTTGTCGGTGTTGCGAAAGGAAGGCCCAACCGAAAGCGGACCGCGTTTGCGAAGTGCTCAGGTCCAATCTGCCGTGTTGACTCGATGGGGATGGCCATCAGCCAATCCCCAGCTGCATAGCCTGTCAGTGAGATGAGGCGTTGGGTATGTCCACACAAAGGATTCGGTGCCATCCGCCGTGACGCTTGGACCTGCTTCGCGTATCTTCCCCCCTGGACTTGCACTGAGAAGGCATGCTGCAGCCTAATTCCCGCCGGTTCTATCCACTCGTCTAAGATTTCCCGTGCTTCTAAAGGCAGTGCTGCTTCACTCTCCGTTAGCCACGAACGTAGGTCTGTACTTGTATCCCTGGGTAGAAGCATGTGGTCCTTAGCAGCGGTCAGAACGTCCCCTTGATCGAGCGGCAGTGAGCTGAGTAGCAGTGATGCTTGTGTGAAGATAGAGAGGAAACCCGAAACTCCTACTATGGGGTCGGTGAGGCCAATCCCGCCGACTGACGTCGATAATGAATCCTGCTCCCAAACACGCATCTGCTCCGCCACGCTCGTCGGATAGTGTATCCCACATGAAGCCACGAGCGTGGCGAGCTGATCCCGACCCCATAGGGACCATGTGTCACCAGGGAAGAGACTGAGCGGGGTGGTCCTTGTGAGGTAGGCTACTCTGCGGGAAACGCATCGAGTCAGTAGAAGTGAGGCTATCTGTGGGTCCGTGCGTTCTAGTAGTGGTAGAAGTTTTGCCATTGTTTGAAGCTGCTCTGTTAAGAATGTGGCGCCTCCTTCCGTGGTGCCTAAGAAGCTTCCTAGCAATCACACGCCATTCTGATTGAAGGGCACCCCGGGCGGCAGCTCCCCCTCGTCCAGCATCTGGGATTTACTCCACGCTGCACACTTAGCGGGGTTATGCTCTAAACCTAAGTTGGCTAGCTGGCTCGTGAAATGACTGAAAGTTGCTACTGTTTCTGCTTGTTTACCTAGAAAACTGACATCGTCCGCGTATGCGAGACACAAGACGCCTGGATGTGCTGTTGCTGTTGTTCGTAGCGCTGGGTGGATACTGGCTGCAAAGAGGAGCGGGCCTAAGGGGTCCCCTTGACGTACCCCGCGTGCACTACTTAGTGGGGCGCTTTCAAAACCTGCGTCGAGGTAAAGAAGTGACGATTGCCCGTAGGTTAGCTTGACTAGTGGGAGCAGTGGCGAGAGGGTTGGGTCCTGAAGGGCGGTTACTATTGCCTGTCGTGAGATACAGTTGAAGGCATTGGATGGGTCAGTTTGCAAAATCAGGGAATTTGGCCGTGCGTCAGTGAACGCCCGCGCTGTGTGTATGATCGCTTCAGCTCCACCTAGCACGGCTACTCCATACTGAAGCGGCAGGAAGAAACTTTGCGCTGCTTCTCCCATGACCATCAGAGCAGCCTTTGCTGCTAGTCGAGTGAGGCACTTACAGATTGCTATGGGGCGAGCACCGCAATCTGGCTTGGCAAGTGCTACCAGTCGTGATGACGTGAGTAATTCTGCTACAGGCTGGGGCAATGATCCCGCCATCAGGATATTGATCAGGGCGTGCAGATGGGTGCAGACAGCGGCATTTGTAATTGCCGCATCGCGCAGATGCTCGAAAGTGGTGCCAGACGGGCTGGCCCCCACTCCATTCTCGCAGCGACTCAGCAACTTGGCAAAATCGGCGGATGAAATGGTGAGGCTCTGTGGTTGGTCGTTGGATGGCCATGCCAGGGGCTCGTTGCCAGCTGGCAGGTGTTTTTGGCGCAGCTCGGTCAGAATCTGTAGACTGGGCGTGCATACTGGTGTTGACTCAAGAGCCAGTACGGCCCGACGCAAACTTCCGCGCTTTGCCAGACCTTCTGCTCTGCTGATGACCCCGGTCTCGTCAGGTTGGTGACGTTGTGGTGGGGGGGTGTTGACAGCTTCCGCGGCGTCAGTGTAAAGCTGCTCCCACTCGCCTCGTTGGAATTATCTAATACGGGCTTTAATTTTGGCCCAGTGAGGCCTCTTTGGCAAGGGTTGGCGAAGGATCAGGCGGGGAAGAAATAGCAGCAGGCGCCAGCCCGCGATGGAGTTTGGGTTTCGCGACAGGTGCAGAAGAGGGGTTAGCAGGGCCAGCGAGAACAACTGGCACAGATTTGGCGGCAGGCGGCGTCACAGCGGAGGCTGACGACTGTCGCAGAGAGGTTTGAGCCACGAGTGTAAGGGGGTGTTGTCATCCCGGGGTGCCACCATGTGGTTCTTGGCCAACGTCAACGCACTTTCTGATTCTGGCGCGAGGCAGGAAAGAAAAAGGGCCACTTGGGTAAAGCTCGCTGTGAAATCGTAGATCCCTTATACGAGCAGGTCCGTTATGCCTATGCCGCCTAGCGACGTCGGCAATGATGCCTGTTTCCCAGACACGCTTTTGCTCGGCGCCACACGTTGGCGCGCGGATGTCGCATGAGGTGAGTAAGGTAGCGACTAAGTCCCTTCCTCACTAGCTCCAGGTGGCGCGAGGGAGTAGGTGGAGGGGAGTCGTCCTAATGAGGTAAGCTATACGCCTGAAAATACATCGCGTGAGGAATAGTGCTGCCACCTGGGGTTCTGCTTGCTCTATCAGCGGTAGTGGCTTAGCCATCCCTTCTAGCTGGCCCGACCCGGCTGCTCCAGCGTCAGTCCCAACGTAGCTACCTAGAAGCCGTACTCCATCCTTGGAAAACGGCACCCCGGGCGGAAGTTGAGCCTGTGTGACTCTGGTTGAACTCTACGCCACGCATTTCTGTGGATTATGCGTCAGGCCTAGCTGCGCTAATTTGGCTGTGAAATGTGTGAAGGCCGCTACAGTGCGGGATGGGTCACCCACGAAGGTGACGTCATCTATATACGCCAAGCAATGCACGTCCAGGTGTGCTTCTGCAGTATCGCGGAGCGTGGGGTGTATCCGTGCTGCAAACAGTTGCGGGCCGAGTGGGTCCCCCTACTGCACGCCCCATTCACTAGGCAAAGGTTTGGAGTTGAATTTCGCGTCTAGGAGTAGTTGCGTCGGGTTACCGTAGGTCAGTTTCACGAACGGCTGCAGTGGCGAGAGTTTGGGGTCGTGTAACGCTGTGGCGATGGCATGTCGCGAGAAACTGTTGAAAGCGTTTGGAATATCTGCTTGTAGGACCATGCAGTTGGGGCGGGCATCCAGGTATGCCTTGGCTGTGTGGATTATCGTTTCTGCTCCACCTAGAACTGCCATGCCATACTGATTGGCAAGAAATATTCTCGGGCGGCTTCCCCCGTGGCTATCAGGGCTGCCTTGGCTGTCAGTCTTGTCAAACACTCGCCTATAGCGATTGGCCGGGCCCCTCCCCCACGTTTGGCCAGGCTATTAGCCGTGACGCCGTCAGGAGGATCGCGACCCGGCCTGGCAAATTTCCCCCCAGTAGGGTGTTGACCAAGGTGTGCATATGGGTGCTGATCATTGCGTTAACAGTGGCCGCGTCGCGCATGTGCTCAAATGTTGTGCTCGAAGGTCCGGCCCCCACCCCGTTCTCGCATCTTCCCAGAATCTTGGCGAACTCAGCATGGGTGATGGACAGTTTCGACTCAGGTGACACAGGCCAGGTTACCGCCTCGTGTTCCGCAGGTGGGTGTTTCTGACAAAGCTCCTCCAAAATTTTTGGGCTGGGGGTGCAGACCGGCGTTGACTCCAGGGCCAGCACGGCTTGACGTAGACTGCCACGTTTTGCGAGTCCCTCAGCTCGGCTGATGACTCCAGTCGCGTCATGCTGGTGTCGTGGCAGTCGGGGTGTATTGACTGAGTCCACCGTGTCCAGGTACAGCTGCTCCCATTCGCCACGCTGGAAGGCTCGGAGCCGGACCTTTACCCCCCGCCAATCTGGTCGCTGTGGCGAGGTTTGGCGGAGTGTTTGGCGAGGGAGAAACAGTAGCGGACGCCAACCCGTTTCGGATTCAGGGTTTTGTGAGAGGTGGAGTAACGGTGTCGGAAGCGCCTGCAAAAACGGCTAGCATAGATTTGGCGGTAAACGCGGTGACAGCGAAGGCTGACGCAGAGTGCTGCGATGTCCCAGCCAGCGATGGCCGCGAACAAATCCTCACGCCTCGCCAGCTCGTTAGGCAAAAAGTAGCGGGGGGTTTAGAATGGTTTGGCGCGTCACGGTATTGGCAGCGGCGGTTGGATTTTGACAAAATTAGAAGAAAGAAGAGGGTTGAACTAGCAGGAATGGGGATACAAATAGCAAACCCTAGAAGGGTTGTACTCGCTATAGAGCACCCCACTACAGGCTAGAGCATAAGATAACATTTTGACACACCCCCATAGCCAAAGTGGGGTGTAATCAGCAGAGCAAGCAAAGCAGTACAAGCTCAAGGTGGATCACAATGTCACCACACATTCTGAGCACAAGTTCAAGAAGCAATAGTTTAGAGTTCACAATTATGAGCAAAGCTAGTGGTCGTCACAACGGGCAAGTGAGGAGGAGGAGAGAGAGTGAGGGGAGAGGAGATAGGAGGCGACGGCTGAAGCTGCAGACACACGGGCAACAGGAGGCAGACAGGCACAGCGGCTACCAGGCGAAGTCCTCGGAATACAGGAGTAACAGGCCCCGCGGCTAAAGTAGCGGCAGACGAGCAACGGACCCACGGGCGGCTGGCACAGCTGGCTACGACTGGGCTACCGGACGAAGTCCCCGGACTACAGGTGCTGCCGGCGACACGACGGCAACCTCCGTGCAACTTCCTAAAACAATCCCACTCCCCCGACACACACCCGCTGCTACACCCCTAGCTCCACTCCCACGCACCCCCCTTAAACCCTAAACCCCAGTCTCCCACACATCCACCCCCCTCAGAGACAGCTGCAGCAGTGGGAGACGAAGGAGGAGGAGGAGCAAAGGGAGGAATGCACAACTGCCACCCCCATACCCGCCACCCCATGCTCGCCACCTGCAAGCGGCCCCCTCAGGTCGCCTCGACAGGCGACGGGAAAAGGGGGGGGCGAGGGGGGGGGGGTGCACGTGCCGTAGGTAGGGCGACGGGGTCGGGCCTGTAGGGCGGCGGGACGACGGGGCCGCAGGTAGGGCGGCGGGGCCGGGGCCAGGGCCGCAGGTAGGGTCGCCTGAGCCGCGCGCAGGCGGCCCGAGCCGCGCGCGGGCCTGGCGCAGCCCGTACGGGCCGCGGACGGGTCGGGCGCGGCCCGTACGTGCCGCGCGCAGGCCACGATGGGCGACGGGGGGCGACGCGGAGGTCCCCGTCGCCCGTCGCAGGGCCTCCCAGGAGCGGAGCGCGGCTTGACGGGGCAGTAACCCGCCGCGCGCCTCGGGGCGCACGGCGGAAGGAAAAACTGCCGCACGCCGCGGGGCGTGCGGCACAGAGAGTAGTGATAGTAGTAGTAGTAGTAGTAGGAGTTGCAGCGGAAGCAACGATGTGGTAAGTTCACCCACAGGATCGATCCAAGGGGATCGACCTGCTCTGATAGCATGACAAAATTAGAAGAAAGAAGAGGGTTGAACTAGCAGGAATGGGGATACAAATAGCAAACCCTAGAAGGGTTGTACTCGCTATAGAGCACCCCACTACAGGCTAGAGCATAAGATAACATTCTGACAGATTTCGTCGATCGCGCCTTGTCCGTGCTGGTGTATCACAGGTTGGATTGCCATCCGTTTGATCAGCATCTGAAAGTCGCTGATCCGCCTGCAGTATTTGCATGGACGAGCGGCCCACCTCGCCTGTTGGACGACCAACCAGTCCAATTGACCAACAGGTCAGATGGTCCAACTGGTCCAATTGACCGACAAGCAAGTTGAGCCAGCTGGTCCAATTGACCAAGAGGCCAGTTGGTCCAGCCGGTCCGATTGACCAACACGCCACTTGGTCCAACCTGTTCGAATGACCAATTTGCTAGATGGTCCACCCGGTTCGATTAACCAACAGGTTAGTGGTCCAGCTGGTCCAATTGACCAACAGGCCAAATGGTCTAGCCGGTCCAATTGACCAACACTTCAGTCAATTTAACCAGTCCAAATAACGCAGGCCCGATGGTCCAGCTAGTCCAATAGACCAATAGGCCAGTTTAGCCAGCTCGTGCGATAGACCAACAGTCCAGTTGGTCCAACCAGTCCAATTGACCAACACACTTGTTTAGCTAGCCGGTCCAATTGACCAACAAGCCAGTTGGTCCAACTAATCTGATTGACCAAAAGTCCTATTGGTCCAGCCGGTCCAATTGATCAGCACTCTAGCTGGTCTAGCCAGTCCAATTGACCAAAAGTCCAGTTGGACCAATCGGTCCAATTGACCAACAGGCAAGTTGGTCGAGACGGTCCAATTGACCAACAGTCCAGTTGGTCGAACCGGTCCAATTGACCAACAAGCCATTTAGTCCAGCTGGTCCGATTAACCAACAGTCTAGCTGGTCCAGCTGGTCCAATTGACCAGCAGGCTAGTTGGTCCAGCCGGACCAATTAACCAACAGGCCATTTGGTCAAGCCGGTCCAATTGACCAACAGTCCAGTCAGTTCAACCAGTCCAATTGACCAGCAGGCCATATGGCCAGCTGGTCCGATTGACCAAAAGTCCAGTTGGTCCAACCGGTCAAATTGACCAATACCAAGCCTGATGGTCCAGCCAATCCAATTGACCAACAAGCCAGTTGGTCCAACCGGTCCGATTGACCAACAGTCCAATCGGTCCAATCGGTCCAATTGACCAATAGGCCTGTTTGTCCAGCCAGTCCAATTGACTAACAGGCAAGATGGTCCAGCTGGTCCGATTGACCAACGGTCCAATTGGTCCAGCCGGTCCGATTAACAAACAGTCCTTTTGGTCCAAGCGGTCCAATTGACCAACACGCCCGTTGGTCCAGCCTGTCCGATTGACCAACGGGCCAGTTGGTCCTACCTGTCCGATTGACGAACTGGCTAGTTGGTCCAGCCGGTCCGATTAACCAACAGGTCAGTGGTCGTGCTGGTCCGGTTGACCACTGGGCCAGTTGGTCCAGCCGGTCCAATTGACCAACAGGCCATTTGACCAGCAGGCTAGTTGGTCCTGCCGGACAGATTGACCAGCAGTCCAGTCGGTCCAAACGGTCCAATTGACCTACAAGCCAATTGGTCCAGCCGGTCCAATTGACCAACAAGCCAGTTGGGCCAGCTGGTCTGATTGACCAACAGTCTTGTTGATCCAAGGAGTCCAATTGACCAACATGCCAGTTGGTCTAGCCGGTCTAATTTACCAACAAGCCAGTTGGTTCAGCCGGTTTGATTGACCAACGGTCTTGTTGGTCCAACCGGTCCAATTGACCAACAGGCCAGTTTGGTCTTGCCGGTCTAATTGACAAACACGCCAGTGGGTCCAGTCGGTTTGATTGACCAACAGGCCAGTTTGTCGAGCCTGTCCGATTGACCAATAGTCCAGTTGGTCCAACCGGTCCAATTGACCAACAGGCCAGTTGGTAAAGCCTATCGGATTGACCACCAAGCGAGTTGATCCAGCCAGTCCAATTAACTAACATGTTAGTTGGTCCAGCAGGTTCGATTGACCAATAGTTCACTTGGTTGAGCCGATCCAATTGACCAACAGGCCAGATGGTCTAGCCGGTCCAATAGACCAACAGTCCAGTTGGTCCAACTGGTCCAATTGACCAACAGGCTAGTTGGTCCAACCAGTCCAATAGACCAACAGGCCGGTTGGGCCAGCTGGTCCAATTGACCAACACTCCAGTTAGTCCATCCGGTCCAATTGACCAAAACGCTAGTTGATCCAGCCGATCCGATTGACCAACAAGCCAGTTGGTCCAACCGGTCCGATTGACCAACAGTCCACTCGGTCCAACCGGTCCAATTGACCAACAGGCCAGTTGGTCTAGCAAGTCCAACTGACCAACGGGCCAGTTGGTCGAGCTGGTCCGATTGACCAGCAGTCTAGTTGGTCGAGCGGATCCAATTTACCAACATGCCAGTTGGTCTAGCAGGTTCAATTGACCAACCGTCCAGTTGGTCCAACCGGTCCAATTGACCAACATGCCTGTTCGTCCAACCGATCCGATTAACCAACAGGTCAGTGGTCCAGCCGGTCTGATTGACCAATATAGTCCAGTTGGTCTAGCCGGTCCGTAGGACCAACAAGGCTGATGATCTAGTCGTCCAATTGACCAATAGTCTAGTCGGTACAACGAGTCCAATTGACCAACAGGCTAGTTGGTACAGCCTGTCCAATTAACCAACATGTTAGCTGGTCCAACCAGTCCGATTGACCAATAGTTCAGTTGGTTGAGCCGGTCCAATTGACCAACAGGCCAGATGGTCTAGCCGGTCCAATAGACCAACACTCCAATCGGTCCAACTAGTCCAATTGACCAACAAGCCAGTTGGGCCAGCATGTCCAATTGACCAACACGGTTGTTGGTCTAGCCGGTCCATTTGACCAACAAGTCAGTTGGTCCAACCCGTCCGATTGACCAACAGTCTAGTTGGTCCAACCGGTCCAATTGACCAAAACGCCAGTAGATCCAGCCGGTCCAATTGACCAACAAGCCGTTTGGTCCAACTAGTCCGATTGACCAACAGTCAAGTCTGTCGAACTGCTCCAATTGACCAACAGGTCAGTTGGTCTAGCAAGTCCAACTGACCAACAGGCCACTTGGTCCTGGTCCGATTAACCAACAGTCTAGTTGGTCCAGCAGGTCCACTTGACCAACATGCCAGTTGGTCCAGCTGGTCAAATTGACCAACAGTCCAGTTAGTCCAACCGGTCCAACTGACCAACAGGCCAGTTGGTCCAGCCGATCAATTTACCAACAAGTCAGTGGTCTAGCCGGTCCGATTGACCAATAGTCCAGTTGGTCTAGCCGGTCTGATTGACCAACAAGGCTGATGATCTAGCCGCTCCAATTGACCAACAGTCGAGTGGGTACAACCGGTCCAATTGACCAACAAGCTAGTTGGGCTAGCTGGTCCAATTGACCAATAGGCCAGTTGGTCTAGCCGGTCCTTTTGACCAACAGGCCACTTGGTCCAACTAGTCCGATTGACCAACATGCCAGTTGGGCCAGCAAGTCCGATTGACCAATAGTCCAGTTGGTCAGACCGGTCGAGTTGACCAACACGTCGGTTGGTCCAGCCGGTTCAATTGACCAACAATCCAGTTGGTCCAATCGGTCCGATTGACCAACAGACCTGTCGGTCCAATCGGTCCAATTGACCAACTGTCGAGTTGGTCCAGCCAATCCAATTGACCAACAGGCCAGTTGGTCCAACCAAGCCAATTGACCAATAGTCCAGTTTGTCCATCAAGTCTGATTAACCAACAGGTGTGTGGTCCACCCGGTCTAATTGACCAATACGTTAGTCGTCGAGCCCGTCTGATTGACCAATAATCCTGTTCGTCTAGGCGGTCCAATTGACCAAAACGTCAGATGGTCTAGCCGGTCCAATTGACCAACAATCCAGTCGGTCCAATTCACCAACAAGCTTGATGGTCTAGCTGGTCCAGTTGACTAACAAGCCTGATGGTCCAACCGGTCTAATTGACCAACAATGAAGTTGGTCCAACTTTACGATTGACCAATGGGCCATTTGGTCCAGCCGGTCCGATTGACCAACAGGTCAGTGGTCTAGCCGGTTTGATTGACCAGTAGTCCACTTGGTCTGGCCGGTTAAATTGACCAAGAGGCCAGATGGTCCAACTCGTCCAATTGACCAACAAGCCAGTTGGGCGAGCTGGTCCAATTGACCAACAGGCTAATTGGTCCAGCCGGTCCTATTGACCAACACGCCAGTTGGTCCTATAGGTCCATTTGACCAACAGGCTTGTTGGTCCGGCCGGTCCGGCTGACCAACAGGCCAATTGGTCCAGCATGTTCGATTGACCAATTCGCTAGATGGTCCAGTCGGTCCAATTAACCAACAGGTTAGTGGTCCAGCTGGTCCAATTGACCAATAGGCCAGATGGTCTAGCCGGTCCAATGGACCAACAGTCGAGTCGGTTCAGCCGGTCCTATTTACCAGGAGGCCAGTTGGTCGAGCTGGTCCAATAGACCAATAGGCCAGTTTAGCCAGCTCGTCCGATAGACCAATACTCCAGTTGGTCCAACTGGTCCAATTGACCAACACGCCAGTTGGTCCAGCCGGTCCAATTGACCAACAAGCCAGTTGGTCCAACTGGTCTGATTGACCAACAGTCCAGTTGGTCCTACTAGTCCAATTAATCAGCAGGCCAGTTGGTCTAGCCGGTCGAATTGACCAACAGTTGAGTTGGTCCAAACAGTCCAATTGACCAACAGGCCAATTGGTCTAGTCGGTCCGATAGACCAACTGGTGAGTGGTCCTGCCGATCCAATTGACCAACAAGCCTGATGGTCCAGCTAGTCCGGTTGACCAACAATCCAGTTGACCCAACCGGCCATTTTGTCCAACTGGTCCGATTGACCAACAGTCCACTTGGTCCACCCAGTCCAATTGACCAGCAGGCGAGTTGGTCCACCCGGACCAATTAACCAACAGGCCTGTCGGTCCAAGTAACCAACAGGCAAGCTAGTCTAGCTCGTCCAATTGACCAACATTCCACTTGGTCCAACCGGTCAAATTGACCAGCAGGCCAACTGGTCTAGTCGGTCCAATAGACCAACTGGTCAGTGGTCCTCCCGATCCGATTGACCAATAGTCCAGTTGGTCCAGCCGGTCCAATTGATCAATAGGCCAAATGGTCTAGCCGGTCCAATTGACCAATAGTCCATTCGGTCTAGCTGGTCCAATTGACCAACAGTCCAGTTGGTCCAGCCGGTCCGATTGAAAAACACGTTAGTGGTCCAGCCGGTCAGTTTGACCAATAGTCTAGATGCTCTAGCCGGTCCAATTGACCAACAGGCAAGATGGTCTAGCCGGTCCAATTGACCAAGAGTCTAGTTGGTCCAACCAGTCAGTTGGTCCAGCCGGTCCAATTGACCAACAAGCTTGATGGTCCTACCGGTCCGATTGACCAACCATCTACTCACTCCAACCAGTCCAATTGACCAACACGCCATTTAGTCAGGCTGGTCCGATTGACCAACAGTCCGGTTGGTCCTGCCAGTCCAATTGACCTGCACGCCAGTTGGTCCAGCCGGACCAATTAACCAACAGGCCAGTTGGTCCAGCGAGTCCTATTCACCAACAGGCAAGTTGGTCCAGCTGGTCCAATTGACCAACAGTCCAGTTGGTCCAAGCGGTCCAATTGACCAACAGGCAAGTTGGTCTAGCCGGTCCGATTCAACAAGCTAGTCGGTGCAACCGGTCCGATTGACCAACAGGCTTATTGGGCCAGCTGGTCTGATTTACAAACAGTCCAGTTGGTCCAACCGGTCCAATTGACCAACACGCTAGTTGGTCCAGCTGGTCCAATTCACCAACAAGCTAGTTGGTGCAACGGGTCTGATTGACCAACAAGCTTGTTGGGCCAGCCGGTCCGATTCACCAACAGTCTAGTCCGTCCAACCAGTCCAATTGACCAGCAGGCTAGTTGGTCCAGCCAATCCTATTGACCTACAGGCCGATTGGTCTAGTTGGTCTGATTGGCCCACAGAATAGTTGGTCCAGCCGGTTCAATTGACCAGTAGGCCGGTTGGTCCAGTCGGACCAATTCACCAACACGACTGTTGGTCCAGCCGGACTTATTGACCAACAAGCCATTTGGTCCAGCCGGTCGGATTGACCAACAGGCCAATTGGTCCAACGTGACCAATTGACCAGCAGGCCCGTTGGTCGAGCCGGTCCAATTGACGAGCAGGCCAGTCGGTCCAGCCGGTCCAATTGACCAACAGTCTAGTTGGTCCAAATGGTCCAATAGACCAACAGGCCAGTTGGTCCAGTCGGTTCAATTGACCAAGAGGCCAATTGGTCCTGCCTGTTCGATTGACCAAGAGTCCAGTCGGTCCAACCGGTCCAATTGAACAGCGGGCCAGTTGGTCTAGCCAGTCCAATTGACCAATAGTACAGTCGGTCCAACCAGTCCAGCTAGTCCAATTGACCAGCAGGCCAGTTGGTCCAACCTAACCAATTTACAAACAGGCCTATTGGTCCAACGGGTCCAGTTCACCAACAGGCTAGTCAACCCAACCGGTTCGATTAACCAACAGTCCAGTTGGTCCAACCGGTTCAATTGACCAATAGGCCAGCTGGTCCAGCCGGTCTGATTGACCAAGAGGTCAGTGGTCGAGCCTGTTCGATTGACCAATAGTCCTATTGGTACAACTGGTCTAATTAACCAACAAGCCAGCTGGTACTGCCACTCTCATTGACCAACGGTCCTGTTGGTCCAACAGGTCCAATTGACCAAGAGGCTAGTTGGTCCAGCCAGTCCAATTGACCAACAAGCCAGTTGGTCCAGCCGGTCCAATTGACCAAAAGTCCAGTCGGTTCAACCAGTCCAATTAACCAATAGGCCAGTTGGTCCAGCTGGTCGAATTGACCAACAAGCCAATTGGGCCAGCTAGTTTGATTCACCAACATTCCAGGTTGTCCAACCATTCCGATTGACAAACACTCCAGCTGGTCGAGCCAGTCCAATTGACCAGCAAGCCACTAGGTCCAACCGGTCTGATTGACCAACAGTTTAGTCGGTCGAACCGGTCCAATTGACCAATAGGCCAGTTGGTCCAGCTAGTCCAATTGACCAGCAGGCTAGTTGGTTGTGCCAAACCGATTGAACAACAGTCTAGTCGGTCCAACCGGTCCAATTGACCAACAGGCCCATTGGTCCAGCAGGTCCAATTGACCAACAAGCTAGTTGGGCCAGCTGGTCTAGTTGACCAAAAGTCTTGTCGATCCAACTGGTCCAATTGACCCACACGCCAGTTGGTCCAGCCCGTCTAATTGACCAACAGGCTGGTTTGTTCTGCCGGTCCGATTGACCAACAGGCAAGTTGGTCCAGCCAGTCCAATTGACGAACAGGCCAGTGGGTCCAGCCGGTCTAATTGACCAACAGGCCAGTTGGTCCAGCCTCTCCAATTGACCAACAGCCAAGTTGGTCCAGCTAGTCCTATTGACCAACAGGCCAATTGGTACAGCCCATCGGATTGACGAACTGGCGAGTTGGTCCAGCCAGTCCAATTAACCAACATGTTAGTTGGTCCAGCCGGTCCGATCGACCAACTAGTCAGTGGTCCAGACGGTTTGATTGACCAATAGTCCAGTTGGTTGAGCCGGTCTAATTGACCACTAGGCCAGATAGTCTAGCAGGTCCAACTGACCAATAGTCCTGTCGGTCCAACAGGTCCAATTGACCAATAGGCCTGTTGGTCCAACCAGTCCAATTGACCAACAGGCCAGTTGGGCCAGCTGGTCCAATTGACCAACAAGCCACTTGGGCCAGCTGGTCTGGTTGACCAAAAGTCTTGTTGATCCAACCGGTCCAATTGACCAACACGCCAGTTGGTCCAGCCCGTCTAATTGACCAGCAAGCCGGTTTGTTTTGCCGGTCCGATTGACCAACAGGCAAGTTGGTCCAGCCAGTCCAATTGACGAACAGGCTAGTGGGTCCAGCCGGTCTAATTGACCAACAGGCCAGTTGTTCCAGCCTCTCCAATTGACCAACAGGAAAGTTGGTCCAGCTGGTCCAATTGACCAACAGGCCTATTGGTACAGCCCATCGGATTGACCAACTGGCGAGTTGGTCCAGCGAGTCCAATTAACCAACATGTTAGTTGGTCCAGCCGGTCCGATCGACCAACTAGCCAGTGGTCCACAGTTTGATTGACTAATAGTCCAATTGGTTGAGCTGTTCCAATTGACCACCAGGCCAGATTGTCTAGCCGGTCCAATTGACCAATAGTCCTGTCGGTCCGACTGGTCCAATTGACCAATAGTCCTGTCGGTCCAACCAGTCCAATTGACTAACAGGCCAATTGGGCCAGCTTGTCCAATTGACCAACACGCCAATTTGTCTAGCCGGTCCAATTAACCAAGAAGCTAGTTGGTCCAATTAGTCCAGTTGACCAAAACGCCAGTTGATCTAGCCGGTCCAATTGACCAACAAGCCTGTTGGTCCAACCGGTCCGATTGACCAACAATCTAGTCGGTCCAACCGGTCCAATTGACCAATAGGCCAGTTGGTCTAGCCAGTCCAATTGACCAACAGTCCAGTTGGTCTAACGGGTCCAATTGACCAACATGCCTGTTGGTCCAGCTGGTCCAATTGACCAACAGTCCAGTTGGTCCAACCGGTCCAATTGACCAACAGACCAGTTGGTCCAGCCGGTCCGATTAACCAACAAGCCAGTGGTCCAGCCGGTCCGATTGACCAATAGTCTAGTTGGTCTAGCCGGTCCGATTTACCAACAAGGCAGATGATCTAGCCGCTCCAATTGACCAACAGTCTAGTCGGTACAACCGGTCCAATTGACCAACAAGCAAGTTGGGCTAGCTGGTACAATTGACCAATAGGCCAATTCGTCCAGCCGGTCCTATTGACCAACACGCTAGTTGGTCCAACAGGTCCTATTGACCAACAGGCCAGTTGATGCAGCTAGTCCGATTGACCAACAGGCCAGTTGGTGCAGCCTGTCCGATTGGTAACTGGCTAGTAGGTCCAATTGGTCTGATTAACCAACAGGTCAATGGTCCAGCCGGTCCAATTGACCAACAGGCTAGATGGTCTAGTCGGTCCAATTGACCAACATTCCAGCCGGTTCCACCGGTCTAATTGACCAACAGGCCAGTTGGTCGAGCTGGTCCAATTGACCAACAGGCCAGTTGGGCTTGCTGGTCCGATTGACCAACAGTTTAGTTGGTACAACTGGTTGAATTGACCAACACGTCAGTTGGTCCAGCCGGTCCAATTGACCAACAAGCCAATTTGTCCAACCGGTCCGATTGACCAACAACCCTGTCGGTCCAATCGGTCCAATTGACCAACAGGCCTGTTGGTCCAGCCAGTCCAACTGACTAACAGGCGAGTTGGTCCAGCTGGTCCGATTGACCAACAGTCTAGTTTGTTCAGCTAGTCCAATTGACCAGCACGCCAGCTGGTCCAGCCGGTCCAATTGACCAACAGGCTAGTTGGTCCAACCGGTCCAATTAACCAACAGTCCAGTTTGTCCATCAAGTCTGATTAACCAAAAGTTCCGTGGTCCAGCAGATCCGATTGAGCAATACGTCACTTGTCGAGCCGGTCAGATTGACCAATAGTCTAGTTGGTCTAGGCGGTCCAATTGACCAAGTGGCCAGATGGTCTAGCCGGTCCAATTCACCAACAATCCAGTCGGTCCAATTCACCAACAAGCCTGATGGTCTAGCTAGCCCAATTGACCAACAAGCCTGATGGTCCAACCGGTCTGATTGACCAACAATCCAGTTGGTCCAACTTTGTCAGAGTGCAGACGCAGAACACGAAGGTCTGAGCCAAAAATCTCGCTGAGCTAGCGACGGGCACCGCGGATCCAGTCAATCAGCACCTCAGTGACCTCACCCTTGCGGGGCAATGGGAAGATTGTGGTGTAACGCGAGTAGTCGTCAACGACCAGCAGAAATGAACGCTCGTGACCCCGTCCACGGATGCGGGCTGGGCCCCACACGTCCATGTGAAGAGTCTGCAGGGGAGCCTCCGTTGGAGGGAACTCCGAGGAGTGAGGAGCGGTGCGCTGCCGCCCCTCAACGCAAGGAACGCAGGTAGGGGCAGGCCCTGGGGGAAGGGGAGGGAGAGACTGAGGAAGACCAGTAACAAGGACAAGAGAGGCCATGCCTCGGAGACAAGGCAAGGAGGGGTGACCAAGGCGGTTGTGCTAGAGGAGAGTCTGGTGAGACAGGAGGCGACACGAGCAGGGGGCAGACTCAGGACCAGATTGGGACGCTACAGCAAACACCTGACCAGACGCAGCTACCTGACCAGACGTAGTAACTGGAGGGGACGCAGTAGTCAGCGTTTACAAGCCCGACCCAGGCTAATGAGTAAACATGGCTAGGTGCCGGCTCGTCCGTGTACACGTACAGTGGGTCACCCGCTGACCTCCAGGAGTGAACTGGTCAACCCACACGTCCTGAAGGTCAGCTCCACTCACCAAGTTCGTGGAGAACGAGGGGAGGTGGAGACCGGACAGGGAGCCAAACAGGACCGCCGGACACGGAAGAAGCGTGGAGGAGTACGCAAGGACCGGACCCCAAGAGGGGTCAGCCAGGGAGACTGCCACTGGCTGACTGAGCGGCGTGAGTGTGGTGCAGTCGCAAAAGAAGGAACGTGAAGCACCCGGGTCAAGGGTGAAAGTGTGCAAGACCTGAGCCGACGTGGTACCTGAGAGAGCAGCCTCACCAGCACCTGGAGCAGCAGACTCACGAGCACCTAGAGCAGCAGCCTCAATGCTTGGTTCGGGCGGAACACACAAGTAACAGTCACCCTTAGCACTAATAGTCATAGCATACATAGAAGCAAGGATCGCATCATAATCAAGATCAAAGATAGCAACCCCCGACCTAAGCAAATCACCCCAGCGAGAGAACTCTGTGGCGTCAGGAAACTGTGCACGCCAAGCGTCAGTCACGCAGCGGAAGCAGCGGTGCGTATTGTGCGGCAGTCCGCACGTCTCCCCACTGCTCTCACCGGTACGGAGAACGTAAGCGCAGGGACCAGCACCCCCAGACCTCCCACGCTCAGCGTACCACTCACGAAGCTGCTCAGGTGACGGCGTCTCACGAGAACACTACTGCTGCTGGCGCTGGCTACCGCTAAGGCCTACCCACTATACAGCTCCACCTCGACCAGCACCACCGCCGCCTCCATCCCCACTGCCGCTGTCGCTGTCGCCACCGCCTCCACCTCCACCACCGCCACCTAAGCCCCCACTCCCGCCGCCACCCCCACCTCCACCCCCACCCCCTCCACCTCCTCCACCGCCACCACCACCGCCACCACCACCGTCACCACCGCCGCCCACGTCGTCCCCTCCACCACCCTTGCCCCCCTTGCCCTTGCCACTGCGGCGTCTCCCACTAGGAGTAGACACAGCTCCGACCGAGTTAGTGCCAACAAGGTCGACAGCAACAGCAGAGGCAACAGAGGGCAAGAGGGGGACAGGGGAGCACCCCTCAAAGAAAGGGGCACGAGGGTCACCACGAGAGCCTCCTAAAGCAACTATACTCTTCTCAGCTGCAAGGAGGTGCTCCTCGAGGAGGTCAACAGTGAGCGTGGTGGGGCAAAGGGAGAGGAAGTGGTCCCTGACTAGACGAAGGGAGTCAGGGAGCCAGGTGATGAGGTAGTAGAGGGTGATGTACATGGTGGGGGGGGGGGGGGGTTCTTGGCGCAGAACTCGGCAGGAAGCACAGCGCGGTAGCGGGTGTCACTGATGCGGAGGTGGGTAATGAGGTCAGCGACTGTGGCAAAAGCGGCGAGGTCAGGGAATAGGTACGGCAGCATGAGGCGGCTGAGAGAAGCAGTTGCGGGGGAGGAGTAGTGCGCAACAACAGCGTCATACAGAGTCTTATCGGTCTTGTACTGGCTAAAGTGCACGCGATCAGCACACAGCAGGTGACTACGAACATCACGCATGGTCCAATGCTAGCGGACTGCACTGTCAGCATCGGCAGTAGGCTCAACAGAGACGCCGGACGTGTGATCAAACAGTGAGACTCCGTCCCTAGAGTCGCACTGCAGAAAAATTCCCAGATCATCGACCCAAACCTCGAAATCAACTTCTCGACCCTCAGCATCAAAGGTAAGCACATTTGGACTAGCCATGGCGGCAGGAGCAGCAGTAGCAGTAGCAGCAGCAGTAGCAGCGCGACTCGGCAGGACGGCACGACTCGGCAGGGCGGCCTGGCTCGGCAGGGCGGCGCGGCTCAGCAGGGCGGCGCGGGTGCGGCAGGGCGGCGCGGGTGCGGCGGTGCGCTTACTAGGGGCAGGAGTGGAGTAGGGCTGCGGTTGGAAGGGTAGGGCCGTGGAGCGCCGGCAGGGCAGGGGCCTCGACAAGCAGAGCCGCGACAAGGCGGCAGGGCAGGGCCACGACGCAGCTACAGGGCAAGGCCGCGACAGGGTTGCAGGTTAGGGCCGCGTCAGGCAGGGCTGCTTCGAGGCAGCAGTGCAGGGCGGCGATGCGAGCGCAGGGCAGGGACACAACAAGGTGGCAGGGCAGGGTCACAACGAGGCGGCGGGAGAGAAGGGGCCGCGACCGGGCGGTAGCAGTGCAGGGCCGCGTCTCGGCAGCTGCAGGGAGGGCCGCGCCAGGGCCGCGACGAAGGAGGGCCGCGACTAGAGGCGGTGGGGCAGGTCCGCGCCGGGCGGTGAAAGCAGGCCGCAACGGGCGGGTAGGGCAGGGCTGCGGGTAGGGCGACGACGGGCAGCTAAGGGCGGCGCGAGGGCAGGGCCGCGACTACTGTGAATGCAGGCCGCTAAGGACGGCGCGAGGGCAGGGCTTCGAAGACGGCGAGGAAGGGCAGGAGGGCCGTGACGGGCAGTTAGGGTGTGGGCACGACGGGCCGCACGGGCAAAGCCGCTAAGGGCGGCAGAAGGGCAGAGCGCGTGATGGCGCAGGCAAGGCAGGCGCGAGGCGCGCTTCGGGCAGGGCAGGAAAAATAGACTAACACGGTGGGCCCTTAAAAAAAAACGTTCCCACTAGGGAACCTACTCTGAAACCATGTCAAAAAGTAGGAAACTAGAATGACTAGAAATAGTACAGTACAAGGTTTGTATTGGCAAAACCTAACAGTACTGTACCCCATAAGGAGTGCCCCACTACAACCTACAATATAGATCTGACACCAAGAATCGATGTCCTGCTACGCCGCAAAATTCGCACTTCTTATATTTTGATAGCCGCAGCTTCGTGTTGATCTTGTCGATATCAATGAGGTCCGCGTTCAAGGGTGGTGCTGTTTGTTTTGTGTTGAATGATCTGCTCGGCACGTGGCGTCGTGTCTCGGGTTGACCTCGCGTCAGCGCATCGAATCTCTCTGCTGCACACACCATGTCGCGGTAGTTGTTGTAGTTTGCGGCAATCACTTGTCGGCGGACTTCCATCATTAGCCCCTCAGTATACGATTGAATTTTTTCCCCTTCGGTCAGGTCGGTAATCCGGTTGAAGAGGCTCTCCATCTGCTGCGTGTACTGTGTTACACTGCCGTACTGTTTATGCTGATGAATCTGCTGCCGCGCCATGTAGGTGGAGTTGATTGGTTTGAAACGTTGAATAAAAGCTGCCCGAAACTACGTCCATGGCCCCTCGCCTTGGATCTCATTACTGTTGTAAATCCACTCGAGCACGAGGCCTCACAAGAGTGTTGTTGCGAGCCGAATCCGCATTGCATCGTTTGTTTGGGTCGTACAGCCAACGGCCTCGAAGTAAATTTTGAGGGTCGCAATGAATCGACGAAAGTCAGTGTCTCTCGCATTCGGATTGAACGTTTCCCGATAGCCTTGGACGTGCCGTCTCAAGATTCACTGTCGCTGCTGCTGGGTGAAGTGTTGGTGTTGCCGCCGCCGCCGCTGCTGCTGCTGCTAGTACTGCCATCACTGCTGCATTCGCTACTGCTGTGGCGGCTGCCGATTGGTTCGCGAGAAGCTCCTCTATTCGCTGGAGGGTGCGACAAGAGTCTCTTCATAACCAAGGGGGAAGAGGAGAAAGTGTTTCTCCTTGGCTACGTTGATGACATTCTCCTCTTCTCTCCATCCCTAGAGAGGATCAAGGAGGTGCAAGGGAAGCTGAAGGAGACCTTTGAATGCAAGGCCCTTGGACCAGTGGGGTATTACCTTGGTCTTCACGTGGAGCGGGACGAGGTGAAGGGATGGTTGACGCTTCACCAACACAAGTACCTTGCAGCCATGGGGGAGAGGTATGAGCTGGAGGAAGGGAGGAGTATGAAGACTCCTCTACCCTGAGGGTTTCAGATACACCTTGATGAAGAGGAGGGTGAGGTGTTGCAGCGTCGGTTCCAGTCAATGGTGGGGAGCTTGATGTATGCTTCGGTCAACACTCGCCCTGATATTGCGTTCTCGGTTTCGCAGCTGGCTCGTGTGGTGTCTAGGCCCCTTCAAGAGCATCTTGATGCGGCAGAGAGGCTGGTGAGGTACTACATGGCAACCTCAAGGGTGGGGCTGCAATATTCAGTGTATGGGCAGCTGAAGCAAAAGGGAGTGGAGGAGGTGAGCACGAAGACCGGTGCACCTGCAAGGCGTGGAAACTTGTACCTCTCGTGGTTCACCGATGCTACCTGGGAAAGTGACATTAGTGATGCAACATCCCATGGTGGCTATGTATGCTGTGTTGGAGGGAGTCCAGTGAGCTGGAAGTCTAAGAAGCAAGGGGAAATAGCTCACTCATCAACAGAGAGCGAGTACATGGCGTTGTTTCATGAGGTGAAGGAGTTATTTTGGATGAGGGATTCCTTGAGGAGTTGGGGCAGGAGCAAGAGGGTCCTACACCTGTTTTTTGTGACAGCCAAGGAGCAATTGCAATGGCTCGCAATGCTGTGCTCCATGGGTTGAACAACCACATGCATATCAAACGGCATTGGGTGAGGAAGGAGGTAAAGAAGGGCACGGTCTCCTTGCACTACATCAACACTACCAAGCAACCTGCAGATTTCTTGAACAAGCGGCTTGTAGAGCATCAGCATTGGACCTGTGCCACCTTGTGTGGCATGTCCTTCAACTAAGGGAGGCAACTTCAGGGAGCAGCTAAGAGATGAATGAGAGCACGATGAGGGGGAGTTTGTTGTGCCAACACACTATAGCGGCACGGTCATCGCACTCCCATTCAGCCTACAAGCCTGATCAACTTCTGGAATTTTGTGGAGAGGTTGTTCAACATGTGTTTTTCAATCCCTCAAAGTTTCAGAATCTTTAAAGAAGTTACCAAGGCATGACAACATTTATAGTTTCAAGACTTGTAGCATCGCGGAAGTGTGTGTTACTCTTTTTGGTAACACCTGAGTTCACCATTTCGGCTGCTGACTCGTCTACCAGACTCTGATTGGTCTGAATTTCGGTTTTGTAGTTCTTTGCCCTGTGTTGCAAATTTTCACCAAGTTTCAGAACGATCAAACATCGGAGCATTGCGTGACAGCTGTCGAAAGTCACTGTTCCGTAGTCATGGTGCACCGTTGGCAGCATTTACCTTGCCACCCTTTCATTGTTGTCATGACAATAGTGCAGGGAGAGAATGAAACAATAAGTACAGGTGGTCAAGTGGGACTCTACCACCCTCCTTTTGAGAAGTGTGGTCTTCCTGGAAGCAGCTTGCAAGAGGGTGCAAGTGGGAAGACAAGCTGACTCATGTTGGCTTGACTCACCATTGGTAGCCTTGGGTACAGCTTTGAACATCCAAGTGTGGTTGGCTTTGCTGACCTAGCTAGGATGTTTCCCATCCTTCTCTAGCCTTTCTCCTCTAGGACTCAATCTTCTCTGAGTTCCCAGGATGATCCCAACCCCTTAAGAGTTCCCTAGGACATTTTGTACTCACCTCTTCCTTGAATCAATGAGAATACATGATTTTCAGCCGAGCTTACGTTTTAGTTTACTACGTAGTGCGTACACCTCTGATAGTAGCAAATAATATACCGGTCCAGTTGGTCTAACCGGTCCAATTGATCAACAGGCCAGGTGGTGCAACCGGTCAAATTGACCAATAGGCCAGTTGGTCCAACCAGTCCAATTGACCAACGGGCAAGTTGGTTCAACCGGTCCGATTGACCAATAGGTTAGTTAGTCAAGTCGGCCCGATTGACCAACAAGTACGTGGTCCAGCCGGTCCGATTGACCAATAGTCTAGTTGGTCTAGCCGATCCAATTGACCAACATGCCAGATGGTCTTGCCGGTCCAATTGACCAACAGTCCAGTTGGTCCAACTGGTCCAATTGAACAACACGCGAGTTGGTCCAGCTGGTCCAATTGACCAACAGGCCAATTGGTTAAGACGGTCCAATTGACCAAGAGGCCAGTCGGTCCAGCCGGTCCGATTGACCAACAGTCCACTTGGTCCAACCCGTCCAATTAACCAACAGGCTTGTTGGTCATGTTGGTCCAATTGACCAACAGGCCAGTTGGTTGAACGAGTCCAATTGACCAATAGGCCAGTTGGTCCAGCCTGTCCGATTGACCAGCAGTCCAGTTGGTCCAACCCGTCCAATTGACGAATTGGCTCGTTGGTCCAGGCGATCCAAATGACAAACAGGCCAGTTGATCCAGCAGGTCCGATTGACCGACAGGCCAATTAGTCCAGCCGGTCCGATTGACCAACAGGTCAGTGGTCGAGCCAGTCCGATTGACCAATAGTGCAGTTGGTCCAGCCAATCCAATTGACCAACACGATAATTGGGCCAGCCGGTCCAATTGACCACAGTCCAGTTGGTCCAGCCAATTCAATTGACCAACAGTCCAGTTGGTCCAGTCGGTCCAATTGACCAACAGTCCAGTTGGTCCAGTCGGTCCAGTTGACCAACAGGCCAGTTGGTCCGACCGGTCCAATTAACCAACACACCAGTTGGTCGAGCTTGTCCAGTTGACCAAGAGGCCAGTTGGTTGAGCCGGTCCAATTGACCAACAGGCAAGTTGGTCTAGCCGGTCCGATTGACCAACAGTCCAGTTGGTCCAACCAGTCCAATTGAGCAACAGGCCAGATGGTCTAGCCGGTCTAATCAACTAACAGGCCAGATAGTCTAGCCGGTCCAATCGACCAACAGTCCACTTGGTCCAACTGGTCCAATTGAACAACAAGCCAGCTGGTCTAGCTGGTCTGATTAACCAACAGGCCATTTGGTTGAGCCGGTCCAATTGACCAACAAGCCAGTTGGTCCAGCCGGTCAGATTGACCAACAGTCCACTTGGTCCAACCCGTCAAATTGACCAACTGGCTTGTTGGTCCAGCTGGTCCAATTGACCAACAGGCCAGTGGTTGAGCCGGTCCAATTAACCAACAGGCGAGTTGGTCCAGCCGGTCCGATTGACCAACAATCCAGTTGGTCCAACCGGTCCAATTGACCAACTGGCTAGTTTGTCCAACCGGTCCGAATGATAAATAGGCCAGTTGATCCAGCCGGTCTGATTGACCAACAGGCCAGTTGGTCCAGCTTGTCTGATTCACCAGTAGGTCAATTCGTCAAGCCGGTCTGATTGACCAACAGGTCAGTGGTCCAGACGGTCCGATTGATCAATAGTCCACTTGGTCTAGCCAATCCAATTGATCAACAATCTTGTTGGTCCAACCAGTCCAATTGACCAACAGGCCTGTTGGTCCAGCTGGTCCAACTGACAAATAGGCCAGCTGGTTGAGCCGGTCCAATGGACCAAAAGGCTAAATGGTCCAACCGGTCCGGTTGACCAACAGTCCAGTTGGTCCAAACGGTCCAATCGACCAACTAGCTAGTTGGTCCAGCCGGTCCGAATGACCTACAGTCCTGTTGGTCCAACCAGTCCAATTGACCAACAGGCTAGCTGGTCCAGCTATTCCAAATAACCAACAGGCTAGTTGGGCGAGCCGGTCCGATTAACAAACTGTTTAGTTGGTCCAACCGGTCCAATTAACCAACAGGCTAGTTGGTCCAGCCGGTCAAATTGACCAATAGGACAGTTGGTCCAATCGGTCCAATTGACCAACACGCTAGTTGTTCCTGCCGGTCCAATTGACAACCAGGACTGTCGGTCGGGCCGGTCCAATTAACCAACTGGCCAGTTGGTCCAACCGGTCCAATTGACCAACATGTTAGTTGGTCCAGCCATCCAATTGACCTACAGGCTTGTTGGTTGAGCAAGTCCAATTGACCAACAAGCCTGTTGGTCCAGCCGGTCCGATTGACCAACAATCTATTTGGGCCAGCCTATCTGGTTGACCAATAGGCCTGTTGTTCCAACTTGTCCGATTAACCAAAAGGCCACTTGGTCCAGTCGGTCCAACTAACCAGCACGCCAGTTGGTCAAGCCAGTCAAATTGACCAACAAGCCTGTTGGGCGACCCGGTCCGATTGACCAACAGTCTAGTTGGTCCAACCGGTCCAATTGACCAACAGGCTAGTTGATCATGCTGGTCCAATTGACCAAAAGGCCAGTTGGGCCAGCCTGTCCGATTGACTAACAGGCCAGTTGGTCCAACCTATCTGATTGACCAACAGGCCAGCTGGTCCAGCCGTCCAATTAACCAACAGGCCAGTCGGTCCAGCTTGTCCAATTGACCAACATGCCATTTGGTCGAGCCGGTCTAATTGACCAAAAGGCCTGTTGTTCTAGCCGGTCCGATAAACCAACAATCGAGTTGGTCCAACCGGTTTGATTGACCAACAGTCCAGCTGGTTCAACCGGTCCAATTCACCAACTTGTTAGTTGGTCCAGCCGGTCCAATTGACCAACAGTCCTGTTGGTCTAGGCGATCCAATTAACCAACAGTCCAGTTGGTTCTGCTGGTCCAATTGACCAATAGTCCAGCTGGTCATGTCGGTTCAATTGACCAACAATCTAGTTGGTCCACCCGGTCCAATTGACCAACTGGCCAGTTGGTCCATAGGGTCCGATTGACCAACAGGCCAGTTGGGTTAGCTGGTCCAATTGACCAACAGTGTAGTTGGTCCAACCGGTCCAATTGACCAACATGCTAGTTAGTCCAGCTAGTCCATTTCACCAAGACGCCAGTTGGTCTAGCCGGTCCGATTGACCAACACTCTAGTTGGTCCAACCGTTCCAATTGACCAACCAGCCAATTGGTCAAGCCGGTCCATTTGACCAATAGTCCAGTTGGTCCGGCCGCTCCAATTAACCAACAGTCCAGCTGGTGCAGCGTGTCCGAATAAACGATAGTCTAGTTCGTCCAACAGGCCAGTTGGTCCAACAGGAGTTCAATTGACCACAAGGCCAGTTGGGTCAGCCTGTCCGATGAACCAACAGGCTAGTTGGTCAAGCTTGTCAAATTGACCAACACGCCACTTGGTCAAGCCAGTCCTATTGACCAACAGGCCAATTGGTCCAGCCGGTCCAATTGACCAACAAGCCAATTGGTCTAGTCGGTCCGATTGACCAACAGTCCAGTTGTTCCAACTGGTCCAATTGACCAACACTCCTGATGGTCCACCCGGTCAATTTACCAATACTCCAGTTGGTCCAGCCTGTCCAATTGACCATCAGTCCAGTTGGGCCAGCCTCTCCAATCGACCAACAGGCCAGTTGGTCCAGCCAGTCCGATTGACCAACCGGCCAGTTGGTCCAGCCGGTCCAATTGACCAACCGGCCAATTTGTCCAGCCGGTCCTATTCACCAACAGGCCAGTTGGTCCAGCCGGTCCGATTGACCAACAGTCCAGTTGGTCCAACCGGTCCAATTGACCAACACTCCAGATGCTCCAGTTGGTCAATTGACCAACAATCTAGTTCGGCCAGCCTGTACGATTGACTAACAGGCCTATTGGTCCAGCCACTCCGATTGACCAACAGGCCATTTGATCCAACCGGTCCAATTAACCAACAGGCCAGTTGATCTAGCCGGTCCAATTCACCAACAGGCGAATTGGGCCAGCCGGTCCGATTGACCAACAGTCCTATTGGTCCAACCGGTCCAATTGACCAACAGGCCTGTTGATCCTACCGGGCCAATTGACCAATAGGCCAGTTGGGCAAGCCGATCTGATTGACAAACAGCCCAGTTTGTCCAATCAGTCCAATTAAACAAGAGGCCAGTTGGTCGAGCCAGTCCAATAGAGCAACAGTCTAGTTGATCCAGCAAGTCCAATTGACCAACAGTCTAGTTGGTCCAGCCGGTCCAATTGACCAACAGTCTAGTTGGTCCAGCCGGTCCAATTGACAATGAGGCTAGTTGGTCGTGCCGGACCAATTGACCAACAGGTGAGTTGGTCCAGCCGGTCCGACTGATCAATAATCCAGTTGGTCCAACTTGTTCAATTGACCAACAAGCCAGTTGGTCCAGCCGGTCCGAATGACCAACAGGCCAGTTGATCCTGCTAGTTCGATTAACCAACAGGTCAGTTGGTCCAGCCAGACCAAGTGACCAACAGATCAGTGGTCCTGCTGGTCTGATTGACAAATAGTCTAGTTGGTCTAGCTGGTCCAATTGAGCAATTCGCCATATGGTCTAGCTGATCCAATTAACCAACAGTCTTGTTGGTCCACCCTATCCCAGTGATGAACAGGCCAATCGGTTCGACTGACCGACAGTCCAGTTGGTCCAACCGCTCCAATTGACCAACACGTTAGTTGGTCCAGCCGTTGCAAATAACCAATAACCAACTCGCCAGTTGGTCTAACCGGTCCGATTGTCTAACCAGTCCGATTAACCAACACGCAAGATGGTCTAGCAGGTCCAATTAACCAACGGTCAAATTGGTCCAACCGGTCCAATAGACCATCAGTCCAGTTGGTCCAGCCGGTTCAATTGACCAGCAGTCCAGTTGGTCCAACCCGTTCAAATGACCGAGAGGCCACATGGTCTAGCTGGTCCAAATGACCAACAGGCAAGTTGGTCCAGCCGGTCCAAAAAACCAACAGGTCAGTTGGTCTAGCTAGTCCAATTGACCAACAGGTCAGTGGTCCAGCCGGTCCGATTGACCAATAGTCTAGTTGGTCTAGCCGGTCCATTTGAGCAACACGCCAGATGGTCTAGCTGGTCCAGTTATCCACCCGGTCCAATTGACCAACAGGCCAATTGCGCCACCTGGTCCGATTAACCAAGAGTCAAGTTGGTCAAGCCTGTCCATTTTACCAACAGGTCAGTTGGTCCAGTCAGTCCGAATAGCCAACAGTCCAGTTGGTCCAACTAGTCCAATTAACCAACATACCAGTTGATCCACCTGGTCTAAGAGACTAAGAGGCCATTTGGTCCAACTTGTCCATTTGACCAACAGGCCATTTGGTCCAGCCGGTCCAATTGACCAACAGGCCAGTTGGTCTACCCAGTTTGATTGACAAATAGTCAAGTTGGTCCAACCGGTCCAATTGACCAACACGCTACTTGGTCTAGCCGGTCAAATTGACTAACAGTCTAGTTGGTCCAGCCAGTCCAATAGACCAACAATAAGTTGGGTCGACATGTCTGATTGACCAACTGGAGAGTTAGTCCAGCCGGTCCGGTTGACCAATAGGCCAGTTGGTCCAGCCGGTCCAATTGACCAACAAGCCTGTTGGTCTAGCCGGTCCAATTGACCATTAAGCTAGTTGGTCCAGCCGGTCCGATTGATCAATAGTCCGTTTGGTCCAACCAGTCCAATTGACGAACAGGCTAGTTGGTCCAGCCGATCCGAATGACCAATAGGCCTGTTGGTTCAGCAAGTCCGACTGACCGAGAGGCCAGTTGATCCAGCCGGTCCGATTCACCAACAGGCCAGTTGGTCCAGCCATTCCGATTAACCGAGAAGTTATTGGTCCAGGTGGTCAAGCCGGTCCAATTGAGAAACAGACTAGATGGCCTAGCAGGTCCAATTAACCAACAGTCCAGTTGGTCCACCCGGTCCAATTGACCAATAGGCCTGTTGGTCCTGACGGTCCAATAAACTAACAGGCCGGTTAGGCCAGCTGGTCCGATTGACAAACAGTCCACTTGGTCCAACCGGTCCAATTGACCAATACGCTAGTTGGTCCAGCCGGTCCATTTGACCAACAGGCCAGTTGGTCCAGCTGGTCCGATTGACCAACAGTCCAGTTGGTCCAACCGGTCCGATTGACCAACAGGCCTGTTGGTCCAGCCAGTCTAATTGACCAACAGGTCAGTTGGTCCAGCCGGTCCAATTGACCAAAAGGCCAGTTGGTCCAACCGGTCCACTTCACCAACAGGCCAGTTGGTCCAGCCACTCCAATTGACCAACAGTCCAGTTGGTCCAGCCGGTCCAATTGACCGAAAGTCTAGCTAGTCCAGCCTATCCGATTGGCCGACAAGCTAGTTCGTACAGCCTGTCCGATTGACCAACAGGGCAGTTCATCCAATCGGTCCAATTGACGAAGTGGCTAGTTGGTCCATCCAGTCCAATTGACCAAATGGCCAGTTGGTCCAGCCATTCCAATTGACCAACAGTCCAGTTGGTCCAACTGGTCCAATTGACCATGAGGCTAGTTGGTCCAGCAGATCCAATTGACGAGTCCAGTTGGTCGACCCGGTCCAATTGACCAACAGTCCTGTTGGTCCATCTGGTCCAATTGACCAACAGTCCAGTTGGTCCAGCCGGTCCAATTGAACATCACGCTTGTTGGTCCTGCCGGTCCAATTGTCCAACAAGCGAGTTGGTCCAGCCGGTCCGATTGACCAACAGTCCATTTGGTCCAACCAGTCCAACTGACAAACAAGCCAGTTGATCCCACTGGTCTGAATGACCAACAAGCCAGTTGGTCAAGCTTTTCCGATTAACCAATAGGCCTGTTTGTCCAACCGGTCCAAATAGCCAGTCTAATTGACCAAAAGGCTAGTTGGGCCAACCTGTCTGATAGACAACCAGGCTAGTTGGTCCATCCGGTCGGATTGAGAAACAGGCCAATTGGTCAAGCCTATCCGATTGACCAACAGGCCAGCTGGTCCAACGTGTCAAATTGGACTCTTGGACCGACTGGATTGTTGGTCAATTGGACCAGCTAGACCATCTCGCCTGTTGGTCAATCGGACCGGCTAGACCATCCGGCCTGTTGGACAATTGGACCGGCAGGACCAACTGGACTATTGGTCAATCGGACTTGCTGGACCGCTGACTTGTTGGTCAATTGGACCGGCAGGACCAACTAACCTATTGGCTTATGGACCGGTTGGACCAACTGGCCTGTTGGTCAATCGGATAGGCTGGACCATCTGGCCTGTTGGTCAAATGGACAGGTTTGACCAATAGGACTGTTGGTCAATCGGACACGCTGGACCAACTGGCTTGTTGGTCAATCGGACTTGCTTGACCAACTGGACAGTTGGTCAATTCGACCTGCTAAACCAACTAGCCTGTTGGTCAATTTGACCGGTTGGACCAACTGGTCTGTTGGTCAATCAGACCGGCTGGCCCAACTCACCTGTTGGTCAATTGGACCGGCTCGACCAACGGGACTGTTGGTCAATTGGAGTGGCTGAACCAATTGGCCTATTGGTCAATGGGACTGGCTGTACCAACTGGCCTGTTGGTCAATTGGTCCGGCTAGACCAACTAGCCTGCTGGTCAATGGGACTTGCTGGACCAACTGGACAGTTGGTCAATCGGACTCGCTTGACCAACACGCTTGTTGGTCTATTGGACCGGCTCAAACAACTGGCCTGTTGGTCAATTGGACCAGCTGTACCAACTGGCTTGTTGGTCAATTGGACCTATTGGACCAACAAGAGTGTTGGTCCATTGGACCGGCTAGACCAGCAAGCCTGTTGTTCAATTGGACCGGTTGAACCAGCAGGATTGTTGTTCAATTGGACCTGTTGGACCAACTAGCTAGACCAACTGGACCGGCTAGACCAACTGGACCAACTCACCTATTGGTCAATTGGACCGGCTAGACCAACTGGACTGTTGGTCAACTGGACCGGCTGGACCAACAGGCCTATTGGTCAATTCGATTGCCTGGACCAACTGGATTGTTGGTCAATTGGATCAGCAAGACCAACAGGCTTGATGATCAATTGGACGGGTTGGACCAACTGGACTGTTGGACAATCGTATTGGCTGGCCCAACTGGCCTGTTGGTCCATTGGACCGGCGGGACCAACTAGCCTGTTGGTAAATTGGACGGGATGGACCAACTGGACTGTTGGTCAATTGGACCGGCTAGACCATGTGGCCTGTCGGTCAATTGGATCGGCTGGACCAACAGTACTGTTGGTCAATTTGACCGGCTGGACCAACTCAACTGTTGGTCAATTGTACCTGCTGGACCAACTCGACTGTATGTTAATTGGACCAGCTTGACCAATTGGCCTGTTGATCAATTGGACGGGCTGGACCAACTAGACTGATGGTCAATCGGACCGGCTGGCCCAACTTGCCTGTTGGTCCATTGGACCAGCGGGGGCAACTAGCCTGCTGGTCAATTGGACAGGATGGACCTAGTGGACTGTTGGTCAATTGGAACAGCTAGACCATCTGGCCTGTTGGTCAATTTGACCGGCTGGACCAACTGGACTGTTGGTCAATTGGACCGGCTAAACCAAGTGGACTGTTGGTCAATTGGATCAGCTAGACCAACTAGAATGTTGGTCAAATGGATCGGTTGGACCAAGTGGACAGTTGGTCAATTGGACCGGCTGGACCAACTAAACTGTTGGTCAATTGGACCGGCTGGACCAACTGGCCTGTTGGTCAATTGGGCTGGCTGGCCCAACTCTCCTGTTGGTCAATTGGACTGGTTGGACTGACTAGACTGTTGGTCAAATGGACCGGCTAGACCATCTGGTCTGTTGGTTAATTGAGACGGCGGGACCAACTGGACTGTTGGATGATTGGACCGGCTGGACCAACAACACTGTTGGTCAATTGGACCGGCTGGACCAAGTGGCCTGTTGGTCAATTAGACCGTTTGGACTAACTGGCCTATTGGTCAATTGGTCCGGCAGGACCAACTGCCCTGCTGATCATTTGGACAAGTTGGACCAACTAGACTTTTGGTCAATCGGACCAGCAAGACCATTTGGCCTATTGGTCTATTGGACCGGCTCAACCAACTAGCCTGTTGGTCAATTGGACCAGCAACACCAACGGGCCTGTTGAACAACTGGACCTGTTGGACCAAGTGGAGTTTTGGTCAATCGGACCGGCTGGCCCAACAGGCCGGTTGGTCAATTGGACTGGCTGGACAAGCTGGTCTGTTGGTGAATTGGACCAGTTGGACCAACTGGACTTTTGGTGAATTGGACAGGCCAGACCATCTGCCTATTGGTCAATTGGACCAGCGGAACCAATTGGACTGTTGGTCAACTGGACCGGCTAGACCAACAGGCCTGTTGGTCAATCGGACCGGCTGGAGCAACTGGACTGTTGGTGAATTGGACCAGCAGGACCAACTATCCTGTTGGTCAATTGGACTGGTTGGACCAACTGGACTGTTGGTCAATCAGACCGGTTGGCCCTAGGGGCCTATTGGTCTATTGGAGTGGTTGGACCAACTGGACTGTTGGTCAATCAGACCGGTTGGCCCCACTGGCCTGTTGGTCTATCCGAGCGGCTAGATCATCTAGCCTGTTGGTCAATTCTATCGGCTAGACCAACTGGATTGTTGGTCAATTGGACCGCCTAGACCAACAGGACTTTTGGTCAATTGGACCGGCGGGACCAACTAGCCTATTGGTCAGTTAGACCGGTTGGACCAACTAGACTATTGGTCAATCGGACCGACTTGCTCAACTGGCCTGTTGGTCCATGGAACCAACTGGACAAACTAGCCTGTTGTTCAATTGGACGGGTTGGACCAATTGGATTGTTGGTCAATTTGACCAGCTAGACCATCCGGCCTGTTGGTCTATTTGACGAGTTAGACCAACACGACCGATGGTCAATTGGACCGGATGGACCAACT
Organism: Closterium sp. NIES-65; assembly: GCA_948144175.1. Classification (NCBI taxonomy): domain Eukaryota; kingdom Viridiplantae; phylum Streptophyta; class Zygnematophyceae; order Desmidiales; family Closteriaceae; genus Closterium; species Closterium sp. NIES-65. The sequence continues at coordinate 166,831 of CANXME010001388.1, read as the reverse complement.
GGACTATTGGTCGATTGGACTGGCTCAACCAGCTTGACTGTTAAGACCAACTGGATTGTTGATCAATCAGACTGGCTGGACCAGCTGGCCTGTTGGTCAATTGGTCCGACAGGACCAACTAGCCTTTTAGTCGATTGGATCGGCTGGACCAACTCGAGTGTTGGTCAATCGGGCCACCTGGACCAACTGGACTGTTGGTTAATTGGACAGGCTCAACCAACTGGCCTCTTGGTCAATTGGACCGGCTCAACCAATTGGCCTCTAGGTTAATTAGACCAGCTTGACCAACTGGCCTGTTGTTCAATTGGACCAGTTGGACCAACTGGCCTGTTGGTCAATCCAACCGGCTGGAAAAACTGGCTTGTTGGTCAATTGGACTGGTTGGACCAACTAGACTGCTGGTCAATCGAACCAGCTAGCCCAGCTGGCCTGTTGGTCAATTGGACCAGCAAACCAACTGGCCTGTTGGTCAATTGGACTGGCTAGACCATCTCCCCTGCTGGTCAATTGGACAGGCTAGACCAAATTGACTTTTGGTCAATCGGACCGGTTGGACCAATGACCTGTTGGTCAATCGGACCAGCAGGGGCAACTCTCTTGTTGGTTAATCCCACAGGCTGGACCATCTAGCCAGTTGATCAATCGGACAAGCTGGACCAAGTGGCCTGTTGGTCAATCGGACCGGCTGGACCAACTCGCCAGTTGGTTTATAGGACCGGCTAGACCAAAAGGAACGTTGGTCAATCGGACCGAGTGGACTAACTAGCCTCTTGGTCAATTAGACCAGCTCGACCAACTCGCGTGTTGGTCAGTTGGACCGGTTGGACCAACTCGACTGTTGGTCAATCCGACCAGCTAGCCCAACTCGCTTGTTGGTCAATTGGAGCGGCTGGACCAACTGGCCTGTAGGTCAATTCGACCAGTTGGACCGACGAGACTGTTGGTCAATTGGACCGCCTAGACCATCCGGCATGTTGGTCAATTGGACTGGCAGAATCAATTGGACTATTGGTCAATTGGACCGGCTGGACCAACTTGCCTGTAGGTAAATTCGACAGGTTGGACCAACTGGACGGTTGGTCAATTTGACCGGCTATACCAACTGGTCTATTGGTCAATTGGACCGGCTAGACCAACTGACCTCTTGGTTAATTGGACTCGAAGCACCAGCTTGCTTGTTGGTCAATTGGACCTGTTGAACCAACAGGCCAGTTGGTCAGTTGGACCAGCTGGACCAATTGGCCTGTTGGTCAATCGGACCGGCTGGACCAACTGGCCAGTTGGTCAATTGGACCAGCTGGACGAACTGGTCTGTTGGTCAATTGGACCGGTTGGACCAACTAAACTGTTGGTCAATTGGCCGTCTGGACCAACTAGCCTGCTGGTCAATTGGACCGGCTGGACCAGCTGGCCTGTTGGTCAATTGGTCTGGCTGGACCAACTGGCCCGCTGGTCAATTGGACTGGTTGGACCAACAGGACTGTTGGTCAATTGGACCAGTTGGACCACCTAGCCTACTGGTCAATTGGACTGGGTGGACCAACTTGCGTGTTGGTCAATTGCACCGGTTGGACCGACAAGACTGTTGGTCAAACGGACCGGTTGGACCAATTGGCTTGTTGGTCAATTGAACCGGCTGGACCAACTAGCGTGTTGGTCAATTTGAACGGTTAGACCAACTGGACTGTAGGTAAATAGGACCAGCTGGCCCAACTGACCTATTGGTCAGTTGGACTGGCTAGACCAACATGCTTGTTGGTCAACTGGACCAGTTGATCTGACTGGATTGTTGATGAATCGGACCGGTTGGACCAACTGGCCTGTTGGTGGATTGGATCGTTTGGACCAACTGGACTGTTGGAAAGTTGGATCGGCTGGACCAATTGGCGTGTTGGTAAATTAGATCGGTTGGACCAACTGGAGTGTTGTTCAATCGGCCAGCTGGCCCAACGGGCCTGTTGGTGAATTGGACCGGCTGGACCAACTGGCCTGTTGGTCAATTGGACCGGTTGGACAAACTCGATTGTTGGTCAATTGGAGCGTCTAGACCATCTGGCTTGTTGGTCAATTGGACCTGCTAGACCAACTGGACTATTGGTCAACTGGACCTGTTGGACCAACTAATGTGTTGTTTCATTGGATCGGCTGGACCAACTGGCCTGTTGGTCAATCGGATAGGCTGGACCAAGTGGCCAATTGGTCAATAGGACCAGTTGGACGAACAAAACTGTTGGTCAATCGGACTGGCTGGACCAACTGTCCTGTGGGTCCATCAGAGTGGCTAGACCAACTGGCCTCTTGGTGAATTGAACCTATTGGACCAACTGGACTGTTGGTCAATTGGACAGGCTGAACCAAAAGGACTGTTGGTCAATTGGACCGGCTGGACCAGCTAGCGTGTTGGTCAATTGGACTGGTTTGACCAACTGGACTGTTGGTCGATTGAACCAGCTGGCCCAACTGGCCTGTTGGTCAATTCGACTAGCTGGACCAACATGCCTCTTGGTCAATTGGACCGGTTGATCTAATTAGACTGTTGGTTAATCGGACCGGTTGGACCAACTAGCCTGCTGGTGAATTGGATCGTTTGGACCATTTAGACTGTTGGTCAGTTGGACCGGCTGGACCAACTAGCGTGTTGGTCAATTCGATCGGTTGGACCAAGTAGACTGTTGGTTAATCGCACCAGCTGGCCTATGTGGCCTGTTGGTGAATTGGACCGGCTAGACCAACTGGCCTGTTGGTCAATTAGACCGGTTGGACCGACTGGACTGTTGGTCAATTGGAGCGGCTAGACCATCTGGCCTGTTTGTTAATTGGACCGGCTGGACCAACTGGACTATTGGTCAACCAGACCGGCTAGACCAACTAACATGTTGGTTCACTGGACCGGCTGGACCAACTGGCCTGTTGGTCAATCGGATAGGATGAACAAGGTGGCCAATAGGTCAATAGGACCGGTTGGACGAACAGAACTGTTGGTCAATCGGAAAGGCTGGACCAATTGTTTTGTTGGTCAATCAGACTCGCTAGACCAACGGGCCCCTTGGTCAATTGGACCTATTGGACCAACTGGACCGTTGGTCAATTGGACTGGTTGGACCAACTGGACTGTTGGTCAATTGGACCAGCTGGCCCAACTCGCCTGTTGGTCAATTGACCGGTTGGACCAGCTTCACTATTGGTCAATTGGTCCGGCTAGCCCAACTTGCCTATTGGTCAATTGGACCAGCTGGACCAACTCAACTGTTGCTCAATTAGATCGGCTAGACCATCTCGCCTATTGGTCAATTGGACCGGGTGGACCAAGTGGACTCTTGGTCAACTAGACCGACTAGACCAGCTGTCCTATTGGAGAATTGGACCGGTTGGACCAATTGGACTGTTGGTCAATTGGACCGGTTGGCCCAACTGGCTTGTTGGTCCATTAGTCTGGCTAGAAACCCTGGCCTGTTGGTCAATTTGACGGGTTGGACCAACTGGACTATTGGTCAATTGGACCGGCTATACCATCTGGCCTGTTCGTATATTCGACCGGCTAGACCAACTGGACTATTGGTCAATTGGACCGGCTCGACCAACTGGATTGTTGGTCTACTGGACAGGCTGGACAACCTCGCCTGATGGTCAATTGGACCCGTTGGACTAACTGGACTGTTGGACAATCAGATTGGCTGGCCCAACGGGCCTGTTGGTCCATTGGACTAGCTGGACCAACTAGCATGTTGGTCGATTGGACGGGTTGGGCCAACTAAACTGTTGGTTAATTGGACTGGCTAGACCATCTGGCCTGTTGGTCAATTGGACCGGCTCAACCAACTGAACTGTTGGTTAATTGGACCGGCTGGACCAACTGGACTATTTGTGAATTGGACCGGCTCAACCAGGTGTACCCGTTGGACCAAGTCGACTATCAGTCTAACGGACCAGCTGGACCAACTGGCCTGTTGGTCAATTGGTCCGACACGACCAACTGGCTTGGTGGTCAATTGGACCGGCTAGACCAACGGGCCTGTTGGTAAATTAGACCGGAAGGACCATCAGGCATGTTGGTGAATTGGACCTATTGGACCAACCGGACTGTTGGTCAATCGGCCCTGCTGGCCCAACTGTCTTGTCGGTCAATTCGACCGGCTGGACCAACTAGCTTGTTGGTCAATTGGACCTGCTAGACCACCTGGCCTGTTGGTCAATCGGACCGGCTAGACCAAGTGGCCTATTGGTCAATTGGACCAGCTAGACCAACTGACGTGTTGGTCAATCAGACCGCCTGGACAAACTGACCTGTTGGTCAGTCGGACAGGCTGGACCAACGAGCCTGTTAATCAATCGGACTGGCTAGACCAACCAGCATCTTGGTCCATTGGACTTGTTGGACCAACTAAACTGTTGGTCGATCGGATTGGTTTGACCACTGACCTGTTGGTCCATCGGACCGGCTCGACCAACTAACCTGTTGGTTAATCAGAAAGGCTAGACCAACTAGCCAGTTGGTCAATCGGACAAGCTGGACCAACTGGCCTCTTGGTCAATCGGAAAGTCTAGACCAACTAGCCTGTTGGTCAATTGGACCTCTTGGACCAACTGGCCGGTTGGTCTATAGGACCGGGTGGACCAACTGGCCTGTTGGTCAATTGGACGAGTTGGACCAACTCGATCGTTGGTCAATCGGACCGGCTGGACCCAATGGCCTGTTGGTCAATTAGACCGGCTAGACCAACAAGCGTGTTGGTTAGTTGCACCGGTTGGACCGACTAGACTGTTGGTCAATCAGACCAGCTGGCCCAACTCGCTTGTTGGTGAGTTGGACCGGTTGTACCAACTAGACTCGTGGTGAATTGGACCCATTGGACCGACAAGACTGTTGGTCAATCGGACCAGCTAGACCATTGACCTGTTGGTTAATCAAACCGGCTAGACCAACTTGCCTGTTGGTCAATCGGACCGGTTGGACCAACTGGATTGTTGGTCAACTGGACAACCTTGCGTGTTGGTGAATAGGACCGGCTGGACCAACTAGCATGTTAGTTAATTGGACCGACAGGACCAACTGGACTATTGGTCAATCGGACCAGCTAGACTAAATGGCGTGTTGGTCAATTGGACTGGTTGGACCGAGTGGATAGTTGGTCAATCTGACTGGTTGGACCGACTAGACATTGGTCAATTGGACCGGCTTGACCATCTTGCCTGTTGGTCCATTGGACCAGCTAGAGCATCTTGACTATAGGTCAAACGGACCGGCTGGACCATCTAGCCTGTTGGTCAACTGGACCGGCTGGACCAACAGGACTCGTGGTCAATTGGACTGGTTGGACCGACTGGAGTCGTGGTCAATCGGACCGATTGGACCGCCTGGACTTTTGGTCAATCGGACCAGCTGAACCACTGACCTGTTGGTCAATCGGATTGGCTAGACCAGCTGCCATGTCGGTCAATTGGACCGGTTGGACAAACTGAACTATTGGTCAATCGGGCTAGCTTGACCTACTTGCTTGTTTGTGAATTGGACCGGCTGGACCAACTCGCCTGTTGGTTAATTGGTCCGGCAGGACCAACTAGCCTGCTGGTCGATCGGATCAGCTAGACTAAATGGCTTGTTGGTCAATTGGACCGGTTGGACCGACTGGATTGTTGGTCAATCGGACCGTTTGCACCATCAAGCTTGTTGGTCAATTGGACCGGCTAGACCAACCGAGTGGTTGGATTGACTGGACTCTTGGTCAATTGGACCGGCAGGACCACTGACTAATTGGTCTATCGGACCGACTAGACCAATTGGCCTGTCGGTCAATTGGACCGGTTGGACCAAGTGGACTGTTGGTCAATTGGACCAGCTAGACCAACTTGCCTACTAGTTACTTGGACCGGCTTGACCAACTGGCGTGTTGGTTAATTGGTCCGGGTGGACCAACTGGCCTGCTGGTCAATCGGACCAGCTGGAATAAATGGCCGGTTAGACCAACAGGATTGTTGGTCAACCGGACTAGCTGGAACATCAGGCTTGTTGGTCAATCGGACCGTCAAGATTACTGACCAGTTGGTCTATCGGACCGACTAGACCAATTGGCCTGTTGGTCAATTGGACCGGTTGGACCAACTGGACAGTCGGTCAATTGGACCGGCTAGACCAACTGGCCTGCTGATCAATTGGATTGGCTGGACCAACTGAACTGTTGGTCAATCAGACCAGTTGGACCAACTTGCTTGTTGGTCAATTGGACTGGCTGTACCAACTGGCCTGTTGGTCAATCAGACCGGCTAGACCATCTGGCCTATTGGTCAATTTGACCAGCTGGACCACAAACCTGTTGGTTAATCGGACCGGTTGGACCATCTAGTGAATTGGTTAATCGGACCAGCTGGACCACTAATCTGTTGGTCAACCGGACCGGCCGGACCAAGTGGCCTGTTGGTCAAATGGACCTATAGGACCAACTGGCATGTTGGTCAATAGGACCGGCTGGACAAACTAGCTTGTTGGTCAATTGGACCAGCTCGCCCAACAGGCTTGTTGGTCAATAGGAGGAGTTGGACCATCTGGCCGGTTGGTCAATTGGACTAGCTCGACAAAGTGGACTATTGTTCAATCGGGCCGGCTAGACCACTGACTTGTTGGTCAATAGGACCAGATGGACCAAATGGCTTGTTGGTCAATTGGAAAGTTGGACCAACTGGATTGTTGGTCAATCAGACCGATTGGACCAACAGGCTAATTGGTCAATTGGACCAGTCGGACCATTAGGCTTGTTGGTGAATTGGACTGACTAGAATGTTGGTCAATTGGACCGGATAGACCATCAGGCCTGTTGGTCAATTGGACCGCCTAGACGAACAGGACTATTGGTCAATCGGACGGGCTCGACCACTAACGTATTGGTCAATCGGACCGGCTCGACCACGGACCTGTTGGTTAATCGGACTTGATGAACGAACTTGACTATTGGTCAATTGGACCCGTTGGACCAACTGGCCTGTTGGTCAATTGGATCGGCTGGACCAGCTAGCCTGTTTGTCAATTGGTCCGGGCTGGACCAACTGGCCTGCAAGTCAATTGGACCGGCTGGACCAACTAGACTGTTGGTCAATCAGACCATCTGGACCAACTCGCGTGTTAGTCAATTGGACTGGCTGGACCAATTGGCCTGTTGGTCAATTGGACCAATTGGAACGACAGGACTGTGGGTCAATCGGACCGGTTGGACCAACTAGCTTGTTGGTCAATTGAACCGGCTAGACCAACTAACGTGTTGGTCAACTCGACCGGTTGGACCAACTGGACTATTGGTCAATCGGACCTGCTGGCCCAACTGGCATGTTGGTCAATTGGACCAGCTGGACTAACTGGCTTGTTGGTCAATTGGACCGGTTGAACCGACTGGATTGTTGGTCAATTGGACCAGCTAGACCATCTAGACTGTTGGTGAATTGGACCGGCTGGACCATTGACCTGTTGGTTAATCGGACCGGCTGGACCTACTAGCCAGGTTGTCAACTAGACAAGCTGGACCAACTGGCCTGTTGGTCAATCGGACTGGATGGACCAACTGGCGTGTCGGTCAATAGGACCTGTTGGACCAACTGGAGTGTTGGTCAATAGGACCGGCTAGACCAACTGGCTTGTGGGTCAATTGGACCAGCTAGCCCAACTGGCTTGTTGGTCAATTGGACCGGTTGTACCGACTAGACTGTTGGTCAATCGGAGCGGCTAGATCATCAGCCTTGTTGGTCAATCGGACCGGCTAGACCAACTGGACTATTGGTCAATCGGACCGGCTGGACGACTGACTTGTTGGTTAATCGGATCGGCTGAACCAACTGGCCTGTTGGTCAATTGGACCGGTTGGACTAACTGGACTATTGGTCAATTTGACCAGCTGGACCAACTGGCATGTTGGTCAAGTGGACCTGCTGGACCAACTAGACTGTTGGTCAATCAGACCAGGTGGACCAACTGGCCTATTGGTTAGTAGGACTTGCTAGACCAACAGGCCTGTTGGTCAATTGGACCGGTTTGACCTACTGGACTGTTGGTCAATCCGACCGGTTGGACTAAACGGCTTGTTGGTCGACTGGACCGGCTGGATCAACTGGCCTTTTCGTCAATTGGACTGGTTGGACCAACCAAACTGTTGGTCAGTCGGACCGTTAGGACCAACTGGCTTGTTGGTCAATTGGACTGGTTGGACCAACTGGCGTGTTGGTCAATTGGACAAGCTGGCACAACTGACCTGTTGGTCAATTGGACCGGTTGTACCAACTAGCCTTTTGGTCAATTGGACCAGTTGGAGTGACTAGACTGTTGGTCTATTGGACCGGCTAGACCATCTGGCCTGTTGGTCAATTGGACCGGCTGAACCAACTGAACTATTGGTCAATTGGACCGGTTGGACCAACTAACATGTTGGTTAATAGGACTGGCTGGACCAACTTGCCTGTTGGTCAATACGATAGGCTGTACCAACTAGCCTGTTGGTCAATTCGACCGGTTGTACCGACTAGACTGTTGGTCAATTGGACGACTAGATCATCAGCCTTGTTGGTCCTACGGACCGGCTAGACCAACTGGACTATTGGTCAACCAGACCGGCTAGACCACTGACTTGTTTGTTCATCGGATCGGCTCGACCAACTGGCCTGTTGGTCAATTGGACCGGTTGGACCAACTAGATTGTTGGTCGATTGGACCAGCTCGACAAACTAGCATGTTGGTGAATTAGACCCGCTCGACCAACAAGACTGTTGGTCAATCGGACCAGCTCGACCAACAGGCCTGTTGGTCAGTTGGACTTGCTAGACCAACTGGCCTGTTGATCAATTGGACCGGTTGGACCGACTAGACTGTTGGTTAATCGGACCCGTTGGACCAACGGGCCTGTTGGTCAAGCAGACCGGTTGGACCAACTGGCTTGTTGGTCAATTGGACCGGCTGGACCAACAGGCGTGTTGGTCAATTGGACCAGCTGGCCCAACTGGCCTGTTGGTCAATTGGACCGGTTCGACCAACTAGCCTGTTGGTCAATTGGACCAGTTGGACCGACTGGACTGCTGGTATATTGGACCGGCTAGACCATCTGGCCTGTTGGTCAATTGGACCGGCTCAACCAACTAAACTATTGGTCAATCGGACTGGCTGGACCAACTAACTTGTTAGTTAATTAGACTGGATGGACCAACTCGCCTATTGGTCAATCCGATAGGCTATACCAACTGGCCTGTTGGTCTATTGGACCATTTGGACCAACTCCACTATTGGTCAATCGGATAGGCTGGAAATACTGGGTAGTTGGTCAATCAGACTGGCTGAACCCACTAGCCTGTTCGTCAATTGGACCGGCAAGACCAACTTGTCTGTTGGTCAATAGGACCGGCTGAACCAACTGGCTTGTAGGTCAATTAGACTGGCTGGACCAACTGGCGTGTTGGTCAATTGGACCGCTTGATCAACAAGACTGTTGGTCAATCAGACCAGCTGGCCCAACTAGCTTGTTGGTCAATAGGACCGGCTGGACCAATTGGCCTGTATGCAATTGGACCGACTGGACTGTTCGTCAATCAGTCCGGCAGGACCAACTAGCCTGCTGGTCAATTGGCTTGTTGGTCAATTGGACCGGTTGGACCAACTGGCCTGTTGGTCAATTGGACCGGCTGGACCAACTGGCCTAGTGGTCAACCGGACCGGTAGGACCACTGACATGTTGGTTAATCGGACTGGTCGGACCAACTAGCCAGTTGGACGAACTGGCCCGTTGGTCAATCGGACAGGCTGGACCAACGTGCGTGTTGGTCAATTTGACCGGTTGGACCAAATGGACTGTTTGTTAATCGGACCAGCTGGCCCAACTGGCCTGTTGGTCAGTTGGACCGGCTGGACCAACTGGCATGTGGGTCGACAAGACCGGTTGGACCAACTGGACAGTTGGTCAATTGGACCGATTGGACCGACTTGACTATTGGTCGATTTTACTGGCTGGACCAACTGGACTATTGGTCAATCGGACCTGCTGGACCACTGACCTGTTCGTCAATCAGACCGACTAGACCAACTGGCCTGTTGGTCAAATGGACCGGTTGGACCAACTAGCGTGTTGGTCAATTTGAACGGTTTGACCAACTGGACTGTAGGTCAATAGGACCAGCTGGCCCAACTGACCTATTAGTCAATTGGACTGACTAGACCAACATGCTTGTTGGTCAACTGGACAAGTTGATCTAACTGGATTGTTGATGAATCGGACCGGTTGGACCAAGTGGCCTGTTGGGGGATTGGATCGTTTGGACCAACTGGACTGTTGGAAAGTTGGACCGGCTGGATCAACTGGCGTGTTGGTAAATTAGATCGGTTGGACCAACAAGAGTGTTGTTCAATCGGACCAGCTGGCCCAACGTGCCTGTTGGTGAATTGGACCGCCTGAATCAACTGGCCTGTTGGTCAATTGGACCGGTTGGACCGACTAGATTGTTGGTCAATTGGAGCGTCTAGACCATCTGGCCTGTTGGTCAATTGGACCTGCTAGACCAACTGGACTATTGGTCAACTGGACCAGTTGGACCAACTAATGTGTTGTTTCATTGGACCGGCTGGACCAACTGGCCTGTTGGTCAATCGGATAGGCTGGACCAAGTGGCCAATAGGTCAATAGGACCAGTTGGACGAACAAAACTGTTGGTCAATCGGACTGGCTGGACCAACTGTCCTTTTGGTCAATCAGACTGGCTAGACCAACTGGCCTCTTGGTGAATTGGACGACCTATTGGACCAACTGGACTGTTGGTCAATTGGACAGGCTGGACCAAAAGGACTGTTGGTCAATTGGACCGGCTGGACCAGCTAGCGTGTTGGTCAATTGGACCGGTTTGACCAACTGGACTGTTGGTCAATTGAACAAGCTCGCCCAACTGGCCTGTTGGTCAATTCGACTAGCTGGACCAACATGCCTGTTGGTCAATTGGACCGGTTGATCTAACTGGACTGTTGGTTAATTGGATCGGTTAGACCAACTAGCCTGTTGGTGAATTGGATCGTTTGGACCAACTAGACTGTTGGTCGGTTGGACCGGCTGGACCAACTGGTGTGTTGGTCAATTCGATCGGTTGGACCAACTAGACTGTTGGTTAATCGGACCAGCTGGCCCAAGTGGCCTGTTGGTGAATTGGACCGGCTGGACCAACTGGCCAGTTGGTCAATAAGACCGGTTGGACCGACTAGACTGTTGGTCAATTGGAGCGGCTAGACCATCTGGCCTGTTTGTTAATTGGACCGGCTGGACCAACTGGACTATTGGTCAACCGGACCGGCTCGACCAACTAACATGTTGGTTCACTGGACTGGCTGGACCAACTGGCCTATTGGTCAATCGGATAGGCAGAACTAGGTGGCCAATAGGTCAATAGGACCGGTTGGACAAACAGAACTGTTGGTCAATCGAACAGGCTGGACCAATTGTCTTGTTGGTCAATTTGACTCGCTAGACCAACTAGCCCCTTGGTCAATTGGACCTATTGGACCAACTGGACCGTTGGTCAATTGGACTGGTTGGACCTACCGGACTGTTGGTCAATTGGACCAGCTAGCCCAACTCGCTTGTTGGTCAATTGACCGGTTGGACCAGCTTCAGTGTTGGTCAATTGGACCGGCTAGCCCAACTGGCCTGTTGGTCAATTGGACGGGGTGGACCAAGTGGACTCTTGGTCAACTAGACCGACTGGACCAACTGTCCTATTGGTGAATTGGACCGGTTGGACCAATTGGACTGTTGGTCAATTGGACCAGTTGGCCCAACTGGCTTGTTGGTCCATTGGTCTGACTGGAAACCCTGGCCTGTTGGTCGATTTGACGGGTTGGACCAACTGGACTATTGGTCAATTGGACCGGCTATACCATCTGGCCTGTTCGTATATTCGACCGGCTAGACCAACTGGACTATTGGTCAATTGGACCGGCTGGACCAACTAGATTGTTGGTCTATTGGATAGGCTGGACAACCTCGCCTGCTGGTCAACTGGACCGGCTGGATTAACTGGACTGTTGGTCAATCAGATTGGCTGGCCCAACTGGCCTGTTGGTCCATTGGACCGGCTGGACCAACTAGCATGTTGGTCCATTGGACGGGTTGGACCAACTAAACTGTTGGTTAATTGGACTGGCTAGACCATCTGGCCTGTTGGTCAATTGGACCGGCTCAACCAACTGAACTGTTGGTTAAAAGGACCGGCTGGACCAACTGGACTATTGGTGAATTGGACCGGCTCAACCAGGTGTACCCGTTGGACCAAGTGGACTGTCAGTCTATCGGACCAGCTGGACCAACTGGCCTGTTGGTCAATTAGACCGACAGGACCAACTGGCTTGGTGGTCAATTGGACCGGCTAGACCAACGGGCCTGCTGGTAAATTAGACCGGGAGGACCAACTGGCATGTTCGTAAATTGGACCTATTGGACCAACCGGACTGTTGGTCAATTGAACGGCTCGACCAACTAGCTTGTTGGTCAATTGGACCTGCTAGACCATCTGGCCTGTTGGTCAATTAGACCGGCTAGACCAAGTGGCCTATTGGTCAATTGGACCAGCTAGACCAACTGACGTGTTGGTCAATCAGACCGCTTGGACAAACTGACCTATTGGTCAGTCGGACAGGCTGGACCAACGAGCCTGTTGGTCAATCGGACTGGCTAGACCAACTAGCCTCTTGGTCAATTGGACTTGTTGGACCAACTAAACTGTTGGTCAATCGGATTGGTTTGACCACTGATCTGTTGGTCAATCGGAGCGGCTCGACCAACTGACCTGTCGGTTAATCAGAAAGACTAGACAAACTAGCCAGTTGGTCAATTGGACAAGCTGGACCAACTGGCCTCTTGGTCAATCAGAAAGGCTAGACCAACTGGCCTGTTGGTCAATTGGACCTCTTGGACCAACTGGCCGGTTGGTCTATAGGACCAGCTGGACCAACTGGCCTGTTGGTCAATAAGACGAGTTGGACCAACTCTATCGTTGGTCAATCGGACCGGCTGGACCCAATGGCCTGTTGGTCAATTAGACCGGCTAGACCAACAAGCGTGTTGGTTAGTTGCACCGGTTGGACCGACTAGACTGTTGGTCAATCAGACCAGCTGGCCCAACTGGCTTGTTGGTCAATTGGACCGGTTGGACCAACAGGACTCGTGGTCAATTGGACCGATTGGACCGACTGGACTGTTGGTCAATCGGACCGGCTAGACCACTGACCTGTTGGTTAATCAGACCGGCTAGACCATCTTGCCTGTTGGTCAATTGGACCGGTTGGACCAACTGGACTGTTGGTCAATTGGACCAACTTGCGTGTTGGTGAATAGGACCGGCTGGACCAACTGGCCTGTTGGTTAATTGGACCGGCAGGACCAACCGGACTATTGGTCAATCGCACCAGCTAGACTAAATGGCGTGTTGGTCAATTGGACTGGTTGGACCTTGTGGATAGTTGGTCAATCGGACTGGTTGGACCATCAGGCTTGTTGGTCAATTGGACCAGCTAGACCAACTAACTGGTTGGACCGACTAGACACTGGTCAATTGGACCGGCTTGACCATCTTGCCTGTTGGTCCATTGAACCGGCTAGAGCATCTAGACTATAGGTCAAACGGACCGGCTAGACCACTGACATGTTTGTAAATCGGACCGGCTAGACCAACTTGCTTGTTGGTCAATTGGACAGATTGGACCAATGGGACTGTTGGTCAATTCGACCGGCTGGACCAACTAGCCTGCTAGTCAATTGGACCGGCTGGACCATCTAGCCTGTTGGTCAACTGGAACGGCTGGACCAACAAGACTCGTGGTCAATTGGACCGATTGGACCGACTGGACTTGTGGTAAATCGGACCGATTGGACCGACTGGACTGTTGGTCAATCGGACCGGCTGGACCACTGACCTGTTGGTCAATCGGATTGGCTAGACCAACTGGCATGTCGGTCAATTGGACCGGTTGGACAAACTGGACTATTGGTCAATTGGGCTAGCTGGACCTACTTGCTTGTTTGTGAATTGGACCGGCTGGACCAACTCGCCTGTTGGTTAATTGGTCCGGCTGGACCAACTAGCCTGCTAGTCAATCGGACCAGCTAGACTAAATGGCTTGTTGGTCAACTGGACCGGTTGGACTGACTGGATTGTTGGTCAATCGGACCGTTTGCACCATCAAGCTTGTTGGTCAATTGGACCGGCTAGACCAACTGAGTGGTTGGATTGACTGGACTCTTGGTCAATTGGACCAGCTAGACCGAGTGGACTGTTGGTCAATTGGACCAACTAGACCATCTGGCCTGTTGGTCAATTGGACCGGCTGGCCCAACTGGACTATTGGTCAATGGGACCGGCAGGACCACTGACCAATTGGTCTATCGGCCCAACTAGACAAATTGGCCTGTCGGTCAATTGGACCAATTGGACCAAGTGGACTGTTGGTCAATTGAACCAGCTAGACCAACTTGCCTATTAGTTACTTGGACCGGCTTGACCAACTAGTGTGTTGGTTAATTGGTCCGGGTGGACCAACTGGCCTGCTGGTCAATCGGACCAGCTGGACTAAATGGCCGGTTAGACCAACAGGATTGTTGGTCAACCGGACCAGCTGAACCATCAGGCTTGTTGGTCAATCGGACCGTCAAGACCACTGACCAGTTGGTCTATCGGACCGACTAGACCAATTGGCCTGTTGGTCAATTGGACCGGTTGGACCAACTGGACTGTCAGTCAATTGGACCGGCTAGACCAACTGGCCTGCAGATCAATTGGACTGGCTGGACCAACTGGACAGTTGGTCAATGAGACCAGTTGGACCAACTTGCTTGTTGGTCAATTGAACCGGCTGGACCAACTGGCGTGTTTTTCGATTGGACCGGTTGGACCAACTAAAGTGTTGGTCTATCGGACGACTGGCCAAAATGGCCTATTGGTCTATTGGACCAGCTGGACCAACAAGCCTGCTAGTTAGTAGGACCGGTTGAACCGACTGGATTGTTGGTCAATTAGACTGGCTAGACCATCTGGCCTATTGGTCAATTGGACCAGCTGGACCACTAACCTGTTCGTTAATCGGAGCGGTTGGACCATCTAGTGAATTGGTCAATCAGACCAGCTAAACCACTAGCTTGTTGGTCAACCGGACCGACCGGACCAACTGACCTGTTGGTCAAATGGACCTATAGGACCAACTGGCGTGTTGGTCAATAGGACCGGCTGGACCGACTAGCTTGTTGGTCAATTGGACCAGCTCGCCCAACTGGCTTGTTGGTTAATTGGAGGAGTTGGACCATCTGGCCAGTTGGTCAATTGGATAGGCTGGACCAAGTGGACTATTGTTCAATCGGGCCGGCTAGACCACTGACCTGTTGGTCAATCGGACCGGCTGGTCCAAATGGCCTGTTGGTCAATTGGAAAGTTGGACCAACTAGATTGTTGGTCGACTGGACCAGTTGGACCATCAGGCTTGTTGGTGAATTGGACTGACTAGATTGTTGGTCAATTTGACCAAATAGACCATCACGCCTGTCGGTCAATTGGACCGCCTGGACGAATTGGACTATTGGTCAATCGGACGGGCTCGACCACTGACGTATTGGTCAATCGGACCGGCTGGACCACGGACCTGTTGGTTAATCGGATTTGATGAACGAACTGGACTATTGGTCAATTGGACCCGTTGGACCAACTGGCCTGTTGGTCAATTGGATCGGCTGGACCAGCTGGCCTGTTTGTCAATTGGTCCGGGCTGGACTAACTGGCCTGCAGGTCAATGGGACCGGCTGGACCATTTGGAATGTTGGTCACTCGGACCATCTGGACCAACTCGCGTGTTAGTCAATTGGACTGGCTGGACCAATTGGCCTGTTGGTCAATTGGACCGATTGGACTGACAGGACTGTTGGTCAATCGGACCGATTGGACCAACTAACGTGTTGGTCAACTCGACTGGTTGGACCAACTGGACTATTGGTCAATCAGACCTGCTGGCCCAACTGGCATGTTGGTCAATTGGACCAGTTGGACTAACTAGCCTATTGGTCAATTGGACCGGTTGGACTGTTGGTTAATTGGACCAGCTAGACCATCTAGACTGTTGGTGAATTGGACCTACTAGCCAGGTTGTCAACTAGACAGGCTGGACCAGCTGGCCTGTTGGTCAATCGGACTGGATGGACGAACTGGCGTGTTGGTAAATTGGACCTGTTGGACCAACTGGCGTGTTGGTCAATAGGACCGGCTAGACCAACTGGCTTGTTTGTGAATTGGACCAGCTAGCCCAACTGGCTTGTTGGTCAATTGGACCGGTTGTACCGACTAAACTGTTGGTCAATTGGAGCGGCTAGATCATCAGCCTTGTTGGTCAATCGGACCGGCTAGACCAACTGGACTATTGGTCAATCGGACCGGCTGGACCACTGACTTGTTGGTTAATCGGATCGGCTTAACCAACTGGCTTGTTGGTCAATTGGACCGGTTGGACTAACTGGACTGTTGGTCAATTTGACCAGCTAGACCAGCTGGCATGTTGGTCAAGTGGACCTGCAGGACCAACTAGACTGTTGGTCAATCAGACCAGGTGGACCAACTGGCCTGTTGGTTAGTTGGACTTGCTAGACCAACTGGCCAGTTGGTCTATTGGACCGGTTTGACCTATAAGACTACTGGTCAATCGGACCGATTGGACCAAACGGCTTGTTGGTCGATTGGACCGGCTGGATCAACTGGCCTTTTCGTCAATTGGACTGGTTGGACCAACTAGAGTGTTGGTTAGTCGGACCGGTTGGACCAACTGGCTTTTTGGTCAATTGGACCGGCTGGACCAATTGGCGTGTTGGTCAATTGGACAAGTAGGCCCAACTCACCTGTTGGTCAATTGGACCGGATGGACCAACTAGCCTTTTGGTCAATTGGACCAGTTGGAGCGACTAGACTGTTGGTCTATTGAACCGGCTAGACCATCTGGCCTGTTGGTCAATTGAACCAGCTCAACCTACTAAACTATTGGTCAATTGGACCGGTTGGACCAACTAACATGTTGGTTCATTGGACTGGCTGGACCAACTCGCGTGTTGGTCAATCCGATAGGCTGTACCAACTAGCTTGTTGGTCAATTCGACCAATTGAACCAACTAGACTGTTGGTCAATTGGACGACTAGATCATCAGCCTTGTTGGTCCTACGGACCGGCTTAACCAACTGGACTATTGGTCAACCAGACCGGCTAGACCACTGACTTGTTGGTTAATCGGATCAGCTCGACCAACTGGCCTGTTGATCAATTGGACCGGTTGGACCAACTGGATTGTTGGTCAATTGGACCAGCTCGACCAACTGGCATGTTGGTGAATTGGACCGGCTGGACCAACTAGACTGTTGGTCAAATGGACCAGCTGGACCAACTGGCCTGTTGGTCAGTTAGACTTGCTAGACCAGCTCGACTGTTGGTCAAGTGAATCGGTTGGACCGACTAGACTGTTGGTCAATCGGACCCGTTGGACCAACGGGCCTGTTGGTCAATCGAAAAGGCTAGACCAATTGGCCTGTTGGTCAATTGGACCTCTTGGACCAACTGGCCGGTTGGTCTATAGGACCGGCTGGACCAACTGGCCTGTTGGTCAATTGGATGAGTTGGAAAAACTCGATCGTTGGTCAATTGGACCGGCTGGACCCATTGGCCTGTTGGTCAATTAGACCGGCTAGACCAACAAGCGTGTTGGTTAGTTGAACCGGTTGGACCGACTAGACTGTTGGTCAATCACACCAGCTGGCCCAGCTGGCTTGTTGGTCAATTGGACCGGTTGGACCGACTGGACTGTTGGTCAATCGGACCGGCTGGCCCAACTGGCTTGTTGGTCATTGGACCGATTGGACCGACTAGACTGTTGGTCAATGAGACCAGCTGGCCCAACTGGCTTGTTGGTCAATTGGACCGATTGGACCGACCGGACTATTGGTCAATCGGACCGGCTAGACCTCTGACCTCTTCGTTAATCGGACCGGCTAGACCAACTTGCCTGTTGGTCAATTGGACCGATTGGACCAACCGGACTATTGGTCAACTGGACCGGCTGGACCAACTGGCCTGCTAGTCAATTGGACAGGCTAGACCATCTATCCTGTTGGTCAACTGGACCGGCTGGACCAACAGGACTCGTGGTCAATTGGACCGGTTGGACCGACTGGACTCGTGGTCAATTAGACCGATTGGACCGACTGGATTGTTGGTCAATCGGTCCGGCTGGACCACTGACCTGTTGGTCAATCGGATTGGCTAGACCAACTGGCATGTCGGTCAATTGGACCGGTTGGACAAACTGGACTATTGGTTAATCGGGCTAGCTGGACCTACTTGCTTGTTTGTGAATCGGACCGGCTGGACCAACTCGCCTGTTGGTTAATTGGTCCGGCTGGACCAACTAGCTTGCTGGTCAATCGGACCAGCTAGCCAGCTGGTCAATCGGACCAGGGAGACTAAATGGCTTGTTGGTCAATTGGACTGGTTGGACCCACTGGATTCTTGGTCAATCGGACCGTTTGCACAATCAAGCTTGTTGGTCAATTGGACCGGCTAGACCAACTGAGTGGTTGGATTGACTGGACTCTTGGTCGATTGGACCAGCTAGACCGAGTGGACTGTTGGTCAATTGGACCGGCTAGACCATCTGACCTGTTGGTCAATTGGACCGGCTAGACCAAATGGACAATTGGTCAATTGGACCGGCAAGACCACCGACAAATTGGTCTATCGAACCGACTAGACCAATTGGCCTGTCGGTCAATTGGACCGAATGGACCAAGGGGACTGTTGGTCAATTGGACCAGCTAGACCAACCTGCCTATTAGTTACATGGACCGGCTTGACCAACTGTCGTGTTGGTTAATTGGTCCGAGTGGACTAACTAACCTGCTGGTCAATCGGACTAGCTGGACTAAATGGCCGGTTAGACCAACAGGATTCTTGGTCAACCGGACCAGCTGGACCATCAGGCTTGTTGGTCAATCGGACCGTCAAGACCACTGACTAGTTGGTCTATCGGACCGACTAGACCAATTGGCCTGTTGGTCTATTGGACCGGTTAACCAACTGGACTATCAGTCAATTGGACCAGCTAGACCAACAGGCCTCCTGATCAATAGGACTGGCTGGACCAACTTGACTGTTGGTCAATCAGACCAGTTGGACCAACTTGCTTGTTGGTCAATTGGACCGGCTGGACCAACTGGCGTGTTTTTCAATTGGACCGGATGGACCAACTAAAGTGTTGGTCTATCAGATGAGCTGGCCAAAATGGCCTATTGGACCAGCTGGACCAACTGGCCTGCTAATCAATAGGACCGGTTGAACCGACTGGACTGTTGGTCAATTAGACCGGCTAGACCATCTGGCCTATTGGTCAATTGGACCAGCTGGACCACTAACCAGTTGGTTTATCGGACCGGTTGGACCATCTAGTTAATTGGTCAATCGAACCAGTTGGACCACTAACCTGTTGATCAACCGGACCGGCCGGACCAACTGGCCTGTTGGTCAAATGGACCTATAGGACCAACTGGCGTGCTGGTCAATAGGACCGGCTGGACCAACTAGCTTGTTGGTCAATTGGACCAGCCCGCCCAACTGGCTTGTTGGTCAATTGGAGGAGTTGGACCATCTGGCCTTTTGGTCAATTGGACAGGCTGGACCAAGTGGACTATTGTTCAATCGGGCCGGCTAGAGCACTGACTTGTTGGTCAATCGGACCGGCTGGACCAAATGGCCTGTTGGTCAATTGGAAAGTTGGACCAACTGGATTGTTGGTCAATCAGACCGGTTGGACCAACAAGCTTGTTGGTCAATTGGACCAGTTGGACCATCAGGCTTGTTGGTGAATTGGACGCACTAGATTGTTGGTCAATTGGACCGAATAGACCATCATGCCTGTTGGTCAATTGGACTGCCTAGACGAACTAGACAATTGGTAAATCGGACGGGCTCGACCACTGACGTATTGATCAATCGGACCGGCTGGACCACGGACCTGTTAGTTAATCAGACTTGATGAACGAACTGGACTATTGGTCAATTAGACCCGTTGGACCAACTGGCCTGTTGGTCAATTGGATCAGCTGGACCAGCTGGCCTGTTTGTCAATTGGTCCGGGCTTGACCAACTGGCCTGCTGGTCAATTGGACCGGCTAGACCATTTGGACTGTTGGTCAATCGGACCATCTGGACCAACTCGCATGTTAGTCAATTGGACTGGCTGGATCAATTGGCCTGTTGGTCAATTGGACCGGTTGGACCAACTGGCTTGTTGGTCAACTCGACTGGTTAGACCAACTGGACTATTTGTCAATCGGACCTGTTGGCCCAACTGGCATGTTGGTCAATTGGACCAGCTGGACTAACTGGCCTGTTGGTCAATTGGACCGGTTGAACCGACTGGACTGTTGGTCAATTGGACCAGCTAGACCATCTAGACTGTTGTTGAATTGGACCGGCTGGACCATTGACCTGTTGGTTAATCGGACCGGCTGGACCTACTAGCCAGGTTGTCAACTAGACAGGCTGGACCAACTAGCCTGTTGGTCAATCGGACTGGTTGGACCAACTGGCGTGTTGGTCAATAGGATCGGCTAGACCAACTGGCCTGTTGGTCAATTGGACCAGCTAGCCCAACTGGCTTGTTGGTCAATTGGACCGGTTGTACCGACTAGACTGTTGGTCAATTGGAGCGGCTAGATCATCAGCCTTGTTGGTCAATCGGACCGGCTAGACCAACTGGACTATTGGTCAATCGGACCGGCTTGACCACTGACTTGTTGGTTAATCGGATCGGCTTAACCAACTGGCCTGTTGGTCAATTGGACCGGTTGGACTAACTGGACTGTTGGTCAATTTGACCAGCTGGACCAACTGGCATGTTGGTCAAGTGGATCTGCTGGACCAACTAGACTTTTGGTCAATCAGACCAGGTGGACCAACTGGCCTGTTGGTTAGTTGGACTTGCTAGACCAACTGGCCTGTTGGTCAATTGGACCGGTTTGACCTACTGGACTGTTGGTCAATCGAACCGGTTGGACCAAACGGCTTGTAGGTCGAGTGGACCGGCTGGATCAACAGGCCTTTTCGTCAATTGGACTGGTTGGACCAACTAGAGTGTTGGTCAGTCGGACCGGTTGGACCAACTGGCTTGATGGTCAATTGGACCGGCTCGACCAACTGGCGTGTTGGTCAATTGGACAAGCTGGCCGAACTGACGTGTTGGTCAATTGAAACGGTTGGACCAACTAGCCTTTTGGTCAATTGGACCAGTTGGAGCGACTAGACTGTTGGTCTATTGGACCGGCTAGACCATCTAGCCTGTTGGTCAATTGGACCAGCTCAACCTACTAAACTATTGGTCCATTGGACCTGTTGAACCAACTAACATGTTGGTGAATTGGACTGGCTGGACCAACTTGCCTGTTGGTCAATCTGATAGGCTATACCAACTAGCCTGTTGGTCAATTCGACCGGTTGTACCGACTAGACTGTTGGTCAATTGGACGACTAGATCATCAGCCTTGTTGGTCCTACGGACCGGCTAGACTAACTGAACTATTGGTCAACCAGACCGGCTAGACCACTGACTTGTTGGTTAATCGGATCGGCTCGACCAACTGGCCTGTTGGTCAATTGGACCGGTTGGACCAACTGGATTGTTGGTCAATTGGACCAGCTCGACCAACTGGCATGTTGGTGAATTGGACCCGCTGGACCAACTAGACTGTTGGTCAAATGGACCAGCTGGACCAACTGGCCTGTTGGTCAGTTGGACTTGCTAGACCAACTGGCCTGTTGGTCAATTGGAGCGGTTGGACCGACTAGACTGTTGGTCAAACGGACCCGTTGGACCAACGGGCCTATTGGTCAAGTAGACCGGTTGGACCAACTGGCTTGTTGGTCAATTGGACCGGCTAGACCAACTCGCGTGTTGGTCAATTGAACCAGCTGGCCCAACTGGCCTGTTGGTCAATTGGACCGGTTGGTGTGAGAATAAGCGAACAGGAATGAGTGAACTAGCAATGAAAAATGAGTACAAGTAGTAAACCCTAGAATTGTGTACCCCCTATAGGCTAACCCACTGTAGCCTACACAAGCATAACATATATAATGTTTGACACACCCCCATAGGCAAAGTGGGGGAGAACAAGGGGTCACAAGACCAGTCAAGCAAACCAAAGCAAGCTCAGGGTGGATCACAAAGTTACCAAACAGTCCGAGCACAAGAGCAAGGCCAAAGGCCAGTTCACATGCAAGAGTACAGACATATATATAAAGCTAGACAAGCAAGAGCAGGTATATATATATGTCACAGTACAATTAAAGTCAAGAGGAGAGCAAGTGAGGCAAGACAGGCACAAGACCCAACTGGGTGCAAAAGCGCTGATGGTCACAAGGCGCGAGTGCCTTGGTCAATTGGACCGGCTGGACCAACTAGCTTGCTGGTCAATTGGACCGGCTGGACCATCTAGCCTGTTGGTCAATTAGACCGACTGGACCAACTAGACTATTGGTCAATCGAACCGGCTGTACCACTCATCTGTTGGTCAATCAGACCGGGTAGACCAAATGGCGTGTTGGTCATTTGGACCGGTTGGACAAACTAGACTATTGGTCAATTGGACCAGCTCGACCAACTTCCTTGTTTGTGAAGTGGACCGGCTGGACCAACTAGCTTGCTGGTCAATTGGACCGGTTGGACCAACTAGACTATTGGTCAATCAGACCACCTGGACAAAATGGCTTGCTGGTCAATTGGACCGGTTGGACCGACTCGATTGCTGGCCAATCGGACCGGTTGGACCATCAGGCTTGTTGGTCAATTGGTTCGGCTGGACCAACTGGCCTGTTGGTCAACTTGCTGAACCAACTGGCCTAGTAGTCAACCGGACTGGCAGGACCACTGACCTGTTGGTAAATCCAACCGACTAGACGAACTTGCCTGTTGGTGAATTGGACTGATTCGACCAACCGGACTGTTGGTCAATTGGACCGGCAGGACCAACTAGCTTGCTGGTCAACTGGACCGACTAGACCATCTAGTCTGTTGGTCAATTGGACCGGCTGGACCAACTAGATTATTGGTCAATCAAACCGCCTGGACCACTCACCTGTTGGTCAATCATACCGGCTAGACCAAGTGGCATGTTAGTCAATTGGACCGGTTGGACAAACTAGACTGTTGGTCAATTGGACCAGCTCGACCAACTTCCTTGTTGGTGAATTGGACCGGCTCGACCAACTAGCATGCTGGTCAATTGGACTGGTTGGACCAACTGGACTATTGGTCAATTAGACAAGCTGGATCAAATGGCTTGTTGGTCAATTGGACCGGTTGGACCGACTCGATTGTTTGTCAATTCAACCGGTTGGACCATCAGGCTTGTTGGTCAATTGGACCGGCTAGACCGACTGGACTATTGGTCAATTGGAACGACAAGACCATCTGGCCTATTCGTCAATTGGACCAGCAGGACCAACTTGAATATTGGTCAATCGCACCGGCAGGACCACTGACCAGTTGGTCTATCGGACCGATTAGACCAACTGGCCTGTTGGTTATTTGGACCGGTTGGACCAACTGGACTGTTGGTCGATTGGACCAGCTGGACCAACTTGCCTGTTGTTTAATTGGACCAACTTGACCAAGTGGCCTGTTGGTTAATTGGTCCGGCTCGACCAACTCGCCTGCTGGTCAATTGGACCGGCTCGACCAACAGGACTGTTGGTCAATTGGACCAGCTAGACTAAATGGCCTGTTGGTCAATTGGACCGGTTGGACCAACTAGATTGTAGGTCAATCGGACCGTCTGGACCAACTTGCCTGTTGGTCAATTGGACCGATTGGTCCAACTGGACTGTTAATCAATTGGACCGGCTAGACCAGCTGGACTGCTGATCAATTGGACCGGCTGGACCAATACACCTTTTGGTCAATTAGACGAGTTGGACCAATTGGCTTGTTGGTCAATTGGACCGGCTAGACCTACAGGCGTGTTGGTCAATAGGACTGGTTGGACCAACTGGACTGTTGGTCTATCGGACAAGCTGGCCAAACTGGCCTATTGGTCTATTAGACAAGCTGGACCATCTGCCCTGCTGGTCAATTGGACCGGTTGAACCAACTGTATTGTTGGTCCATTGGACCGTCTAGACCATTTGGCCTGTTGGTCAATTGGACCAGCTGGACGACTAACGTGTGGGTTTATCTGACCGGTTGTCAATCGAACACGCTGGACCAACTGGCCTCTTGGTCAATCGGACCGGCTGGACCAACTGGCCTGTTGGTCAAATGGACCTATTGGACCAACTCGCGTGTTGGTTAATAGGACCGGCTGGACCAACTGGCCTGTTGGTCAATTGGACCAGCTGGCTTAACTTGCTTGTCAGTCAATTGAACCACGTGGACCATCTGGCCTGTTGGTCAATTTGACCGGTTGGACCAACTGGACTATTGGTCAATCGAACCGGCTGGACCACTGACCTGATGGTCAATCGGACTGGCTGACCTGATGGTCATGTGGAGGGCATCTGCCACACGTTCACGCTTTCGGCCTCCCCACAGCAGAACGGGATTGCTGAGCGCGACATTGGCATGGTCATAGGCGTCGCTCGTACGTCCATGACCAATGCGGCTGCTCCCCATTTTCCGTGGTCGTTCATGATTCAGTACACTGCGCATCAGCTCAACCTCCAGTCCCGGGTCTCCATGCCGGAAACCACGCATGTTGTGCGGTGGACCGGGAAGGTTGGCGATGCGTCTGTGTTCCGTGTCTGGGGATCTCGAGCTTTTGTGTGTGATTTGTCTGCGGACAAGCTGTCCTCCCGTGCTGTTCCCTACGTTATCCTTGGCTTCCCCCCTGACGTGCCTGGTTGGTAGTTTTACCACCCCATCTCACGCCGTGTTCTGTCCTCTCAGGACGTCACGTTTGACGAGTCGGTTCCTTCCTACCATCTCTTCCCCTACTGCACTGCCCCTCTCCCCACCCCGCCGCTGTTTCTAGCACCAGGTCCTCCTCCGGTAGACCCCCTCCCCCCTCAAGGACTTGCCCCCTCAGATGTGTCCCAGGTAGACGCATTCAAGCATGTTAAGGTAGCTGTTGACTCTAGTGGTGTTAGGGGTGCTGAGCCTGCGGGTGCCGAGTCTGGGACCGGCTCGCCCAACTGGCGTGTTGGTCAATTGGACCGGTTGGACCAACGAGCTTGTTGGTAAATTGGACCACCTGGACCAACTAGCCAGTTGGTCAGCTGGACCGGTTGGACCAACTGGACTGTTGGTCAATCGGACCGGCTTGACCAACTGACCTGTTGGTCAATCGAACGGGTTGGACCAATTGGCCTGTCGGTCAATTGGACTGGTTGGACCAACTGGCCTGTTGGTCAATTGGACCAGTTGGACCAACACGCCTGTTGGTCAATTGGACCGGTTGGACCAACAGGACTGTTGGTCAATCGGACCGGCTCGCCCAACAGGCGTGTTGGTCAATTGGACCGGTTGGACCAACGGGCTTGCTGGTAAATTGGACCAGCTGGTAAATTGGACCAGCTGGACCAACTGGCCTGTTGGTCAGTTGGACCGGTTAGACCAACTGGACTGTTGGTCAATCGAACCGGCTGGACCAACTGGCCTGCTGGTCAAATGGACTGGCTGGACCAACTGGCGTGTTGGTCAATTGGACCGGTCGGACCAACTGGCCTGATGGTCAATTTGACCGGCGAGACCAACTAGACTGTTGGTCATTTGGAACGGTTAGACCATCTGGCCTGTTGGTCAATTGGATCGGCTAGACCAACTGGACTATTGGTCGATCTGACCGGCTGGACCACGGACCTGTTGGTCAGTTGGACTGGCTTGACCAACTGACCTGTTGGTCAATCGGACCGGTTGGACCAACTGGCCTGTTGGTCTATTGGACTGGTTGGACCAACTGGCCTGTTGGTCAATTGGACCAGCTGGACCAACTTGCCTGTTGGTCAATTCGATCGGCTGGACCTACTGGCCTTTTGGTCAATTGGACCGGCTGGACCAAAAGGCCTGTTGGTTAATCGGATAGGGTAGACCAACCGGCCTGTTGGTCAATTGGACTGACTGGACGAACTCGCGTGTTGGTCAATCGGACAGGCTGGCTCAACTGGCCTTTTTGTCAATTCGACCGGCTGGACCAACTAGCCAGTTGGTCATTTGGATTGGTTGGACCAACTGGCCTGTTGGTCAATCGGACAGGCTGGACGAAGTGGCCTGTCGGTCAATCAGATAGGTTGGACTAGCTGGACTGTTGGTCAATTGGACCGGTTGGACCAACTGGACTGTCGGTTAATCGGACCGGCTCGCCCAACTGGCCTGTTGGTCAGTTGGACCGGTTGGAGCAACTGGCCTGTTGGTCAATTGGACTAGCTGGACCAACTGGCCTGTTGGTCAATTGGACTGGTCGGACCAACGGGACTGTTGGTCTATCGCACTAGCTGGACCAACTGGCCTGTTGGTCAAATGGACCGGCTTGACCAGATGGTGTGTTGGTCAATTGGACCCGTTGGACCAACTGGCCTGTTGGTCAAATAGAGCGGCTGGACTGTTGGTCAATTGGACCGGCTGGACTGTTGGTCATATTTTGCGACAATGGCCCCCAACTTGTGAGCGGCGTGAGGACCAGAGATTGCTTCAGCATAGGTGAGGGGTGTGGGGATGGAGGGGTTGTCGGAGAAATTGTGGGTTGGAGAGTCTTCGATGTCTGGAAAGAGGAAGCAGAGTGCGTGGATGGCTGAGTGGATATCAATCAACTCCTCATGTCCGTCTTTAAGGAGGGATGGCATGAGAGAATAACCACCCCCAACAGGAGGAGGATTGAGAGAGACGCGGAACGGAAAGGGAGAACGGTTGTGGAGGTGTGCGAGAGGGGGTGCGAGAGCGGGTGCGAGAAGCGATGGGTGAGGGAGGCGGGGCCGGAGTCGGCGTAGCGGAAGGGGAGGTGGGAGTGGGAGGGAGAGTCGAGACAGGATCGAGATCAGGGGTGGGAGCAGGAGGAGGAGGAGGGGGAGGAGGAGGAGGAGGAGGAGGAGCTAGGTGACGGCGTTGGTAGGTTTTGAGAGGATCGGGCTCGGTAGGAGATGCGAGAGGAGATGGAGGAGGGGTAGCGGAGGAGGGAGGGAGCGAGGGAGACTGTGATGTACTGGAGGGGGAAGCCGGTGATGGGGGATCAGAAATGGTGGAGGGAGCGGGAAGAGGAGGAGATGGAGTGTCGGGAAGAGGGAGACTGTCAAAGTCAGCCCAAGTAAGAGAGGGAGGCGGAGGAGAGGGGGAAGCCTTGGAGGAGGGGTAGAATGGGTGGGACTCATCAAAGTAAACGTCTCGGCTGCGATAGAGCTTGTTGGTGGAAGGATGGAGGAAGAGATAGTCTGGTGAATCTAAGTTGGGCCCGAGGTATACGCACGTGATCGTTTTGGGAGCAAGTTTGCCGCCAGCCGCACGACGGGCTTGGGAGTTGAGGAGGACATATGAAGTGCACCCCCATACACGAAGAGGGCGGACGGATGGATTTTGACCCGTCCATAGCTCAGCGGGGGTGGTGTGGGTGTGACGAGGATGGGGATGGAGATTGTGGAGGGCGGCAGCATGAAGCATGGCGTACCCATAGAGAGAGGGAGGGGCGGAGGGGTGCGTGAGGAGGCAGCGAGCAATCTGCACCAATGTACGGTTCCGGCTTTCGGCAATACTGTTCTGTTGGGGATTGTCCGGGAGAGTGAAGGTCTGACGGATACCCTCAGTCGAGCAGAAAACTTTCAGAGTGTTGTTGCGGAATTCACCGCCACCGTCAGAGTGAAAGACCTTGATGGTGGTTTTGAAGTGTTTGTGAGCCTGCTTCGCCCATTCAATGATGACGCCTGGGGCTTCGGATTTGGAGGAGAGAAGGTGGACAGACACATAGCGGGAATAGTAATCAATGATGACAAGGAAGTAAAAGTGTCCACCGTGAGAGTGAACAGGAGCTGGGCCCCAAAGGTCCATGTGCACGCGATCGAGAGGTGCAGCAGAGATGGACTCAGTGGGGGGATAGGGCTGTTCACGAAGCTTGCTCTGTGCACAGTCAAGGCAAGGCGGCCCTAGGATGGAGGTAGGAGAGGGAAGTGAGGTTGGAAGCCTGTTGAGGAGCTGTTTTGTGGCAAGTTCCAAAAGCGCGCGAAAGTTTATGTGGCCAATGCAGTGATGAAAGAGCAAGGTTTTGTCGGAAAGGAGGCGGCAATGACGGGTGGAGGAGTCAAGGGAAGGCAACGGGAGGTTTGTGAGGGAGCACATTAGAATGGGAGGTACTACGAGCGTGTATAGGTTGTTGGAGTTGAGAGTGAAGCGGGCTAGATGAATGCCGGTTTTGGCGTCAAAAAGGTCACAGTAGTCGACATCATTGGGAAAGATGGTGATCACTCCTGCTTGTTGGATTTCTCTTTGTGCTAAGAGGTTGTGGCGGAGGGTGGGGGCACAAATGCCAGTGACTGTGCCCGATGGAAATGCTGGACAAGGAACTGTGGAGGACCCATGGCATTGGATGGAGAAGCTAGAGTCAGCTCCGAGGAGTGGGATGGGAGCCTGGTAAGGAACGAACGCGGTTTGGTCTTTGAGCACTGTGTAGGTGGCACCACTATCTAGTATGAACTCGATCCCTTGTGTGCTTGAAACACCGATGTACTGCAACCCCTTCTCATTAATAAGACCAGCACCAGAGAACAACAGGTTGAGGCGAACATCAGACGGGTGCTATCAACTAATGGACTAGGTTCCTCTACTGCCTCGACATGGTTCACGCGACGGGGTGGGACCCAGTTGGGAGGGCGCTTGTTGGTGGAGACACCATGGATGTCGTACCACTCATCATCTCGCTTCTTGAAGCAAGTTGCCTCAGGGTGGTTGGTGCCTCCGCATTTTTGCCCCGCACGTGGGGGTTTCCTAATGATGTAGGGGCATGGGGGAAAGGAGTTGCGCCTTGGTCCCTGTTGAGAGCGGAATGGGATTCCAGGGGTGTAGCGCACAACATTGACGGATGCTTGGGCTGCAAGGTCCTTTTCGGCGGAAAGAAGAGCCGATGCGACCTTTTTTTAAGGTGAGTTCATTGGTGG
The DNA here is from genome assembly GCA_948144175.1 of Closterium sp. NIES-65. NCBI lineage: Eukaryota > Viridiplantae > Streptophyta > Zygnematophyceae > Desmidiales > Closteriaceae > Closterium > Closterium sp. NIES-65. Next base: position 137,691 of record CANXME010001388.1, on the reverse strand, counting down.
GAAGTTGCTTGAGCATGGAGCTGGTGACATTGTAGGCCGGGCAGTCCTACAAGTAGGCCAGCTGCAGGTGCCTGTTTGGGGAAAATGATCCCAATGTCCTTGAGTTCCTCATGGATGTTGCGGATTTCAGAGATGTAATCTGCCATGCCAGGGCATTCCTCAAGGCGGACCTGGAACATTCGAGGGATGAGGATGGCAACACCTACTGCTGTCTTGTTATGGAAACAATCCTGGAGATACTTCCAAATCGCATGAGCCGAGCGAAAGGTGCGGTAGGATTTGACGAGCTCAACCGGAGTGGTGGTGATGAAAACCCTAATAACAGCTGCATCTGCTTGCTCCCGCACACTGAAATCAGTCTCGTACTTGGTGGTCTGAGCGTCAAAAGCGGCCTTCTCTGCGGCAGTGGCGCCTTTGCCAAGGGGATCGGGAGGGAGAGGCATCTTTCCCTTGCCGCGGTTGAGGAGGATGTCCTTGAGGCAAATCCCCTTCAGCTCCGTGCTAAGGAGGTGCTTCTCCACCCCATAGCACCATTCCCCAAAGTTGGTGCTCGTGCCGTTGGGAGCGAGGTTGAGAACGATGAGGTTTCCGACTAGGGTAGAAGTTGAAGTCGCCATTCGCGCGGAGTGCAGCGCTAAAGTCAACAATACGAAGCGGAGCAAAGTCCGAAACGCGGAAATGTGCGATTTCGGCAATAATATTGCGAAACCTGTTCTGCTTCTCTACTTCACCAATGACCCCTTTTCTGATGCGCCGATGACCTGTTCCGCAACGCCGCTGACCTGTGTTGCTGCGCTGCTGAACGTGTCTCAGAATCCCAACCACTAGACCATTGGGATAAAAGGGCTTGTTTCAGTAGCGGGTCAGTGCGCCCATAACCCCCCAGGCCAACATGCCTATAACCCTTCCCTAGGATCAATCGGGGATCACCAGTGGACCTCTGACACCCCCCCTCACTGGGATGCCCGAAGTGCACACACCGGGATTCGAACCCGAGACCTTCGCTCTGGATACCATCTCAGAATCCCAACCACTAGACCATTGGGATAAAAGGGCTTGTTTCAGTAGCAGGTCAGTGCGCCCATAACCCCCCAGGCCAACATGCCTGTAACTCTTCCCTAGGATCAATCGGGGATCACCAGTGGACCTCTGACAACGTGCTCTGCTGCGCCGCTGACCTGCTCTGCTGCGCCGCTGAACCTGCTCTGCTGCGCCGCTGAACCTGCTCTGCTGCGCCGCTGAACCTGCTCTGCTGCGCCGCTGAACCTGCTCTGCTGCGCCGCTGACCTGCTCTGCTGCGCCGCTAAACCTGCTTTGCTGTGCCGCTGAACTTGCTCTGCTGCGCCGCTGAACCTGCTCTGCTGCACCGATGAAAACCTGCTGGAAGTTTCGAATGTGAAAAAATTGCCACAGAAATTTGAAATTTCAGAGCTTACGAGGAAGGAAATTGACGGAGAAATGTGCCGCCGTTGAAATCGGAAATGCAAGTAGACGGAGCGGGAAAGTGCTTTTGACCGGTGCGACGATGTGAAGACGAAAAACGCTAAACAAAGAAGGCATGAACCGAGAACGCCATAGCCGAGAGGAAGAGAATGATCGCGACGCCAAGGATCAGATTCCGCGTGAACGGAATTTGCTAGCTAGATACCATGATAGTAATGGAGCTCAACTGATTGATTAGGAAAGAAGGCACTAGGCCTTAAGTACAAACGAGGTTGGGATGGGCAAGGCTAGGGAAAGGATGGGATGGGAATCCTAGCATATCTCCCATTGGTCAGTTGGCAGATTTGCAGAATTACGAGGGAATCCCAACCAGATAGGGTTGGGATCACAAACTACACCCAACCCGCGAATAACCCACGTGATATAGTGTCAAATTAAAATATTGTGTAGGCTATAGTGGGGTAGCCCATATGGGGTACACATTTCTAGGGTTGCATATTTGTATCACTTCCATTCATAGTTCATTCATCCTCGTTCTACTTTCCTCATGGTATCAAGGAGGTTCCCCCGTGGGAACTGTGCCTAGGGCCCACCACATCAAGTTTTTTTTTCCTGCCCGAAGCGCGCTCAGCCCGAGTCGCACTCTGGGCTCTCACCTCATCGAGCCGCCCTTAGCTGCAGCCCCGCCGCCCTTCGCTGCGGCCCCGCCGCCCCACATTGCGGCCCCGCCGCCCTTCTTCCCGGCCCTGCCGCCCTTCGCTGCAGCCCCGCCGCCCTTCGGTGCGGCCCCGCCGCCCGTCTCAGTGGCCCCGCCGCCCTTCTTCGCGGCCCTGCCGCCCTTCGCTGCGGCCCCGCCGCCTTACATTGCGGCCCCGCCGCCATTCGCTTCGGCCCCGCCGCCTCATGTCGCGGCCCCGCCGCCCTACACAACGGCCCTGCCGCCCTACTCAACGGCCCCGCCGCCCTACTCGGCGGCCCCGCCGCCCTACTCAGCGGCCCCGCCGCCCTTCGCTACGGCCCCGCCGCTTCTCTCCCTGCGGCCCCGCCGCCCTACTCAGCGGCCCCGCCGCCCCTTCGCTGTGGCCCCGCCGCCCCCCTTTCACCAACGGCCCTGCCGCCCTACACCGCCCGCGCCGCCCGAGCCGCGCGAACCGCCCGAGCCGCCCGATCTGCCCGAGCTGCCCGATCTGCCCGAGCCGCCCGAGCCGCTTGACTCGCCCGAGCCACCCGAGCCGTTCGACCAGCCCGAGCAGCCCAAGCCGCCCGAGCCGCCCAAGCCACGCGAGCCGCCAGAGCCGCCCGAGCCGCCTGGGGAGCCGAGCGGCTGGTGCCACGGTGCCACTGTTGCTGCTGCGCCGTCCGAGCAGCCGTGCTGTCATGTTGCTGTACTACTGAGCTGCCCGACCCGCCCTGTCTGGTGAGAGCAGCGCTTCTGTCATTGCACTGCCCCTGTCCTATGATTGATACTGCTAGTCTACTACTTTCATGGCTACCCCCAGTGTTCTCACTTTTGACGCTGAGGGTCGAGCCATTGACTTTGACGTTTGGGTAGATGACCTGCAGCTTTTCCTACAGTGCGATAGGGCAGACAGTCTCTCCCTCTTTGACCTCACCTCTGGCGCCTCTCCCGCCCCTGCTGCTGATGGTGACGCCACTGTTCGCTCACAATGGGCCACGCGCGATGCTGCTGCACGTCTTGCTGTGCGTCGCCACCTGCCTACCACTGAGTGCGCGCACTTTAGTCAATACAAGAGTGCTCAGACCTTGTACAACGGTGTAGTTGCGCGCTACTCTTCCCCTGCCACTGCTGCACTGAGCCGCCTCATGCTACCGTACCTCTTTCCTGACCTTGCTGCCTTTCCCACAGTCGCTGACCTTAGTACGCACCTTCGCACTAGTGACACTCGCTACCACGCCGCACTTCCTGCTGAGTTCTGCGCCAAGAACCCACCCCCCCATGTACATCACTCTCTATTACATAGTCACCGGTCTCCCTGACTCCCTTAGCGTAGTCAGGGACCAGTTCCTCTCACTCTGTCCCACCACTCTCACTGTTGACCTCCTAGAGAAGGCCCTCTTAGCAGCGGAGAAGAGCATAGTTGCTATAGGAGCCTCTCGTGGTGACCCTCGCACCCCCATCTTTGAGGGGTATTCCCCTTCCCCCCTGTTGCCCTCTGTCGCCTTCTGCTGCGGCCGACCTCGTTGGTCTAGAGTTGGTCGGTGCACTGTCTGCCACTAGTGGGAGACGCCGCTCTGGCAAAGGCAAGGGGGGCAAGGGCGCGGGTGGAGCTAGGGGGGGTGGTGGAGGTGGCGGTGGAGGCGGCGGAGGGGGTGGGGGTGGCGGTGGGAGTGGTGGCGGTGGTGGAGGTGTTGGTGGCAGCAGTGGAGGCGGAGGCGGCGGAGGCGGTAGCAGTGGGAGAGGAAGTGGCGGTGGTGGCAGCGGTGGAGGCGGCGGTGGTGGAGGAGGTGGAGCTGGCCGTGGTGGTGCTTCGCAGCGGAGCGGCTCTGGTGGTGGTCAGCGCTAGCAGCAGAAATTGCAGCAGCAGCGTTCTCGGGACATCCCCCTTCCTCAGCGGCTCCGTGAGTGGTACACGCAGCGTCAGCGTGGTGGGGGTTTTGGTCCGTGCACCTACGTCCTTCGCTTCGGCGACCGCGCGGGTGAGCAGTGTGGGGGTGCCCACCCCACCCAGCGCTGCTTTGGCCGCCTGACGGACGCTTGGCGTCAGCAGTTCCCCGAGGCTAGTGAGATCCCCCGTTGGGGAGAGCTGTCTAGGGAAGGTGTAGCCATCTATGATCTTGACTTTGATGCTATCCTTGCTGCCATGTATGCTCTGACTATTAGTGATGAGGGTGACTCTTACCGGTGTTTCCCGCCCGACACGGGCATTGGTACTCCTACGCTAGGTGCTAGTGAGGCTGCTGCTCTAGGTGCCAGCGTGTCTGTGCCCTCGGGTACTGGTGAGGCTGCGCTCTCAGGTACCGCGTCGGCTTCGGCCTCCATCACCTTCACACTTGACTCAGGGGCTTCTCGCTCCTTCTTTTGAGACCGCACCACACTCACGCCGCTTGGTCGGCCGGTTGCAGTCTCCCCGGCAGACCCCTCTAGGGGTCCTGTCCTCTCTCACTTCTCCACTGTCCTCCCGTGTTCGGTTGCCCCCTCTGGCACCTTGTCTAGTCTTTACCTCCCCTCGTTCTCGACGAACTTGGTGGGTGGTGCTGACCTGCAGGATGCGGGAGTTCACCAGTTTACTCCTGCGAGTCAGCGGGTGACCCACTACTCGGACGCACGCACGGGCCGGCACCTGGCCACGTTTTCGCGTCGGCCGGGGTCGAGCCTCTGCCCCCTGCTCATGTCGCCTCCTGTCTCACGAGACTCTCCTGTGGCACCACCGTCTTGGCCACCCCTCCCTGCCTCGTCTTCGGGGCATGGCGTCCCGTGTCCTTGTCTCTGGTCTTCCCCAGTCCCTCCCTCCCCTTCCTTTGGGGCCTGGTCCTTCCTATGTCCCTTGTGTCGAGGGGCGGCTCCGGGCTGCCCCTCACTCCTCTCAGTTTCCCCCGATACAGGCTCCACTGCAGACGCTTCACATGGACGTGTGGGGCCCGGCCTGCGTCCGTGGACAGGGTCACGAGCGCTACTTCCTGCTGGTGGTTGACGACTACTCGCGCTACACCACAGTCTTCCTCTTGCGCAGCAAGGGTGATGTCACTGAGGTGTTGATCGACTGGATCCGCGCAGCTCTTCTCCAGCTCAGGAGGAGCTTCGGCTCGGACTTTCCTGTTCAGCGTCTGCACTCTGACCAAGGCAGAGAGTTCTCCTCTTGCCTTCTACGAGCCTACTGTCGTGCGCGAGGCATCCGCCAGACCTTTACGCTTCCGGACTCTCCACAGCAAAATGGGATTGCTGAGGGCGGCATTGGCATGGTCATGGACGTCGCTCGTACATCCATGATGCATGCGGCTGCCCCCCATTTTCTGTGGCCGTTTGCGGTTCGGTACGCGGCGCATCAGATCAACCTTCACCCCAGGGTCTCCAGGCCGGAGACCTCCCCAGCCTTGGTGTGGACGGTGAAGGTTGGCGATGCGTCTGCGTACCGTGTCTTCGGAATCTCGGGCGTTTGTTCGCGACTTGTCTGCGGACAAGCTGTCCCCCCGTGCTGCTCCCTATGTCTTCCTTGGCTTCCCTATTGACGCCCGTGGGTGGCAGTTCTACCACCCCACCTCTCGTCGTGTTCTGTCCTCCCAGGACGTCATTTTCGAAGAGTCAGTCCCCTACTACCGTCTCTTCCCCTACCGCACTCCTTCCCTCCCCCTGCCGCCGCACTTCCTTGTGCCAGGTCCCCCCAGGTAGACCCCCTCCCCCCTCAGGGTCCTACCCATTCAGGTGTGTCTCAGGTAGACGCAGTCGAGCCGGTCAAGTTTGCTGGTGACTCTAGTATTGCTGCGGGTGCTGAGCCTGGGGGTGCTGACTCTGGGGGTGCTAAGCCAGAGGGTGCTAAGCCTGGGGGTGCTGAGCCTGGGGGTGCTGAGACTTGGGGTGCTGAGCCTGGGGGTGCTGCGTCTGGGGATGCTAAGCCTGGGGGTGCTACGACCGGGGGTGCTGAGCTTGGGAGTTCTTCGCCTGGGGGTGTTGCGTCTGGAGCTGCTAAGCCTGGGGGTGCTGAGTCTGGAGCTGCTGAGCCTGGGGGTGCGGAGCCCACTGACGCTGGACCTGCTCGTGTGGCGTCTGGCGGTGCTGGGCCTGGTGGTTCTCCAGGTGCTTCGACTCGGCGGGAACCACTCTCTCCACAGGAGCTGCGCGAGTGGCTTGCCCGGCGCTGGAGTCGTACTGCTAGAGCTGGTGCTTCTTCGACTTCTGAGGGTGCTGGTGCCGCCGGTCTTGGAGGTGCCAGTCCTGGGAGTGCTGGAGCTGCTGGGCCTGAGAGTGCTACTGGAGTCGGAGCTGCTGAAAGTGTTGGCGCTGAGGCTACTGCTGTTAGTCCTGGCCGCGGTCATGCTGCGCATGCTGCTGGTGCTACTGGAGGTACTGGAGCTTGAGGTGTTGTTGGCGCTGGTGCTGCCGTTGTGGGTGCTGGTGCTGTCCCTGCTGTGTCTGGAGTCGCCGCGCGGCCTCGGCCGTACTTTGTTCCACTCCTTCAGCTGGTTCTTGGTCTTCCTCCTCCCTTAGAGTGTCCACCGCCTGTCCAGCCACAGTCCCAGTTACCGCCGGCCTCCCCACTGCCTGCTCCTTCTCCCTACACTGGTCCTACTAGAGGTCTTGCTGAGCGTCGTGAGCCTGCGTCCCGTCCTGCGTCGCCTGTTTGTACTGCTCGCGCTAGTGGTCGCAGTTCGCGTCAGCGTCCTCCTCCTGTCCCTGGCACGCACCAAATGTCTCTGCGTCCGTCCACTGCTCCTCTGCGTGCCCCTTTGCCCTCTCCTCCTGAGTCCTCTCTTCCTGCTCTTGTCGACCCGGAGTCGGACTCTCTTTGTGCTGCCAGTCCTACTGTCACGCGTCTGCTTGCTACTGTCGTCACTGACCCCTTCTTTGAGTCCACTGCTGCGTTTGCTCTTGCTACTTAGCTCATAGACTCTGCTGCTCGCTGTCATCTAGACTATGCTGCTAGTCTTGTTGCTGAGTCTGCGTCTGTCGGTCCTCCGTCCGTCGGGGGTGAGTGTGCTCTTGGCACGGACGTCTTTGAGGACAGGCAGGAGGAGTTCCAGTGTGTGGCTACTGCTTCACCTCATCTCACGCCCGTACTACTTACCCCTGAGGGAGACCTGGATGCACTATACATCCCGACTCCGCACTCTTACACGGAGGCCGTAGAGGGTCCCTACTCCTCTCAGTCACAGGCAGCTATGGATGCAAAGATGGCTTCCTCGAAGTCCACAGGCACCTACGTTGACGCGGTTCCCCCACCTGGGGCGAACATCGTCAGTGGCATGTGGACTTTCAGGGTGAAGCGACCGCCAGGCTCTCCACCTGTCTTCAAGGCGCGGTATGTGGCTCGTGGCTTCAGTTAGCGACAGGGAGTGGACTACTTTCAGACCTTCTCTCCCACCCCGAAGATGACCACTCTTTGGGTGCTGTTACACATAGCCTCTCAGCGTGACTACGAGCTTCACTCCCTTGACGGCAGCACTGCTTTCCTGCAGGGTAGCCTGCACGAGGAGATCTGGCTGCGCCGTCCACCTGGCTTCACTTGGACTTTCCCTCCTGGCACCCAGTGGAGCCTCCGACGGCCAGTCTACGGTCTCCGCCAGGCACCGCGCGAGTGGCACGACACACTGAGGACTACGCTTGCGGCTCTTGGGTTTGCTCCCTCTACTGCTGACCTGTCGCTGTTTCTACGCACCGACACCTCTCTGCCGCCGTTCTACATCCTCGTGTACGTCGACGACTTGGTCTTTGCCACTGCTGACACTGCTGGACTCGCCCACGTGAAGTCTGAGCTGCAGAAGAGACACACGTGCACAGACCTGGGTGAACTGCGCAGCTACCTTGGTTGCAGATCACTCGGGACAGAGCACGCCGCACCATTACCCTGACTCAGTCACATATGGTGCAGCAGGTCCTTCAGCGCTTCGGCTTCACATACTCCTCGCCTCAGGCCACTCCTCTATCTACTCGCCACTCGCTCTTAGCTCTGCCTTCGGATGAGTCTATAGAGTCCAGTGGCCCGTACCCAGAGCTTGTTGGCTGCCTCATGTACCTGATGACCTGCACACGACCTGACCTTGGATACCCTCTGAGCATCCTTGCACGCTATGTTGCTCCTAGGAGACATTGACCAGAGCACATGGCTGCAGCAAAGAAGGTGTTGCTCTACTTGTGCTGTACATCGGGCATGGGGCTAGTGCTTGGAGGGCGGAGTCCAGTGGTCCTTACTGGGCACGCGGACGCTTCTTGGGCTGACGACCAGGCTATGCAGCGGTCCTCACAGGGTTACACCTTTAGTCTTGGTTCTGGCTCTGTTTCGTGGCGGGCTACTCGCTCGTCTTCTCTTCTTGGCTCTAGTTGTGAGGCTGAGATCTACGTCGGGGCCATGGCTGCACAGGAGCTTCGCTGGCTTACCTACCTGCTGACCGACCTTGGAGAGCCGCCTCGTTCTCCTACGGTGCTGTACGTAGACAACAAGGCCATGCTGGCCTTGTGTCGGGAGCAGCGCCTGGTGCACAGAACAAAGCACATTGCTCTCCGCTACTTTCTTGCTCATGAGATGCAGCAGCGTGGTCAGTTGCGACTTGCGTACGTGGCCTTTGAGGCCAACATTGCTGATGTTTCACCAAGGCACTTCCGCCTTGTGATCATCAGCACTTCTGCACTCAGCTCGGTCTTGTGCCTGTCTTGCCTCACTTGCTCACCTCTTGATCTTGCTTGTACTCTTACATATATATATGCCTGCTCTTGCTTGTTTAGCCTTATATATATATATATATATATGTCTGTGTGTGTGTGCACTCCTGCATGCGAACTGGCCTTGTGGCCTTGACCTTGTGCTCAGACTGTCTGGTGTCGTTGTGATCCACCCTGAGCTTTGCTTTGCTTTGCTTGACTGGTCTTGTGACCCGTTGTTCTCCCCCACCTTTCGTATGGGGGTGTTTCAAATTATAATATTGTGTAGGCTATAGTGGGGTAGCCAATATGGGGTACACATTTCTAGGGTTGCATATTTGTATCACTTCCATTCATACTTCATTTCTCCTCGTTCTACTTTCCTCATATAGAATATAGTACACAAAGTGTTGACAACCTAATTCTAACAGATACACCATAGGCTTGGCGCTGGATGTTCGCCACTCCTTGCTATGCCAGGAAACCAACCAAACGTGTGAACTCACTAATTGGAACATTGTTCTTGCAAAACATAAACGATGGTATGAAACAAAGCCTTGCAAGGCGCACCCCTTCCGGTTCCTTCTTCTCGTAGTCATCAAGTTCCTTTAGATCGCAGCCGCCCTTCCTGTTTTGACCGTACCTCACGTTGTCCTTGCCATGCTCGCTGCAAACGCTGCATCTCAAACACGCCATCAAATGTGCGATTAAGGATGAGCTGGAAACGTGGGAAGCCATTCCGCGCCATTCCATTGTGTAAGACTTATTCGCCTTTAGAAAAGCCTTTTCGAGCTTCTCTGCGTTGGTTAGCGGATGAACATGTGGTGGCTTGAACTGGACAGCTCATTCCACAACGACGCGTGGCTTCGCAGGTTGGATTTAGAACGGCAGTACGGATTGCGTAAGCCCTCGTTCACGTGACGTGTTGCCCTCGCTAGACAAGGCATTACCACCTTGGTTGGCACAGGAACGGTATCCGAGGAGCTCACCACGGCGCCTCCACGGGTCAAATCTACCCGTTCCACGCTGCATGCAGACGGCTCATGAACTACATTAATGGGCGGCTTGTGAATGCTGCGTAGGAAATCAAGGACGGTTATTTGTGCAAGGTAGAAGCGGCCCTGTGGCGAGTATCATCTAGGTCGTCCTCATCGGGCGCCAAAGCTTCAGTAGGCATCTTGAGATGAACTTGGGAAAAAAACCTGCTACATTATGACAACTGGTTGTCACAGAGGGATACAACAAGCTGTGAGCAAGCCGAGGTATCCGCACAGAAAAGAATACGGGAGTGTGGTTCACCCCCCACCAGCACCACACCAACGCAGCGCGGTCTTGGAGGACTAACACAGAGCAAACCATTATGTACCTGGCGTCAGTGCCACATATGATAAGTTTCTTGGGCGAAAAAATGTGGTTTTGGGTGAGGCAGGAAAATCGGCCAATCGCCGGTAGTACTGCCGCCAGCGAAGCAAATACATGCGGATGTAATCCTATGCGACACGCGCTAAGGGGCCAAGGGGGACATGTCAAGATATGTATCCCCATTACAGGAAAACTCTACATCCGGAAAAAGAAACCCTAGACCATCGGTATTCCTTATACAAAAAGCCTGGAATGTCAAGGTAAACCTATCTTTCAAAATAAATATCCAGAGATATCAGTCTTACCCTTAGAAACTGTGAAATATAGAACAAAAATTGATCAACTATGAATGAAGTGAGTACATATAGGAAACCCTAATTGGGTTGTACCCCTATGGGATACCCCACTATAGCCTACACAACAGCATAAGCTATAATGTTCTAACACACCCCCATAAGCAAAGTGGGGGAGAACAAGGGGTCACAAGACCAGTCAAGTGAAACACAGCAAAGCTCAGGGTGGATCACAAAGTCACCACACAGTCCGAGCACAAGGTCAAGGCCACAAGGCCAGTTCACATGCAAGAGGAGACACACATATATATATAAAACTAAACAAGCAAGAGAAGGTATATATATATATGCAAGATTACACACAAGGTCAAGAGGTGAGCAAGTGAGGTAAGACATATACAAGTCCCAGCTGAGTGCAGAACCGCTGATGATCACAAGGCGGAAGTGCCTTGGTGAAAACATCAGCAGTGTTGGCCTCAGAGGCCACGTAAGCAAGTCGCAACTGACCACGCTGCTGCAGCTCACGAGCAAGGAAGTAGCGGAGAGCAATGTGCTTCGTTATGTGCTCCAAGTGCTGCTCTCGACACAAGGCCAGCATGGCCTTGTTGTCTACGTACAGCACTGGAGGAGAACGAGGCGGCTCTCCAAGGTCAGTCAGCAGGTAGGTGAGCCAACGAAGCTCCTGTGCAGCCATGGCCCCGGCGTAGATCTCAGCCTCACAACTGGAGCAGAGAACTGAAGATGAGCGAGTAGCCCGCCACGAGACAGAGCCAGAACCAAGACAGAAGGTGTACCCTTGCGACGACCGCTGCGTAGCCTGGTCGTCAGCCCAAGAAGCGTCCGTGTGGCTAGTGAGGACCACTGGACTCCGCCCTCCAAGCACTAGCCCCATGCCCGACGTACTGCACAGGTAGCGCAACACCCTCTTCGCTGCAGCCATGTGCTCTGGTCAGTGTCTCCCAGGAGCAACATAAAGTGCAAGAATGCTAAGAGGGTATGCAAGGCCAGGTCGTGTGCAGGTCATCAGGTACATGAGGCAGCCAACAAGCTCTGGGTACGGGCCACTCGGCTCTACGGACTCATCCGAAGGCAGAGCTGAAAGCGAGTGGCGAGTAGCCAGAGGAGTGGCCTGAGGCGAGGAGTACGTGAAGCTGAAGCGCTGAAGGACCTGCTGCACCATGTGTGACTGAGTCAAGGAAATGGTGCGGCGTGCTCTGTCCCGAGTGATCTGCAAGCCAAGGTAGCTGCGCAGTTCACCCAGGTCTGTGCACGTGTGTCTCTTCAGCAGCTCGGACTTCACGTAGGCGAGTCCAGCAGTGTCAGCAGTGGCAAAGACCAAGTCGTCGACGTACACGAGGATGTAGAACGGCGGTAGAGAGGTGTCGATGCGCAGAAACAACGACGGGTCAGCAAAAGAGGGAGCAAACCCAAGAGCCGCAAGCGTAGTCCTCAGTGTGTCGTGCCACTCACGTAGTGCCTGGCGGAGACCGTAGACTGGCCGTCGGAGGCTCCACTGGGTGCCAGGAGGGAAAGTCCCAGTGAAGCCAGGCGGACGGCGCAGCCAGATCTCCTCGTGCAGGCTGCCCTGCAAGAAAGCAGTGCTGAAGTCAAGAGAGTAAAGCTCGTAGTCGCGCTGAGCGGCTATGTGCAGCAGCACCCGAAGAGTGGTCATCTTCGGGGTGGGAGAGAAGGTCTGAAAGTAGTCAACTCCCTGCCGCTGACTGAAGCCACGAGCGACGTACCGCGCCTTGAAGACAGGTGGAAAGCCCGACGGCCGCTTCACCCTGAAAATCCACATGCCACTGACGATGTTCGCCCCAGGAGGGGGAACCTCGTCAACGTAGGTGCCTGTGGACTTCCAGGAAGCCATCTTTGCATCCATAGCTGCCTGCCATTGAGAAGAGTAGGGACCCTCTACAGCCTCCGCGTAAGAACGCGGAGTAGGGATCTCTAGCGCATCCGGGTCTCCCCCAGGGGCAAGGAGTACAGACGCGAGATGAGGTGAAGTGGCAGCGAGACACTAGAACTCCTCCTGCCTGTCCTCAAGGACGTCCGTGCCAAGAGCACACTCACCCTCGTCGGACGGAGGACAGACAAACGCAGACTCAGCAACAAGACTGGCAGCGTAGTCTAGACGACAGCGAGCAGCAAAGTCGACGAGGTCAGCAACAAGAGCAGATGCAGCAGTGGACTCAAAAGAGGGGTCAGTGACAACAGTAGCAAGAAGACGCGTGATAGTAGGACTGGCAGCACGAAGAGAGTCCGACTCCGGGTCAGCAAGCGCAAGAAGAGAGGACTCAGGAGGAGAAGGCAAAGGGGCACGCAGAGGAAAAGTGGACAGGAGGTGGACGCTGACGCGAACCGCGACCACTAGTGCGAGCAGCACGAACAGGCGACGCGGGATGAGACGCAGGCTTACGACGCTCAGCAAGACCCCCAGTAGGACCAGTGTAAGGAGAGGGAGCAGGCAGTGGGGAGGCGGGCTCTAACAGTGACTGGGACGGGACAGGCGGTGGACACTCAACCGAAGGAGGAAGACCAAGAACCTGCTGCAGGAGCGGAACAAAGTACGGCCGAGGCCGCGCGGGGACTCCCGCCACAGCAGGGAGAGCACCAGCACCCTCAGCGGCAGCACTAGCGCCAACAGCACCTCCAGCGGCAGGACCTCCAGCCGCACCAGCAGCAGGATCACCGCCAAGACAGACAGTAGCAGTCTCAGCACCAACACCCTCAGCAGCTCCAGCTCCAGTAGGACCCGCAGGCTCAGCAGCTCCGGGACCGGCGGCACCAGCACCCTTAGCGGCAGAAGAAGCTCCAGCAGAAGTAGTACGCCTCCAGCGGCGAGCAAACCACTCACGCAGCTCCTGTGGAGAGAGCGGCTCCCGCCAAGACGGAGCACCCGGAGAACCTCTAGGCCCAGCACCGCCAGACGCCACAAGGGGAGGTCCAGCGGCCGCAGGCTCCGCACCGCCAGGCTCAGCAGCCCCAGACGCAGCACCCCGAGGCTTAGCAGCTCACGACGTAGCACCCCCAGACTCAGCACCCCCAGGCTCAGCAGCTCTAGACGCAGCACCCCCAAGCTCGGCACCCCCAGGCTCAGCACCCCTAGGCTCGTCACCGCCAGGCTCAGCACCCACGCGCACAGCACCCCCAGAGTCAGCACCCCCAGGCTCAGCACCCGCAGCAGCACCAGAGTCACCAGTAACCTCGACCCGCTCGAATGCGTCTACCTGGGACACACTTGAAGGGGCAGGAACCTGATGGGGGAGGGGGTCTACCGGGGGGGGTCCAAGCACAAGGAAGTGCGGTGGCGGGGGGAGGGAGGGAGTGCGGTAGGGGAAGAGGCGGTAGAAAGGGACTGACTCATCGAACGTGACGTCCTGGGAGGACAAAACACGACGAGAGGAGGGGTGGTAGAACTGCCACCCTGGAGCGTCAGGGGGGAAGCCAAGGAAGACACAGGGAGCAGCATGAGGGGACAGCTTGTCCGCAGACAAGTCGCGGACAAACGCCCGAGATCCCCAGACACGGAACGCAGACGCAACGCCGACCTTCCCAGTCCACAGGAGGGCCGGGGAGGTACGGACCTTCCCCGGCCGGGAAACCCTGGGGTGAAGGTTGAGCTGATGCGCCGCGTACCGAACTGCAAACGGCTACAGAAAATGGGGGGCACCCGCATGCATCATGGATGTATGAGCGACATCCATGACCATGCCAATGCGGCGCTCAGCAATCCCATTTTGCTGTGGAGAGTCCGGAAGCGTAAAGGTCTGGCGGATCCCCCGTGCACGACAGTAGTCTCGCAGAAGGCGAGAGGAGAACTCCCCACCTCGGTCAGAGTGCAGACGCACAACAGGAAAGTCCGAGCCGAAGCTCCTCCTGAGCTGGAGACGAGCCTCGCGGATCCAGTCGATCAGCACCGTAGTGACATCACCCTTGCTGCGCAAGGGGAAGACTGTGGTGTAACGCGAGTAGTCATCAACCACCAACAGGAAGTAGCGCTCGTGACCCTGCCCACGGACGCGGGCCGGGCCCCACACGTCCATGTGAAGTGTCTGCAAAGGAGCCTTTGTCGGGGGAAACAGGGAGGAGTGAGGAGCCGCCCTGAGGCGCCCCTCGACACAGGGGACACAGGAAGGTCCTGGTCCCGAAGGAAGGGGAGGGAGAGACCGGGGAAGACCCGAGACAAGGACACGGGAAGCCATGCCCCGAAGACGGGACAGGGAGGGGTGGCCAAGACGGTGGTGCCACAGGAGAGTCTCATGAGACAGGAGGCGACACGAACAGGGGGCTGACTCAAGGCCAGACCGGGACGCAGCAGCAAACACCTGACATGACGCAGCTACCTGACCAGACGCAGGGACAGGAGGAGACTCAGTGGTCAGGGTGTAGAGGCTCGACCACGGCCGACGCAAGAACGTGGCCAGGTGCCGGCCTGTGCGTGCGTCCGTGCAGTGGGTCACCCGCTGACTTGCAGGAGTGAACTGGTGAACGCCCGCATCCTGCAGGTCCGCACCACTCACCAAGTTTGTCGAGAACGAGGGAGGGTACAGACCAGACAGGGTGCCCGAGGGGGCAGCCAGACACGGGAGGACAGTGGAAAAGTGAGAGAGGACAGGACCCCCAGAGGGGTTAGCCAGGGAGACTGCAACCGGCCGACCAAGCGGCGTGAGGGTGGTGCGGTCTCGAAAGAAGGAGCGAGAAGCCTCTGAGTCAAGTGTGAAAGTGAGGGAGGACGAAGGCGACGCAGTACCTGAGAGCGCAGACGCATTGGCACCTAGAGCAGCAGCCTCACAGGCACCTAGCGCAGCAGTACCAATGCCTGGGTCGGGCGGGAAACACCGGTAACAGTCACCCTCCTCACTAATAGTCACAGCATACATAGTAGCAAGGATAGCATCAAAGTCAAGATCAAAGATCGCTACACCAGCCCTAGACAGCTCATCCCAGCGGGGAATCTCACTAGCCTTGGGAAACTGCTGACGCCAAGCGTCCGTTAGGCGGCCAAAGCAGCGCTGGGTGGGGTGGGCACCCCCACACTGCTCACCCGCGCGGTCGCCGGAACGAAGGAAGTAGGTGCACGGACCAGTACCCCCACCCCTCTGACGCCGAGTGTACCACTCACGGAGCTGCTGGGGCCGAGGGATGTCCCGCGAACGCTGCTGCTGCTGCTGCTGCTGGCGCTGACCACTACCAGCGCCGCTCCGCTGCGGGGCACCACCCCGACCAGCTGCACCTCCTCCGCCAACTCCTCCTCCTCCGCCACCTCCACCGCCGCCACCACTCCCACCGCTGCCGCCACCACCGCCGCCTCCTCCGCCGCTGCCACCACCACCACCGCCTCCGCCACCATTCCCACCGCCACCCCCAATCCCTCCACCGCCTCCACCGCCACCTCCACCGCCCCTCTAGCTCCACCCGCTCCCTTGCCCCCCTTGCCCTTGCCAGAGCGGCGTCTCCCGCTAGGGGCAGACGCCGCGCGGACCGACTCAAGACCAAGCAGGTGGGCAGCAGGAGCAGAGGCAACTGAGGGCAGCAGGGGGGAAGGAGAGCATCCCTCAAAGATGGGGGTGCGAGGGTCACCTCGAGAGGCTCCTACAGCGACGATGCTCTTCTCCGCCGCTAGGAGGGCCTTCTCGAGGAGGTCGACAATGAGGGTGGTGGGACAGACCGAGAGAAAGTGGTCCCTGACTATGCGAAGGGAGTCAGGGAGGCGTGCGACTACGTAGTAGAAAGTGATGTACATGGGGGGGGGGGGGGGTTCTTGGCACAAAACTCAGCAGGAAGGGCGGCGCAGTAGCGAGTGTCACTAGTGCGGAGGTGCGTAATGAGGTCAGCGACAGTGGGAAAGGCAGTGAGGTCAAGAAAGAGGTACGGTAGCATGAGACGGCTCAGTGCAGCAGTGGCAGGGGAAGAGTAGCGCGCAAATACAGCATCGTACAAGGTCTGAGCACTCTTGTACTGACTAAAGTGCGCGCGCTCAGTGGTAGGGAGGTGGCGACGCACAGCAAGACGTGCAGCAGCATCGCGGGTGGCCCACTGAGAGCGAACAGTGGGGTCAGCATCAGCTGCAGGGGCAGGAGAGGCGCCAGAGGTGAGGTCAAGGAGAGAGAGACCGTCCGCCCTATCGCACTGTAAAAACAACTGCAGGTCGTCGGCCCAGACCTCAAAGTCAATGGCCCGACCCTCAGCGTCAAAAGCGAGAACACAGGGGGTAGCCATGATGACAGACTAGCAGTGCAAGCAGTGGGGAAGGGCACGCAGTAGCAGTGGGGCAGTGCCGTGCTCACCAGAAAGGGCAGGTCTGGTGGTCCGGCTCGTGGGCGGCTCGGCTGCTGCGGGGCGGCTCGGCTGCTCCCAGACGGCTCGGCTGCTGCTGGGCGGCTCGGCTGCTGCTGGGCGGCTCGGCTGCTGCTGGGCGACTCGGCGGCTGCTGGGTGGCTCGCTTGCTGCTGGGCGGCTCGGCTGCTGCTGGGCGGCTCGGCAACGGGGCGGCTCGGCTGCTGCAGTCGGGCGGCTCGGCTATTGCAGTTGCTGGGGTGGTAGGGCCGTGAGATCAGGGACGGCGGGGCCGCGTATCAGGGGCGGCGGGGCCGTGAGCGCAGGGGTGGCGGGGCCGCGAGATCAGGGGGGGCGGGGCCGTGAGATCAAGGGCAGCGGGGTTGCAAGATCAGGGGCGGCGGGGCCGGGAGCGCTGGGGCGGCGTGGTCGCGATGCAGGGACGGCTGGGCCGCAGTGCAGGGGCGGCGAGGCCGCAATGCAGGGGCGGCTGGGCCGTGAGCGCTGGGGCGGCAGGGCCGTGATGCAGGGGCGGCGGGGCCGTGAGCGCTGGGGCGGCGGGGCCGTGAGTTCAGGGGCGGGAGGGCCGCAAGATCAGGGGCGGCGGGGCCGCTGGAGCAGGGGCGAGGGGGCCGCAAGAGCAGGGGCGGCGCGGCCGTGAGCTCAGGGGCGGCGGGGCCGCAAGATAAGGGGCGGCGGGGCCGCGAGATCAGAGGCGGCGAGGCCGCGAGCAAGGGCGGCGAGGCCGCGAGAGAAGGGGCGGCGGGGCCGCTGGAGCAGGGGCGGCGAGGCCGCGATCAGGGAGCGGCGGGGCCGCACGAGGAGAGGTGGCGGGGCCGCACGATCAGGAGCGGCGGGGCCGCGTGAGCAAGGGCGGCGAGGCCGCAAGAGAAGAGGCGGCGGGGCCGCGTTCACGGGGCAGCGGGGCCGCGAGGGTAAGGCCGGCCGCTAGGGCGGCTCGGTGAAAGAGTGGCCCGAGGCGTGACTCGAGATGAGAGCGCTTCGAGCAGAAAAAAAAAATTTCGAGTGGTAGGCCCTAGGCGCAGTTCCCACAGGGGAACCTGCTCGATACCATGAGAAGAACTGAACGAGAATGAAATGAACTATGAGTGAAGTGAGTACAAATAGCAAACCCTAATTGGGTTGTACCCCCTATGGGATACCCCACTATAGCCTACACAACAGCATAAGCTATATAATGTTCTGACAAGGGCGGCGGGGCCGCGTAGGTGGAGGTGGCGGGGCCGCGTAGGTGAAGGTGGCGGGGCCGCTCAGGTGAAGGCGGCGGGGCCGCGTATGAGAGGGCGGCGTGGCCGCGTAGGAGAGGGCGGAGGGGCCGCGTATGTGAGGGCGGCGAGGCCGCACGGCTCAGGGCGGTGAGGCCGCGACAGGAGGGCGGCGGGGCTGCAGGAGCAGGGCGACGGGGCCGCGACAGCGGGGCGACGGGGCCGAGATCACAGGGCGGCAGGGCCGAGAGAGCAGGGGCAGCGGGGCCGCGACGTCAAGGCGACGGGGCCGCAAGGGGAAGGGCGGCGGGGCCGCAAGAGCAGAGGCGGCGTGGCCGCGATCAAAGGGCGGCGGGGCCGCGATCAAGGGGCGGCGGGGCCGCGATCAAGGGGCGGCGGGGCCGCGATCAAGGGGCGGCGGGGCCGCTCAGGTGAAGGCGGCGGGGCCGTTCAGGCGAAGGGCGGCGGGGCCGCGATCAAGGGGCGGCGGGGCCGAGAGAGTAGGGGCGGCGAGGTCGCGATGTAAGGGCGGCGAGGCCGCAAGAGTGTAGGGCGGCGGGGCCGCAGTTGGTAGGGCGGCAGGGCCGCGATCGTAGGGTCGGCCGCTAGGGCGGCTCGGTGAGAGAAAGGCCCGAGGCGCGACTCGGAACGAGTGCACTTGGGGCAGGAAAAAAAAAAATCGAGTGGTGGGCCCTAGGCGAAGTTCCCACAGGGGAACCTGCTCTATACCATGTGAAATATAGAACGAGAATTGATCAACTATGAATGAAGTGAGTACATATAGGAAACCCTAATTGGGTTGTACCCCCTATGGGATACCCCACTATAGCCTACACAACAGCATAACCTATAATGTTCTGACAGAAACTACCCCGATGTTCAGTGTAACACGGTAAAAAATACTGATAAAACAAGGCCTGCTCCTGCACTCCCAAGTTCAACGTTCTAGGCTTGCTTAGTCGTCTTTGGCGGTTCCATCAATAGTGCAGCCTCGGCTGCAGCTCCACGATAGCAAGGGGTCTCTGCGTAGAGCATCTTCACTCCATTGCCACGCCGACTTCCCTGATGCCGTCAACGGGCGGTCCCTCGTCCTCCTCCTCCTCCTCCTCCTCCTCCTCCTCCTCCTCCTCCTCCTCCTCCTCCTCCTCCTCCTCCTCCTCCTCCTCCTCCTCCTCTTCCTCCTCTTCCCCCGCTCCTTTATCCCAGTGCCTGCCCAAGCAGGCGCATATTCTCGGCCATGCTCTTCTACAAAAACATATCTTCAGACACGTCAGTGGTGCTCCTCGCGCGCAGGTGAGACAAAACCAAGCGATTCTCGGTCCCGTCGTGGTGGCTTGATATTCCGCATGTCTTGTATGCTTGAATGATGAACTCGCGTGCCACTTGCTCCCACGCCTCCGCAATCCACTGCAGCTCCACGTGATGCAGATGCCTCCCCAAGGTTCATGTTGGGGGATAAGAGGGCAAATTCAACGAGGCGTCACAATTCAAATACCGAGAAAGGATCCGGGGTGTTCACCGATTCTGCCAAATTGATCGCCACATCGGTGTGCCATGACTGATTTTTTGCAATCGCGGGCCCACCGCAAGTCCCAAGTGACACGATCGAAAAATCATGGGGCAAAATTGCCCGATGTGGATGAAATTGCATGATCGATGTGTGGCAAGGGCACATCGATCGCCCGACTCCGAGGGGACTACCATAATTTGACGACAAAAGACGAAGAAAGGTAACCAGCAATTAACGACGTCGTTCCGAAACATCGAGCCTGCGCAGGATCGGTGTTTTAATGGTGACGCGTCCTAAGCGAAGGGTGAGTACGGGTGTGGAAAACTTGAAGGACAAGGCAAGGTTAATCAACTCAGCTTATGGCGTGCTCAAGTTGATGCCGTGGTGCATGAACCACCTGCAAGTGCGAGCTCGCATCACGGATTTTAACAACGGTCGATCAAGACATCCAAGTTCAATCTGGCTGGTGCAGCCTACAAGGATTATGATAGGGATGATGCAGTGCATTTGATACACTTGCTACATCCCTTGAGTGATGTGCCCAGGGTACGAATCTAGCACCGGCATTGGACGCTGTGCCGATTGCCCTTTCCCGGAGTTCAAAAAGGGCAGCACATCCTTGGCCAACCACGTCTTCACCATCGTCTCATCCATCCACTTATTATCCTAGGCTTGGACCATGAGACCCGTCGAGCCAATTAAGGGAGACGTGGCATCAGAACACCTTCGTGACAGGATGAAAACAATTGTAAACAATGAAAGATGTGGCTGCCATCACATGTGTAAACACAATAGACATGTGACTTGCCTTTGGGAATGTCACACTCAAGAACGTTTTTCAACTTGAACCACACCCACGGCCACAATTTCTCTTGAGAGGTTGTGCACACAAGCATGACCATGCGCCTCTCTGCTTCTCGTAGCCAGCCTTGCAGATAAGGATAGGCCGCGCACTTCTATGGTCTATTGTCCTCTCCGCCGACATCTCCACAATCAGCAGGATTTGATCTAAGTTGACGATGCGCGAGAGGTTGATGTTGTGGCGTGCCCTTCTGAAGTGAACGAACTTCCAAAAGCCTTCACAATCGTGAGCACATTCTGCCATGTAGAAACTAAAGGGAAGAAACACATGGAGAGAAGCACATAAGATGTTAACATAGATGGCAATATCCACAAAGGTACATACAGTAGCAAGAATGTGGTGACTACTTTGAGAATATATAAGGGGTAGGAACAAGCGCAGCAGAAGGCAATAGGCAAGAGAAGGACTCACCCTTTGACAACTTCTGACAAACCTTTGTTTTCACCCGCATCACAATGTTTCAACGATTGTGGAATCGGTGGCTCCTGTGCAAAGAGGCATTCCAGTTCTTGTCAAGGTGACGTTTCTTCATCCATTCGCGGCTCCATTGCTGCGTCTCCTTCACCGAGATCGGCACCCCCTTCAAACACACGTCGTAGGTAGATGTGGCGGTAGAGAGCTTCCTCTGTGTCGGGGTTATGTGAGTGCCGGCCAGTGCCGTGTAGGTGCTTCCGACATTTGCGTCACCTATGTTTAATCTTGGCTCGATCGACGGTTTTCACACCGATCGCACGATTGGCAGGAGTTTGGTGTGGCCCGCTGCAAATCTGCAATTGCACACGCTTTCCGAGCCCAGGGTTACATATTTGGATTGATAGGTTTGCAAGGTTGGAAATACAAGCAGTGTGGACATGCTCCTGGTGTCTGCTCCGTACGTGCTGCTTCGTGTGTTGACAGGAGCACATCGATTGTCAAAACTGCCATGGACAGGTTCGTGACGTCATGTTTACTATACATTTGCCATCACCGACGAAGTTTAGTAACATTGCATATTACGATGCTACAGTTGCTTTGTATACCCTTAAATCGATCCTAGGGACCTAGGATTGAACATAGGTGATGCGTTGTTAGCAGCACCACGAAACACTCTATTTTGAGCCTACCTCACATACCGTAAAATGCTTGCAACTCTCGCGGAAGATTTCCGTGCCGTCTTCATTGGGGAACCGAGATCCATGTAACGCCGTGCCCTCTTTGTTTCCCCTTCAAGCTACAGCTCCTCCTAGTCCGTTTTACACTGCGATTGAATGGGGATGGAAGATGAGCATCTGCGTTATTAAGAGTGGGAGCTTTCGGTTTGGCATTTCTTAGAAATGGTGGGTAGCGGTCCAGCAACCTCATCGTCGGAACAGCAAACCTTTCGGTGAGGGAGAAAATATTGTTCTTGCCATTGCTACTGCTACTATAGAAGCCTTACTGTGGAAGCCATCTTAAACATCAGCGAGGAGAAAATCTTGTTCCTCCCGTTGCTAATGCTACTGTAGAAGCCTTACTGTAGAAGCCATCTTATTGAATGTCATCCCTGAGAGTGGCGAGCTGAAGTAGACACACTGTCTGTTTATTCACCAGCGCCTTGGTAAGGACATTTGACTTTTTTTGAAAGACTTGTCATGAGACGTTATTATAGATCAACCAACACATGTCAGTTGGTTTAGCAGAGTATTTTTGATCGCCAACATGACACATCCTTTCCTCCACCCATTTGTGGTTTTGAAATGTTTGACAAAACCTCGTACACTTTTACTTGGTATACCTGATATGTCCAGTGTGATGCATGCTTGGTTGTGGCTTTTTAGTAATACTTCAAACCACATCTAGTCACACAATACGATCAATTTAATGATGCAAATTTATCCACAAGATCGTGCATGGAGTCTTGGCGAGAGAGGGCGGCGAAGATTCTTTGTGCCGGAAACGACGTCAGCACCATGATGAATTCCCGACGTTGGGTGTCCACTTTACCAGATTTCTCGTGGAACATCCCATGATGGAATATCCCCTATATCCACCAGCTTCAAAACTCTTTGGTCTTTGGTGTGAAGGAAAAAGACAGTAGAGTGCTGACTATGGTCGTCGACGAGGACGAGCATGTACATTGCCTTAACGGGAGCGGATGGGATAGGGACCCCAGAGATCCATGTGAACAAGGTCAATGGGGGCGGCAGCGAAGGTGGGATAACTGTGATGGGGGGACTGTCTGAGCTTGCCTTGAATGCATGATAGGCATGGGGGAGCAGGGGAGGAGAAGAGGGGAGGTAATGCGGGAGGAAGGCTGTTAAGGAGGCGAGAAGTGATGGTGGTGTGAAGTGCGGCGAAGTCAGAATGGCCGAGTCTGTGATGCAGAAGCACTGCAGGGTGGGAGAGAGTAGTAGAGGAGGAGGGGGATGGGTTGAGGGACGAGGTGGGGGGGAAGAGGAGGGGGATGAAGTAGGGGAGGAGGATGCCTAAGGGGGAGGGGGAGGGGGCGGGGGACCGATGGAAGTACCAGCACAAGTGGTGACTGACAGAAAGAAGGGCGGGGTGTGCGGAGCGTGTGAAGGCGAGTGCGAAGGCAAAGTGGATTGCGCAGGAGAAAGTGACCAGAAGCAGCGTGTTAGAGATCACAGTAGGAAGCAAAGCCAGGGAAAATAGCAGTAATGCAACCTGTTGAAAGTTAAGCAAGAAGTTTAGCAGCAGAAAAGGTGGGTTCACTAGAAAGCAGGGCAGTACACATAGCAAACCCTAATTTGGGCTGTACTCACTATAGAGTACCCCACTACAGACTAGACAATGATAACATTCTGACACACCCCCATAGTCAAAGTGGGGTATAATCAGCAGAGCAAGCAGTCATAGAGCAGGTTCATAAGTGCAAGCAAAGCTAGTGGCTATCACATATGGCAAGTGAGGAGGAGAAGAGACTGTAGGGGAGAGAAGATGGGAGGTGACTGCTGAAGCTCCAGACACACAGGAGCTGCTGGCTCAGTGGCTACCGAAGCAAAGGCCCGGACTACATGTGTAACTGGCTCCGCGGAGATTCTAGCCTCCTGACTGGAGCAACTGGACCACAGGCGACTGGCGACTACCGGAGATTGTAGCCTCCGGACTACTGGTGCTGCTGGCGACACGACTGCGACCTCCGTTCAACCTCCGCCAACTGCCCCACGCCCCTATCACACACCCCCTGCTCCACCCCTAGCTCCACTCCGACGACACCCCCCCTTAAACCCTAAACCCTCGGCTCCCACACACCCACCCCCCTCAGCGGCAGCTGCAGCAATGGGAGACGGAGGAGGAGGTGCAGGTTACCCAGACTAGTCACCCCCATGCCCGCCACTCCCAACCCCTAACGCAGGCAGGAGCGCGGGGAGCAGCAGGGACAGTTCACGAAGGGAAAGGGAGGCAGCGGAGGGTCTTCTGGGCGCCACGAAGGAGCAGGGCGCGGCCCCCCCGAGGGCGCCACGGCGGGTGACGGGAAAGGGGGCGCGCGCGGGCCTGGCGCAGCCCGTATGGGCCGCGCGCGGGCCTGGCGCAGCCCATACGGGCCGCGCACGGGCCTAGCGCAGGTCGCGCGGGCCGCGACGGGTGACGGGGGGCGACGCCACGGTCGGCAGGGGGCGACGCGCAGTTCGACGGGGCAGAAAACCGCCGCGCGCTCGGAACGCGCGGCACGGAGGAAACAGCACACGCTCAGGGCGCGTTACAAGCAGTAGAGCAGCGGAAGCATCGAGTGGGGCCCACCCACAGAATCGACCGAGGAGGGTCGACCTGCTCTGATGGCATGTTGAAAATTGAGCAAGAAGTTTAGCAGCAGAAAAGGTGGGTTCACTAGTGAGCGGGGCAGTACATATAGCAAACCCTGATTTGGGTTGTACTCACTATAGAGTACCCCACTGCAGACTAGACAATGATAACATTCTGACACCAACACCTTGGAACTCGCGGTGGGAGAGGAGGTTGTTGCGAAGGGTACGGATGTGGAGACCTGTGACTTACTAGATGGGAAAGACACATACAAGATAAAGGTCTTGGTTTTCAGGCACCTAGGGGATAAGTATAAGTGCTGGCACAAAGTCACCGACCGTGTCGATGGGATCGAGCTTCTGGTGTCGTTTCTTGCTCTCACTTGCGATTTCTACAACGGAATGCATATGTCATGTTTCCATGATGACTACGTGAAGGAGCGGCATAACAATATTGGAAAATGGAATCTGTCTCTGCTGCGCACCCATGAGATAAATGGTAACCGTTCTTGCTCTCACCTTGTTTTTCAGGTGGTCGCGGCAATAGACCCCCGGCTCACCTTTGTCTCACCTCCCCCCCCGAGCAGCTGCTTCCATGAAGCTTTCATCGACACTGAAGACCCTGCTGGCAGATCGGTGATAGCTTTCATCTCTACGGGTGGTATTCGAGAGGAGTGGCTATGTGCACAGAGGACTGTGGGAAAGCCCATGGCACCTGTTTCGAGAAGGCGGTAGAGCATGTGTAGTCAGTCCCCCACAGTACAGGGTTACTCAAGGCAGGGGCTGCGATGAGGCCGAGCAAGGGGAAACAGAACCTGGCGCATGTCAGGAAAGAGTTCGGGCTGTGACTAGTGGCCCAGCGATGCGGCTGAGATCGGGGTGTCGGCTCTAGCTGCGGATTTTTCAGGACTAGCACGAGAAGGAGAAGTATTTGTAACATTGGGAGGAGTTAGTATATGCTATTTCTTTCTTAATAAAGCCCGTGGATGCAAGGGGCTCTTTTTCGAGTGGATAAATGGGTAACAAGCCAATACTCACCATCTACGGGGTCAATTGTGAACGGCCTGAGTGGCTGCAAAAAAACCAAGAACAGGCGATGGCTGTGCACAACAGCAGACATCATGGTACTTTCCGACACAAGGATTAAGGAGGACCATAATTTCTGGAGTGAGATAAGACCAAGAGCGTGGGCTGCGGTCGGACAAAGCCAGGCAGCGGGCGGGGTTGCAGTCATGACTTTTGGCAGGCAAATCCGCTTCTCTGATGTCATGCCGGATCCATGTGGAAGGTTGCTGGGGGTGACAGTGGAAGGAGGGGAGGAGAATTCCAGGCTCGTCGCGGCCTATCTTCCGACGCAGGCCCGTAATAGGGCGAAGTTCCATAGGGAACAGTTGGTGCCGTCCGTACATGCGCACCCGCAGTCCAAGCATCTTGTGGTGGTGGGAAATCTGAACATGGTAGCGGACCCTGATCTGGACAAGTCATCAGGAGTAGGGTCGGGGAGGGAAAATCAAAGGTTTCTTGACGCGTGGCAGAGGTACAACCTTCGGGACGCTTTCTGTGCCATGCATCCCACGGACAAAGAGTATACTTTTAGGGTGAGAGCAACACAGTCGAAGTCCCGTATCGACAGGGC
This sequence comes from Closterium sp. NIES-65, assembly GCA_948144175.1. NCBI lineage: Eukaryota > Viridiplantae > Streptophyta > Zygnematophyceae > Desmidiales > Closteriaceae > Closterium > Closterium sp. NIES-65. The sequence continues at coordinate 112,046 of CANXME010001388.1, read as the reverse complement.
TCTGGTGTCTATGTCGCTGCTCGGCAATTTGGAAGGGGCTCGGCATGTGGAGATACCAAGAAATTTGTCGGACCACTGGTTTGCCATGAAGATTCGGCTGAAGTTTGTCTCCGAGCACGCGTATGGTCCGGGGCTCTGGAGGTTCCAGGCAACATGGAGGAAAAAGGAGGGGGTGAGAAAGGTCATCCAATCGATCAAGGAGGCGCTCAGCCGGTCAGGACGAGACTCCCTGGACTGCATGATATCAAGGCTCACGGTGGGTCTATTTGCGCATGTGATGGCGACACAGCTGCATCTCATGGAGGTGGAGCGGTTGCGCCATCTGGTCATGGGTGGTCCGACGGATGATAAAGCAAAGGCCTTGCTGCTAAATAGGGAGGAACACTTGGAAGCTTACCAAGAGAACGAGTGGGAGAGGCTGGAGTTTTTTGCAGGTCTCACGACGGAGCTACAAGGGGAGATTCCGTCGCCGTACCTCTCGACGAAAGTCAAAATGAGGAAGGAGCGTACGTTAATAGAGGAGGTGCAGTTCAAAGGAGAGCGCTGCAGGGGGTCGCAGGCGGTACTAAAGGCAGCATCGGCACACTTTGCGGAAGCCTTCAAGGAAGTCCAGGCGGGGGAGCAGGCGGGGCCTGCAGATTTTACTGTGGATAGAGTCATGCCGACGGAAGCGGTGATCAAGCTCAGGACCCCGTGGACGGAGCCGGAAGTTAAAGCGGCACTGGTCGGGCTGCCAAAGGGGAAATCACCAGGTCAAGATGGCCTCCCAGCAGAGCTTTTCGTGACTCACTTGGACCTGTTGGGGGGTAATTTCATGAACTTTGTCAGAGTTTTTGAGTCGACGGGGATTTTGCCAAAGTCTGACGGTTCTGCTGCACAAGAAGGGGGAGAAGGATTGCTTACCAACTACAAGCCAATCACACTTCTCACGACGGTTTACAAAGTCCTGGCAAAGGTTCTGGCGAACAGGCTTAAACAGGAGTTGCATCACATAATCTCAAAGGAGCAACATGGTTTCATACCTGGCCGCAGCCTGGCAGACGCGGTGGTGGTGGTGGCGGATGCGATAGAATCAGCGGACAATGACGCGGAGGACTGGTACCTTCTGCTGGTGGATTTCTAGAAGGCCTACCACACAGTGTCACGGCCCTTCCTCTTCAAAATCCTGACGAAGCTCGGGCTGTTGACACAATGTGTCAGATGGGCAGAGGGCATGCATAAGGGGTCGGGAACAAGATTGGCAGTTAACGGGTGGCTAGGAGAGCCCGTGTGGAGATGCAGAGAGGGGTGAGGCAAGGGTGCCCTCTTGCGCCTTACCTTTTTCTCTGTGCTCTGGAGCCACTCTGCGCTGAGATTAGGAGACGCGACTTGAGGGTCAGAGCTGATGGTGGAGACGCGGTGTCGTATGTGGGATATGCGGACGACACCTCTTTGATCCTTCGAGGGGAAGCTCAGTTGCAGTGAGCGGCGGCAGCGCTTGACTGGTTCGGGGAGTTGTCGGGCCTGTACACCAGGACAAATTGATCGACATGCCGTTGGGGAGGAACAAGGGCAGAACATTGTTACCTGGTGTTACCTTCAATGGGCGGAGGATGGGGTTCCCGAGCGGCTGCTAGGCATCTGGGTGTCCCCTGACGGCGACGCCGCCCCCTCTTGGGAGAAGGCATGGGAAAGGGGGAGGAGAGAGCTGGCAAACTGGGAGAATCATCACTTGTTGACAGCCAAAAGGGTCACAGTCATCAACAGTTACATTATGCCGATACTCCTGTTCCAGGCGTTGATCTACCTGCCATCGGAGGAAATATGGGAGAAAATTCGTAAGACATGTGAGAACTACGTTTTGAAAGGGGGGGCAACGGCGGAGAAGATTTTTGTCCTCTGGAATGGATAGCTGGCCCAGCTGCCACAGAAAGAAAGGGGGCTGCGGCTAATCGATCCGAAGGACCGACTGGACAGTCTGGCAATCCGCCAGGTGGGGAAGTTTCTGATGGAGCAAGACGCCACTAAGCGGTGGCTGTCAGAGAAGGCAGCGGCGCTGCCACAAGGGGTCGCAGCCTTCTTCGCCCATAAGTCTGCCGGCAGCCACAGGGAAGAAGGCAACCGGAGATGGAGAGCGATAGCTGAGATTTTTTGGGAGTCGCCATTTGTGGACCTCTCGGCGCCATCCAACATCTGGGAAGTCGAACGGGAACTACTGTGCTTTAACCAGCGCATCATGTTCCAGGGGGGGGGGGGAGCCCGTTCAGGAATCGACAGGGAGCGTCAGGGATCTGGGAAACCAAGATAGGAGACCTGCTCATCACTAAAGAAGACGGAAGCAGAGACATCAAGGATATTAAGGCGTTGAGGGCAGACTTTGGGAGCGTGGCAACAGCAAGGTGGGCAAAAAAAGCGTATGAGGCGGTTCCGACAGACCGGAAAATGATGCTCGCAGCGCTGAGGTCTGCGGAGACAGTGAAGGCGGCTGCGAAAGTGATGCGAACGGTTCTAGCACGTACGCAGAAGTTCCTATACTGGACAGTATGAGGCGTAAAAGACAGAAAGGTGGCAACAGACCATATGGACTGTTCGAATGGCTCAAACCTAGTCGCGCCACAGAGGCCATACGCGGTAGTCTTCCCATTCAAAAGCGTGGAGCCGGTGGTGCTCGGAACCATGGGGGAGCCGAGGGCTAAACTCTGCCAAGCCTCGCTGGTCGACGGAAACTTGGGTACTTTCCAATAACAAAGTCCAGGGTGGGGGAGGAAGTAGGGGGAGGGGAGACGAAGTACTGGAAGGACAAGATAGCAGAGGGATACATGGAAGCGACATATGAAGACAAGACTCTTCAAGGAGTCTGCAGAGCAGTTGTTATAGGGCAGTCGTCATAGCATTAGAGATTTCAATCATACAGCACCCTATATATTGCAAGTTACAAGAACAATTTAGAGACTACTAAACAAAAATAAGTATATGGGGAACTACCGTAATGGATATCTCTATGAAAACTATTGTAGGAGAGGGAGGTTTGGGTTGTAGAATCAGATCTACAAATGAATTAGACAAGGTGCCAGGTCCGCTGACTTGCCACGAGATAAAGGAGTGACTCCTTACTGCATCATCCTTTTCAAGTCTTGTCATAATCTTTTAATTTTGGAAATTATATTTCATTTTTTTCATATTACGACAAGACTCTTCACGGAGTCTGCAAAGCAATCATCATAGGTCACATGAGACATTTGCTGGGTGGGTAAATATAAAATATATTTGTTTGCTGGTACTTATTGGGTGCACGAGGCGAGTTCTAAATCAGTATTGACACGACGAAGTGCATCGGTAAGAATTGCACACGCAAGATGTTTCCCAAAGTATAGTGTAGAAAAGTGTGTCCGGCTAGGAACAATTAGGACATGGTCCATCGATTAGAGAAATAGAAAATTTGGGTACTTATCATAACATATCACTTTACGTGTGACGTAAGTGGAATACCAACCTTGTACAATCGCACAATAAGACCACAATGTTGTATGGGTCCGTTGCAAGCATGCACGCATGGTTAACGCTTGTAGAAGTATGACTACATACAAATTGCCAACGTAAATATTATAGTGCACCCAATCTGTAGCTTACATGGGACATTATTGATAAGAAAGAACTTGTCTTCGATTGACAGTAAGACGGTGATGAAATTGGCTAAATAGAACAATTATGCTAAATGTAGAATGCGGTCCAGCCTTATGGGTAAAGACTGAAAGAATCTTTCCAAATCTCGACAACATATAAAATTGGCTACTTCGAAGCATCTTCATTTATGTACATGCCAAACCATACCAATTACATAAAAAAATTGGGGCAGTTCTTTTTGTCATATCTAGAATAACCATGGCTTACAGAAGCAGCATGTTGTATTCGCAAACCGTCACCCATGTTAACGTTAAAACCAAGTTGCTAAAACAATTTGGGTAACATGGCACTCCAACGGTCGTAAGTGGTTATCCAGCCAGCATCGGCATGCAAACACTTGAAACCAACAGCTTTTCATTAAGAGGCATCATTGACGAATCCCGACTTGCAAAGTATTAAAATGGGACGCCCTTTTTGACAAAATGAATGGCACTTTTCGGCCAAAACAAGTTGCACCGCATACGTTGTTGGGATATGCATATGGGATGGTATACATGAAGGAAATAAATAGGTCGGAAAATTTCTGTTCCACTTAAGAAATAATTGAGGAAATACGGTTGATATACACTCAGGCACAATTTTGCATGTATCCGAAACTTTGCCAAACAGGCCAACGGCGCCTGAAATCACCTATGACATATATGCAATTGGGTAAGGCTAGGCCGAGCTGTTTGTCGTGTTGTCTGTCAAACCTGATTTCATACTTGCATCTCTAAACTCCATAGAAATGCAACTGTCAGAAACTAACGAGCACGAATGAATGCATTGAGCAGAAAGTTGATACAAGTATGACCCTAATTGGGTTGTACCCCATATAGGCTATCCCATTACAGCCTACACCGCAAACGCACACGATAATTTGACACACGCCCAGAGGCAAAGTGGGGGAGAACAAGAGGTCACAAGACCAGTCAAGAAAAGCAAAGCAAGCTCAGGGTGGATCACAAAGTGACCACATATTCTGAGCACAAGCAAATGTCCACAATGTCATTTTACATGCAGAATTATATAAGTGGGAACAAGCAGTAGAGGAATCACAACCTAGCAAGTGTAAGCATGCAGGTACACGTATATAGATCATAGTACAGGTAAAGTCACGAAGGTGAGCAAGTGAGGGAAAGTAGGCATAAGGCCTAAAACAGTACAGGAACGCTGATCATCATAAGGGTGAAGTGCCTTAGTGAATATATCAGCAGTGTTGGCCCGAGTGGCTACGTAAGCAAGACAAAGGTGACCGCGCTGCTTCAACTCTCGAGCAAGGAAGTAACGCAAAGCGATGTGCTTCATCCTGTGCTCCAGAGTGTGCTCCTTACACAAGGCAATCATGGCCTTGTTGTCTACACAGAACTAGAGGAGAACTAGGCCACTCTCCCAAGCCGGTCACACGCTTCCGGACTCTCCGCAGCAAAATGGGATTGCTGAGCGCCGCATTCGCATGGTCATGGACGTCGCTCGTACGTCCATGATGCATGCGGCTGCCCCCCATATTCTGTGGCCGTTTGCGGTTCGGTACGCGGCACATCAGATCAACCTTCACCCCGGGGTCTCACGGCCAGGGAAGGTCTGTACCTCCCCAGCTGTGCTGTGGACCGGGAAGGTCGGCGATGCGTCTGCGTTCCGTGTCTGGGGATCTCGGGCGTTTGTCCGCGACTTGTCTGCGGACAAGCTGTCCCCTCGTGCTGCTCCCTGTGTCTTTCTTGGCTTCCCCTCTGACGCTCCAGGGTGGCAGTTCTACCACCCCTCCTCTCGTCGTGTTCTGTCCTCCCAGGACGTTACATTCGACGAGTCCGTCCCCTTCTACCGGCTCTTCCCCTACCGCACTCCTTCCCTCCCCCCGCCGCCCCACTTCCTTGTGCCAGGTCCCCCCCCGGTAGACCCCCTCCCCCCTCAGGGTCCTGCCCCTTCAGGTGTGTCCCAGGTAGACGCGGTCAAGCCGGTCGAGGTTGCTGGTGACTCTGGTCCTGCTGCGGGTGCTGAGCCTGGGGGTGCTGACTCTGGGGGTGCTGCGCGCGGGGGTGCTGAGCTAGGGGGTCCTGCGACTGGGGGTGCTGAGCTTGGGGGTGCTGAGTCTGGGGGTGCTCCGTCAGGAGCTGTTGAGCCTGGGGGTGTTGCGTCTGGAGCTGATGTGCCTGGAGGTGCGGAGCCTGGGGGTGCTACGTCTGGAGCTGCTGAGCCTGGGGGTGCTGCGTTTGGAGCTGCTGAGCCTGGAGGTGCGGAGCCTAGGGGTGCTACGTCTGGAGCTGCTGAGCCTGGGGGTGCTGCGTCTGGAGCTGCTGAGCCTAGAGGTGTGGAGCCTGCTGCCGCTCGACCTCCCCTTGTGGAGTCTGGCGGCCCTGGGCCAGGAGGTTCTCCGGGTACTTTGTCTCGGCGGGAGCCACTCTCTCCTCACGAGCTGCGCGAGTGGTTTGCTCGCCGATGGAGGCGTGCTGCTGGAGCTGGAGCTGCTTCGGCCACTGAGGGTGCTAGTGCCGCCGGTCCCGGAGCTGCTGTGTCTGGATTTGCCGCACGGCCTCGGCCGTACTTCGTTCCGCTCCTGCAGCAGGTTCTTGGTCTTTCTCCTCCTGTAGAGTGTCCACCGCTTGTCCAGTCCCAGTCATAGTTAGAGCCCACCTCCTCACTTCCTGCTCCCTCTCCTTACACTGGTCCTACAGGAGGTCTTGCTGAGCGTCGTGAGCCTGCGTCTCGTCCCGCGTCGCCTGTTCGTGCTGACCACGCTAGTGGTCGCGGTTCGCGTCAGCGTCCTCCTCCTGTCCCTGGCACGCACCAGATGTCTCTGCGTCCGTCCACTGCTTCTCTGCGTGCCCCTTTACCTTCTCCTCTTGAGTCCTCTCTTCCTGCACTTGCCGACCCTGAGTTGGACTCTCTTCGTGCTGCCAGTCCTACTGTAACGCGTCTTCTTGCTAATGTCATCACTGACCCCTCCTTTGAGTCCACTACTGCGTCTGCTCTTGTTGCTGAGCTCGTCGACTTTGCTGCCCGCTGTCGACTCGACTACGCTGCTAGTCTTGTTGCTGAGTCTGCGTCTGTCAGTCCTCCGTCCGTCGGGGGTGAGTGTGCTCTTAGAACGGACGTCCTTGAGGACAGGCAGGAGGAGTTCCAGTGTCAAGCTGCTGCTTCACCTCATCTCGCGTCTGTACTACTCGCCCCAGAGGGAGACCCGGATGCACTAGACATCCCGACTCCGCGCTCTTACGCGGAGGCCGTAGAGGGTCCCTACTCCTCTCAGTGGCAGGCAGCTATGGATGCAGAGATGGCTTCCTGGAAGTCCACAGGCACCTACGTTGACGCGGTTACCCTCATAGGGCGAACATCGTCAGTGGCATGTGCATCTTCAGGGTGAAGCGGCCGCCGGGCTCTCCACCTGTCTTCAAGGCGCGGTACGTGGCTCGTGGCTTCAGTCAGCGGCAGGGAGTTGACTACTTTCAGACCTTCTCTCCCACCCCGAAGATGACCACTCTTCGGGTGCTACTGCACATAGCAGCTCAGCGCGACTACGAGCTTCACTCTCTTGACTTCAGCACTGCTTTCTTGCAGGGTAGCCTGCACGAGGAGATCTGGCTGCGCCGTCCACCTGGCTTCACTGGGACTTTCCCTCCTGGCACCCAGTGGAGCCTCCGACGGCCAGTCTACGGTCTCCGCCACGCACCGCGTGAGTGGCACGACACACTGAGGACTACGCTTGCGGCTCTTGGGTTTGCTCCCTCTATTGCTCACCCATCGTTGTTCCTGCGCACCGACACCTCTATGCCGCCGTTCTACATCCTCGTGTACGTCGACGACTTGGTCTTTGCCACAGCTGACACTGCTGGACTCGCCTACGTGAAGTTCGAGCTGCAGAAGAGACACATGTGCACTGACCGGAGTGAACTCTGCACCTACCGTGGCTTGCAAATCACTCGGGACAGAGCACGCCACACCATTGCCTTGACTCAGTCACACATGGTGCACCAGGTCCTTCAGCGCTTCGGCTTCACGTACTCCTCGCCTTAGGCCACTCCTCTGGCTACTCGCCACTCGCTCTCAGCTCTGCCTTTGGATGAGTCCATAGAGTCGAGTGGCCCGTACCCAGAGCTTGTTGGCTGCCTCATGTACCTGATGACCTGCACTCGTCCCTACCTGCATACCCTCTTAGCATTCTTGCACGCTATGTTGCTCCTAGGAGACACCGACCAGAGCACATGGCTGCAGCAAAGAGGGTGTTGCGCTACGTGTGCAGTACGTCGGGCATGGGGCTAGTGCTTGGAGGGCGGAGTCCACTGGTCCTCACTGGCCACGCGGACGCTTCTTGGGCTGACGACCAGGCTACGCAGCGGTCTTCGCAGGGTTACACCTTCAGTCTTTGTTCCGGCTCCGTCTCGTGGCGGGCTACTCGCTCGTCTTCTGTTCTCGGCTCCAGTTGTGAGGCTGAGATCTACGCCGGGGCCATGGCTGCTCAGGAGCTTCGCTGGCTCACCTACCTGCTGACTGACCTCGGAGAGCCGCCTCGTTCTCCTCCAGTGCTGTACGTAGACAACAAGGCCATGCTGGCCTTGTGTCGAGAGCAGCGCTTGGAGCACAGAACGAAGCACATTGCTCTCCGTTACTTTCTTTCTCGTGAGCTGCACCAGCGTGGCCAGTTGCGACTTGCGTACGTGGCCTTTGAGGCCAACACTGCTGATATGTTCACCAAGGCACTTGCGCCTTGTGACCATCAGCGCTTTTGCACTCAGCTGGGTCTTGTACCTGTCTTGCCTCACTTGCTCTCCTCTTGACCTTGCTTGTACTGTCATATATATATACCTGCTCTTGCTTGTCTAGCTATATATATATATGTGTACTCTTGCATGTGAACTGGCCTTGTGGCCTTGTCATTGTGCTCGGACTGTGTGGTGACTTTGTGATCCACCCTGAGCTTGCTCTGCTTTGCTTGACTGGTCTTGTGACCCCTTGTTCTCCCCCACTTTGCCTATGGGGGTTTGTCACAACATTATATAGCTTATGCTGTTGTGTAGGCTATAGTGGGGTATCCCATAGGGGGTACAACACAATTAGGGTTTCCTATATGTACTCACCTCATTCATAGTTCATTCATTTTTCGCGTTCTCCTTTTCACACGTGAAGCGGAAGCACTGAAGGACCTTCTGCACCATGTGTGATTCAGTCAGGGTAATGGTGCGCCGTGCTCCGTCCCGGGTAATCTGCAAGCCAAGATAGCTACGCAACTCTCCCATGTTTGTGCACGTGTATCTCTTCTGCAGCTCCGACTTCACGTGGGCAAGTTCCAGGTGCCACTGACGATATTCGCCCCAAGTGGGGGAACCTCGTCGACATAAGTGCCTGTGGACTTACAGGATGCCATCTCTGCGTCCATGGCTGACTACCACTGAGAGGAGTAGGGACCCTCAATCGCCTCTGCGTAAGAGGGCGGGGTCGGGATGTCTGGTGCATCCGGGTCTCTTTCAGGTGCAATCAGCATGGACACGAGATGAGGTACAGCACCCGCAAAGCACTCAAAATCCTCGTGCGTGTCCTTAGGGACGTTCGTGCCAAGAGCACACTCACCCCCAACAGACGGAGGACAGACATACTCAGACTTAGCAACAATACTAGCGGCGTAGTTGAGGCGATAGGCAGCAGCAAAGTCAACAAGCTCAGAAACAAGGGTAGACGCAGCAGTGGACTCAAACGAAGGCTCAGTGACAACAGTGGCGAGCAGATGCATGATAGTAGGGCTGGCAGCACAAAGTAATTCAGACTCCGGGTCCGGATCGTCAGTAAGGGAGGACGCAGGAGGAGAAGGCAGAGGGACACGCAGTGGAACAGAGGAAGGACGAAGTGCCATCTCGTGCGTGCCGGAGACAGGAGGAGGACGCTCATACAGAACACGACGACTAGTGTGGAGAGCGCGAAGAGGCGACACAAGACAAGACGCAGGCTCACGACGCTCTATAAGACCTCCGAGCTACTCAGTGTAAGATGAAGGAGCCGGCAGTGGAGAGTTTGGCTCTAGCTGCGATTGCGGCTGGGCAGGCTGTGGACATAGTAAAGGAAGAGTGGGATCAGTAGAAGGCGGGAGACCAAGAACCTGTTGAAGTAGCGGAACAAAGTACAGACGCGTCCGCAGCACCAGCACCCCCAGAGCCAGCACACCCAGCTCTAGGGCCTCCAGCTCCAACACCTGTGGCACCACCAGCTCTAGCAGCTCCAAGACCTGTAGTAGCACCCCAAGCTCCAGCAGCTCCAGTACCTCGAGTACAAGCACCTCTGGGACAAGCGGCTCCAGCACCTCCAGCACCTCCAGTGCGTGAAGTACCTCCAGCTTGAGGGCCTCCAGCAGCACGCCCCTCAGCTCCAGCAGCACCACTCCGGAGGCTCGAGCGCCGAGGAAACCACTCCCGCAGCTGCAGTGGAGAGAGGGGCTCCCACCGTGACAAGACACCCGAAGGACCTCCAGGCTCAAAACACCCAGTTCAGCAGCCCCAAGCCTAGTACCCCCAGGCTCCGCACGCGCAGGCTCAGCACCCCCAGGCTCCGCACGCTCAGTCCCACCACCCCCAGGCTCCGCACCCTCACACTCAACAACCACAGGCTCAACACCCCCAGGCTCCGCATGCTCAAGCTCAGCACCCCTAGGCTGCGCACACTCAGGCCCAGTACCCCGAGGCCCCGCACCTGTAAGCTCAGCACCCCCAGACGCAGCACCCCTAGCAGCATCAGAGTCGACAGCTACCTCGACAGGCTTGACACGGTCTACTTGGCACACACTTGAGGGAGCAGGACTCTGAGGGGGGACCGGGTCTACCGCAGGAGGACATGGTGCGAGGAAGAGCGGCGGAGGCGGGAGAGGGGCAATGCGGTAGGGGAAGAGACGGTAAAAGGGAACCAACTTGTCAAACGTGACGTCTTGAGAGGGCAGGACATGGCGCGAGGTGGGGTGGTAAAACTGCCAGTCAGGCTCGTCAAGGGGAAAGCCGAGGAAGACAAAGGGAACGGTGCGGGTGGAGAGCTTGTTTGCGGAAGTATCGCGGACAAAAGTACGACATCCCCAGACCCAGAACACCAACGCATCGCCAACCTCTCCGATCCAACGCAGTATCGGCGAGGTCTGCGTCAAGGAGACACGGGGCCAGAGGTTGAGCTGATGCGCAGCATACCGGACTGCAAACGGCCATAGAAAATGGGGGCCAGCCGCATGGATCACAGAGGTACGAGCGACCTCCATGACTAAGCCAATGCGGCGCTCAGCAGTCCCATTCTGCTGCGGAGAGGCCGGAAGCGTTAAGTCTGGCGAATGCCCTCTCCACGACAAAATTCCCGCAAGAGGTCGGAGGAAAACTCACCACCTCTGTCAGAGTGCAGACGCATGAGGGGAAGGTCCGTCTCGAACCGCTCGCGGAGCTAGAGACGAACATCGCGGATCCAAGGGATCAAAACATCAAGGACCTTCCCCTTGCTGCACAAGGAGAAGACCGTGGTGTAACGCGTGTAGTTATCGACAACCAGCAGAAAGTCCTGCTCGCGGCCCTGTCCACGGCCGCGGGTTGGGCCCCACACGTCCATGTGGAGAGTCTGCAGGGGAGCAGTCGTTGATGGGAACGAGGAGGAGTGAGGAGCGGCGCGCCGCCGCCCCTCGACACAGGGAAGATAGGGAGGCGCAGGCGAGGGTGGGAGGGGAGGTAGAGACCTGGGAAGATCAGAGACAAGGAGATAGGAGTGCATGCCACGGAGGCGTGCCACGGAGGGGTGACCAAGACGGTGGTGCTAAACGAGCACGGGGGCACAAGCTCACTTGACGTAGACGCAGACGTAGCTACCTGAGGAGGCGTAGTAGTCAGTGTGTACAGACTTGACCCAGACCGAGGGGTGAACGTGGCCAGGTGCCTGCCAATCCTGGAGCACGTACAAGGCGCCACACGCTGTCCTCTAGGGGTGAAGCTATCGACCCACTCATCCTGAAGGACAGCGTTGCTCACTAAGTTCATAGAGAACGAGGGGAGGTGGAGACCTGACAATGAGCCAGACGGAACCGCCGGACACCGCAGAATGGTGGAGGAACGTGGAAGGACTAGGCGCTCAGAGGGGTCAGCCAGAGAGACAGCAATAGGTGCAGAGAGCAGTGTGACTGTGGTACTTTTGCGAAAGAAATAGCGTGAAGCACCTGAGTCAAGCATGAACGTGTGCAAGGCCGCAGCAGACGCATTACCAGAAAGAGCAGACTCACCAACACCTAGAGCAGCAGCCTCTATACCTGGGTCTGGCGGCATACACAGAAAACAATCACCCTCAGGACTAACAGTCAATGTATACATGGCAGAAAGGATAGCATCATAATCAAGAGCAAAGATGTCCACACCCTGCCTAAGCAGCTCTGCCTAGCAGGGGAGCTCAACCGCGTCAGAAAACTTTGTGCGGAAGGTGTCGGTTAGACAAGAGAAGTAGCGGTACTGGGTGTGGAGCTTCCCGCATGTCTGACCAGAGCGATCACCTGTGCGAATGACATACGGGCAGGGACCACTACCCCCAGGTGCCCCACGCTAAGCAAACCACTCATGTAGCTCCTTGGGCGAAAGCTGGCGCTGTTGCTGCAGCCTCTGACCACCGCCAAGGCCTCCCATCTGACTGGTACCGCCCCGGCCACCACCACTGCCGCCGCCTCCACTCCCACTGCCGCCAACACTGCCGCCACCACTACCTCCACTGCCGCCACCACCGCCGCCACCTGCACCTCCACCCCCACCACCGCTCCCTCCGCCACCTCCGCCCCCTCCACCGCCTCCACCACCCCCACCACCGCCTCCACCTCTGCCACCCGCACCGCCCCTGCCTCCCCTACCCCTGCCGCTGCGGTGCCTCCCACTAGGGGTAGATGCTGCTCCTACCTCCTCAGCACGAAGGTAGTCAACAGCTACAGCAGAGGCGACGGAGGGGACCAGGGGGAGGGCAAACACCCTTCAAAGAGGGGAGTGCGAGGAGTGCCACGAGAAGCGCCTACAGCAACTATGCTAGTCTGAGCTGCTAGGACGTGCTTCTTGGGTAGGTCTACTATGAGGTCGGTGGGGTCAAGGGCGAGAAGGAGGTCCGTGACAGCGCTAAGAGAGTCAGGGAGGCGAGTGACTATGAAGTAGAAAGTGATGTACATGGGAGGAGGGTTCTTGGTGAGAAACTCGGTGGGGAGCGTAGCGCGGTTGCGAGTGTCACTAGTGCAAAGGTGACTGACGAGGTCGGCTACTGTGGCAAAGGTGGACAGCTTTGGGAACAGGTAGGGCAAGAGAAGGCGGCCTAGAGCAGCAGTGGCCGGGAAGGAGTAATGAGCGACTACAGTGTCGTACAGTGCTTTCGCAGTCTTGTGCTGTCCGAAGTGAGCGCGTTCGGCTAACGGCAGGTGGTTGCAAACGGCTAGGCGAGCAGAAGCATCACGAGTAAGCCACTGTGAGCGAGCTACACTGTCAGCTGTGGCGGCAAGGACAAGAGAGGCGCCATAAATGAGGTCGAACAGTGAAACACCGTCCTTGGAATTGCTCAGTAAGTACAGCTGTAATTCGTCGAGCCAAGCGTTGAACTCTATCGAGCGGCCCTCCGGATCAAAGGTGAGAACAATGAGCGTGGCCATGGCGGGCAGAGCAGTCGGGCGCGCTAGCAGCGGAGCAGCACGCAGGCAGGGCAAAGTAGGGTGGCAGCCAGCAGGGCAAGGCAAGGCGCGCGGCGGCGGGCAGCGCTCGGGCAAAGCAGGGCACGCGGCAGCGGGCAGAGCAGGGCGCGCTGCGACGGGCGGCGCGCGGGCAGAACAAGGCGCGCGACGCCGGGCAACGCGCCGGCAGAGCAGGGCGCGTGACGGCGGGCAGCGCGTGGGTAGGGCAGGGCGCGCTACGGCAGGTGACGCACGAGCTGAGCAGAGTGCGCTGCGGCCGGCGGCGCGCGGGCAGCACAGGGCGCGCGGCGGCAAGCGGCGCGTGGGCAGGGCAAGGCGCGCTACAGCGGGGGCCGCGTGGGCAGAGCAGAGCGCGCGGTGGCAAGCGGCGCGCAGGTAGGGAAGGGCACACAGCGGCGGGCGGTGTGCGGGCAGAGCAGGGCGCGCAGCAGCGGGCTGCGCGCGGGTAGGGCAGGGCGCGCAGCGACAGGCGGCGCGCGGGCAGGGCAGGGCGCGCTGAAGCGGGCGGCGCGCGGAGAGGGCAGGGTGGCAGGCGACGTGCGGGCAAGGCGGCACGGTGCGACGCGCTGGCAGGGCAGAGCAGGGTGTGCGCAAGCAGCGCGACGCAGGGCAGGGCAACGCAGTGCGGCACTAACATGGCGGCGCGACGAGTGGGGTAACGCTACTCGGTGGGCCCTTAAAAAACTGTCCTAGGCTATGACCAGCTCTGAAAACATGTCAGAAATACGAACCAGAATGTGTGAACTAGGAACATGCATGACTACAAGTAGTAAACCCTGATTGGGGTGTACCCCATATGGGCTACCCCACTACAGCTTACACAACATGCAGCATACAAGTTGACGAGAAATGAGAATGGATGAATGAACTATGAAACAATTCGGTACAAGTACTAACCCTAATTGGGTTGTACCCCTTATGGGCTACCCCACTACAGCCTACAAAAATGTATAAGCTATAATGTTCTGACACACCCCCATAGGCAAAGTGGGGGAGAACAAGCGGTCACAAGACCACTCAAGCAAAGCAAAGCAAGCTCAGGGTGGATCACAACGTCACCACACAGTCCGAGCACAAAAGTAAGGCCACAAGGCCAGTTCACATACAAGAACATATATTTAAAGATAAACAAGCAAGTGCAGGTATAGAAAGAGTACAGTACAGACAAGATCAAGAAGTGAGCAGGTGCGGCCAAGTAGGCACAAGACCTAGCAAAGTACAGAAGCGCTGATGATCACAAGGCGGAAAGGCCTTGGTGAAGATATCAGCAGTCTTGGCCTCAGAGGCCACGTATGTGAGACAGAGCTGACCACGCTGCTGCAGCTCACGAGCTAGAAAGTAGCGGAGAGCAATGTGCTTGGTTCTATGCTCCAGTCTGTGCTCCCGACACAAGGCCAGCATGGCCTTGTTGTCTACGTACAAAAATGGAGGAGAACGAAGCGGTTCTCCTAGGTCAATCAACAGGTAGGTGAGCCAGCGTAGCTCAGGTGCAGCCATGGCCCCTGCGTAGATCTCAGCCTCACAGCTAGAGCTGAGAACAGAAGACGAGCGGGTAGACCGCCACGAAACAGAGCCGGAGCCAAGGCTGAAGGTGTAACACTATGACGACCGCTGCAGAGCCTAGTCGTCAGCCCAAGAAGCGTCTGTGTGACCTATGAGGACTACTCCACGTCGCCCTCCAAGCACGAGCCCCATGCCCGACGTACTGCACAGGTAGCGCAACACCCTCTTCTCTGCAGCCATGTGCTCTGGTCGGTGTCTCCTAGGAGCAACATAGCGTGCCAAGATGCTAAGAGGGTATGCAAGGTCAGGTCGTATGCAGGTCATCAGGTACATGAGGCAGCCAACAAGCTCTGGGTACGGACCACTCGACTCTACGGACTCATCCAAAGGCAGAGCTGAGAGCGAGTGGCGAGTAGACAGAGGAGTGGCGTGAGGCGAGGAGTACGTGAAGCCAAAGCGCTGAAGGACCTGCTGCACCATGTGTGACTAAGTCAGGGTAATGGTGCGCTGTGCTCTATCCCAGGTGATCTGCAAGCCAAGGTAGCTGCGCAGTTCACCCACATCTGTGCATGTGTGTCTCTTCTGCAGCTCGGACTTCACGTGGGTGAGTCCAGCAGTGTCAGCAGTGGCAAACACCAAGTCGTCGACGTACACGAGGATGTAGAATGGCGGCAGAGAGGTGTCGGTGCGTAGAAACAGCGACGGGTCGGCTGTAGAAGGAGCAAACCCAAGAGCCGCAAGTGTAGTCCTCAATGTGTCGTGCCACTCACGAGGCGTCTGGTAGAGACAGTAGACTGGCCGCGGGAGGCTCCATTGGGTACGAGGAGGAAACGACCCAGTGAAGCCAGGTGGGCGGCGCAGCCAGATCTCCTTGTGCAGGTTGCCCTGCAGGAAAGCTGTGCTGAAGTCAAGAGAGTGAAGCTCGTAGTCGCGCTGAGCGGCTATGTGCAGCAGCACCCGAAGAGTTGTCATATTTGGGGTGGGAGAGAAGGTCTGAAAGTAGTCAACTCCCTGCCGCTGACTGAAGCCTCGAGCCACGTAACACGCCTTGAAGACAGGCGGAGAACCCGGCGACCGTTTCACCCTGAAAATCCACATGCCATTGACGATGTTCGCCCAAGGTGGTGGAACCTCGTCGACGTAGGTGCTTGTGGACTTCCAGGAAGCCATCTCTGCGTCCATGGCTGACTGCCACTGAGAGGAGTAGGGACCCTCAATCGCCTCAGCGTACGATCGAGGAGTCGGGATGTCTGGTGCATCCGGGTCTTCATCAGGGGTAATCAGCGTGGACACGAGATGGGGCAAAGCAGCAGCAAAGCACTGGAACTCCTCCTGCCTGACCTCAAGGACGTCCGTGCTAAGAGCACACTCACCCCGGATGGACGGAGGAAAGACAGACTCAGACTCAGCAATGAGAATGGCAGCGTAGTTTAGGCAACAGCGAGCGGCGAAGTCGACAAACTCAGCAAGTAGGGCAGACGCAACAGTGGACTCAAAGGAAGGGTCGGTGACAACAGTAGCAAGAAGGCGCGTGACCGAAGGACAACCAGCATGAATGGAGTCAGACTTCGGGCTAGCAAGAACAGGAAGGGAGGACTCTAGAGGAGACGGCAATGGGACACGCAGAGGGGCTGTGGAAGGACGCAGTGCCATCTGGTGTGTGCCGGGGACCGCAGGAGGACGCAGACGCGCAGTACGTCGACTACTGCGAGCAGCACGAACAAGCGACTCGGGACGAGACGCAGGCTCACGATGCTCAGCAAGACCTCCAGTAGGACCAGTGTAGGGAGAAGGAGCAGTCAGTGGGGAGGCAGGCTTTAACTGTAACTGCGACTTGACAGGCCGTGGACAATCTAAGGGAGGAGCAGGACCAGGAGAGGGCGGGAGACAAAGAACCAGCTCCAGGAGCGGAACGAAGTACGGCCTCGGCCGCTCAGTGCCTCCATAACCAGCAGGGACGGCGCGAGTACCCCCAGCGGCAGCACCAGCGCCAGCAGCACCTCCTGCTCCAACAGCGCCAACTCCACCACCCTCAAAAGCACCAGCGCCAGTAGCACCGCCAGCGCCATCACCCCCTGCAGCTCCAGCTCCAGCAGCACCAACTCCAGTAGGACCGTCAGCACCAGCAGCCTCAGTAGCACCCCCAAACGCACCAGCACCGGTAGAAACACCAGCCCCAACATCCCCAGCAGCTCCACCTCCAATAGCACCAGCACCGCCTGCAACTCCAGCAGGACCAACTCCCGTAGCGCGACCAGCACCCCCAGTCTCAGCAGCAAGTCTCCAGCGGCGGGCAAACCACTCGCGCAGCTCCTGTGGAGAGAGCGGCTCCTGCCTCGACGAAGCACCGTAGGCGGCCACACAAGCAGACCCAGCACCCCTAGGCTCCGCACCCCCAAGCTCAGCACCCTAAGGCTCAGCACCCCCAGGCTCAGCACCCCCAGTCTCAGCACCCCCACACTCAGCACCCCCAAACCCGGCACTCGCAGGCTCAGGAATTTTAGTAGCACCAGAGCCAATAGCTACCTCGACAGGCTCGACTGCGTCTACCTGGGACACACCTGACGGAGCAGGACCCTAAGGGGCGAGGGGGTCTACCTTGGGAGGACCTGGCGCAAGGAAGAGCAGCGGCGGGGGGAGGGGCGCAGCGCGGTAGGGGAAGAGACGGTAGTAAGGCACCGACTCGGCAATGGTGACGTCCTGGGAGGACAGAACACGGCGCGAGGTGGAGTGGTAAAACTGCCACCCAGGCGCGTAAGGGGGAAGCCAAGGAAGATGCAGGGAACTGCACGGGGGGACAACTTGTCCGCAGACAAGTCGCGAACAAACGCCCGAGACACCTAGACCCAAAACGCAGACGCATCGCCAACCTTCCCTGTCCACCGCAAGGCGGGGGAGCTCTCTGGCAAGGAGGTTGAGGGTTGAGCTGATGCGCGGCGTATTGAACCGCAAACGGCCACAGAAAATGGGGGGCAGCCGCATGCATCATGGACGTATGAGGGACGTCTATGACCATGCCAATGCGGCGCTCAGCAATCCCATTTTGTTGTGGAGAGACCGGAAGCGTGAAGGTCTAGCGGATGCCCTGTGCACGACAGAAGGCTCCCAGACGGGGAGAGGAAAACTCCCCGCCTCTGTCCGAGTGCAGACGCAGAATAGGAAAGTACGAGCCGAAACTCCCTCTGAGGTGGAGACGAGTTGCGTGGATCCAGTCGATCAACACCTCGGTGACGTCACCCTTGCTCCGCAAGGGGAAGACTGTGGTGTAACGCGAGTAGTCGTCAACCACCAGCACAAAGTACCGCTCCCGCCCCTGTCCACTGACGCGGGCTGGGCCCCACACGTCCATGCGGAGAGTCTGCAGCGGAGCCACTGTCAGAGGAAACTCGGAGGACTGAGGGGTGGCACGCTGTTGCCCCTCAATGCAGGGGACGCAAGTAGGGCCAGGCCCCGGAGGTAGGGAAGGGAGAGACCAAGGGAGACTAGAGACAAGGACACGAGAGGCCATGCCTTGGAGACGAGGCAGGGAGGGGTGACCAAGGCGGTGGTGCCAAAGGAGAGTCTGTTGGACACGAGCAAGGAGCAGACTCAGGACCGGACCTGGACGTTGCAGCAAACACCTGACTCGATGCAGCTACATGGGTAGACTCAGCAGCCGGAGGAGACTCAGTAGTAAGGGTGTACAGGCTCGACCCTGGCCGACGGCTGAACGTGGCCAAGTGTCGGCCTGTCCGAGCACGCGTGTAGTGGGTCACTCGCTGAGTCGCAGGAGTCAACGGGTCAACCCCCCTATCGTGTAGGTCCGCTCGACTCACCAAGTTCGTAGAGAACGAGGGGAGGTAGAGACCAGAGAGGGTGCCAAAGGGGGCTGCCGGGCACGGTAGGACAGTGGAGAAGCTAGCAAGGACAAGACCCCCAGAGGGGTCTGCCAGGGAGACTGCAACCGGCCGATTGAGCGGCGTAAGAGTGGTGCGGTCTTGAAAGAAGGAGCGGGACGCACCCGAGTCCAAGGTGAAGGTCTGGAAGGCCTGAGCCAACGTAGTACCTGAGAGAGCAGACTCACCAGCACCTGGGGCGGTAGACGCACTGGCACCTGGGGGAGCAGACGCACTAGCACCTAGAGCAGCAGCCTCACCAGTACCTAGAGCAGCGGCCTCAATGCCCGGGTCACGCGGTTCACACAGGTAATAGTCACCAGCAACACTAGTATCAACAGCATACATGGCAGCAAGAATAGCATCGAAGTCAAGATCAAAGATAGCAACCCCGGCCTTAGACAGATCTCCCCAGCGAGGGACCTCTGGTGCCTTAGGGAACTGGCAACGCCACGCGTCCGTCAGGCGACCAAAGCAGCGCTGGGTGGAGTGCGGGCCTCCGCACTGCTCACCAGCTCGGTCGCCGGTACGAAGGACGTAAGCGCAGGGACCAAAACCCCCACCTCGCTGACGTGTAGTGTACCACTCACAAAGCTGCTGAGGGGACAAGGTCACACCAATTCGCTGCTGCTAGCGCTAACTACCACCGGCGCCACTCCTCTGCACAGAGTCGCGACCCGCTCCACCACCGCCGCCGCCTCTGCCGCCTCGTCGACCTCCGCCTCCTCTGCCACCTCCGCCGCCTCCGCTCCCTCTGCCACCTCCACCGCCTCCGCCTCCTACACTGCTGCTGCCGCTGCCGCCACCCCCGGCACCACTCCCACCACCACCCCACTCCCTCCATTGCCTCCACCACCACCTCTACCGCCCCCTCCAGCCCCTTTTAGCGCCCTTGCCCCCTTTGCCCTTGCCGGTGCGGCGTCTCCCGCTCGAGGCAGACGCAGCGCCGACCGACTCGAAACTAACGAGGTCGGCCGCAGCAGCAGAGGCAACAGAGGGCAAGAGGGGGGAGGGAGAACACCCCTCAAAGATGGGGGCGCGAGGGTCACCACTAGAGGCTCCTACAGGGACTATGCTCTTCTCTATCGCTAGGAGGGCCTTCTCGAAGAGGCCAACGGTGAGAGTGGTGGGGCAGACTGAGAGGAAGTGGTCCCTCACTACGCGAAGAGAGTCAGGGAGCCGGGTGACTATGTAGTAGAGGGTGATGTACATGGGGGGGGGGGTGTTCTTGGCGCAGAACTCAGCAGGAAGCGCAGCGCGGTAGCGAGTGTCACTAGTGCGGAGGTGCGTAATGAGGTCAGCGATTGTGGGAAAGGTAGCAAGGTCAGGGAAGAGGTACGGTAGCATGAGGCGGCTCAGTGCAGCAGTGGCAGGGGAAGAGTAGCGTGCAACTACAGCGTCGTACAAGGTCTGAGCACTCTTGTACTGGCTAAAGTGTGCACGCTTAGTGGTCGGAAGGTGGCGACGTACAGCAAGGCGAGCAGCAGCATCGTGCGTGGCCCATTATGAGTGAACAGTGGCGTCAGCATCAGCAGCGGGGGAAGGAGAGGCACCAGAAGGGAGGTCAAACAGGGAGAGGCCGTCTTCCTATCGCACTGAAGAAACAGCTGGAGGTCATCGACCCAGACCTCAAAGTCAACGGCACGGCCCTCAACATCAAAACTGAGGACATTGGGGGTAGCCATGACTGCTGTGGCCTAGGAGGAAGTGAGCTCACCAGTCCGAGGAAGGAGGGGCCAGGGAGCACTGGTAGGAACAGTAGCTGCTAGACAGTAGGGCGGCCGCAGAGCGGCTCGGCTGCTGGGCGGCTCGGCGGCAGGGCGGCTCGGCTGCTCGGCGGGCGGGCGGCTCGGCTGCTGTGCTGCTCGGCCGTTAGGGTAGGGCGATGGGGCCGCGGGTGGTGGCGGGGCCGCAGGTGGCGGCGGGGCCGCAGGTGGCGGCGGGGCCGCAGGTGGTGACGGGGCCGTAGGTGGTGGCGGGGCCGCAGGTGCCGACGGGGCCGCAAGTGGCCACAGGGCCGCAGGTGGTGACGGGGCCGCAGGTGGCGACGGGGCCGCAGGGGGTGACGGGGCCGCAGGTGGCGACGGGGCCGCAGGGGGGCCTAGGTGGGGCCGCAAGGGGCCTAGACGGGGCCGTGAAGGGTCCGTAAGGGGCCTAGGCGGGGTCGTAAGGGGCCATAAGGGGCCAGACGGGGCCGCGGAGGGGCCTAGGCGGGACCGCGGAGGGGCCGTAAGGGGCCTAGGCGGGGCCGTAAGGGGCCAGACGGGGCCGCGGAGGGGCCTAGGCGAGGCCGCGAAGGGGCCGTAAGGGGCCTAGGTGGGGCCGTAAGGGGCACGACGTGGCCGCGGAGGGGCTTAGGCAGGGCCGTAAGGGGCTAGACGGGGTCGCGGAGGGGCCTATTCGAGGCCGCGAAGGGGCCGTAAGGGGCCTAGGCGGGGCCGTAAGGGGCCAGACGGGGCTGTGGAGGGGCCTAGGCGTGGCCGTAAGGGGTCGTAAGGGGCCAGACGGGGCCGCGGAGGAGCCTAGGCGAGGCCGCAACGGGGTCGTAAGGGGCCTAAGCGGGGCGGTAAGGGGCCAGACGGGGCCGTAAGGGGCCGTAAGGGCGGCGCGAGTGGCCATAGAAGGCGACGCGAGGGGCCGTAAGGGCGGCCAAAGGGGGCCACTAAGGGCGGCTCGAGGCGCTACTCGGGTAGGATCGAAGCGCGCTCCGGGCAGGGAAGAAAGATTCGTGGTGGGCCGTAGGCAGCATTCCCACTTGGGAACCTGCTCGATACCATGACGAGAAATGAGAATGGATGAATGAACTATGAAATAGTTCGGTACAAGTACTAACCCTAATTGGGGCGTACCCCTTATGGGCTACCCCACTACAGCCTACACAAATGTATAAGCTATAATGTTCTGACATAAGTTTGACATTGGTTTGCTCAACTAGCTGTCTTTTTCCACGTGGTACTACCCGAAAACTTTGCGCACTGTGACGCGGCATGTCACTTGCCGAAGACGTCCAAAAGTGTTGGAAACAATCGGTCCTAAGCGCCTCTGTCGTGTCGAAACACCAAGACACAAGCGAAGCAAAACACTATCGAAGCATCAGCGAGTCAACCCTCGGAGGTTGAAGTAACTGTCGGAGGTTACGCAAAAGTCAAAGGTCAGCGACCTTTGACCTAACAAGTACAGCGCGACAGCAAGGACACACAACTGACTCGTTACAGAGCAGTTGCCCGAGTCGTCACTTTATCGAACCGCAACAGCAACAGTAAAGTAGTTATTACTGTCTCTTTTCATATTCCCTGTATTCATATATAATCTTGTATCTTTTTGCTTTGCCCTCACATACTAGCGCAAGGTGGTTCACAACCCTTTATTTAACACTTCTGCTACTACACCAACTCTACCCAGAGTTCACCTCTGCAAAGATCCTAAGGGCTTTTCAGCCCAACATGGTATGAGAGCAATCAGGGGGAATTCAACTTCTATACCGATAACATCAATCAGCATGGCTACGCAAAAGGAAAGGAGCAACTCCAATAGCTCCCAGGGCACTACTCCTACTCCACCTCCTGCCTCTGGCCTACGGACAAAGGAGGGCACGGTAACAAGACCCAGAGCAGCATCTACCGAGACTCCCGCAAATCAATCTGCAGACTTTGACCAGAGCATGATGGAGAAGTTTTTCTCCTTCATGTCCTTCTACGAGCAACACAAGCAATCGGCACCTGCGCAGTCACACAACAGCAACAACAACGGAGCAACACCCATGAGTCTCGACGGCTCATCATATGCACGACGAAATCAATAGCAACAGCCTACCTTTGCTCCGTACGAGTGCGGGTCCATCAGCTTTATGCCACACCCACAGCCTTCACTTGGACAAGAAAAATCAATGGACGCATTACAAGTTCAGTCGCAGTTCGCACACGTTTTGAAGATGCAGACGTCAAGACCCTTCGATGGAAACAACTTCTTCACCTGGTCGTTTGAGTTCGAGCTGATGATGGAAGGCGCGCAGATACTCGGGTTATTCGACGGGTCTCTGCCATACCCAGCAAACAGCACACAGTACGAGAAGCAGCAGTACACCTATCAGTCAATGATGGCGTACACGATCCTACTGAGGAACATCACCCCGACTCAACAGCAGAACATAAGGACTTACCGAGGTTACGGCAATTCCGCGGAGCTCGCATACAACCACCTGAAGAGCCTGTATCAAGCAACAGACAGCGTAAGCCAAAGTCGGTTAATGGCGCAACTGACAACGGTTGAAATGAAGCCAGGGGAGAAAGGAATGGCGTATATCAGTCGATGTCACGAGTTGCGCGACAAGCTTCTTCGATGCGGAGGGTCAATTTCTGAAGACGCCTTCGTGACAGTCATCATCGGCGGCCTCGGTCCTCAATGGCGCGCCACAAAGGTCATTCTCCGAGCTCACGGAAGAATCTCCGAAGCAGCGCTCTGCGCCGAAATCCACTCCGAGTAGCAAGACATGGACCTGCAAGAAGAACGACACAAAAAGAAGACATCAGCACCGGAATTCGCGTTCCACACTCAGCGACGCTACAACAACAACAACAACCGGCAGTAACAACCAAAGCCAGTACCTCCGTTCTGCCACATCTGCAAAACTTTAGGACACCCGCGTACACACTGCCCGAATTGTCAAAAGTCAACAACTCCACAGCGGCATCTTCGACCTTCAAGCAACCGAATCTCCTCAACGCAAGCAAATCCCACGACTCGGATTCAAGCCTCAACGACCTCAACAGGACAATCTGCACAAGGAGCAAGAAACATCGTCAGCTGCATGACAAAGCTGAGTGACTCCTGCATCACCGAGTCACCACCACACTGCTCACCGGAAGAACAACTCGACGAAACCACACCCCGCCGCGAGTCACTTCAGCCGAACCCGACATGCGCCGCCATCGCCCAAAGCGAACCATCCCAAAAGGACACATGGTTCTTAGACAGTTGCTGCGGACAGCACATGTGCTCCTCGGGACGCTTTGTTTAACGGAAACACCAACTTCAACGCGAACTTGTCATTACAGTCGCCAACAATCAGAACCTGCGAACACGACAAGGCGTAGTTCGACTTCAGTCAAGGGAAACAAACGTTATACTGCAGATGTCAAAAGTACTAATCGCGGAGGGACTCGGCTACATCTTACTGAGTGTCAGTCAGCTAATGGCGAAAGGGATTCACCTCGAAGCAGACAGCACCACCCAAAAATTCAAGCTGAATCACGGGATAGGATGACTCTACATCGGTAAGGCGGTCCTCAAGAACAACGTCTTCGTTCTTGACTTCGTTCCTGATCTTGGCACCGCCGACAGCGACGCCATCGTTAACTTCACCAACTAGACACACCCTCTAGACCTTGATCCAGACTTTAGTCCAGGAGGCTTCTGGTATTCACACACCATCCCTGAAGCACAAATAACAAGGGCGTTAGCAATAATTCAGACAACATCAGCAGCAGCAGAGACAACATCAGCAGCAGCAGAGACAACATCGGCAGCAGCGGAGACAACATTGGCAGCAGCAGAGACAACATCGGCAGCAGCAGAGACAACATTGGCAGTAGCAGAACCATCAACGGCAGCAGCAGGAATGTCAACACCAATTGCTGGTCCTTCAACGACATCGCTCCTCATCGATGACACACCACCGACACCCGCGCAACAACTACACCCAGCACCACGAGAAATTCATCGTAGCGCCAACTTCACCGTCAACTTCTACTCCAACTCTGATATGTACCGACGATCACCCGGACATCGCGCTGACGAAAGCACCTGGCACGCAAGGATAGGGCACCCAAGCAACACAATATTAAACAATACGATAAGAGCAGGAGTACTCGACAAGGACTCAATTCTACTGACCGACGGACGAGTACTTCAACGTGTACGCGGAACGTGCCTCACCTGCCATGAAGATGACTTACCACATCGACCGTTTACGTCTCATCAAAACCCGAGCGCACCCGCGTACGCACCACTCGAGAAGGTGTATAGCGACATCCTGTTCAATCGGGAACCAGGACAACTAATATACAACTATATAATCACCTTCATCGACGCCACCACCCGTTTCGTCTGGCACCTAAACCTCCCTAGCCGCGACATGGCATTCGCTGCCTTCGTTGCCTGGCTACCAGTAGCAGAGAGAGAATCGGGCGTGAAACTGAAAAGCTTCCAGTCAGACGGAGGAGGAGAATACACCTCTCAGCGATTCAAGCAGTACCTGGCGGAAAACGGAATCAAGTGGCTCATCTCCCTTCCCTACGCCCATCAGCAGCAAGGTGTAGCAGAAAGAATGAACAGGACCTTGCAGAACAGCATGCGCAAACTGTTACTGTTACGAAGAAGAAGTGATTGCACTATGAAAGTTGGAGTACAAGTAGGAAACCCTAACTTTGTGTACCCCCCAAAGGCTAACCCACTATAGCCTACACAATAATAACACATATAGTGTTTGACACACCCCCATAGGCAAAGTGGGGGAGAACAAGGGATCACAAGACCAGTCAAGAAAGGCAAACAAGCTCAGGGTGGATCACAACGTCACCACACACTCCGAGCACAAGCAAAGGGCCACAAGGCCAGTTCACATGCAGAAGTACATATAAGTAGTACATACAGCAAGGGTGATCTTAACCTAACAGAGCAAATAGGCAGGAGGATATATAGAGATCATAGTACAGGCAAAACCTACAACAAGTGAGACAAAGTGGGCACTAAGCCCAACAAAGTACAGAAGCGCTGATGATCACCAGGCTGAAGTGCCTTGGTGAAAACATCACCGGTGTTGGCCTGAGAGGCCACGTACCGCAGACGAAGCTGACCACGCTGCTGAAGCTCACGAGCAAGGAAGTAACGGAGAGCGATGTGCTTCGTTCTGTGCTCCAGTCTGTGCTCCCGACACAAGGCAATGGCAGCCTTGTTGTCGACATACAGCACTGGAGGAGAACTAGGCCGCTCTCCAAGGTCGGTCAGCAGGTAGGTAAGCCAGCGTAACTCCTGTGCAGCCATGGCCCCTGCGTAGATCTCAGCCTCACAACTCGAGCTGAGAACCAAAGACGAACGGGTAGAGCGCCACGAAACTGAACCAGAGCCAAGGCTCAAGGTGTAACCCTGTGACGACCGCTGCGTAGCCTGGTCGTCAGCCCAAGAAGCGTCTGAGTGCCCAGTGAGGACAACTGAGCTCCCTCCTCCAAGCACGAGCCCCATGCCTGATGTACTGCACAACTAGTGCAATACCCTCTTTACAGCATCCCAGTGCAGCTTTTGGTGACAACCAGGAGCCACGTAGCGAGCGAGAAGGCCAAGAGGGTATGCTAGGTCAGGACGAGTGCAAGTCATCAAGTATATGAGGCAACCAACTAGCTCTTGGTAAGGACCACTCGACTCTACGGACTCATCCGAAGGCAGAGCTGAGAGCGAGTGACCTATAGCCAGAGGAGTGGCCTGTGCTGAGGACCAGGTGAAGCAGAAGCGCTGAAGGACCTGCTGCACCATGTGTGACTGAGTCACGGTAATGGTGCGGCGTGCTCTATCCCGGGTGATCTGCAAGCCAAGGTAGCTGCGCAGTTCACCCAGGTCTGTGCACGTGTGTCTCTTCTGCAGCTCCGAATTCACGTGGGCGAGAGACTCAGTCTTAGCTGTGGCAAAGACCAAGTCGTCGGCGTACACAAGGATGTAGAACGGCAGCAGCGAAGTGTTAGTGCGTAGAAACAGCGACGGGTCAGCAGTAGAAGGAGAGAACCCAAGAGCCGTAAGAGTAGTCCTCAGTGTGTCGTGCCACTCACGTGGCGCCTGGCGGAGACCGTAGACCGGCCGGCGGAGGCTCCACTTGGTACCAGGAGGAAACGACCCAGTGAAGCCAAGAAGGGCGGCACAGCCAGATCTCCTCGTGCAGACTGCCCTGCAAGAAAGCTGTGATGAAGTCGAGAGAGTGAAGCTCGTAGTCGCGTTGAGCAGCAACGTGCAGTAGTACCCGAAGTATGGTCATCTTTGAGGTGGGGGAGAAGGTCTGGAAGAAGTCTACTTCCTCTCGCGAACTGAAGCCTCGAGCAACGTAACGAGCCTTGAAGACAGGCGGAGAACCCGGCGGCCGCTTCACCCTGAAAATCCACATGCCACTGACGATGTTCGCCCCAGGTGGGGAAACTTCGTCGACGTAGGTGCCTGTGGACTTCTAAGAAGCCATCTCAGCGTCTATGGCTGACTACCACTATGAGGATTAGGGACCCTCGATCGCCTCAGCGTACGATCGAGGAGTTGGGATGTCTGGTGCATCCGGATCTCCCTCAGAGGCAACTAGCATGGACACGAGATGGGGCGCAGCGTCTAGAAGACACTCAAGATCCTCCTGTGTGTCCTTAAGGACGTCCGTGCTAAGAGCACACTCACCCCCAACAGACGGACGACAGACAGACTCAGACTCAGCGACAAGAGTTGCAGCGTAGTCTAGACGACAGCGAGCAGCAAAGTCGACAAGCTCAGCAACTAGGGCATGCGCAGCAGTAGACTCAAACAAAGGGTCAGTGACAGCAGTGGCCAGGAGAAGCGTGACAGTAGGACTGGCAGCAAGAAGAGAGTCAGACTTAGGGTCAGCAAGAGCACGAAGAGAGGACTCAGGAGGAGATGGTAGAGGGACACACTATGGAGCAGTGGAGGGACGCAGTGACATCCGGTGTGTGCCAGGGACTGGTGGCGGACGCTCACGCGGAGTACGGCGACTGGTGGAAGTAGTACGAATAGGCGACTAAGGACGGGACACAGGCGACACAGGGTGAGACTCAGGCTGACGTCGCTCTGTGAGACCGCCTGTAGGACCAGTGTAGGGAGAAGGACGAGGAAGTGGCGAGGCAGGCTGTAGCTGTGACAACGACTGGACCGGCGGTGGACACTCTATAGAGGGAGGGGGACAAGGCGGAGGTGACTGACCAAGAGCCTCCTGAAGAAGTGGAACAAAGTACAGCCGCGGCCGTGAGGTGCCCCCTGCAGCAGCAGAGACAGCACAAGAACCTCCAGCAGCTCGAGCAGCACCCCCAGCACCTCCAACGCCCGGGTCTGCAGCACCAGCAGCAGCTCCGACGTCCAGGTCCGCAGCACCAGCAGCAGCTCCCACTCCCGGGTCTGCAGCACCAGCAGCAGCTCTAACGTCTGGGTCTGCAGCACAAGCACCAGCTCCAACACCCGGGTCCGCAGCACCAGCAGCAGCTCCAACGTCCGGGTCTGTAGTACCAGCAGCAACTCAAACGCATGGGTCTGCAGCACCAGCACCAGCTCCAACACCCGGGTCCGCAGCACCAGCAGCAGCTCCAACGCCCAGGTCTGCAGTACCAGCAGCAACTCAAACGCCCGGGTCCTCAGTACCAGCAGCAGCTCCAACGCCTGGGTCCGTAGCACCAGTAGCAGGGTCCGCGACACTAGGAGCGCCACTCCTGAGACTGCAGCGCCGTGCGTACCACTCACGAAGATGCTGCAGAGAGGGCAGCTCCCGCCTAGGCGAGGAAGCACGAGCACCAGCTCCAGCAGTACCGCTAGCTCCAGAGGCACCTCTCCTGAGGATGTAGTACTGTAAGTACCACTCATGCAGCTGTTATGAGGCGAGAGCTCCTCTAGGCGTAGCACTACTTGGCTCTGCACCAACAGACTCCGTACTCCCAGGCTCAGCACCCACAGACTCCGCACCCCTATGCTTAGTACCCCCAGACTCTGCACCCCCAGACTCTGCACCCCTAGGCTCAGCACCTCCAGTCTCTGTTATAGTCACAGTAGGCTCCAATGTGCCTAAAACAAAAGATAGAGTGCACTGTCGGATTTCTGCACAGCGGCTTCAAACGTTCGTATCGTTCTGGTCACAACTTCAAATGACTTGTTTCAACTTGGATCTGGAGCGTCTTATTGTCGCCTACAATTGGCAATTTAGATCGCACGATTTGACCAACTATTGACGACACAGCGTTGGTTTGAACGAACGGCACTATGGCAGCCACATAGTCTTAGAAAACAGGATAGGAAGAGTTAGGAAGAGTTACGAGTTGGGAATGACTCCCAGCTCCTACAAACCCCAAAAGCCGAGGTACAGTGATGTGGAACAGTGCCAAACTATCCCCAACCACAAAGGGTCTCGAAACTACCCTTCACTAGGGCTTACACCAAGTGAAATGTTACACTACACAAAGTAATGTAACTATCTTCAATATCTTGAGGTGCACCCTTTTGGCGAGCTTCGAAACCACTCGAGCCCTGACACAAAGGCTCGGGCTCTTCATCACAAACTCATCCTTGGGTTCTTGATGGGTCTTATGCACACACCTGCGACAGGCCGAACGTTCGACACAGGACAAAATAGAAACCGCGCGCGAGACACATACGACCGCGTAACACGCGTCTAGCGATATCTCGCTATTGACTCGACACACACACTCGACATCATGACTCAACATTCACACACAATTATAAGCATGAAATATATATTATCCCATGCCCTCATACCATTCCATACACATACACATGCACGCATACGGACAACAAGCCGAGTGCAAACCATAGGGTTGCACCAACAGTCTCCGCAACCCCAGGCTCCGCACACTCAAGCTCAGCACCCCGAGGAGGACAAGAGTCGACAGCTACCTTGACAGGCTCAACCGGGTCTACCTGGGACACACCTGAGGGAGAGGCACCGTGAGGGGGGAGGGGGTCTACTACAGCAGCACCTGGAGCCAGGAAGAGAGGCGGGGGAGGGAGCGGGGCAGTGCGGTAGGGGAAGAGGGGGTAGAAGGGTATCAACTCGTAAAAGGTGACGTCCTCAGAGGCGAGGACACGGCGCAAGGCGGCGTGATAAAACTGCCAACCAGACGCGCCCGGGACAGAGCCAAGGAAGACACACGGAACAGCACGGGAGGAGAGCTTGTCCGCTGACGTATCGCGAACAAAAGCCCGAGATCCCCAGACCCGGAAACGCGACGCATCGCCAACCTCTCCCGTCCAACGCAGTGTCGGGGAAGTCTCCGGAAAGGAGACACAGGGCCAGAGGGTTGAGCTGATGCGCAGCGTATCGGACCGCAAACGGCCACAGAAAGTGGGGCGCAGCCGCATGGATCAAGGAGGTACGAGCGACCTCTATGATCAAGCCAATGCGGTGCTCAGCAACCCCATTCTGCCGTGGAGAGGCCGGAAGCGTGAACGACTGCCGGATGCCGTGCTCCGCACAGTAGGCTGCCAAGAGGTCGGAGGAGAACTCACCACCTCTGTCAGAGTGTAACCGCAGGACAGGAAAGTCCAAGTGGAAACGCTCGCTGAGCTGGAGACGAGAAGCACGGATCCAAGGGATCAAAACTTCAGGGACCTCACCCTTGGTGCGCAAGGGGAAGACCGTGGTGTAGCGCGAGTAGTCGTCAACAACTATCAGGAAGTACCTCTCCTGACCCTGACCACGGACGCGGGCTGGGCCCCACACGTCCATGTGGAGCGTCTGCAAGGGAGCAGTCGTCGGAGGAAACGAGGAGGAGTGAGGAGCGGCGCGCTGCCGCCCCTCGACACAAGGAAGACAGGGAGGAGCAGGTGAGGGTGGGAGGGGAGGGAGAACCCTGGGAAGATCAGAGACAAGGTACCGTTTTTGCATTGCCCGAAGGCGCTACACAGACGGGTGACCAAGGCGGTGGTGCCAGAGGACTATCTCGTGCGCTAGAGAGCGGCACAAGCAGGGAGCCGACAGCTGACCTGACGCAGACGCAGACGCAGCTACCTGAGGGGACTCAGTAGTCAGTGTGTACGGTGTGCAGGTGCTGTGACGGTGTGCAGGTGCTGTGACGGTGTGCAGGTGCTGTTACGGTGTGCAGATGCTGTCACGGGGTGCAGGTGCTGTGACGGGGTGCAGGTGCTGTGACGGTGTGCAGGTGCTGTGACGGGGTGCAGGTGCTGTGACGGTGTGCACGTGCTGTGACGGTGTGCAGGTGCTGTGACGGGGTGCAGGTGCTGTGACGGTGTGCAGGTGCTGTGACGGTGTGCAGGTGCTGTGACGGTGTGCAGGTGCTGTGACGGTGTGCAGGTGCTGTGACGGTGTGCAGGTGCTATGATGGTGTGCAGGTGCTGTGATGATGTGCAGGTGCTGTGACGGTGTGCAGGTGCTGTGACGGTGTGCAGGTGCTGTGACGGTGTGCAGGTGCTGTGACGGGGTGCAGATGCTGTGACGGTGTGTAGGTGCTGTGACGGTGTGCAGGTGCTGTGACGGGGTGCAGGTGCTGTGACGGTGTGCAGGTGCTGTGACGGTGTGCAGGTGCTGTGATGGTGTGCAGGTGCTGTGACGGTGTGCAGGTGCTGTGACGGTGTGCAGGTGCTGCTACCCTGTCATGCTCCCACCATGTGCACTAGACTGTGGAGGGGAAGTGGGGAAGCAGAGGGGGAATAGACTCTGTCATGAACGCAGTGGGGTGAGGGGAAGTAGCGGGGCGGGAATAAATGGGCAGCAGGAAGGGCGAGGAGCGCACTAGCAGAAGTGGCAGCAGATGGGAGAGCAAAGTGGGGTGGCGGGCATGGTAGTGAGAGCAAGCATGGCAGTGAGAGCAAGCATGGCAGTGGGAGAAAGCAAGGCACTGAGATGAAGCAAATAAGCAGGCACATGGAAAAGCATGCACATGGACAAGAGTGGGCATAGGCCAGCACACTCATCAACATGCGTGCACATAGACATGCATGCGCATAGACATGCATGCACATAGACATGCATGCGCATAGACATGCATGCACATAGAAATGCATGCACATAGATATGCATGCACATAGACATGCATGCACAAAGCAGAGCATGCACGTGGACATGCAGCCACCCACGCACCCACCCACGCATCCACCCGCCCACGCACCCACCCACCCACCCACGCATCCACCCATCCACGCACCCACCATCAATGGATAAAAGCTGACGGTGATGTGTGTAGTAGCGTGCGAAATTGGGGCAATGTGCGCGCCACAGAGGTGCCACGTGATAGCGCGGCGACCGATGGCATGCTAGCAGGGCGCGCGCCTGGTGGTGGGGAAGGGGATGGGGAGGGGGATGTGAGGGGATGCAGATAGAAGGAGGTGAGGGGAGTGCAATGGCCTGAATGGACTGTGGCGGGAGGGGGACATAAGGGCACGTGAAATGTCGGGGTTGAGCAAAGTGGGGCGGCGGGCGAGGAGACCCTGCAGGAATGCAGGGCAGGGGACATGGGGAAGAAGGGAAGGGGACATGGGGAAGAAAGGAAGGGGACATGGGGAAGAAGGGAAGGGGACATGGGGAAGAAGGGAAGGGGACATGGGGAAGAAGGGAAGGGGACATGGGGAAGAAGGGAAGGGGGGGGGAAGGAAGGCGATTATTAGCGGGAGGGATAAGAGGGAGTAGGGGGAGAACACGTAGGGTGACTTGTGTGCGAGGTGGGAAGGGAGGCGGGAGGGAAGGCGAGGTCGACGAGCAGTGGATGGCAGGGCGACGGGGAAAGCATGCGCGACGGAGAGAGAAATGACGGGGAAAGCGAGCGCGACGGAGAGTGAATTGACAGGGAACGCGTGGGCGACAGGGAGAGAAATTGACGGGGAGAGCAGCGGACGAGCGGAAGGGAGGGGGACGAGACGAACGGACGGCGACGGAACAGAAGCGCGGGCGACGGGAAGGGTAGGCGACGGGAAGGGAAGGCGACGGGAAGGGAGGCAGAGGGGAAGGGAGGGCGACGGGAAGGGAGAGCGACGGGAAGAAGAGAGGGCAACCGGCGGATCTTACGGGGCAGCAGCAGATTGCCCGCGAAGAAGTTGAGATCGCGCTGCGATGGTGGAGTGAGTTATTCAAACTAGGTTTGACTGGATATTCGGCATAGCAGATGTAAGGACTGGTTAGACATATCGCCGTCTGCCGGCAACAACCCTCGCCCTTCCCCTTTCGACCTCCGCCCCCGCGCTACCATCCCTCCGGCCCAGCCTACAGCGCCCGATAGATCTCTCAACGAGGCCCGTTCCGCCGTGCGCGGAACCACGCACTACTGCGCGTGCCTGACGCCCTCTCCTATCCGCCGTACGCCGCGCCTGGCTCGTCCACGGGACTATATCCCCCAACCACCTTGTCTCTGCCAGGAAATATCCTCTGCGCGTTTTCCACTTCCGCCGTTCTTTATCGCGGCGCTCGGCAAAAATACTCAGATTGCGGGGTTTCCTCTCATCGGTAAAGAGATTGGGAATAGTGGGAGAGCATGGGCAGAAACTGACGTCAATTTGGAAACCCGAATTACAAGCACGTAGGCTGGGCTTTCCTAATGGCCTACCCCCGCGTGCTCGTATTTTCGACGGGGATGTGCTGCAAAACTCATTTTGGGCTTGTGGAAACTCGCACAGGCCAACGCATGGTAACCAAGCAGGTGCGGAACCCTCAACGTGGTTCGGCTAAAAAGGTGCGGGAGGCACAGTTTCACCAGTTCGCTTTTGACTTTGCAATTCGGGCTTTGGGCTTTAAACCATGTCAACACTGAGAGGATACACCATCGAGTGGGCCTTTCAGCGATCTTGCTGGACTGCAATTGGTCTTCTCGTGACCCTCGATTGTTTCAGCTTCTCCCCCATCATCTCTCCTCCTTCCCCTCACACGCGCTTTCCAAGGTGCCCATCACAACTTCAAGTGATTGTTTGCCACAACCCACTCTAGGCCAGACGCGTCAAGATAGCTGGGCATGTGCTGGTTCTTTTTTGGCATCTCCGATGACGGGATAGATCTGCATTGCGCTGGTTAGGCTTGTTATTGGAACCGGAGGAGGCGGAGGAGCGGGATGTCGGGATGGTCGAGTCCCGTGTTTCGGGAGTCGCTGGAGGCGCTCGAGGAC
Organism: Closterium sp. NIES-65; assembly: GCA_948144175.1. NCBI lineage: Eukaryota > Viridiplantae > Streptophyta > Zygnematophyceae > Desmidiales > Closteriaceae > Closterium > Closterium sp. NIES-65. The sequence goes on along the minus strand of CANXME010001388.1, from coordinate 78,513 downwards.
CCGCACACCAGGAGAGGGTCCTTGGCCGCTCTCAGGTACTGCCGTGCCGCTAATGCCACTGCCATGCCGTTTGTGAACTCCTGTCAGCTTCCACTTGAGCTCGCAATTTTATTGCATCCTCGTTCACCGAGATCCATTTCCGTTGATTGCAGGCGAACGGTCAAAGACGTGGCTCCGGAGGTGATGCCGCGGCTGCTGCACCACGTGGCGGAGACGACTGTGCGCCACACCAGCAGCAAGCGATATGCTGGTGAGAAGGGCGAAACATGCATCACGTACGGCCGTGTCGCGTCGTTGCAGCTTGCTGCGCGAGCGAATGGATCACAGCACAGTCCGTACGACTGATGGGTTTGCGTTCACCGCTGATGGCTCACTGTAGCAAGAGAGGTAGATCATTCATTGCCGGCTAAGCATGGCGAGAAAGGTACAGCATGCGACACGTCAGAAACAGAACCCACAAGAGGTGCTCGTTCCTTGCGCGTTGCTTGCGTGCTGGCAGTGTCGCTGTTCGCAGAGTGTGCGCGCACGTACGGGCAGCAGATGGCGCTGCACGTGCCCAAGGTCATGACGGCGCTCGTGCGCGCCCTCGCCGCGGGCGCCGCCGCTGCCAACGGCAGCAGCATGGCGAGCAGCGGTGGAGCGGCGGCAGCGGCAGGAGGCACGCCGGGCGGTGGCGGCGGCAGGAGCGCGGCGTCGCTGCACGCGGCGTGCGCGGACGTGGTGGTGGAGATGGCCACGCACTGCGTCGCGCCCCCCCACGACCCCACTGCCGACTCCGCAGCCGCGGCGGAGACTCAGATAGGTACGCTTCCCGCTGGCGAGGCAGTGCACGTGCGGGGTCGTGCAGGTTCCCACCCATTCCCCATGCTCTCTCATCCCACTGCCACGCTCTTCTGTTCCGATTTGTTCCATGATACGAGTGGCAGTGCCTTGCCTTGATACATTCGTGTTTGCCTCTGAACCGCCGTGGCTGTGGCCGTGCGTGTGTGCGCAGTGCTGGCGGCCATCTGCGACCCACTCGCAGCGGAGCTGGCAGAGCAGCACCACCGCCACGTGCAGCAGCACCACGCACCGGGGGCAGGCGGGGGCGGAGGGGGCGGAGGGGGCGGGGCGGTGGCAGCAGGGGGCGCGGAGCATGACGCACTGGCGGGCGCGGCCAGGTGCCTGCTGGCGCTGGTGCAGGCGGGCAAGTGGAAGCAGGCGAGTGTGGGAGGGCGGACTGATTGAGGCTGTGCATTGCGCTAGATGTGTGGCAAGCGGAATCCAAAGCAGCGTCCCTCTCTGCCTGCTGTCATCCGCCTTCCTTCACCCTGCTCTGCACTCATCTCACGGGAGTTGACTGAATCTATTCTCACTGTTCTCTTCGCGTGCACATACAATCAGCCTTTTGTGAGTGTGTGTGTGTGCGTGCGTGTACACGTGTGTGTGTGTGCGCGTGCACGTGTGTGTGTGTGTGCGTGTGCACGTGTGTGTGTGTGCGTGTGCACGTGTGTGCGTTCATGGTGCATGGCCAGCAGGTGCCCAAGGAATCACAGGAGGGGGCGTTCAAGGCGCTCACAGCAGCGCTGGGCGGCGTGCACCGCCCGCTAGCGCTGCTGCAGCTGGCATGCGACCTCTGCCACCTCGACGCTTCGCTCGCCAAGGTTGCTGCCTCTGCCATGCGCCATGTGCTTGCTGCTTTGCATTGTGCCTGTGTCTGGTAACAGTGCACTGCCTTGCAGTGTACGCCCCAAGCTGCGTGTGTCAGCTCCTCTAAGTCCGTGCCAGCGTCCTCTCCACTTGCGTCCTCTCCACTTGCGTCCTCTCCACTTGCGTCCTCTCCACTTGTGTCCGCACTCCAGCTGCACTGTGCGTGCCTCTCACTTCCCGTGCATCCCTCCTTTTGTCCGCACCCCTTCCCTCGGTGCCAGTTCCACGCCAAGACGCTGCTGCGGGCGGGCAAGGAGGTGCTGCGGGGGGCGGCGTCCGTGGAGCACCGCCTGTACGCCGTGCGCCTGCTCAAGGACGCCATGCGCAGGTGGGGGGCGAGAGAGGAGGGCGGGGGGGGGGGGGGGGGGGGGGGGGTGTGGGTGGAAGCGCCGGGGGGAGAAGTTGTGGGAGGACATGTGCAGGAGGGGAAAGTGTGTGTGCCTGTCTCCGTCAGAGGCCCTGTGTGCCTGTCTCCGTCAGAGGCCCTGTGTGCCTGTCTCCGTCAGAGGCCCTGTGTGCCTGTCTCCGTCAGAGGCCCTGTGTGCTGAGCAGCCCGCACGGGGTTTAAACCGGACGACTACAGCAATGCCTGCCCCACGCGCCCTGCACTCACGCGGTTCATTAGAGTGTCCGCCTGTGCTCGTCTTGTGGCGCCCTTGCAACGCCACAGCATCACCCGGGCAGCCACACTGTGCAACTCTGCTCTTCGCCTCCATTACTTCGATCTGCCTGCATTTATCCACGGAAGCTCCTTTCTCCCCTTGGTCTCTAATTTCCAAGTCCTCGTGCACTGGCCTCCTGATGCCCCCCCGTGCCCCCAGCAGCTGCAGCGCGGCAGTGTTTCAGGCGGAGCTGAGGGACGTGGTGGCGCTGCTGCGGGAGGCCGCCAACCACCCCAAGCTCAAGCCCGACGCACTCGCCGCTGGCAAGGCCATCCAGGACAAGAAGGTGCGCCCCTGCGCTGGCAGCACATGTGGCCGCCTGCGGCATGCTTTCATTCAGAGCGATTAGGCGTTGCCGCTTGCACTGCCTGCCTGCATGCTGGGCACAAGACAGGCACACAGGGCGAGGCGGTCGCTCTCTGACTCCTCATTTCTCTTATCGCCCTCCCGGCCCCACACGCCCCATGCGCGCATCAGAAGCACTGCCCCAGGCCAGGCGCCACGTCCTCAGCCAGCAAGGCAGCAGCGCGCTGGCGCCCCGACACTGCCCCGCGCGCGCCACAGGCCCACCCCGCGGACAGGCCTCGCCATGCCACGCCTGGTGCGGGCAGCAGCAGCAGCAGGAGCCCAGCGTGGATGGGTGGTGAGAGCGACGAGAGCAAGGTGGGTGAGGGGCGACAGTACGGGTGGCAGCAGGAGAGGCGGACAGAGGGCGAGGGAGAGGGAGAGGGCCCCACGTCGCCCACGCACTCAGCTGCATCCTCCTCCGCTGCCCGCACCGCGCCCCTCGCCATTGCCCCTGCCGTGCCTGCGCTCGCTGCTGCACGAGCTGCCTCACAGCCATCGGAGCCTCCTCCACGCGACCCCACGCTCTACTTCACCCCCCTGCCCGCCCTGCCCCACCACGCCTCCTCTCTGCACTCCTCCACACACGCAGCAGCAGCGGCAGAAGAAGCGGAAGCAGGGGGGGCGCAGGGAGCAGCGGCGTCAGAGGGGAGTTGGGCGTTCCAGAGTCCGCCAGGGCAGTTCACGGCCTTCCAGGCGCGGGGCACCGCCACCTTCACCACCATGGCGGTGCACGGCAGCGCCCTCTCCGCCACGCCGCCCCCCTCCGCGCCCTACTCCGCGCGCTCGCCCGCCTCCCTCTCACACCTCGGCCCCTCGCCCTCCCTCTACCTCGGCCCCGGCGGTTCCACTCAAAAGAAAGCTTTTGTCTCCCCGGACCATGGTGTGGCCAGTGAGAGTCCGGACGACATGCGGTCGGTGCGGCGGAGGGTGTTTGAGGAGGAGATGGGGGCGAGGGATGTGCCCCGCAGCACTGTCTCACCTGACCCCGTGCCCTTTGCCTCCGCTGCCCAGTCGTTTGACTCGAATATAGTGCCACATGAGTTGCGTGAGCATGCAGCACACGAGGCATGCAGGGGCCCGGGGGGGAGAGGAGCCAGAGTGGTGGGGCATGGGGAGCAGGAGAATGCCAGCGCTGCGGGCAGCGGGCACAAAGCCATGGGGCGGGCTGCTGCTGCCAACGGTGCTGGCAACGGTGGGCGGGAGTGGAGCCCCACGAGTGAGAGCAGCAGGGGCAACGCAAGGAGCAGCCTGTCGCCCAGCACGAGTGGCGAGGGCCGTGAAGCGGTGCGAGGAGGCAAGGCCAGGTCGCCACACAGCCGCGGCAACTCGCCCCTCTACGAGCTCGCTGCTGCCTTCGTGCGCGCCCGCAAGTCGCCCGACCTCTCTGGCAGGCTCAGCACGTTTAGCCTCACCTCCGGCAGCCCTGACCAGCTGGGGGCGTACCGCCTGGGGGGCAGCAGGATGGCGGGGGGGGCGCTGGGCGGTGCTGCTGGTGGGGGGGGTGGCAGAGGGAGCCCCATGCGCATCACTCTCTCAGGTGTGCCCCCATGCGCATCACTCTCTCAGGTGTGCCCCCATCGTGCTTTCATAGGTGCGCGTAACTTGAACATTTGTTTGTTGTTCGTGCGAAACTGCCAGATTGTCTCAGTCGCCCCTCCTTCCCCCTCTGCTCCCTCACCCACCCCCATCCATGAACCACCGTCATCACCGTTTCCCACTCCCTGTGACTGCCCTCTGCCCGCGCCACCACAGACTCTGCCATGGCCCCAGACTCAGCCCATGCGGGGCTCTACTTGGAGCGCTCGCGCCACTTGACCTCGCCCTTGCCCTCGCCGCCCTCGCACTCACAGCCACCAGGCAGCCGGCAGGTGGGGACAGGAGGGGGTGTGGGGAAGGCGTCAGGGCAGGCGGGCTTCCTGCTGCACCTGCCCCCGCATGCCGGCACAGGCGCCAGCGCACAGGGCGCACGCGATGGCGCGGGCAGCAGAGCAGGGGCGGGTGGCGGTGTGGGCATGGGCAGCAGTGGGGTGTTTGTGCGGCTGAGTGGGGACGTGGAGCATGGCGGGGGGGCCGCACGGGCGTCAACGGGCTGCAAGGCGGCAGGGGAGGGGGGGGGTGGCGACGGCAAAGGGGCCGTGCTGGCAGCACACTTGGCTGTGCAGGCAGAGAACACGGGGACCCATGGGAGTGGTGTGCAGGCAGAGAACACGGGGACCCATGGGAGTGGTGTGCAGGCAGAGAACACGGGGACCCATGGGAGTGGTGTGCAGGCAGAGAACACGGGGACCCATGGGAGTGGTGTGCAGGCAGAGAACACGGGGACCCATGGGAGTGGTGTGCAGGCAGAGAACACGGGGACCCATGGGAGTGGTGTGCACAAGGGTGGGGTGGATGCGAGCGATGGCAAGGAGGGGGCAGTGCAGGCGTCAGCAGCGGCAGGCAGCTCCCCTGGCAGCAGCAGCAGGGCAGGCGAGGGCAGCAGCAGCAGGGCACGCGAGGGCAGCAGCAGCGGGGCAGGCGAGGGCAGCAGCAGCAGGGCACGCGATGGCAGCAGCAGCAGGGCAGGCGAGGGCAGCAGCAGCGGGGCACGCGAGGGCAGCAGCAGCGGGGCACGCGAGGGCAGCAGCAGCGGGGCACGCGAGGGCAGCAGCAGCGGGGCAGGCGAGGGCAGCAGCGGGTGGGAGGGGTCGTCGGGCTTCTGCCGCCTCATCTCCGACGCTGAGGTGGCCTCCGCGCTCGCCAGCATGCGCGCCACCCACGCCCTCTCCGCCCTCAGGTCTGTGCCGCGCTAGGCACTTCCTCTTCCTCATGCTCTCCACCCTTTTCATCCCCGCACCCCGTCCACCCTTTTGAGTCGACTCAAAAGCACTTCCTCTTCCTCATGCTCTCCACCCTTTTCATCCCCGCACCCCGTCCACGCTTTTGAGTCGACTCAAAAGCACTTCCTCTTCCTCATGCTCTCCACCCTTTTCATCCCGCACCCCGTCCACGCTTTTGAGTCGACTCAAAAGCACTTCCTCTTCCTTATGCTCTCCACCCTTTTCATCCCCGCACCCCGTCCACGCTCCTACCTTTCTGCACTGTCTGCCCTTCCCCCCTTATGTCAACAGCCTTGCCTCTCCCCCCATTCTCCTGCCTTGCCCATCAGCAGCAACCCCTCAGGCGGTAGTAAGGACGGCAGCCGCAGCAGCAGCGCCAGCAACGCCCACCGCGCCACGCTCCCCATGGGCTCTGCGCCACCACCGCTGCACCGCACGTCTGAGCCGCCCCCGCCCTCCCACGCCCAGCCCTCCACACCCCTGCTCTTCGCCCCGCCTCCCCCCCTCCCACCCACCATGCAACTCGCCCCGCCCTCCCAGCCCGTGCAGCAGCAGTTGCAAGGGCAGCACAAGAGAGGCTCAGGGCTGGGGCGGGTGCACAAAGGGGATGAGGGAGAGAGTGAGGATGGGCAGGGGGAGGGGCAAGGAGAGGGGCGGGAGGAGGTGAGTGGGTTTGGCGCGAGCTGCCTGTCCCCGCCGGGCAGCATTGGCCGCTGGACGCTGCAGGGTAAGCCGCCCCCGCCCATGGCCCTCTTTATGGACGGGGGGAGTGGCGTGACGTCTGCACGGGATAGTTTGGCATCAGGAAGAGGCAGTGCCACGTCAGCGAGGGGCGGAGGGGAGGTGCAGCATGTGGGTGCGTTGCAGTCGCTGTGTGGCAGTGTGCGGGCGAGCAGGGCAGGGGAGACTGCCAGCAAACACCGATATGTGAGCACACCGGGTCCCACCTCTCCCACACCGGGTCCCACCTCTCCCTCTCCTCCCCACCTCTCCCTCTCCTCCCCACCTCTCCCTCTCCTCCCCACCTCTCCCTCTCCTCCCCACCTCTCCCTCTCCTCCCCACCTCTCCCTCTCCTCCTCACCTCTCCCTCTCCTCCCCACCTCTCCCTCTCCTCCCACCTCTCCCTCTCCTCCCACCTCTCCCTCTCCTCCCCACCTCTCCCTCTCCTCCCCACCTCTCCCTCTCCTCCCCACCTCTCCCTCTCCTCCCACCTCTCCCTCTCCTCCTCACGTCTCCCTCTCCTCCCCACTTCTCCCTCTCCTCCCACCTCTCCCTCTCCTCCCCGCCTCCCCATCTCCTCCCCACCTCTCCCTCTCCTCTCCACCTCTCCCTCTCCTCCCCACCTCTTCCTCTCCTCTCCGCTGCCCCTCCTTCCCTTGCTCCCAACCTGTCCCTCTCAATTCCACCTGTCCCTCTCATTTCCACCAATCCTTCTGCTTCCCATCGTTCATTTGTCACTCTCCTACTCGTATCGCCCACCAGAGTCCTATCCCTTGCCTTACAATCATTGATCCTTTTTCACAAAGAGCTGTTCTCCCACGTTTCCCTTCCGTTGATCCCTCTCTTGCACTTGTCGCTCTCCTTGTGCCAATCCATCTCTTTTTCGCTTCCCCTCCATTTCCGTTCTCCACCTACTCGCTCATTCGTTCTCCACCTATTCGCTCATTCGTTCTGCTCATCTGCTATACCCCATCGCCATGCTCTCCCTCGCCTCGCCCATGTCATCCCATGGCTCCGCCTGCCGTGTGCCCCTCCCATCCTTCCGTCCCACCCTGCGAATCAACCCCATCCTTTTCTCCAGCCTCAGACCCACACCTCCCTCACTCTGCCTCCTCAAACTCTGCTCCGTCCCCCCATACCCCCATCCCGCATCCCCCCATTCCCCCATCCCCCCATTTCCCCATCCCCCCATCCCGCATCCCCCCATTCCCCCATCCCCCCATTTCCCCATCCCCCCATCCCGCATCCCCCCATTCCCCCATCCCCCCATTTCCCCATCCCCCCATCCCCCATCCCGCCATCCGCCCACCCCCCAGGCGTCCCCCATCCGCGCGGAGGACCTGGAGTGCCCGGTGCCGCTGGCAGCGCTGGCGAGGAGTCTGCAGCACACGCCGCTCAGTGGGGACGAGGTCGATGTGCTTCCCCCGCCCTTGCCCCACCGCACCTCTTGCACTCCCAGCGGCGCCCAGGGCACCGGTGGCAGCAGCAGCACTGCTCTCACCGCGCCCACAGCAGCCAGCAGCACGAGCGGCAACAGCGGGTCTCCTTCCCCTCACATGAGTGGCTGCATGGATTGTGGGCGGTGGAGCATGCACCACAACCCCATGGCTGCCTGCGGCCTCACATGTGAGGCGCCTCCCAGCAGGTTCGGTGTGCCTGGACTTACTGCGAGTGGGGAACACGTGGCAGAGAGTGCTGTGGTCAAACCGGCACCTGCCACAACCACTGAACCTGCACCTGCCACTACCACTGAACCTGCACCTGCCACTACCACTGAACCTGCACCTGCCACTACCACTGAACCTGCACCTGCCACTACCACTGAACCTGCTGATGCTGATGATGCTGTCACTGGTGGTGCAGGCGAGGGCGCGTGGGAGGAGGAGGTGCAGCAGGAGGTGAGGGTGCTGGAGGCGAGTGAGAGGGAGCAGCAGCAGGCCGTGGCACAGCTGGAGCAGTACGGGGAGGAGGTGGGGGAGGGGAGGGGCGAGGAGAGGGAGGGAGGTGCATGCGTTGAGGAGGTGGAGGGAGGAGAGGAGTGTGGAGGGAGAGGCAATGCGGTGGGGGCTGGCACAGAGGGGAGGGAGGACGCAGAGGGGAAGGGAAAGGGCCAAGGGCAGGAGTGTGAATCAGTGAGTGAGGCAGTGGGGGTTGGGGCGAAGTTGAGGCAAGGAGGGAGCAGCGAGGCGTGCATCGGTGGTGAGGCGCGTGCTGTGCGTGCGAGTGTGAGTGGCGGTGGTGGCGGGATGAGCAGCGGTCACAGCAGACAGGCCGAGCGACAAGTGGGGAAGGGAGAGATCTGTGACGGGGAATGGAGCCGCGAGACCACTGCTGGGGACTGCGACACGGATGGGGGTGAGGGGGAGGACGGAGAGGAGGGGGGAGGTGAGGTGGTGGAGGGGAGGGGAGTGAGGGCGTGGGTGGTGGCGACGGTGACAGCATTGGAGAGGGCGGTGGAGGGGGTGTTGCAGATGGTGCTGCTGGCTGCCGCGGTGCTGCTGCTGGCCGTGCTGGGGAACAGGCTGGCAGCCGTGGTGCACACTGAGGGTGGCGATGTCCATGACTTCGTGCCCACCTAGCTGGCCTCCTGCTGCCCACCTAGCTGCCCTCCTGCTACCCCACACCCCTCCGCTCCTGCTCAGTGCTCCACTCCCCGCCCTGTCATGCTGCCCCCCTCGCATGCGAGGCCACGAGCAGCCCACCATGTTCATAGTACCGCACCTCAGCTGACACACTGACACCTGATGCAGCCCTCATGACACCACCTGAAAATCAAAGCCCCTGACAGCACCTGAAAACCGAAGTCCCTGAGAGCACCTGAGAAACATTCAAGGACTCCTGCGATGACCACGGCTTGCAATTTTTCCTAATGTGAGGTCCCTCTTTTTGTCGCCGGAACCAGTGTCTGTCAAGGAACGATGCACCCACAACGCGCCCATCAACTCGCCCATCAACGCAATCATCATGTAGCCATCCAAGCGCCAACAATACGCCTCACTGCTTGGATCCATGCACTCTCTTCTAACCCTCTCATCGTTGTGAAAGCCATCCCCCTTGTTCCTGGTGTGCACTGGTCTAAGGATTTGCACTTGATTGTAGACACTCTTTAGCGAGTTCCTTCCGAGGCCTTCACAGCTGCTGGTTCGGCCTACAATTTCGCCCTGAACCACTCGCGAGGCGCCACCGCACCTCTCGGCACTTCGAAACCAAACCGACCACCTCGCCTAGCTCGTTTCCACATTTTTTAACCTATTCTATCATTCGGTAGGTTACAGTAAGAAATTCTGTGTTTTCCAACTTTGAGTTCGCTGATAAGTAATCATTCGAGCGAACTGGCAACGCATCAAATAAGAATTGCGTCGGCGCCACTGAAATAGTGCCGAAGCCGCCTTGAAGCGGGTCACGCGCACCGACTCGTCTGTCCTAAGGAAAGCCGCAGATTCCGCGTCGGAAGGCCAGAATTGCTGAGCGCCACGAAAAGCTCGTCCATTTCTGTGAGAGTGTGAGCTGCCTCGCAGCACATGCGGCGCACGCGAATTGCACCCGCTCGCGTCGCCGTCAGCTCGGAGCCTCGCGCGCGCCCCGCTGCGATCCGCACCATGGAAGCCCTCGTTGCCTCCGACAACACTCAAAGCACGGACGGCCGGCCATCGTCGTTGTCGCTCGCTGAACCTGAACCGTCCGTCTGTCTCCACGTGGCGTTGCCTGATGGCTTCTCCCTCCCCGCCGCCGTTTGCAGCTACGGATTCTTTATGATGGCGCCGACCGTCTGGATTCCGCCACGTGTCAGTGAATCAACGGCACAAGAGGGGCTGGGAGTGAAGAGCGAGGCAGAGGAGGCGGCGGGAGAACCAGGGAGCGCGGAAGGAGGCAGGCGGGAGGCGGGGGATGGGCGGGAGGGGGCGGAGGGGAGCGGGACGGCCGAGAGGAAAGGGCTCGATGAGGAGGGGGAGCGGGGGAGCAGTGGGAACGCATGGGGAGGGGGAGAGCAAGCATGGGGAGCGATGGAGCGGCCACTGAGGCTGGCTGATGGGCGAGCGGTGATGGTGCGAATCACACAGCATGGCGCTGCTGACGTCACACACCATGGCGCTGCTGACGTCACACACCATGGCGCTGCTGACGTCACACACCATGGCGCTGCTGACGTCACACAGCATGGCGCTGCTGACGTCACACAACATTGCAGTGCTGACGTGACACAGCATGACGCTGCTGACGTCTTGGAACGTTCCAGTGGCGACGGCAGCGCAGGCGTGAAGGAGGAGCCTGTTGACGCCCTGTGCGACACGCATGCCCCCACCGCCATCAGAAGCGCCACTGCTGATGCTGCTGCTGCTGGCAGTGGTACGAGAGTGGCGGTGCGGCAAGGCACATGGCTGCGAGTGAGGGTGATGGGGTTGGCGCGCATCACTGCAGCGGACCATGCACACCTGCTTGTGAGCCCTTGGACAGTCCATCCATGCACCGCGGGCCTGCTAACCACCCCTTGTCATCCCTCTCCTCCGCTGCTGCTTGCTGCTCCCCTCACCCTTCTTGCCCCCTCTGCTCGCCACGCCTTGCCATCCTCGCCCGCCCTCACCTCTCGTCCATCTCACTCACTAACCACTCCCACACTAGATCCGCCCCACACTAGATCCGTCCCACACTAGATCCGTCCCACACTAGATCCGTCCCACACTAGATCCGCCCCACACCATATCCGTCCCTCTCATCCCGCGCGCTGTCCTCCCTACGTGCATCGCCGCCAACCTCACGTGCACCCATTGCCGCACCTCACGTTCACCCATTGCCGCACCTCCGTCCCGCCCGCGCCTGCCCTCTCACCACCCCTGCAGGCGCAGGTGAGGCGCATGCTGCGGCTGTCACCCACCTGCCAGGCCGCCGTGCACGCCTTCCACCGCCGCCACCCCGCCGCCGCTGCTGCCGGCTTTGGGCGGCTCTTCCGGTCGCCGTCGCTCTTTGAGGACATCGTGAAGGCGCAGCTGCTGTGCAACTGTGAGTGAAGGCGCAGCTGCTGTGCAACTGTGAGTGAAGGCGCAGCTGCTGTGCAACTGTGAGTGAAGGCGCAGCTGCTGTGCAACTGTGAGTGAAGGCGCAGCTGCTGTGCAACTGTGAGTGAAGGCGCAGCTGCTGTGCAACTGTGAGTGAAGGCGCAGCTGCTGTGCAACTGTGAGCCCAACGCCACCCATGTCTCTGCAAGGGCTGCGGGTTTGGCGTCCCATACTATCTGCTCTTCTTCCCCGTGGGTCCTTTCCCCTGTACTTCCTCTTCTGTCTCTTTGTCCACCTACCAAGGCCCCCGCCCTTCACATCACCGCCCCTCACACCGCCCGGCTTCCATGCTGTGTGTCACCGAATATGCATGGTTGTGCATATAAGGTGCCAGTTATGCTGTGGTGTAGTGTGGGGTGTAGCATTACCGAAGATGAACATTTGGGGTATAGGTAGTTGGGAACCAGGGAGAGTGTCACGAAGTTGGTAGGAGAGCTCCGAGGGGTGCAATCCAAGGAACCAATGCGAATGAACCAACCCAGGCTCGAGGCGCACGTTGAGAAATGCACGCTTCGAGCCAGGGACAGGTAAATTCACTAACACACACTCACTCGTTGCTTTCCTCTTGTTATCCTTTCACATAGTGGATCGTTGTTACCTTCATCCTACGGCTAGGTGACACACCACTCAGGGAGGACCCTTGAGGGGGGGGAGCTTTGTCTCTTTCATAATAAGAGAAAAGGAGTGCGTGCGTGCAAGGATGGACCAGTATGAGCTGCGTTATGGCAGGACGTATGGTCGTCGCGAGGAGGATCGCGCATGGCGCGGACACTCGCGTGAGCGTGGGCGATCGCTGGAGAGATCGCCGCGGAGGCCTGCCTTTCGCGCAGATCAGGTGCCTCTCGCATACGAGCGGCGAGCGGGCGGATCCGCACGAGCAGGAGCGGGCGGATCGGGATCGGCCCTCGACAGTGATCCGTGGCGGACGGAACCGCGCCACGGAGCGGGTGGCGATCGTGGGTATCGACAGGAGTCGGGAGCGTACCGCTCGCCGGAGGCAATCTACCGCCGTCGCGAAGATCGGAGCCGCGGGCGAGGCTTGGAGGAACTGTTTTCGGGCCGAGAGGGAGACCTCAGCGCTGACGAAGAAGGAGTGGACGAGAGCACGGACACGTCGCAGGGATTCGAGCGCGACGACGTGGCTGATGTTGGCGGCGGAGTCCAGGAGGAGGGCGCAAGCGAGCAGCACGACATGCCCGCGGAAGAAACGGAGGCAAACCCTGCTAAGGCAGGCAAGACGGAAGAGACAGCCGGAAGTGGCACCGTACGAAGCGCGCGTGAGGAAGCGCCCGTTTCTGGACAGCAGGCGCACGGCGGGGAACGGGGCGGCCACGCGTCGCACGCGCCAGATCCGCGCCACCAGAATGACGGGGAGCGGGGAAGCGGTCCACGCGCGCCAGGTCTGCGCCCGCATCATAGCGAAAGGCGGGGAGGCAGGTCGCGTTCGCCTGAGCCACGTCAGCATCGTGATGGGAGACGGGGAAACGGGTCGCGTTCGCCGGATTCGGGGAGGCATCACAGCGGGAGACGGGAAGACGGGTCGCGCTTGCCTGATCCGTGGAGGAATCGCAGCGGGAGGCGGGGAGACGAGTCGCGCTCGCCGGGTCCGCGTCAGCAGCATCACGGAGCGCGGGGAAGTGGGTCACGCTCGCCGGATCGGCGCCAGCACCACGAAGGGAGGCGTGGGGGCGAATTGCGCTTGCCAGCTTCGTATCGCTACCATGACGGGAAGCGGGGAAATGGGCCACGCTCGCCGGATCTGCGCAAATACCAGGAGAGGAAGTGGGGAGGCGAGTCAAGTTCGCCAGATCGGCACCAAGAACGGGGTATGAGCTGGGGAAGCGAGCGTCGCTCGCTGGATCCGCGTACGCGGCGTGACGAGAGACATGGAGACGGGCAACGCTCGCCAGAACGTGATCTGCAGCAAGGACAGAGAGGGAGATGGGAGGAGGAATGGCGTCACCGAGACAAACGTTATGGGCAGGAGGGAAGGAGAGCTCCGCGTTCCCCGACACCTGAGAAGTGCTGGCGGCACCCAGGGCGAGGGGAAGAGTGGACGCGGGCAAGTTACTCACCAGATCGACGAGGGAGGAACAGTGAGGAGGAAAGGCGATGGGAAGCAAGGCAGGATCAGCACAGAAGCAAAGGTGTAGGCAGCGGTCTGGCATATAGCATGGAGCGCGCCAGAGAAGCAAGGAAGGGGATCGAGCGAGCTAGAGGAGGAGGAATGTCAGGGAGGCAGGAAAGGGGAGCAAGTGAGTCATGGGGCGAGGGGCGTGGAAGTGCAGCGATGGCCACACGGGTGGAAGTGCCGGCGCGGTTCTCAGGAGACCAGCGCGTGGGGCCAACCCTGAAGAATTATTTGATGCAAGTGGGAAATGTGAGATATAGGTGTGAGCGGAGCGGCATGGATGCGGTGGATTTCTTCCTAAGCCTGCCTAATACATTGGAGGGGGGGGCGGAGACGTTGTACAGAATGAAGATGGATGAATTACTTGAGAGGGCGGGCAGGTACGGGGAAGACCCTACAGAGGCATTTCTGAGGCGGCTGCAGTGGCAGTTTCCCGGGCATACGGCAGAAAAGATAAGGGAATTTCAGGAGTTCCGAAGGGGGAGGAGGGAGTCATTGCTCACCTATTACAACCGGCTGATCAACCTGGCAGAGGACGTGACGTGTGCAGACATGGGCCTGTTGGTCAGCAAGTTCTTGGACGGGCTGGACAACACCATGGGAAACGGGCTGTGCATGAAGGTGTATGAGATGGGGGTTGACACAACGCTGGATGAGGTATTCGAGTTGGCAGAAAAGATGGAGCTGGCACAGAGAAAGTACGAGGCATATCGACCCAGGACCATGGAGCGAAGCCGAGGGCCGACTTGGGCAGCAGCGATCATACCTGAAGAGAAAGACAAGGCAGTGGGTCGAAGAGAGAGTAGGCTAGAGACACGGACATGCCACAGATGCGGACAGCCAGGGCACATTCGCAAGGACTGCAAAAACTGTGACAGTTGCGGGAAACCAGGGCACCGGCGACGGGAATGCCCTGAAGCACCGAAGTGTGAGATCTGTGGAAGAGGTGGACATGCAACAAAGGACTGTTACCAGCGAGAGGAAGCAGCAAAGAAGAAGCTGGAGGAGCAGGAGAAGCAGGTCAGCCGGCTGCAAGCGCAGCTGCAGGCATTGGGACCGCGACGTGAAGCAGAGGCAGGGATGTATGCCAGGGATGAGGAGGAAGAAGATGTAGCACAGGAAGAGCAGGGCGCACTTATGGCGTGGGGAGTGAGGGAGGATGATGAGGTAGACCATGAGGAGCAACATGCATACATGGCATGGAGAGGGAGAGAAGGGATAGGGCTGCGCAGCGGAGGCAAGGATGGGCGAAGGGAACAGGTGAGGAAAGAGCGGGAAAAGGGGCAAAAGCCGGAAGAGAAGGAAGAGAGATGCACAGCTGCACGTCACCCGCAGGAGCGGCTGGCATGTCAAACATCGGTGCTGCTGATTCAGAATGGAGCGCTGGCGGTAGAAGGGGAGAACGCAAAGACAGCCATCATAGACACTGGAGCACAGAGTGTTATACTAGGGAAGGGGATGGCCGAGAAGCTGGGACTGTGGGCACCAGACAGACATGTGATGAAGGGGATGCTAGTGATGACAGCAGAGGGAGGAGAGTCAAAATGGATGCCCTGCACGAGGACTCCGATAGAACTAACGGTGCTGAAAGGGGAGAAGCATGAGACGCCTGTCAGAATCAGATGTGGGATTTCAGAGTCAGAAGATTTTGATGTGCTGATGGGCACGGAGATGATTTTCGCATTAGGCATGACCATCTGCTTTTGGAAAGAGACGGTGGAGTTCCGAACTAGGTGGTGGAGGAAGGGTGAACTGCTAGGGCAGCTGCCGGTGCAGTTCGTGAAGACAGAGCCAAAGAGAGCCTACCGTGCGGATCAGAAGGAGGTGATGACGAAGCAGGGGGCACCAGAGCAAGTGGTGGGCAGAGGAAAGGGCAGCGAGCCTAGGATGCGCCTCATGGATGAGCCTAGCCAACAGACCGATTGGCAGCAACCCATCAGACTGGTGGAGCTGTTCGGGGGAATAGGGGCGGGACTGGCAGCAGTGGTGCGGAATGGAATAGCGGTGAAACAGTGGATCTACGTGGAGCAGGCAGCAGAAGTGAGGAAAATGGCGGAACATCATGCGTGGGAGCTGCATAGGGAGTATCCGGAGCTGATGGGGGGAGACGTGATCAAGGCAGCGATAAGTAGAGGAGTGAACGATGTAAGAGCAATCACGGAAGCCGAAGTGGCCAGCTGGGGGCACGTGGACCTGCTGGTGGCAGGGTGGGAATGCCAAGGAGTATCATGGGCGGGAAAGGGCAAGGGTGAGCTAGACCCCAGGACCAAACTGATGGAGGATTTGTTCAGGATCATGGAGTGGGTGCAGGCTAGGCAGGGCAGACTGGCCTACCCGCTGGAACACTTGGACATGGAAGGAGATGTCCGGGAACCAGTAAGGTTGGTAAGGGAGAGAGTGACAAGACAAGTGGGCAAAGGGGTGAGCAGCGACGCGGTGCGAATGGGAGCTTACGCACACCGGCTTAGGATGTACTGGCAGAATGTGGTGCCAGTGGAGGATCTGCGAAGGGATATAGAGGGGGTGCAGAGGGCAGAGGGGCGGAAGGTGAGCAACATACTGGAGCCAGGAAGAACTCCAGCACCAGTGAACAAGAGGAGTTATAGCAGACACTATCCGTGCAACCAGGTGGGTCAAGAGAGGCAAGCATTACCCACCTTGGTGTCCTATGAGGGGGCAGCAGGATATCGGATGGATGGGGAGAAGCCGGGCCCCGGACTTGTACTTGACCATAGGAAGGGACGGTGGGAAGAACCCCACGGCTTTGGAGAGGGAGCTGGCCATGGGGTACAAGGAGAATGCCACAGCAGCCCCTGGAGTGAGTGAGAAGGAAAGAAGGCGGGCATTAGGGAACGCTATGGATGGGTACATGATGAGATGGCTGGTGCAGCGGATGTGGAAAGAGACAGTACTGCACTGGGGACTGAAGGAAGGAGAAAACACAGTAGCAACAGTCAGACAAGGGGTGTGGGCCTGCCTGCAGAAAGAGGAGCCAGAGTGGAGGATAGGTGAGAACATGAGCGAGAAAGGGAAGACAGCAATGCGAGCACTGCTGGCCAAACATCGGAAGGGCTTCGCCTTCACCCTGCAGGAGTTGGGGAAATGCAAGATCAAAGAGATGGCACTGAAGCTGAGTAGCGATGAGCCAGTATTCAACCGCAGGAGGAAGATGCCACCAGGGGATGAAGCGATCTGCAGGGAGAAGATAAAGGAGCTGCTGGAAGCCGGATTGATTCGGGGATCAGAGTCTGAATACGCCACCCAAACCGTGGTGGCAGCCAGGAAGGACTTGACTGGAGAGGTGCTGAGCAGGAGAATGTGCGGGGATTACAGGGATCTCAACAAAATCACAGTGCCGGATAGATACCCCATGCCGATGGCGGAAGAACTGTTTGACAAGTTGGCCGACGGGGTGTTCTTCACGACGCTGGACCTGCGGCAGGGATTCAATCAAATCAAGATCAGAGAGGAGGATGTAAAGAAAACGGCCTTCCATGGACCAGATGGGTTGTACGAGTGGCTGTACATGCCCTTCGGTCTAAGAAACGCCTCGACAGTGTTCCAGAGAGTCATGGATGCGGTGCTGAGGGGAATAGAACATGCGGCATGCTACATCGATGATGTAGTGATCTTCAGCCTGACCGAACAGCAGCACCTGGAGGACGTGGAGAAGACACTGGCGGCCATAGAAGGGGCAGGGCTCACATGCCATCCCAACAAATGTAGATGGGGGGAGCGGACAGTGCAGTACCTGGGGTATGAGGTCACAGGGGGGCAGATTGGGATCCAGCAAGCGAAAGTGCAGGTGCTGGACAGGCTGAGGGAACCCAGAGATAAGTCCGGGCTGCGGGCGGTCTTGGGCTTCCTCAGTTATTACAGACGCTTCGTGCCGAACTTCAGCAAGAGAGCAACGGTGCTGAATGGGATGCTGCGGGAAGACAAGGCATGGGAGTGGGGAGAGAAGCAGAGGGAGGCACTGCAAGACCTGATGACCGCCGTGAAGACGGCGACAGTACTGCGGCTGCCGGCAGCAGACCAGCCCTTTGTTCTCTACACCGACTGGAGCAGTCAGGGGATGGGGGCAATATTGTGTCAGGAGGTAGAGGGAGTGGAGAAGGTAGTGGCCTACGCCAGCAAGAGCTGCAACCCAGCTGAGGCACAGTACAGCTCATACATCGGGGAGGGGCTGGCGGCGGTGTGGGCAGTGGGGCATTTCAGAGTATATCTACAAGGGAGAGAGTTCACCCTGGTCACTGACCATCAGCCCCTCACATGGCTGATGACCACACCAGGGCTGACAGGCAGAAACGCAAGGTGGGCAGTAAAGCTACAGGAGTATGACTTTAAGATAAGGCACAGGCCAGGAAAGACACTACAGCACGTCGACGGTCTCTCCCGCAACCCACCACCACTGGAGACGGAACGGAAGGCGGCAGAGGCGGAACAGACAGAGCAGGAGCCAGCGCATACCTTGATTCTACTGGCGCGAGAGGTGGAGCAGAACGGTGCGAAAGGGATTAAGGGGCCAGCTGACATTTGGCAGGATGCAAAGGCGATGAAATGGGTGAAGGGAGAGATTGAGGAAGATGAGACAGTGTCTGGAAGGGTGAGGGCGCGAGGGCATCACTACAGGTGGTTTCAACAGCAGCTGCAAATAAAAACAGAGGACGGCTGGAAGCTGGTGCCAGCGCCAGAGGAGCGTGAAGCAGTGATCAGGGAAGTGCACACTAAGCTGGGGCATTTCGGGCATGAGAGGACCGTACACCTGCTGAAAACGGGCTGGTGGTGGGAAGGGATGCGCAGGCAAGTGAAAGAGTGGGTAGAAGGGTGCGAGGCTTGTCAGAGGAGCAAGGCGAACCTCACGCAGGCCAAGGCAGAACTGCAGTCACTGCCCATCTGCGGCTTGGGATTTCGGTGGTCCCTGGACCTGGCGGGAGAGCTGCCGCTGAGCAGGGGTGGGAACCAGTACATAGTGCTCATGATTGAACACGTGAGCAAGTGGCTGGAGGTGCGAGCCATCCCTAGCAAGAGCGCGAGGCACATAGCAGCGGCATTCAAGGCCCAGGTGGTGTGTCGATTCGGAGCCTGTGGGGAGGTACTCACAGATCAGGGCACAGAATTCCAGGGAGAGTTTAAGAAGTTGCTGCTGGAATCTGGCATCACGCACCGACATACCTCCCGCTACCACCCACAAAGCGACGGGCTGACTGAGCGCATAGTACAGACCGTCAAGCGAGGGCTACGGACCTACGGGGAGCAGAGAAGGAGGGACTGGGATGATGAGTTGGACTGGATAGCAGCTGGATACAGATTTGGGAAGCAGGCAGCACTGAGGGATCATTCCCCGTACAGCCTACTCTATGGACGAGAGCCAATCCTGCCAGTGGGGGCACCAAGGGTACTAACAGACACAGTAACAGCAGGCACGATCAAGAACTGGGTAGCCCTGTCCGACGTGAGGGCACGCTACATGCGCTTCATGATGCCAGCCGCGCTAGAGAACCTGCACACCGCTCAGCTGCGAGATGCCAGGAGATATGAACAGAGGCAACGCAAGGGAGAAGGGAGAGTGGCACGTGGCGTATGTGAGGGGCAGGGAGTGTATCTGAAGAGAGCGAAGCAGGATACTCTTGATGTGGGATTTGGGACAGTGCGGTGGAAGGTCAAGGAGGTGCGCCCCTCTGGGGTGCTGGTCTTGGAAAACGACAAGGGGGCACAGTTGAAGGAACACCAGACGAGTACCGCTGTAATCAGAGGGACAGGGCCTCAGCGTCATGGTCCTGTGACCCGCGCTCAAGCTGCGCAAGTGCGGGCACAGGAGGGGGCAGGGAGTGGCTGAGGCAACGCAAGAAGCTTCAGGGAGGAAGGGAGAAAGAACGAAAGCAGGTGGCAGGCAAAGCTGTTTCTCCGACAGCTGTCACCGAATATGCACGGTTGTGCATATAAGGTGCCAGTTATGCTGTGGTGTAGTGTGGGGTGTAGCATTACCGAATATGAACATTTGGGGTGTAGGTAGTTGGGAACCAGGGAGAGTGTCACGAAGTTGGTAGGAGAGCTCCGAGGGGTGCAATCCAAGGAACCAATGCGAATGAACCAACCCAGGCTCGAGGCGCACATTGAGAAATGCACACTTCGAGCCAGGGACAGGTAAATTCACTAACACACACTCACTCGTTGCTTTCCTCTTGTTATCCTTTCACATAGTGGATCGTTGTTACCTTCATCCTACGGCTAGGTGACACACCACTCAGGGAGGACCCTTGAGGGGGGGGAGCTTTGTCTCTTTCATTAGGGAGTGGCTGAGGCAACGCAAGAAGCTTCAGGGAGGAAGGGAGTAAGAACGAAAGCAGGTGGCAGGCAAAGCTGTTTCTCCGACATGTGCTGTGCTGTGCTGTGCTGTGCTGTGCTGTGCGGTGCCATGCCGTGCCGTCCCGTGCCGTGCCGTGTCGTGCTGCACTGTGCTGTGCTGTGCCTTGCTGTGCTGTGCTGTGCTGTGCCGTGCTGTGCTGTGCTGTGCTGTGCTGTGCTGTGCTGTGCTGTGCTGTGCTGTGCGGTGCTGAGTGTGGTGTGCAGGTGGGTGGGGCAGGAGTCTGGCCATGGCACGTGCGCTCTGCCTCTTGCACCGCCACCACTTCGGCCCTCCCATCGGTGCCCGCGGTGAGCCCTCCATGTCCTCCTGTCTGCACCGCTGGCCTCTGTCCCAGTGCAGGCGGGCCAGGCGTGTGTGGTGGCACGACACGGCTCCACTCCACCTGAAACGTTAAGGTGGGGGCAAGATGTGACACGGCACGGAGCATGCGGTGCCGGAGAGGTGCGGTGGAGGTGGGGGGAGACGAGGCGATGAGCGACCTCCTCTGAGGAGCGACCCAGTGGGGTGCCGTCACGCCAACCACACTTCACTGCTCACTTGCTACCAAGCACACTTCACTGCTCACTTGCTACCAACCACACTTCACTGCTCACTTGCTACCAACCACACTTCACTGCTCACTTGCTACCAACCACACTTCACTGCTCACTTGCTACCAACCACACTTCACTGCTCACTTGCTACCAACCACACTTCACTGCTCACTTGCTACCAACCACACTTCACTGCTCACTTGCTACCAACCACACTTCACTGCTCACTTGCTACCAACCACACTTCACTGCTCACTTGCTACCAACCACACTTCACTGCTCACTTGCTACCAACCACACGCATTGCCTCGCTGCTGCCTCACCCCTACCTGCTCTCTCTCTGTCTCCTGCCATAACCGCTGTTTTTCCTCCTCCCATTTGCAGATTCGCCTGACTGTGTTGGCGCTTTTCCCGAGCCTCACGAGCTCGCGGGCTTGGAGATACCATACCTAACCAGCAGGTGCGGGCTGGGGTACCGAGGCCCACGGATTGCCAAGCTGGCAGCTGACGTGGCATCTGGTACCATTGACCTGGAAGCACTCCAGAGGGACTGCCTGCTGGAGAATCCGCCAAGCGGCTGTGACATGGCAGCAGTAGGTGCGGAGAGGGAGATGGCAGGGCAGGCGGGTGTGGGAGGCGGGGAGGGCGGCGAGCAGGCAGACAAAGGAGTGGAGATGAGAGGGGCAGACGATGTGGGAGTGGATGCGAGGAGAAGGGCTGGCAGGAGGAAGAGGAGGAGGAAATTGGAGGACGATGGGCGTGAGTTGAACAGAGTGGAGGCAGCAGAGGAGGCGCAGACGCTTGTGGCACGTGAGGGCAGCAGCGCTGCAGCTCGCAAGGGGGGGGGCTGCCATGGCACTGCGCCATTGACTCACACCGCCATCAAGGGCAGGAGGCAAGCAGACAGGCGGGGGAGGGCGGGGAGTGCGACGGACAAGGAAGAGGAGGTGGGGTGGGAGGAGGCGGTGAGGCAGAGGGTGCAGCGCTTGCCGGGGTTTGGGCCATTCTCATCGGCCAACGCGCTGCAGTGCATGGGCGTCTTCTGCTTCGTGCCCGCTGACTCCGAAACCATCCGCCACCTCAAGGTGCGTGCCGCCTGCCAAGGTCTGTGCCGCCCTGCATTGTGGCAAGGCAAGCACTCTTGAAGCCAGGGTGGTGCAGTGTGACTCATGACTTAGAGAATGCTGTGCACTCCAACACTGCAGTCTGCAATCAAGCCGCAAGGCGCAGAGCAATAAACGATCCTCAGAAAGTCCATTCTTTATAAACGCTACATCACAGCGCATGACACCACAGCACGTGTGGCATGCTGCCTGTCCCCCTGGTGCAGGCGAGGGGGCATGCGGGGTGCACGGCTGGCACGGTGGATGCACTGGCAGCACGAGCGTACGCCGCCCACGCGCCCTTCCAGTTCCTCGCCTACTGGTAAGCTGCCCTGTGCCATGCCCACATGATGTGCCCTGTGCCATGCCCACATGATGTGCCCTGTGCCATGCCCACATGATGTGCCCTCATGCCTCTCCTTGATTCTTTAGACCATGCCTCAGGCTCACACCATGCCTCACACCATGCCTCACACGTGTGTTGTGCATATCGCTTGTTTGAAAGTCCATGGCAGGCAGAGCGCATGTGTGACACGTGGCTCCACCCTGCCGGGTGCGAACCCACTGCTTACTCTCAAGCGCCTCACACTCCCTCACTTTCACTTGCCCCTGCTCACACCACTCCCTGCATGTCCCTGCCGTGCTCTGCTCATGTCGCCGTGCTCCACTCGCTCTGCTGTGCGCTGCTCCGCTGCTGTCGCGGTGGGGGGGTGGCATGGCAGGTGGGACATATGGGGCGAGTACGAGCGGGTGTTTGGCCCCATGGCGCACCTGCCCTCATCGCGCTACCCTGCCATCACGGGCCACAGCATGCGCGCGGCTGGGGGCGCTGGGGGGGTGGGCAGGGGAGCTGGGGGTAAGGTGAGTGATGGTGGGGGCAGTGATGCGGTGGAGGGCAAGGCGGGTGGTGGTGGCGGCGGTGGTGGTGTGATGGTGAGCGCTCAGCGCCGCCGCACTGGCAGGCGCCGCTCACAGGGTGAGTCTAGCAGCCCGCCCACACGCTCCCCTGCTGATGCAGAGGGGGGTGGCGGGGTAGATGAGGGGGGTGCAGGGAGAGGCCGAAGAGGTGGTGAGTCATGTGGAGATACGGCATCAGCTGGAGTGGTGAGTGCTGCGGGAGAGGTAGCAGCAGTCGTGGATGCGGCTGCTGCTGCTGTGGAAGACACTGCTGATGGCAGGGTGTGTGTGCAGTGCAGTGCAGCAGGCATGGCCGTGCGGCGCAGCAGGCGGGTCATGGCACAACGCAGTCAGCGCGGCAGTGCGAGTGGCACGGCCGCCTGTAGTGCCTGCTCAGCGCGGAGCCGTGGTGTGGAGCAGCAAGGGGCGGAGCGGAAGAGCCGGGAGCGTGGCAGTGGCAAGGGGAGGAGGCGAGGGCACAGCGGTGGGGGTGAGAGGGGTGGGGACACGGGTGTGGGTCGAATTCAAGGGCCGGTTGGCGGGGGGAGGAGAGGCAGTGCTGCAGTGGGGAGGGGGCGAAGAAGGGGGAGGAGTGAGTTAGAGAGGGATGAGGTGGGAGGGAGTGAAGGGGGCGAGGAGAGCGGAGGCGAGGCGGGGATGGAGATGGTGGTGCGGAGT
This sequence comes from Closterium sp. NIES-65, assembly GCA_948144175.1. Taxonomy (NCBI): domain Eukaryota; kingdom Viridiplantae; phylum Streptophyta; class Zygnematophyceae; order Desmidiales; family Closteriaceae; genus Closterium; species Closterium sp. NIES-65. The sequence continues at coordinate 55,508 of CANXME010001388.1, read as the reverse complement.
GGTGAAGAGGAAGGGCGTGAGTGTGTGTGTGCAGAGGCAGTGCAGGCGGATCAGCAGCCGAGAAAGATTGGCCCAGGGCAGCAAGGGGGTGGGCAGCAGGAGGGCGAGGAGCAGGGGGGCAGGCAGGTATGGGTGCAAGGGGAGCTGCAAGCAGGAAGCTTCCACACAGGAGGCGAGGTGGGAGTGGCAGCTGCGTGGGTGATGGATGATGTGCAGACGAGCAATGAGGGGGGCGTGGCAGGTGGGCAGGAGGAGATGGAGAGTGGGAAGGGCAGGCCAAGCCAAGAGGGGGTGGTGGCAAGGCACCGCCCAAACAGGCGCCTGCTGCTGTAGGCGTGCAGCACTGCCAGCCACGGCCGTGGTGGATTGGTCGTCTAACAGCCTTTTCCCCGCCTGCTGTGCTCTCCCCTGTGAAGGTGCCCTGCTCCACAGGCCGCACATGCCACACGCACCTGCGTGCACCACCATGCATGCGGTACCTTCCTGCGTGCGGCGACGAATCACGGTTGGGGAAAGCTCTGGAAGGTCTTCGTACCCAGGCTCCCCTTGCCTCCCCTTCCTTTTTGGCATCAAGCCTTGTTTCCACAGAGTGAAATCTACTAAGTGTACGTAAGACAAGTCCAGGGGGGTGTCCAGTGAATGCGTTTACCATTCAGGCTTCATGGCTCATGATGGTTCCCCGCGGTGGAAAGCAGTTACTGAGATTCACTGTTTTGCGTCAGGATGCAACAACAAAACGAACAAGAAACGGAACATAAGGGCGGGTCCAACTTTGCACATGTACAAAAAATTTTTAGCTCAGTTACCACATTTCGGCATGTACCGTAACAGAACTACAAATGTACCAGAATCCATTTGACGCGAGACAGTACATACGGTATATGATGACATTTCGAAAACGTGCCCGGGGACGTGCAGAACACATCCGAAGGTTAACGTCAAACTCGTTTCGCATCAAACACCCCAGAAGGTAACACCTTGTTTCGCTAATTTGTTTTCGCCAATAAATCCCCCCTCTGTCACAGGTGCAAAAAACCTCGCTTTATTGGGTAACCCCTCATTCCAGGTACTGTACCCCGCAGCGTTACTGTACCTTGTCAAAAGTCCAAATTGTGCACTCGGAACTGGACAGGAAATGTTTGGAGTTCGCACTGGGGTACAGTCAAGTATGACTAGTGCATTGACGTAAAAATAACGAAAAAAACGGGAGTGTGCAAAGTTGGACCCGCCCTAAGCACTGGACGTCACTAGGTAGCTTCTTGGAAATTGCTAATAGTCCAGCAGGTGTGGTGACTGCATCTGCTCTGCTGTCAAATTCTAGAATTTTCTGACCCTCCGATGAGAAACTTGGACCCTCAGATGAAGCTTTTAGTATCCAATCGAACCATCACTTTGTCCCATAAGTATGCCTGTCAGCAGTATGGACATCCACTGTGAATACTGCGCAGCCTATGCCGTGTATGGGGAGCACGAGGGAGGGATGAGAGGACGAGGACATGTGTGCAGCCCAGAGTGTGGACGAGGAGAATGAACAGCGCACAGCATCAGGCGGGGATGGGCTCGAGCTGCTGCACCTTCTTCCACGCGGGGCGGGACGAGATGCGCTCCCACCACTGCGCCACGTTGGGGCGCGACGTGATGAGATCACCGGCGCCGGCATGGAAGAGGATCTCGGTGTACGGCAGGTGCGTGAGGTCCGCTAGCGTGCAGCGCCCACCCACCAGGTACTGGCGCCCCTCCAGGTGCTTCTCGTAGATGTCAAACAGCCGCCCCAGCTGCCAGGGCGAGCACGGGCAGGCGAGGGGGTTGAGAGGGCATTAGAGTGGTTATGAGGTGTGTGAGGGGGAGGGCAGCTCGCACAGCACCAACACCCAGGCCTCACCAGCCCCAGCCCCAGCCCCAGCCCCAGCCCCAGCCCCAGCTCTCCTCCCAAGCCTCTAATCCTCCCCATCGCCCCAACTCATACCCCATCCTCTCCCCATCTGAGCCATGCTCCCACCGCCATCCCATCTCTCACCTTCTCAATGGCTGCATCAGCGCGCGCCTTGTCGGGCTCGCCCTTGCCCATGAGCCGTTTGAGGAAGTTCTCCTCCACCACCACGGCCACCTGCTCCGTCACGCTGTGCGCCTCCACGTCCGTCCACTGGCTCACCTCCGCGCGCTCCCACACGTCCGCCCCCACCAGGTTCGGGCGCCCCTCCGCGTACTTCTCCGCTATGTACCGCATGATGGCGCGCGACTCTGGGGGGAGATGGAGGAACACACAGCACACACAGCACACACAGCACACACAGCACACACAGCACACACAGCACACACAGCACACACAGCACACACAGCACACACAGCACACACAGCACGCACAGCACGCACAGCACGCACAGCACGCACAGCACGCACAGCACACACAGCACGCACAGAGCTGGTGTGACGCCTCTTGGGGACCGGAGGGCGAGCTCCGACGCTCCGTTACGTGCTACTTGTTCTTCCTCGGTCCGTCACTCATCTCTTGGCAGTCCAAACGTCAAGCTGTCGTCGCTACCTCCTCATGTGAAGCTGAATACTATTCTCTGGGCGCCGCGGTGCATGACGCCTTATGGCTTCGATCCCTCCTTACTGCACTTGGACTTCCCCCACCCGGCCCCACCCGCATCTCGTGTGACAACAGCGCCGCCATCATTCTGCCCAAGGACGACGGCGTCTTTCATCCCAAGGCCAAACACATCGACATCAAGCACCATTTCATTCGTGATCATGTCGCCGACCACTCCGTCACCCTTCACTATGTTCCTACTCAAGACAACCTCGCTGACATTGGCACCAAACCTTTGCCCCGTGACCCTTTTCTACGCATCCGTGGTCTTCTCGGTCTCACCCATGTCTCCGCTTGAAGAACCCTACCCCGGGGACATCCTTGAGGGGGAGTGTTGTGCAGCAAATATGTCCCGGAGGGTAGATTCTCACCTGTGGTCTTAGAGGTTGTGGGTTCAATTCTCAGTAGCTGCAGGTTCCCTTCTCATTATGCTCCACATTACATGTCCACACTCTACCACACTCCACCACAGTGAAGTGTGGTCACAGCTGGCATTGCCACCTGTCCACTCATCCCACACTCACCTTGCTGGCCTCTATGGTGTGCCATATGCTGTCATGTGGGTTGTTGTTCCAGCCTGGCCCACATGTGCAACATGTGGCCTCACTTGCTAGCTTGGCAAGGTTGGCTAGCCTAGCCCTCAGTATTGAGGTGCTGCAGCTAGCCTCAAGAGTTCAGCCACATATATGTGGCTTCCCACTTCACTAGGGATTATCCTTGACAAGGACCTTGCTCTAGTCTTTAAGACTTGTACCATTTTCTTGCTAAGGAGATTTCTTCTTCCTATCGTGCCCTAAGTTCACCGATCCACTTTCTTCAGCACGCACAGCACGCACAGCACGCACAGCACACACAGCACACACAGCACGCACAGCACGCACAGCACGCACAGCACGCACAGCACGCACAGCACACACAGCACACACAGCACACACAGCACGCACAGCACGCACAGCACGCACAGCACACACAGCACGCACAGCACACACAGCACACACAGCACACACAGCACACACAGCACACACAGCACGCACAGCACACACAGCACACACAGCACACACAGCACGCACAGCACGCACAGCACACACAGCACACACAGCACACACAGCACACACAGCACGCACAGCACGCACAGCACACACAGCACGCACAGCACACACAGCACGCACAGCACGCACAGCACACACAGCACGCACAGCACGCACAGCACACACAGCACGCACAGCACACACAGCACGCACAGCACACACAGCACGAACAGCACACACAGCACGCACAGCACACACAGCACGCACAGCACACACAGCACGCACAGCACGCACAGCACACACAGCACGCACAGCACACACAGCACGCACAGCACACACAGCACGGACACCACCCACAGCACGCATAGCACGCACAGCACGCACAGCACGCACAGCACACACAGCACGCACAGCACGCACAGCACGCACAGCACACACAGCACACACAGCACGCACAGCACGCACATCACACACAGCACACACAGCACGCACAGCACACACAGCACGCACAGCACGCACAGCACGCACAGCACACACAGCACGCACAGCACGCACAGCACACACGGCACACACAGCACACACAGCACACACAGCACACACAGCACGCATAGCACGCACAGCACGCACAGCACGCACAGCACACACAGCACACACAGCACGCACAGCACACACAGCACACACAGCACACACAGCACGCACAGCACACACAGCACACACAGCACGCACAGCACACACAGCACACACAGCACACACAGCACACACAGCACACACAGCACACACAGCACGCACAGCAAGCACAGCACACACAGCACGCACAGCACACACAGCACGCACAGCACACACAGCACGCACAGCACACACAGCACGCATAGCACACACAGCACGCACAGCACGTACAGCACACACAGCACGCACAGCACGCACAGCACACACAGCACGCACAGCACACACAGCACGCACAGCACGCACAGCACGCACAGCACACACAGCACGCACAGCACGCACAGCACACACAGCACGCACAGCACGCACAGCACGCACAGCACGCACAGCACACACAGCACACACAGCACGCACAGCACACACAGCACACACAGCACACACAGCACGCACAGCACGCACAGCACACACAGCACGCACAGCACGCACAGCACACACAGCACGCACAGCACGCCCAGCACGCACAGCACGCACAGCACACACAGCACGCACAGCACACACAGCACACACAGCACGCACAGCACGCACAGCACGCACAGCACACACAGCACACACAGCACGCACAGCACACACAGCACACACAGCACGCACAGCACGCACAGCACACACAGCACACACAACACACACAGCACGCACAGCACACACAGCACGCACAGCACGCACAGCACGCACAGCACGCACAGCACGCACAGCACACACAGCACACACAGCACGCACAGCACACACAGCACACACAGCACACACAGCACACACAGCACGCACAGCACGCACAGCATGCACAGCACGCACAGCACACACAGCACGCACAGCACACACAGCACACACAGCACGCACAGCACGCACAGCACGCACAGCACGCACAGCACACACTGCACGCACTGCACGCACAGCACGCACAGCACACACAGCACACACAGCACGCACAGCACGCACAGCACGCACAGCACGCACAGCACACACAGCACACACAGCACGCACAGCACACACAGCACACACAGCACGCACAGCACGCACAGCACACACAGCACACACAGCACGCACAGCACGCACAGCACACACAGCACACACAGCACACACAGCACGCACAGCACACACAGCACGCACAGCACACACAGCACACACAGCACACACAGCACACACAGCACGCACAGCACACACAGCACTCACAGCACGCACAGCACGCACAGCACACACAGCACACACAGCACACACAGCACACACAGCACACACAGCACACACAGCACAAACATCACGCACAGCACACACAGCACACACAGCACACACAGCACACACAGCACGCACAGCACACACAGCACGCACAGCACGCACAGCACGCACAGCACACACAGCACACACAGCACGCACAGCACGCACAGCACACACAGCACGCACAGCACGCACAGCAAACACAGCACGCACAGCACGCACAGCACGCACAGCACACACAGCACACACAGCACACACAGCACACACAGCACACACAGCACGCACAGCACGCACAGCACGCACAGCACGCACAGCACGCACAGCACACACAGCACGCACAGCACGCACAGCACACACAGCACGCACAGCACCCACAGCACGCACAGCACGCACAGCACGCACAGCACACACAGCACGCACAGCACGCACAGCACCCACAGCACCCACAGCACACACAGCACACACAGCACACACAGCACGCACAGCACGCATAGCACACACAGCACGCACAGCACGCACAGCACGCACAGCACACACAGCACGCACAGCACGCACAGCACCCACAGCACGCACAGCACGCACAGCACACACAGCACACACAGCACACACAGCACGCACAGCACGCACAGCACGCACAGCACACACAGCACGCACAGCACGCACAGCACACACAGCACGCACAGCACGCACAGCACGCACAGCACGCACAGCACACACAGCACGCACAGCACACACAGCACACACAGCACGCACAGCACGCACAGCACGCACAGCACACACAGCACACACAGCACGCACAGCACACACAGCACACACAGCACGCACAGCACGCACAGCACACACAGCACACACAGCACACACAACACACACAGCACGCACAGCACACACAGCACGCACAGCACGCACAGCACGCACAGCACGCACAGCACGCACAGCACGCACAGCACACACAGCACACACAGCACGCACAGCACACACAGCACGCACAGCACCCACAGCACGCACAGCACGCACAGCACGCACAGCACGCACAGCACGCACAGCACGCACAGCACGCACAGCACGCACAGCACACACAGCACACACAGCACGCACAGCACGCACAGCACGCACAGCACGCACAGCACACACAGCACACACAGCACGCACAGCACGCACAGCAAACACAGCACGCACAGCACGCACAGCACGCACAGCACGCACAGCACACACAGCACGCACAGCACGCACAGCACGCAGTGATGGGGAGAGAAGGCGCAGATGCGTGTGTGAGTGGAGACAGCATGCCATGCATTTATGTGACGGCTCTGCGCTCTACTTCCTTCCAACTTTCACGTCTGCCCTTCGCCGAACAACAGCACACCCATTCACAGCATCTTGATCAAGCATTCGAGTAACAGCGCGATTGTAAGGGGGGTGCAAACGAGGGGTGGTGCGAAGGTTGGTTAGCGACCGTAGAGAATGACTGACCTTGCATAGCAAACCGCTCAGATGCTGGCACATGTGAAAACAGAGGCGATAAAATATGAAACATTGACACAGTTGGCAGACGTTTGAGAGCAGAGCGGTAAGAAGAGGCGGGCAGCCCTTGCACTGACCATTGAGGTAGCGGCCGTTGTCGTCCAGCACTGGCATCTTGCCGAACGGCTGGCAGCACGAGCCAAGGGGAGGAGCAGGGGGAGATGCGGAGAGCGAGAGTGAGACGGATGAGAGGGTGTGCACGAACACGACTGCACCAATTAACATTCGCAACTAACGCCATGCCATGACACAGCACTACACTACACCTTCGCACCGAATGGGACACCACTCCGAATGCTGCTTACGCGCCTTCGACTCTCAATAACAATCCTCTCCATCCGTAATGCATCATTGACAGCCGTTACTGCAGACATAGAGTGTCCGTATCCGCCGCGACGCATCACACCCATCCCCTATCCCCGCTACGAGATGCTTCCATGTGCTCCACTCACGCACGTTCATGGCGAGGAACTCGGGCGTCTTGTTGTCGCCCTTGCTCGTGTTCACCACCTTCATCTCGAAATCCTGCCGGGGGGAAGGGGGGGAGACACGGTTGCGTGACTCGGACTGCTGGCGAGGCATGGCAAGCGATGAATGCCGCCGCGCACTCACGAATACAGAAACCAGCATGACGACAGTCCGTAGCGGAGCAACGAAGTCGACAAATCGACATGCCTGGACAGATACCACGATCAGGAATTCCCATCGCGCATGTGGCCATGGCGCTCACCTCGACGCCCATCTCATAGAGCGTCAGCAGCACGCGACGCACGAACGGCGAGTGCACGTGGCCGTAGAGCGTCAGTCCCGTGCCCATCTTCGAGATGCGTGGTTCCCCTGTTGGAACACTGATTATGTGATCTGGGTCGCGGAGACAGATCTTGGAAGACACGAGTGTGAAAATGAGGGAAGGCCAAGAGTGAACTCCCAAGGCTCGAATCCCAAAGATGCTTGGGATCAGCGGCACCGTGGATGAATGTGGCAAAAAGATGCCATACGGCCCACAATGGTATGGGTCAATGCCTTCACGTATGGCAAGGTCTTCGGTTCAGATCACGGATTGCCGAACCTGGTGATTAGTTTCGCCTACATGCCGAGGCATATGTTAGGCTTGGCAAGGCCACTTCGTCACCTTCACGCAACCTCGCTCCAGCGTGTACCTACAATACCAGAAGCTGGCCTACAAAAGAACTCCACTATCTGGTCTTCAAATATATGCTACATATAAGTATGACCTTATCTTCGATAAGAATCAATTGCTGCTTCACTTTCATGATACGAACGATCTGGCCCTAAGCGGCAGCATCTGTGCCACCCACGGTAGTATCTTTCCTCTACCCTACAGTGGAGTTACCTATGATTTAATTCCTCCCCATGTGCCATGATGAGGACTACGGGCTTTAACTGGCATCTGTGTGCATCTTGATCCATGGGTGCTCTGCACGGGTGGACATGAGGGGGAGATGGGCAGGTTGCGGGTTAGGGTGTGCAGGGGTGTGAGCGTGGAAGGTGATGTGGTGAGGAGAGGGTGGTGAAGGAGGACAGTGAGTTTCATCGCTGTGTTTTCAAACACCACCACGACAGTGCAGGAGGGAGCGTTTGAATGAGAGATAGACTGAGGGCGGGGTAAGGAAGGGGGGGGGAAGCGAGCGTGGTCTGGAGGTGAGAACGTATAGAGCCAGGCCTTTCCCAGACCAAAATCACTCACCAAGAATCTCCTTGCCAGTTATCCTCGTGGCCGGATCCTTGTCAAGCATCCTCCTTATAAGCTCCTTGCACTCTGCCGACCGGTCGCCCCACTTGCTGTGGGGGAAGGGCACGTCATCCCCCAGAATGGACTCCTTGAGCGTCTTACTTGCGCGCTCCCAGAAGGGAGGCGCCCCGGCCAGCATGACATAGAGCACCACACCAGCACTCCAGAGGTCAGCGGGCGGGCCGTACGCACCCTTGAGCACCTCCGGGGCGATGTACTCAGGCGTGCCCAGCACCTCCCGGCACACCACGCCTGCAGTGAACCGCGTGGCCACGCCAAAGTCAATGAGCTTCATGTGGGTGTCGTCAGAGCGGTCGCACATGAGCACGTTCTCGGGCTTCACGTCCATGTGCAGCACGCCCCGTGCATGGCAGTGCAGCAGCACGCCCACTAGCGCCTTGCAGATGGCAGCAGCAGCGGGCTCAGGCATGCGGCCGCGCAGCTTGATGCGGTCAAAGAGGTCGCCGCCCTTGCAGAGCTCCATCACAATGTGAATGTTGTCGTCATCTTCAAACGTGGCATGCACCGCTACGATGTGCGGGTGGCCGCGCAGCTCCTCCAGGAACCCCACCTCGTTGCGCACGTCCTCCGCATCCTCCGCCGTCAGAATGCCCGCCTTGGCGATGCTCTTGCACGCAAACGTGAGCCCTGTCTGCCGCTGCACGCACTTGCGGATGATGCCGAACTGCCCACTGCCGATCTCCTTGCGGGCCACCACGTACTCCTCTCGGATGTCGGCATACGGCTTCCTCAGCACAAAATCACTCGCCCGTGCCTTCCTCCTCCGCTCCGCTGCCCGCTCTGACTGCTTCCACAGCCGCTGCTGCCGAGCCTGCTCTTCCAAACCTTGGCTTCTGTCAGGAGCTCCCTTGGCTTCCCAAGCCTCGCTGCCAGGCTTGGCAACCAACGGCATCGTGGCTGTTGGGGACTGGTGGACTTGTGTTGTTGCTGCTGCTTCTGAGGTGGCCCTGTTGGAGCATTGCTGTGTGACTGTGGCGTGTGTGGTTGCAACGTGTGTGCTTGTGCTTTTGACAGTGCTGACACTGAAGCCAACACACGACACATGTGTGTGCTGGTGCAGGCTCGTCGTGACGTGCTGCTGCTGATGCTCCTCATGCACCTCACTCTGCTGGCTATGCTGCTGCCCCAACTGCTGCTGCTGCTGCTGCTGCTGTTGCTGCCACGCCTCTCTCCCGAGCCTCCCTCTCTGGTACGGCAGCGGCGAACCAGGCAAGGCAGCCCCAGGCACGAGCACGGGCGAGTGAAGAGCAGGAGGAGCAGCGGTGGTGGGGAAGGGCAGCAAGCCCACACTGGAAGGCGAGCGCGGCACAACGGCCGGGGAAAGAGGCCCGCTCACCCCCCTGCCATCACCTTGCCGCCCACTCTTCCCATCTGCGCCACCCCTGGCCCTGAGCGGGCTGAGAGTGAGTCCCAGCAGCCTGCCGCTGCCTCCCCCCTGAAACAGGCTGGACTGCGTGCCATGCGTGTCCCGCGCGCCCTTCCACACCTCGCGCCCGCTCCTGCTGCCCCACCCCATGCTGCTGCCCCCCTTGCTGCTCACACGCCCGCTCTCACCCCCCCCGCAACTGGTGCTAGTGGCACCAGTGGGCGCGCCCGTGCCTGGCCCAGCGGGCCGCGAGTCCCGGCTGCTGCTGTACAGGTCCGAGAGCGCCAGCCGGCTGCTGCTGCGCCGGCAGCTGCCCCCGGCGGCGAGGGCGGCGGCAGCGGCGGAGGTGGAGGCGTTGACGGGGAAGCGAGGGCGCGCGTTGAACGAGCTGCTGCTGCCCAGGAACGCACCCGGGCACAGCGGCATACTGCCGCTGCCTCCACTGCACCCCTGCCTCTCCCCCTGCCTCTCCCCCTGCCTATCCCCCTGCCTCTCCCCCTGCCTCTCCCCCTGCCTATCCCCCTGCCTCTCCCCCTGCCTCTCCCCCTGCCTATCCCCCTGCCTCTCCCCCTGCCTCTCCCCCTGCCTCTCCCCCTGCCTCTCCCCTTGCATCTCTCCATGCCTCTCCCGGTGCCTCTCCCCATGCCCCTGAGCCACCTCCCACGCGCCTTCCTCCCTCCTCACCGCGCTCTCCTCGGCCTGTCCTTCCTCCTCCCCATCCACGCTCCAACCGCTCCCCCTTTCTAACCACTCCTCTTCTTCCCCCTCTCCCCCGTCCCCGTGTCTAGTTTCTGCGTCCTCGCGTGAACTGGTAACCCTGTTACCAGCAACAGCGCCATGACTTGCAGCAGCATTGCCGCTCGCGGCAGCAGAGTTGGCGCAAGTGGCGGCAGCAACAGCAGCGGCGCTCATAGCGGGCGCAGCAGCAGAGCGGCCGCGAGCAGCAGTCGCAACGGCGCGCTGCAGTCTGAGCGCCAGGTCAGCGGACGCCCACCCATGCGCGCTCGCTCTCCGCGCATCCCTCTCACCTCCCCTTCCCTCTTGGCCCGTCATCCCATCCCCGCTATAAGCACTGCGTCGTTCCACCTGCTCCGATACACACCGCACTATCGCCCGCTTTCTCTGCCCATCCCCCCCAACCCGCTGCCGCGGCCGCTGCTGGGGAGACCCCCGCCGCTGCTGCGCCTGCCCGCTCATCCCCTCCCCGCCTCGCAAGCGCGCGTCGGGCCTCCACGAACCCGCCTCGTCCGAGTCACCGCGCGCGGGTGAGGTGGCAGAGATTGGCGCATCGGGCGCAGCGCGGGAGGAGAGCGAGCGCGAGTGGAGGCGCAGCAAGTCCGCGATGCTGAACGCCCGCCCCTGCGCCCCCGAGATCGCCCCCCGCCTCTGCGCCTGCTGCTGCTGCTGCTGCTGACGAAACGTCCCTTCACTTATGCAGCTTGCGCTATCACCGGCGGCACTAGCAGCGCATGTGCTGGTGTGCGTTCCCGCGGCGACTGCCGTCCGCCCCAGCGGGCTCTTGGGCTGCGGCGACGCGCTCCTGCTCGCCGGGGAATGCGGCGTGGGCGACTTTAGGACGCCCAGGGGCGACGCTGGCGACAGCGATGCGAATCGCGAGTGCGACACGGTTGAGGAGGAGGAGAAGCAGGAGGCGGAGGGGGGGGAAGCAGAGGGCGTGGGGGAGGCGGGAGATGCCGGGGAGGCGGAAGGGGGACAAGAAAAAGGGGCAGAGGCGGAATGCGGAAACGCGCCGGAGTGTTTGCGGGCAGAAGGGGAGGCTGGGGAGAAGGGATGGACCGGGGAGGGGGTGGCGGGGGAGAGGGATGACGGGGAGGAGGGGGAGAAGGAACCGCACAGCAGCTTTGGCGGAAGCGCAAAGCGGCGGACCGGCTGGTTCTTCGGGGACACCGGCCTGTGCGCGTCGTGCGGGCTACCCCACGTGGCCTTGGGCTGCGGTCGCGCGGGATCCGGCAGATTGTTGCATTCCTGCGTGCTCACAGCGGGAGTTCCTAGTGCCGTGCGGTTTGCGCTAGGGGCTAACGCGGTAACGGCCCCGGGACTAGTGGCAGGGGCATGGTGGGGTGAGGCGCAGCGAGGGCTGCCTGTGGCGTGGTCGGCTGTCGCGTGGTTGTAGCCTGGACCGAGCCGGCTCCGCGACCGCAGCCCCGCTACAGCCGCTCCTGCTGTCGACGGGGACGGCGGGCCTGCCGCTGCGAGTGAGAATCCCGACGGTGACACGTCAGTTGACGGCCAGTCCTCGTAAGCTGCTTCTGCTGGCGAGGGGCCTAGCCTTGTGGACTGTTGATCGCTTGGCGGGCGCCGCGCTCCAGAATGGTTGGCGTTACTAGGAGAGGAAAGCGGAGAAGCGTGACGCGGGGAGGAGAACGGGGAGGGGGGGCGAGGGGAAGCAGTACGCGGCGAAGCGAACGGAGAACGCGCGTGCGGGGAAGCGGGGCGCTGCGAAACGGCAGCGCCGCAGCTCTGCGACGAAGGAAGCCGCGCGCCTGGCGCCGGCAGTTGCGGCGAAGTGGCGGCGGGAAAGCTCTTCGACTCGACCATGGTTCTGTAGCGCGACGAGGGGGAGTCGCCGTGGGCGGAGAGATGCCCCGTGCGCGCGCCACCCTGACCGCCACTCGGGGACGCGGGTCCTTGGCGCGCGCGACAGCGACCGGGCACGGCGGAGTCCGGGGTGGAGGCAAGGCGAGGCGAGGAAGGCGACGCCGCGGACGAGGTCTCTCCGTTATTCACGCTAGCAGACCGGCAAGAGGCGAGTGGAGAACGAGGCGTGGCATGGCGGTTGGATGCTGCGCGACTCGGAGCGTTTGTGTCGCGCGCAGAGGGAGAGGGTGCGAGCTCGCGGAAGCGAGGAGAGCATTGCTGCGGGGGTGGCTGGTGGGAGAAAGCCGGGAGGTCTAGCGGCGGCGGCGCAATTAGGCGAGAGATGGAGCTCGCCCGTCGCTGCGTGTCTGTCGCCATGAATTGGGAACGTGTTGCACGCTCAGTTCAGGCTCGCTCTAATTCGGCATCACTACTCGTGTAGTAGATACACATGCGCGTCATTCCTAGTCACGATCTCGTCTGGAGTGCAAATTTAGAGTGATCAAAATTGTGCTCACCATCAACCCTACGTGACTGTCTTGAGTTCCACTCACCTTCGCTGTCTCCATCCAAACAGAGGCAGCAAACAGTGGCAGCAAACAGTGGTCGAGGACAATGCTCCTTGGCCTGATTAGCTGTGGGGGGAAGGAGGAGAGGGGGCAGCATTGACTGGAAAAGAAGCAGAGACGATCCGACGGCTGTGGTTCGTTAAGAAGCAGCGCACGTCAGATCCAACCACACTGGATGCACTGCAGTGTCGCCATTGGCCTAAGTGTGGGGTGGAAGAGGGAGGGAGTGGGTGGTGTGTGTGTTTGGGTTCGAGAAGCCACAGTGAGGGAAACGGATGGAAAAGGCGAACAGAGATGGATGGAGCTGGCTGACTGAACTGAACTGACATTCGCTGGTTCGCCTCAAGTCCGTGGTGGTTGGTGGTTACAGCTTGAAGTCGTCGAATCGCATCCACATCTTACGTACCTTGTCTCACAGAGCGACCAGAGCTAATCCACTTGGAAGAGCAAAATACTGCAAGTTCGTTGAGATTCAGGGTGTTTTAAACGAATTATTAGGGCGTCAACATGTCAGAACTGGGTGGAAACACGGGATGTAACACAGCAGCAAATATATGCACTGGGTAATGCTGAGTTTCTAATCAGCAAACTGGGTAATTGCACCTCAACGCCAAATGTTTTCGTTCAGCATGCCTTCTAGTCGCCGTTCCATTGCCAGCTGGCTCTCTGTTGGACTCGAAGCCGACATGGCTCCAACAAAACAGCACCATCACCATGTTCATGGCACAGAAACGTGCCGTTACAAGTACTAGGCCGTACAGAGCTTAGTTCGGAAACCACACTACACAGGATGCAACTATGAGCTTCTATTCCATGTACGTATGTATAATACTCACCAACCCCAAGTTCTCATCCGGAGTCTCGAGTTCCCCCAAATTGCCTCATCCATCCTACCTTTGTTTAGGTGTCACCAAGTCGAGAGCTACCTTAGCTACTGCACGGCCTTGTTCGGCTGGCACATCAGCCCGCACGGATACAGGAAAACGACCACCATCTAACCTTCCTTGATAAGCGGATGGCTGCCGAAACTAACTGGTTCTGGAGGGCAACCAAACAGCCTTAATGGCCCCCGTGCATTTTATTTATTTTATTTTGTTATTATATATATATATATATACGGGCGAGCGTTCCAAGAAACGCCAACTCCTGGCAATCGGGCGCTTCACTCATGCGGCGCAGTGCATGTGGTTGGGTGAAGATGCGGTGCATTCTGTTGCGATCAGAAAATTCATCGTCCCTAGGATCACCTCGGGTAGGTTGTCGGAGAATGCGTAGTAGTGTTGGTGTCAGAATGTTATTCTCTAGCCTGTAGTGGGGTGCTCTATAGCGAGTACAACCCATCTAGGGTTTGCTATCCTCATTGCTGCTAGTAAAATCCTCCTTCTTTGCCTAAACTTTCACTTGCCTACCTAGGACTTACCTAGCTGTGGCTCCTCACTATAACTACTACTCTCACATGGTTTCAGAGCACTCACGCTCCCGGCCTGTGGGCCCTACTGCTGCTTCCGCTGCCCTACTCTGTGTTGCGCGCCTCGTGGCGCGCGACCTCCAATTTTTCATCCCGCCGCGCGCTCGGGGCGCGCGGCGGTTTTCTGCCCGACGTGCGCCCCGAGGCGCGCGGCGGTTTCCTACCGTGGGGGAGCCCGCGCGCGCCTCGCCTGTCGGTCGCGGCGCCCTAAGGAGCCCGCGAGCGCCCCGCCCGTCCGTCGCGACGCACTAGGGAGCCCGCGAGCGCCCCGCCCGTTCGTCGCGACGTCCTAAGGAGCCCACGCGCGCCCCGTCAGTTCGTCGCGGCGCCCTCGGGAGCCTGCGCATGCCCCGTCAGGCCGTCGCGGCGCCCTGGAGAGCCGCGCGCGCGTCCCCTTCGCCCGTCCGTCGCGGCGCCCTGGGGAGCAGCGCGCGCCACCCCCCTCCACCCGCCCAGCCCGTCCGTTCTGGCGCCCTGGGGGTCTCGCGTTGTCCCCCTCTCACCATCCCCCGCGCTCCTGCCCCTATCCCACCCGTTTTAGGGTTTTGGGGGTGAGGAGTGTGGGGGTGATGGTTGTGGGGGTGTCGGTTGTGCGCGCCGTCCCCTTCTCCTCCTCCTCCTTCGTCTCCCAGTACTGCAGCTGTCGCTGAGGGGGGTGGATGTGTGGGAGTATGGGGTTTAGGGTTTAAGGGGGGTGCTGTGGGAGTGGAGCTAGGGTTTGAGCAGGGGGTGTGTGAGAGGGGCGTTGGGCAGCTGGGGGAGGTTGAGAAGAGGCAGCAGTCTTGTCGCCAGCAGCACCAGCAGTCCGGAGGCTACAATCTCCGGTAGTCGCCAGTCGCCTGTGGGTCAGTTGCTCCGGTCTGGAGGCTGCAATCTTCGCGGAGCCAGCTACTCCTGTAGTCCGGGCTTTGTTTCGGTAGCCACTGAGCCAGCAGCTCCTGTGTGTCTGCAGCTTCAGCAGTCGCCTCCCATCTTCTCTTGTGAAAGTTTTAGAAGAAAGAAGAGGGGTTGCACTAGCAAGAATGAGGATACAAATAGCAAACCCTAGAAGGGTTGTACTCGCTATAGAGTACCCCACTACATGCTAGAGCATAATATTCTGACATCTCTCCCCCACAGTCTCTCCTCCTCCTCACTTGCCCTCTGTGATTAGCTCTAGCTTTGCTTACCTTTGTGAACTCCTGCTCTATACCTACTTGCTCATTGTACTGATTACACCCCACTTTGGCTATGGGGGTGTGTTAGAATGTTATTCTCTAGCCTGTAGTGGGGAGCTCTATAGCGAGTACAACCCATCTAGGGTTTGCTATATGTATCCTCATTGCTGCTAGTGAATTCCTCCTTCTTTGCCTTGTGGCTCCTCACTATAACTACTACTCTCACAGTTGGGCCCTTTGCCTCTAATAACAGCGAATGTAAAATAACTAAGATGATTAAAATATGCAAATACAATCGTATAAATAAGAGTACAGGGGAATGTGAAACGACCCAGCTAGCAATGTACCTTAGGGGGGTACCCAGTTTGCAATTACCCAGTTTGCTGATTACCCAATTTGCTGATTAGAAACATTAACTTATTACAACGAAATCAAATTGTGCGACTCCAGATGTTACGGGTGCAATCAATCGAAGTAGCGAGAATTGCACTAAGGTGTCAAACGAGTACAAAATGTGAGCGAAGGAATGACCGAACATTTATACGCGAAACATGCAAACGCTAACGCGGTGCGTGCGAGCTAGCTAGTGCTATGCTGGAAGGAAGGCTCGGGCTAGTCCCGAAGCGTAGGTCGACACGGCCAGGCCAGCCGTGCGAGGTTTGGTGAAACAATACGCGCGAAGTCGGCGAAGCCCCGCTAGCAGTTCCGGGCGAACAACGGCTGCTGCTGTACGCGATGTTGCGGGGTGCGCCAAGGAATATCGAGAAAATTCCTTGCACTACCCCCCCCCCCCCCCCCCCCCCCCCTTAAGAAGCCCCCTCCGCTACGCGAGTGCGTGTATATCGCGGAAGCCCCGGCTCCTCAGGTACACTTGCAGGGCAGGGTGGTTTTCGATGTTGGCCAGGGGCACCCAACTATCCTCAGTTGGCGTGCGATCCTTCCAGCGAACGAGGAATTCAATCCTCCTGATTCCCGTGGGGTGTCGAATTCGATGGCTCAGGATTTTTTCGGGCTCGATGATCGGCTCCGATGATTGGCTTGTGGTTGGGATGTATGGGCGAAGCAGGCTGACGTGGAATGAAGGGCTGATGTACTTGTCCGTCGGCAATAGTAGGTGAGCTGTGACTGGGGTTATCATGTGGCTGATTTGGAATGGTCCACAGTAGCGGGGTCCTAATTTCAGTACGACGGGCAGTCTTAAGTTCTCTGTGTCGAGCAGTACGTAATCTCCTGACTGGTACGTGACTTGGCGGCGGTGGCGGTCAGTTTTGCGCTTAGCAATGACGTTGGCTTTTTTAATTGCTTCTGCGGCTCTGGTGCGGGCAGCTTGCAGAATTTCGGCGAATTGCTGTGCACGTGGTGTTGGGTAGTCCGGACTGGGCGTCATGGGCACTGCAGGGTTTTGCCCGTTATTCAGGTAGAAAAGGGACTGCTGTGCCGTCGCTGACGTGGCGTTGTTATACGCGAACTCGATCAGCGGCAACTGCTGCTCCCAAGTGGTCGGGTCGTCGCACGTGGCGCGAATCAACTGCTCCATCGTCTGATTCGTCCGCTCCGTTTGACCATCGGTCTCGGGGTGGTACGACGAGCTGAATTGTAGGCTTGTCCCGAACTGCTCCCAGAGGTTCTTCCAGAAGTTGCTGGTGAACTTCGTGTCGCGGTCGCTGATTATCGTGGCTGGTATCCCGTGTAGTCGAACGACGGCTGCGATGAACAGGTGAGCGGTTTCTTCGGCTGAGATCGATTTCTTGCACGCAGCTAAGTGTGCCATCTTTGTCAACCTGTCAACGACGACCATAACTTCGTCGTTACCCCCAGGGTTCGAAGGTAACCCTGTGACGAAATCCATGGTAACCTGCTGCCAGGTGCGCTCAGGCGGTGGGATCGGCTGCAACTGACCCGCCTTTCTTTTTTGTGAGCTCTCCATCACCTGACACGTAGGACACGATCCCACGTGGTGCTGTACGCCGGTCAACAGCTCCGGCCAGTAGTAATACCGCTGCAGTAGCTGTCGCGTTTTTTCTACCCCGAAATGTCCCGAGGTAGTCCCTTCGTGTGCCTCCTGCAGTAACAGTTCCCTCAGTAGTGAGTACGCGGGTACCCAGATGCGGTTGGTGCCTGTTTTTACGTAATAGACTCCTCTGGCCTTTGCCAGTTGCCGTGAATTTCCGGTTGTGAAAAATGGGTCGGTATTGTATCCGTGGGTGAATAGGCCTGTTAACAATGGGTTGGTTTGGGCGAGTAGGATGGCGTGGAGTTGGGCGGTGGGGCGTGTGAGTGCGTCGGCGATGTTGGATGCGCCTTTTTTATACGTTACCGTGTAGTGGAAGTTGGACTCCAGATAGTCCAACCAGCGAATCTGTCGTGGGTTGAGATTCGGTTGGGCGCGAAGGTACTGTAGGGATCGGTGGTCTGTCCGTACTGTCACGTCTGCTCCCGTGAGGTAACATCGCCACACCTTGAACGCGTGCACGATCGCCAACACTTCGCGGTCGTGTATTGGGTAGTTGCGTTCGGGCGGGTGAAGCTTGCGGGACTCGTACCCGATTGGCTGAAGGCCGTTCCCGAAGTCCTGCAACAGTACTGCTCCCACAGGGATGTCGCTAGCGTCGGTGACGAGCTCGAACGGACGGTGTGGGTCTGCGATATGAAGTACGGGCAGTGAGCACAAAATATTTTTGAGGGCCGAGAAGGCAGCTTGCTCTTTCTCCCCCCACGTGTACTCAACCCCCTTCCTCAGCAGGTCGGTCAACGGGGCAGTCAGCTTCGCCATGTCGGGGACGAACCGGCGCACGTAGTTGACGAACCCCAAAAAACTGTGCAGCTCAGTCAAGTTGGTCGGCGCGTGCCATGCTTGAATTGTCGCATTTTTTTTCGGGTCTATTTCCACTCCTGCAGCTGAAATGACGCGTCCCGAAAACTCCAGTCGGTCCTGTAAAAACTCTTACTTGACGCTTTTGTCAGTAGGCGGTTCTCACTCAGTATCTTAAAAACTGCTTCGATGTCGTGTAAGTGCTGTGCTCTGTCGGGGCTGTAAATCAGTATGTCGTCCAGGTATACGATGACGCACTTATCTAAAAGCGGGCGGAAGGCTTCGTTCATGGTCATTTGAAAAGTAGCGGTGGCGTTGGTAAGTCCGAAGGGCATGACGGTGAATTCGAAGGATCCGTATTGTGTTCGGACGACTGTCTTGGGGCAGTCGGGTGGGTTGACGCGAATCTGGTGGTAACCCCCTCGAAGGTCAATTTTCGAGAAAACCCGGGCTGTGCGCAGTTGGTCGATCAGTTCATCGGCTCGCGGGATGGGGTAACGGGATTTGATGGTAACCCTGTTCAGTGCTCTGTAATCTAAGCACATGCGAAATCCCCCGTCTTTTTTCGGCGTGAACAGTATTGGTGCTGCGAAGGGCGACGAACTAGGGCGAATGAACTCCTTCTCTAGCAGGTAATCCAGCTGCTTCCTCAGTTCATCCAGTTCGGGTTGGGTCAGTCGGAACTGTTGCTGTACTGTCGGCTGTGCCCCCGGTTCTAGTTCTATCCTGTGGTCGTGCGGTCGCTGAGGTGGCAGTCCCGTCGGTAGGTCGTCCGGGAAAATGTCTCTGTACAGTTTCAACAGTGCTGCCAGATCACTCGGTACGTCGGCTAGGAGTTTCTGTAAATCCCCTCCTTTGTCTGCTGCCTCGGCTTTCCGAATGTCAACCGCGTACACGTCAGCTCCTGCCGCTACGGCGCGTTTCATCGTGATCGCATTGACACGCACCGACGATGACTCAGGCGAGCCCCAGTGAGGTAAGGCGATGTTGTTACCGTTCACTCGCACAGTGCAGTCACCCGTCGTCCAGTCGATTCGTGGATTGTGTCGTCGCAGCCAATCACGCCCGAGTAAAATGTCAATTCCGTCAAGGGTCGTTGTGAGCATTTCCTGGCTAAACGTGAAGTTACCCCCACATTGAATCCGAACTCGGTCCACACGTTCCCGTATCGCGAGTGGCGTGCCGTCGACCAGTCTTGCGTCGATCTCAGGTAAGCATCTGTCCAGTGGCAGTTGCAGTTTTCGTGCTGTAGCAGTGTTGATGAGGCTGTGGCTGGCTCCCCCGTCTACGAATATTTTAACTAAGCCAGTCCCAATTTTCCCATTAAGTAGTATAGGGCTGTCTACCATAGTACCCTCCTTATTCGGCCGGGTGTGGTCGATTGCGTGAACCAGCACAATCACTCGGTGAGGGTCGGTTGGGTCGGGCGAGCGGCGTGACCTGTCAGTAGAGGGCCCGTCTACTACTGACTCCCAGCATTTCCCTGCTGCTTGGTCTGTTTCTGCTGCTCAGCTTCCCCCTTTCCCTTAGCATTTTCCGGGCATTCGCTCTTACGGTGTCCCGGTCGATTGCACGCAAAGCAGCGCCCTTTGAATGGTGCGACAGTGGCATTTGCGGCGACGGCACCTATCGTAGCGCCCTCGTTCGTCCCACGAGGCCGATGTCCCCAATTGCTGCTTCTGTAGGACCCCGGTCTCGGTCGGCGGAAGAAATCGAGTTTCCCCGCCATGGCGAGAATCTCCTGAAAATCGGTGATGCCGCGAAGCTGGATTTACTGAGCGATGTCCTGCTTCAGGCCGCCGATGTAGCAGTCGATGCGTTCGCTCTCGTGCATGTATCCGACCTGCTTGCATAGCGCTAGAAACCCGCTCATGTAGTCTTGGACGGAACCGAGTTGGCGCCAAGTGCGGAGCCTCTGTCGCGCCGCAATCAAAGCCGCAATTGGCTCGAAGCGAGCGCGCAGACCTGCGCACCACGTATCCCACTTGCGATACTGGGGCACCTCCACAAAATATGACGGTGCCTAGGGTCCGGTTTGTCCTTCCCGTGTCAGTAGAGTCGCGTAGTCCACCGGCTTCGTGTCGATGACACGCCACCAGTCCATGGCGGGTCCTCGCAGCAACGACACGGCGTATCGGATCTTCGCCGTATCCTCCAAGACGTAGTTCGCATTGAAGAAAACGTTCAACGTGAAAAGCCACGCCTGAACGGTAGGACCACCCCGCTCACTTGTGTCAGAACATATATGTAGCTTATGCTGTTGTGTAGGCTACAGTGGGGTATACCATAGGGGGTACAACCCAATTAGGGTTTTGCTATTTGTACTCACTTCACTCATAGTTCATTCATTCTCGTTCTATTTTCCACATGGTATCGAGCAGGTTCCCCCGTGGGAACTGTGCTTAGGGCCCACCACTTTTAAACCTTTTTTTTCTGCCCGGAGCGCGCTCCGGGCCCTCGCTCTCACTCTTTCGGCCTGCCCTGCGGCCCCCTAGCTGCCCGCGCGCGCGCCCGTTCCGGCCCCTAGCCGCTCGCGCGCCGCCCGTTCCGGCCCTTAGCCGCCCGCGCGCCGCACGTCCCGGCCCCTAGCCGCTCGCGCGCCGCCTGTTCAGGCCCCTAGCCGCCCGCGCGCCGCCCGTCCCGGCCCCTAGCCGCTCGCGCGCCGCCCGTTCCGGCCCTTAGCCGCCCGCGCGCCGCCTGTCCCGGCCCCTAGCCGCTCGTGCGCCGCCCGTTCAGGCCCCTAGCCGCCCGCGCGCCGCACGTCCCGGCCCCTAGCCGCTCGCGCGCCGCCCGTTCAGGCCCCTAGCCGCCCGCACGCCGCCCGTCCCGGCCCTTAGCCGCCCGCGCGCCGCCCGTCCCGGCCCATAGCCGCTCGCGCGCCGCCCGTTCAGGCCCCTAGCCACCCGCGCGCGCCCGTCCCGGCCCCTAGCCACCCGCGCGCGCCCGTCTCGGCCCCTCGGCGCCAGGACGCCGCCCGTCCTGGCCCCTCACCCGTCCCGGCCTCACACCGCCCGTGCGCCGCCCGTCCCTGCTGCACGCCGCCGTCCTGGCCCCCCACGCCGCCCGTTAGCCGCCGTGCAGCCTGAGCCGCCCGAGCCGTCTGCGCAGCTGAGGAGCCGAGCCGCCCGAGCCGCCTGTGCCGCTGACTGCCCGAGCTGCCCGAGCCGCCTGAGCCGCCAGAGCCGCCCGAGCCGCCTCCCCTCCCCCCCCCCCCCCCCCCCCTTTTCCCGTCGCCCGTCGCGGCTCCTTCGGGGGCCGCCAGCTGAGGGGTGGCAGGTGTGTGGTCTCCCCTCCTTCTCCTCCTCCTTCGTCTCGAGCCGCCCTGCAGCCGAGCCGCCTCGCCGCCGAGCCGCTCTACACCCGAGCCTCCCAGCAGCCGAGCCGCCCTGCAGCCGAGCCGCTCTACACCCGAGCCTCCCAGCAGCCGAGCCGCCCTACAGCCGCACCGCCGGGTCGCCGAGCTGCCGAGCTGCAATTGCTGCCAAGCCGCTCTGCCGCCGAGCCGCCCGAGTCGCCCGAGCCGCAGAGCCGCCGTGCTGCCGAGCCGCTGAGTCGCCGAGCCTACTCTACCCACCACTGGTGAGCCCCTGCCCTGCTAGCACGCTGCGCGTCGCCTGCTTGCCTGCCTGCCTCCCTTTTTGGCTTGCCTGGCTGCCTGCCTTACTGCTGCTACTCCTGCTCCTGCCTCTACTGGTGGAGCCAGATGCAGCCCCATCGACGTCTGCGTGAGTCCCTCACGCCCTAGCAGCTGCGTGAGTGGTACGCTGGTTGGGGCTGTAGGGGTGGTGGCGCTACTACTGCTACCACTCCTGCTGCTTCTACTACTGGTGGCGGCCAGATGCAGCTCCCGCGACCCCCCTGCGCGTCTCTCACGCCTCAGCAGCTTCGTGAGTGGTACGCTCAGAGTAGAGGGTCTCTCAGTTCTGTTCGCTGCTCTTACGTGATTCTCACTGGTGCTCGGACTGGTCAGCCTTGTGGGACACCTAGTCATACACCGTCCCGCTGCTTCGCCCGTCTGAGCGACGCCTGGCGTACCGTGTTTGGCGACGAGGCTGAGCTCCCCGACTGGGTGGAGTTGCTTAGGCAGAGGGTAGATATATTTGCTCTTGACTATGATGCTATTCTCACTGCCATGTATGCATTGCCTACTAGCGCTGACCGTGCCGGTCACCTGGGCGTACCGCCTGACCCGGGTATAGGACCTGCTGCTCTAGCTACTGGTGAGGCTGCTGCTGCTCTGGGTGCTAGTGAGTCTCCTGCTCCAGGTCCAGGTGCGGCTGCTGCTCTAGGTGCTAGTGAGTCTGCTTCCTCAGGTGCGGGTGAGGCTGCGCTCTCAGGTACCACGTTGGCTTCGGCCTCCCTCACCTTTACACTTGACTCTGGGGCTTCTCGCTCCTTCTTTCGGGACCGCACCACACTCACGCCGCTTGGTCGGCCTGTTGCAGTCTCCCTGGCTGACCCCTCTGGGGGTCTTGTCCTAGCTCACTTTTCCACTGTCCTCCCGTGTCCGGCTGCCCCCTCGGGCACCCTGTCTGGCCTGTACCTCCCCTCGTTCTCGACGAACTTGGTGAGTGGTGCAGACCTGCAGGATGCGGGGGTTCACCAGTTCACTCCTGCGAGTCAGCGGGTGACCCACTGCACGGACGCACGCACAGGCCGGCACCTGGCCACGTTCTCGCGTCGGCCGGGGTCGAGCCTCTACACCCTGACCACTGAGTCTCCTCCTGTCCCTGCGTCCGGTCAGGTAGCTGCGTCAGGTCAGGTGTTTGCTGCTGCGTCCAGGTCTGGTCCTGAGTCTGCCCCCTGTTCGTGTCGCCTCCTGTCTCACGAGACTCTCCTGTGGCACCATCGTCTCGGCCACCCCTCCTTGCCCCGTCTTCGGGGCATGGCTTCCCGTGTCCTTGTCTCTGGTCTTTCCCAGTCTCTCCCTCCCCTTCCTTCGGGACCAGGACCTTCCTGTGTCCCCTGTGTCGAGGGGCGCCTCAGGGCTGCTCCTCACTCCTCCCAGTTTCCCCCGACAGAGGCTCCTCTGCAGACACTTCACATGGACGTGTGGGGCCCGGCCTCAGTCCGTGGGCAGGGTCATGAGCGCTACTTCCTGTTGGTGGTTGACGACTACTCGCGTTACACCACAGTCTTCCCCTTGCGCAGCAAGGGTGCTGTCACTGAGGTGCTGATCGACTGGATCCGCGAGGCTCGTCTCCAGCTCAGGAGGAGCTTCGGCTCGGACTTTCCTGTTCTGCGTCTGCACTCTGACCGAGGTGGGGAGTTCTCCTCTCGCCTTCTGCGAGACTACTGCCGTGCACAGGGGATCCGCCAAACCTTTACGCTTCCGGACTCTCCACAGCAAAATGGGATTGCTGAGCGCGGCATTGGCATGGTCATGGATGTCGCTCGTACGTCCATGATGCATGCGGCTGCCCCCCATTTTCTGTGGCCGTTTGCGGTTCGGTACGCGGCGCATCAGCTCAACCTTCACCCCAGGGTCTCTCGGCCCGCGATGTCCCCAGTGTTACTGTGGACGGGGAAGGTCGGCGATGCGTCTGCGTTCCGTGTCTGGGGATCTCGGGCGTTTGTCCGCGACATGTCTGCGGACAAGCTGTCCCCCCGTGCTGCTCCCTGTGTCTTCCTTGGCTTCCCCCCTGACGCTCCAGGGTGGCAGTTCTACCACCCCTCCTCTCGTCGTGTTCTGTCCTCCCAGGACGTCACGTTCGACGAGTCAGTCCCCTTCTACCGCCTCTTCCCCTACCGTACTCCTTCCCTCCCCCCCCCACCGGACTTCCTGGTGCCAGTTCCCCCCCCGGTAGACCCCCTCCCCCCTCAGGTTCCTGCCCCTTCAGGTGTGTCCCAGGTAGACACAGTCGAGCCAGTCGAGGTTGCTGCTGAGTCTGGTCCTGCTGCGGGTGCAGAGTCTGGGGGTGCTACGCCTGCGGGTGCTGAGCTTGGGGGTGCTGCTGCTGGGGGTGCTGAGCCTGGGGGTGCGAGGCTGGGGGGTGCTGAGCTTGGGGGTGCTGCTGCTGGGGGTGCTGAGCCGGGAGGTGCTACGTCAGGAGCTGCTGAGCCTGGGGGTGTTGGGCCTGGAGGTGCGGAGCCTGCGACTGCTGGACCTGGGGGCTCTCCGGTTGCTCCGTCTCGGCGGGAGCCGCTCTCTCCACATGAGTTGCGCGAGTGGTTTGCTCGCCGCTGGAGGCGTGCTGCTGGAGCTGGAGCTCCTTCGACTGCTGAGGGTGCTGGTGCTGCCGGTCCCGGAGCTGCTGGGCCTGCGGGTCCTACTGGAGCTGGAGCTGCTGAGCCTGGGGGTGCTGAGTCTGGAGCTGCTGAGCCTGGGGGTGCTGAGTCTGGAGCTGCTGAGCCTGGGGGTGCTGAGTCTGGAGCTGCTGAGCCTGGGGGTGCTACGTCTGGAGCCGCTGAGCCTGGGGTTTCTCCTGGTGCTGCGCCTCGGCGGGAGCCCCTCTCTCCGCAGGAGCTGCGCGAGTGGTTTGCTCGCCGCTGGAGGCGTACTGCTGGAGCTGGAGCTTCTTCGACCGTCGAGGGTACTGGTGCCGCCGGTCCCGGAGGTGCTACGCCTGCGGGTCCTACTGGAGCTGGGGCTGCTGAGGGCGTTGGTGCTGAGTCTGCTGCTGTCTGTCCTGCCGGTGGTTCTGCTGCTGGTGCTGCTGGAGGTCCTGCCGCTGGAGGTGTTGGTGGCGCTGGTGCTGCCGCTGAGGGTGCTGGTGCTGTCCCTGCTGAGTCTGGAGCTGCCGCGCGGCCTCGGCCGTACTTCGTTCCGCTTCTGCAGCAGGTTCTTGGTCTTTCTCCTCCGGTAGAGTGTCCACAGCCTGTCCACTCGCAGTCACTGTTGGAGCCTACCTCCCCACTGCCTGCTCCCTCTCCTTACACTGGTCCTACTGGAGGTCTTGCTGAGCGTCGTGAGCCTGCGTCTTGTCCCGCGTCGCCTGTTCGTGCTGCCCGCGCTAGTGGTCGTGGTTCGCGTCCGCGTCCTGCTCCTGTCCCTGGCACGCACCGGATGTCTCTGCGTCCGTCCACTGCTCCTCTGCGTGCCCTTTTGCCTTCTCCTCCTGAGTCCTCCCTTCCTGTGCTTACCGACCCAGAGTCGGACTCCCTTTGTGCTGCCAGTCCTACTATCACGCGTCTGCTTGCTACTGTCGTCTCTGACCCCTCTTTTGAGTCCGCTGCTGCGTCTGCTCTTGTCGCTGAGCTCGTCGACTTTGCTGCTCGCTACCGTCTAGACTACGCTGCTAGTCTTGTTGCTGAGTCTGCGTCTGTCTGTCCTCCGTCCGTCGGGGGTGAGTGTGCTCTTGGCACGGACGTCCTAGAGGACAGGCAGGAGGAGTTCCAGTGTCTGGCTGCTGCTACACCTCATCTCGCGTCTGTACTGCTTGCTCCTGAGGGAGACCCGGATGCACTAGACATCCCGACTCCGCGCTCTTACGCGGAAGCCGTAGAGGGTCCTGTCGAAATATTTTGTCATGTTTTATAAGTGCTTGTAGTTGTAGATAGTGTAGTTATGTAAACTTTTGTTGGTGGTGTACCTTATTTTGTTTCTATGCTATATGTACCCCTGAACCTATAGTGAAACCACCTTTTTCACCAATTTCCCTCTCAACTCACTCGACATTGCTCCTAGGGGAAAACCCGCTCGATACCTAAGTTAGGGCCTAGGCTACTAAGCCTAGGCCCCCGTTTCTATTCTTAATTTACTTAGACATTCGACATGGTATCAGAGCCGAGTGTTCGTCCTGGCCTGTGGGCCCACTTTACTTCCGCTGCTAAGATTTTACTGTCGCGCGCCTAGGGCGCGTGACGGTTTTATTTTTACCTTGTCCCGCCCACGGGCGTGTGACTCCTTCCCTGCCCGTCGCGCGCCCCGTGGCACGCGGCGGTGCCCTTCTACTGCCCATCGTGCGCCCCGTGGCACACGATGGTGCCCTGCTCGTCGTGTGCCCCGAGGCACACGATCGGGCCCTTTTATGCTACCCGTCGTGCGCCCCGTGGCACTGGCCCGCGACGGGCCTTTCCGCCCCTGCACTCCCTGCTGCCGCCCCTGACCCATCTGCACCGACGCCTCTTCGCCGCTCTGCGGCTTTCTTCTTTCCCACCCCCCCCTTTCTCTTGTCTCCCTGCAGCCGTGGGGAGGAGGGTATGGGGGTGGAGGGTGTTGGAGCGTGGGGTCAACTCTCTCCCTTTCCCTCCTCCTTCTTTCAGTCCCACCGCTGCAGCTGCCGCTGGGGGAGGAGGGTGTGAGGATGTGGGTGAGGAGGGGGAGTGGTACCGGGGGTGGCGGGTGTGAGGCAACAAGCAGCCGTCCCTCCACCTCTCCTCTCTTCCCCCTTTCTCTGCTGCTTCTGCAGCAGTGTGGGGGAGGGGAAGGAGGAGGGTGAGGAGATGGTAGGGGTACCTGCTGTTGCTGTAACTACATACCTACCTACAAGCATTATGGGGGCGTGTCGAAATATTTTGTCATGTTTTATAATTGCTTGTAGTTGTAGTTAGTGTAGTTATGTAAACTTTTGTTGGTGGTGCACCTTATTTTGTTTCTATGCTATATGTACCCCTGAACCTATAGTGAAACCACCCTTTTCACCAATTTCCCTCTCAACTCACTCGACATTGCTCCTAGGGGAAAACCCGCTCGATACCTAAGTTAGGGCCTAGGCTACTAAGCCTAGGCCCCCGTTTCTACTCTTAATTTACTTAGACATTCGACAGGTCCCTACTCCTCTCAGTGGCAGGCACCTATGGATGCAGAGATGGCTTCCTGGAAGTCCACAGGCACCTACGTTGACGCGGTTCCCCCTCCTGGGGCGAACATCGTCAGTGGCATGTGGATCTTCAGGGTGAAGCGGCCGCCGGGCTCTCCACCTGTCTTCAAGGCGCGGTACGTCGCTCGTGGCTTCAGTCAGCGGCAGGGAGTTGACTACTTTCAGACCTTCTCTCCCACCCCGAAGATGACCACTCTTCGGGTGCTGCTGCACATAGCCGCTCAGCGCGACTACGAGCTTCACTCTCTCGACTTCAGTACTGCGTTCTTGCAGGGGAGCCTGCACGAGGAGATCTGGCTGCGCCGTCCACCTGGCTTCACTGGGACTTTCCCTCCTAGCACCCAGTGGAGCCTCCGACGGCCAGTCTACGGTCTCCGCCAGGCACCACGTGAGTGGCACGACACACTGAGGACTACGCTTGCGGCCCTTGGGTTTGCTCCTTCTACTGCTGACCCGTCGCTGTTTCTGCGCACCGACACTTCACTGCCGCCGTTCTACATCCTCGTGTACGTCGACGACTTGGTCTTTGCCACAGCGGACACTGCTGGACTCGCCTACGTGAAGTCCGAGCTGCTGAAGAGACACACGTGCACAGACCTGGGTGAACTGCGCAGCTACCTTGGCTTGCAGATCACTCGGGACAGAGCACGCCGCACCATTACCTTGACTCAGTCACACATGGTGCAGCAGGTCCTTCAGCGCTTCGGCTTCACGTACTCCTCGCCTCAGGCCACTCCTCTGTCTACTCGTCACTCGCTCTCAGCTCTGCCTTCGGATGAGTCCGTAGAGTCGAGTGGCCCGTACCCAGAGCTTGTTAGCTGCCTCATGTACCTGATGACCTGCACACGACCTGACCTTGCATACCCTCTTAGCATTCTTGCACGCTATGTTGCTCCTGGGAGACACCGACCAGAGCACATGGCTGCAGCGAAGAGGGTATTGCGCTACCTGTGCAGTACGTCGGGCATGGGGCTAGTGCTTAGAGGGCGGAGTCCAGTGGTACTTACAGGTCACGCGGACGCTTCTTGGGCTGACGACCAGGCTACGCAGCGGTCGTCACAGGGTTACACCTTCAGCCTTGGCTCCGGCTCTGTCTCGTGGCGGGCTACTCGCTCGTCTTTGGTTCTCAGCTCGAGTTGTGAGGCTGAGATCTACGCAGGGGCCATGGCTGCACAGGAGCTCCGCTGGCTCACCTACCTGCTGACTGACCTTGGAGAGCCGCCTTGTTCTCCTCCAGTGCTGTACGTAGACAACAAGGCCATGCTGGCCTTGTGTCGAGAGCAGCGTCTGGAGCACAGAACGAAGCACATTGCTCTTCGCTACTTCCTTGCTCGTGAGCTACAGCAGCGTGGACAGTTGCGGCTTGCGTACGTGGCCTCTGAGGCCAACACTGCTGATGTGTTCACCAAGGCACTCGCGCCTTGTGACCATCAGCGCTTCTGCACCCAGCTGGGTCTTGTGCCTGTCTTGCCTCACTTGCTCTCCTCTTGACTTTACTTGTACTGTCACATATATATACCTGCTCTTGCTTTTCTAGCTTTATATATATATGTGTGTACTCCTGCATGTGAACTGGCCTTGTGGCCTTGCTCTTGTGCTCGGACTGTGTGGTGACTTTGTGATCCACCCTGAGCTTTGCTTTGCTTTGCTTGACTGGTCTTGTGACCCCTTGTTCTCCCCCACTTTGCCTATGGAGGTGTGTCAGAACATATACGTAGCTTATGCTGTTGTGTAGGCTACAGTGGGGTATACCATAGGGGGTACAACCCAATTAGGGTTTTGCTAGTTGTACTCACTTCACTCATAGTTCATTCATTCTCGTTCTATTTTCCACAACTTGGATTGAAACATGGCGGGCGCTGCGGCTTCAGCGGCATCGGCGACGGTAGGGTTGATTCGCCGGCCGGCACAGAGATCGTGACTCGAGGTTGATTCCGGGCCGCATTCGTCGAGTCGGGGTGTGTCGTGCCGTGGTCGTCGTCTCCGTCATGGCGGACGACGCCATCACTTGCGGCGCTCGTGGGTTGCCCCACACTTCCGTGCTGTGATGCCTATGGTGCGGGCTGAATCGGAGTGCCAGGTGCTTGGGATTGTGTTCGTGCCAGGTCGTTTTGCAGGGACGTGCGTTCTGCCGTCAGCGCCACGATTTTTTTAGAGCTTTCGCGAATCTGCCGCAGCAGTTCGTTCAAGTGCTCCTGCGTGAGAGTCGTGACATTGATATGCTCAGCCATTTTGAAGGGCGTCGGCTCGTCTTAGTCTAGGTGCAGTCGTGGCTGCACGCGTTTACGAGAGAACGCGAGGACAGCGGCTCCTAGGGGCTAAGGTGCGTAAGTCCCTTCGAGTGTAAAATCAATAGTTGATTTCCTGAGGTGCGGAGATGCGCGGTCCGAAAGGAAAGAGGCTCTGAATACCAAGTGTTACGGGTGCAATGGAACGAAGTAGCGAGAATTGCACTAAGGTGTCAAACGAGTACAAAATGTGAGCGAAGGTATGAGCGAACATTTATACGCGAAACATGCAAACGGTAACGCGGTGCGTGCGAGCTAGCTAGTGCTATGCTGGAAGCGAGGCTCGGGCTAGTCCCGAAGCGTAGGTCGAGACGGCCAGGCCAGTAGTGCGAGGTTTGGTGAAACAGTGCGCGCGAAGTCGGCAAAGCCCCGTTAGCAGTAACGGGCGAACAATGGCTGTTGCTGTACGCGGTGTTGCAGTGTGCGCTAAGGAATATCGAGAAAATTCCTTACACCAGACTCTTACGAACTGCTCGGGCAGAGTCCTCACCACTGCCTTATATTGTCTACTCAGACGGTCCAGATGCTTCGTAACCGTGCTCGACGTCATTTTGCCCCTTCGTATTCAGCCTCGGTACTGCGTGCTTCGTTTGCTGCTGTCAGGAGTGCACAGTATCTTTTCCCAATTTACTTCTTGCAACACCCCCCTTCACTCCTGACCGTAGCGGGTCTTGACCAGGGCCTGTGCTAGGATTTAGGGCACCGTGAGCCCTCAGGGCAACTTTTGAAAACTTTCCGAAATGACCTGATTTTTAAGGGCAAAATTCCCTGGCCATCCTGAAATTTCAGGGCACCAGCATTAATTCATCTGGATGTTTCAAGGCAAAAAAATACAAGACACTAGAGTGGAAGGGAAGGTACGAAAGGAGCAGGTTCATCAGTGGTTTCACTTCTACTGACTGAGCATAATCTTTGGAGGGGGAGGGGTGGGGACAAAACTAGCACACACACCCTCCAGCCTCCTTCCTCCCTCTCCCCCTCTCCCCCCTCCACCCCTTCTCCCCTTCCCACGAGTCAGGGCATCCCTGTACATTCACCCTAACGCTTCAGGGCGAAATTTCACTGCCAATCCGAAATTCGAGGGCAAAACACATGAATCATCCTGATGTCACAGGGTAAATTTCAGCGTCATTCTGAAATTCCAGGGCAAACTTAAAACACCATCCTGGAATCAGGGTAATTAGGATGTTTTGTCATGATATCGTGGGCCCTGGTCTTGACCCGCTTGACTACCCCACTATATTTGTAGCAGTGTTGGTACTGCTGACGTGACAGTCGCTTCGTCAGGCAGTAGGTCATATCAACCTTGCCCTTGTCAACTTCGTCTTTGTCGAAGAAGTACCGCAGCGCAATGTGTTTGGTGCGGTTGACAAACCCAGGCTTGTTCGCGATCTTAATCGCGCTTTGGTTGTCGCTGTGCACGCAAAAAGTGGGCGAAGTTGGGATTTTCACCTCTTGCAAGAACCCCTCACGAACAACGACCGCTGTCGCGGCAATGAACCCAGCCTCCGCCGATGACAGAGCAACCAGTTCTGCTTCTTCGAATTCCAAGTGATGGGTCCTGTTGGCTCAAGGTGAAATAAGAACCCAGTCCAGGACTGTCGATTGTCCGGGTCAGCGGCGTGATCGGCGTCCATGTAACCGATGAGGTTGAAGCACGGGGTGGTGATAGTGGAGTAGCAGAGCCCAATGTTGGGCGTGGAGATGAAGAACGGTAGAGCGCGCTGAAAATCTTGAAGATTCTCAGCCGTTAGTTTTGGGAAGTACTGAGCCAGTCGCCTCGCGATGTACGAGAGATCGGGCCTGTAGGTAACAGAGGCGATGAGCAGGAAACCTAGCTGCTGCTGGTAAGTCTAGAGTTCAGAGGGGGACAGGGCTTTGTTGTCGGGCTTGTGGTTTGGTCCAGGAGTACGGAAAGGAGTGGAGAGCGGTGCAGGCACGATGTTGAAGCGTTTACCAAGTTTTTCTGCATAATTGGCTACTGAGAGGTAAATGGCTTCTGGCGAGTAGGAGATGTTGAGGTCGAGAAACTGCTTCACGTCATGGTTGCAGGTGATGTTGACCCGCCCCGCCAAGTTATTTCGAATTGTTCAAGTAGCTCGTTGCTTGACCCTGTATAGGGTAGATCGTCGACGTAGACCGTGAGGAGTATGTAGTCCCTGCGGAAATTTCGGTGGTACATTTCAAGATCGTGAAACAATTGTTTGAAGCCTATCTCGAGCAGAATGTTGTGCAGGTATTACTGCCAAAGCCTAGGCACCCGTTTGATTCCGTCAAGGGATTTCCGCAGCTGGCATACACGTGAGTCGCCTTCGCTGGATGTGTGCGGCTGTTCCACGTAGATCGCGACATCAACTAACGAAAAGAGGAAAGCGCTCTCTACATCAATTTGTTGGAGCGGTAGGTGTCTTGCAGCAGCGATAGCGAGCAGAATCCTGACAGAGGTGTGACGGCTGACCGGCGCAAACATCTGGTCGAAGTCGATGCCATGCCTTTCGTCGTAGCTGCGCACGACCCAGCGCGCTTTGAAGTGCTCAATCGTTCTGTCTGCCGCGGTCTTCACTCGGAAGACTCATTTTTCAGAAAGGATCCTTCTTCCTTTGATTGCGGCGCGATCAACGACCACCCAGGTGTCTCGAAATTCAAGCGCTCGGATCTCTTGATTCATTGCCTTGCGCCACTCCTTGCTATGGGAACCCGTCGGCGCTTGTCGCGGGTTCTTGGGCTCGTTGACGCATAGAGCTATTGACGTGGCGGTGTGAAGTCCTAGCAGCTGCAGCCTGAGAGGGTGCTGTCGTAGCGGTGCTGGGAAATGACCTCCTGCACGTCATCGTTGTCACTCTCTTGCTCAGGTGGCGGTGGCTGTGTTGCTCCTCTGCTGCTTCCTCCTACTCCGCCGACTCCTCCTCCTAAGGGGTCTTCATCGTCATTGTCGCTGGTGTGACGTCCACCTCCTATGAATTTGCCTCTGGTGTCCTGCTCCAGGAAGTTTGCGGCGGCGTACACACGATTTGCGTTCGTCTGCTCGTCTTCGCGGAACTCGGCGAGGTTGAGCCGTTCGTAGAAGATGACGCCGTGCGCGTTTGTGATTTTCAGGCTGAGTAGGTCCACGATGATTCACGCCTTGTATTTGTCACAAAGGTAGCTATGGAATGAATGGCCGAGAAACAAGCAGTACAAGGATGGATAACTCACCTAGAATAGCACACATAAACTATAACAAATAAAGTTTTACACACCCCCATAGTCTAGATGACAATAGTCATGTGGAAAGCAACACACAACCCATGAGCAAGGGTCACATGACCAGTCAGCAAGAGGGAGCAACGGTCACAAGACCAGTTCACAAGAACAAAGCAACTTTCGGGGTGGATCTCAAGATCACCACACAGTCCGAGAACAAGCAAGGGGCCACAAGGCCAGTCCACATGCAAGTATATAGCAGATATAAGCAATGCAAGAGTACAAGACATGCATGATAAGCATCTCTACAGAAGCAAGAGGCGACAAGGCCTGTCCACAAGCACAAATACAAAATATATAGCGAGATGCAAGAGTACAAGACAAAGCATCTCTACGCAAGCAAGTGAGGGCCTGTAGATACAAGACCTAGCTGGTTGCAGAAACGTTGGTGGTCACAAGGCGGCAACGCCTTGGTGAAGATATCTGCAGTGTTGGCCTCAGAGACCACACGTCACACGAGTGCCTGGTCACGCTGCTGCAACTCTTACAAAAGGAAGTAACGAAGCTGGATGTGCTTCGCCTTCCCAACCAGTCGGGGCTCCTCGCACAACAGGATAGCAGACCTGTTTACGGCGAACAAGACTGGGGGAGAGTGAGGCCGCTCACCAAGGTCGGTGAGGAGGAAAGATTGCTAGCGAAGCTCCTGGGCGGCCATGGCCGCAACATACAGCTCTGCCTCACAGCTGAAACGGGAGACGGACGACGCCCAAGTCGACCTCCATGAAACAGCTCCGGTCCCAAGGCTAAATTAGTAACCCTGTGTAGACCGCAATGACTCAGCGTTGTCAACCCACGACGAGTCCGAGAAACCTGTAAGTGTAACTGGCTGCTTCCCTCCAAGGACAAGTCCCATGCCTGATGTACCCGACACATATTTTGCCACCCTCTTAGCAGTGTACCAGTGGGAAGGTCGGTGTCACCCAGGCTCAACAAAGTGCGCAAGGACGCTAATAGGGTAAGCTAGGTCTGGGCAAGTACGGGTCATCAGGTACATGAGACAACCCACCAGCTCAAGATATCGACCGCTAGACTCAAATGGCTCTTCCAAAGGTGGAGCCGTGAGCCCATGATCCACAACAAGACGGGTGAGCTGTACCTTGGAGAACGGGAAGCGGAACCGCGTGAGGGTCTGCTCAACCATATGCGACTGCGTCAGTGTAATGGTGCGAGTTGCCCTGTCCCTAGTGATTTGCAGGCCAAGGTAGCGCTGCAACTCACCAAGGTCAGTGCAAGTGTGTCTCCTCTACAATTCCTCCTTCACGGAGGCCAGTGCGCGTCGGTCCGGAGTGGCGAAGACCAGGTCGTCAACGTAAACCAAAACAAAGAAGGGGGTCGAGCCGCGGCGGACGAACAACGACGGGTCGGCAGACGTCGGGAAAAAGTCAAGCGCTGGAAGAGTCGAACGTAGCGTGTCGTGCCACTCGCGGGGAGCCTGGCGCAGGCCGTGTACTGGTCGACACAACTGCCACTGGGTCCCGGGAGGAAAAGAGCAGTGAAGCCAGGCGGTTGACGTAGCCAGATCTGCTCGTGCAAGCTCCCCTGTAGGAACGCTGTGGAGAAGTCTAAGAAGTGTAACTCGTAGTCGCGCTGAGCTGCAAAGTGCAGCAACACCCAAAGAGTGGTCATCTTCGGGATGGAAGCAAAGGTTTGAAAGAAATCTACCCACTCGCGCTGACTGAAGCCTCTTGCCACATAGCGCGCCTTGAACACTGGTGGTGATCCAGGCGGCCGCTTCACCTTGTAGAGCGACATGCCAGTGACGACGATCGTCCCAGGTGGTGGGACGGCGTCGACGTAGGTGCTGGTGGACCTATAAGATGCCATCTCTGCCTCCTCAGGTGCTATCTAGTACGAAGCCCAGGGTCCCGAGACCGCCTTTGCGTGAGTGCGCGGAATCAAGATGTCAAGGGCGTCTAGATCCCCCTCAGGGGCAAGCAACATGGCGCAGAGATGAGGGACAGCGAATGGAAGGAAACCAAGCTCGAACTACCTGTCCTCCAGGACCTCCAGGGGCAAAACAAGAACACCCCCAGTGGACGGAGTACGAGTAGTGCCGCTCACAAGGTGGGAGGCGTAGTCAAGACGGTGGGACGAGGCAAAGCCAGCGACAGTGGTTACAAGGGCTGAGACATACGACATAGGGGCAGTCGGGTGAGTGACCAACGCGGACAGAACACGGGAGACGACAGGACGGGAGCCACGGAGGTAGTCGGACAATGGGTCGTGAAGCACAGTGAGGGACGACTCATGAGACTGTGGAAGGACTAGAGGAGGTGGAACACGAGAGTGGAGTACAAGGTGAAACGGGCCGTCAGCACAGTAAAAAGACAGACGGGGCTCCAAAGACACAGCACGGCTAAGGGGAGAACGACGAGTCCACTGGGACAAGGAAAAGGAATGAACGGGGGGAACAGGAGGGGATGTTAGGGGACCACAAACCAAGCGCGCAGGTGCTGGACCTTTTGTGGCTGCATCTGCTCCTGCTGCTGCAATCGTGACCCCTCCTCTGCTGTCTCTTGCTACTGCTGTGACTCCTCCTCTACTCTCTCCTACTGCTACGATTGAGACTGCTGCTGCTGCTGCTTCTGTGCCCTCTCAAACCGCTCATGCTCCTCCCTCTCCAACTGGAGGAGACGCTACTCACGGATCAGGAAACATACAGTGCGCGGTGTAGGCGCCACAGTGCCTGTGCCTCCAGCTCCAGCACCCCCAGAACCAGCACCTCCACCACGGACACCCTTGGGGCCTCCAGTACCTCTCGCAGGAACACCCCCAGGCTCCGCAGCAACTGGTCGCAACAAAGAACGAGGATGGAACTGCGGGACGGACGGGAAGCCAGGGGGTGACGCGGGGCGAGGCCGCTGAATCGAGGCTGCCATGTCCTCCACGGGAGTGACCTCCACGCCCATACCCCCTGCACTCACAGAGCCGACACCATTAGCTCATGCAGCCCCTGTACCCTCACCCTCTGTAACTGCACCTCCCGCACCCCCAGACACGATAGGGACTGGACGCTGCAGGGGGGGACGACTGCGGAGTGACGTGTGAACCTGAGCTAGAGAACCCCAGACGCGGAAGTCAGCTGCTACGCCCGGAGAACCTATCCAAAGGGAGACCGGCGTCACCTGTGGCCGTGCGTCACTGGGCCAAAGGTTCAGCTGGTGCGTGGCGTAGCCGACTGCTTGAGGCCACAAGAACTGGGGGGCATCAGCATGGCAGATGGAGGTCCGGGCAACCTCCATGACCAGGCTGATGCGTCACTCGGCTACCTCCTGCTGCGGCGAGTATGGTAGCGTGTAAGACTGGATGATCCCCCGACCCTCACAAAACCTCTCCAGGCGAGTGGAAGAAAACTCACCACCACGGTCCGAGTGTAGGCAAAGCCCACACAGGCCCTAGACGCCACCCCACGCTAGTAGCCATGGCTCGAGGAAGGTAGGCACGTCGTCCTTCCGTCGCAGGGAGAAAACCGTGGTGTAGCGGGAGTTGTTGTCCACCACAATCAGGAAGTAGCGCTCCTGACGTGGGCTAAGGACCGGGGAGGGGCCCCAGACGTCCAAGTGCAAGGTTTGGAAAGGAGCCGTGGTGGGGGGGAACGAGGAGGAGTGAGGGGCAGCGTGTTGCCAACCCTCGACGCAAGGAGTGCACGGCAGCGCAGGTGAGCGAGGAAGCAGGGCAAGCGACGCTGGGAGACCTGAGGCCAGACGGTGAGGTACCATCCTACTGAGACGTGGGAACGACGGGTGACCTAGACGGTGGTGGCAGAGGACCGACGGGTGGGGGAGTGACCGATAGTCACACGACACAGCAGCTACCTGACCTGACCTGACTCAGTGTGGTGGGACCCAGTGTGTAGTGAGTACGGACCAGAGCTTGGCTCTCTGTGGAAACTGGCCAGAGGCGCCCAAGTGGCACCGACTGTGCAGGTGGCAACAGGCTTGTCTAGTGAGAAAGTAGTGACTACACCAAGGTCGTGAAAGTGACTAATACCCATCAGGTTCCTAGAGAACGAGGGGGTGTAGTAACCTGTGAGAAACCCAGAGGGAGCCGCCGGACATGGGAGAGTGGTGGTGCTGCGGGCAACTACAGGTACCACAAAGGGGTCAGCCAAGGCGACAGTGACTGGAGAGCGCAGTGGTGTGAGGTCAGTACAGTCTCAAAAGAAACAGCTGGTCGCTCCAGAGTCTAAGGTGAAGGAAAAGCTGTGCAGTCTGTGAGGTCGCACCCGAGCCAGCGACAAAGGCTGGTGCTAGACTAGTGGTAGCTGCAGCTCCTACATAAAGACCCTTAGAGGCGCCTGGACTGGAAACAACACACGCACCAAGACTGGAAACACATGTCTCTACTCGTGCAGCCAAAGAAGGTCCTAGGCAAGGTAGGTGAGACTCAACTGGTGCAGCAGTGCGCGGACGAAGAAGCGAGGGCTAGTGCGGTGTAATAGCGCGAGGACTAAAACGCTCACGGTAAAGGTCGTCGAGTCGAAGGTAGCAGCTAGACGCAGAGTGGTCAGGACTCGAGAAACTAGTGCCAGCACCAGGGCCTCACAATGCCCAGTACCCGAAGGGGGCGACGTCTTGCCTACTGCTAGATGAGCCACTGCTGGGGGCGCCACACTTTGGACCCGCATGTCCCCACTGCCGGGAGTGGTGCGGCTGGCCCTGCTGGTGTAGAACTCTAGTACACGCCATCAGAGGAGCTAGAAACGGGGGGGTGCGCTGGTGGTAGCTTAAGTTGCTGTAGGTGCGCTGGGGGCAGCATGTGCTGCTGTTGGTTCTGCTGAGGGCAGCCTACGCTGCTGCTGGTTCTGCTGGTGGCAGCCTAAGCTGCTGCTCGTCTTGCTGGGGGTAGCCTATGCTGCTGCTGGTTCAACTTGGGGCAGCCTATGCTGCTGCTGGTGCGCCTGGCGGCAGTCTAGGCTACTGCTGGTTCAACTGGGGGCAACCTATGCTGCTGCTAGTGCTCTGGCGACAGCCTATGCTGCTGCTGGTTCAACTAGGGGTAGCCTATGCTACTGCTGGTGCTCTGGCGGCAGCCTATGCTGCTGCTGGTTCAACTCGGGGCAGCCTATGCTGCTGCTGGTGCTCCTGGCGGTAGTCTAGGCTGTTGCTGGTTCAACTGGGGGCAGCCTAAACTGCTGCTGATGCTGCTGGCGGCAGTCTATGCTGCAGCTGGTGCGCTGGCGCTGGCGTAGGCTACTGGCGCTTGCTGGCGGCGGCCTATGCTGGTACTGGCGGCGGGCTACGGGCGGACCGCAGTCAGTATGGGGTGGAGGGCAGCGGGAGGTGAATGGGAGTCGACGGGGAAGGGGGTGGGACGTGGGGGCGACAGGAGGCGGTTGAAAGGGGGACGGGGAGGCGATGGGATGGGGGGGGGACGGGTGGCGACGAGAGGCGACGAAGGGGCGACGGAAAGGGGGGGGCGGGGGAGGCAACCAGAGGCGACGCGGAGGCGACGAGAAGGGGGGGAACAGGGAGACGACGGGGGGGGCGACGTGGAGGCGACGGGAAGGGGGGGACGGGGAAGCGACGAGAGGCGACGTAGAGGCGATGGAAAGGGGGGGACGGGGAGGCAACGGGAGGCGACACGGAGGCGATGGAAAGGGGGGGACGAGGAGGCGATGGGAGGCAATACAAGGCGACGGGAAGGGGGGGGGACGGGGAGGCGACTGGGGGCCGACGTGGAGGCGACGGGAAGGGGGGAATGGGGAAGCGACAAGAGGCAACGGGAAGGGAGGGACGGGGAGGCGACGGGAGCGACGCGGAGACGACGGGAAGGCGACGGGGAGGCAACGGGGAGGCGACGGAAAGGGGACGGGGAGGCAACAGAAAGGGGACGGGGGGGCGACGGGAAGGGGATAGGGCCGCGACGGGGAGGGGACGGGGGCGCGAGCTACACGGGCGCTACGGGTAGAGGCGCTTCGGGCTACGGGGCGCTTCGGGCTACGGGGCGCTTCGGGGTACAAGGCGCTTCGGGTTATGGGGCGGTGGGCCCAACAGATCGATCTAGCTCTATACCATGTCACAAAGGTAACTATTGGATGAATGGTAAAAAAAGAAGCAGTACAAGGAAACCCTAACTAAACCTAGGGCAAAGTGTAACATCCCTAGACTAACCCTCATAAACTATAGAAAAAATAGTTTGACAGTATTCGCGGCTGATGTTGAGGTGAATTCTCCAGTGCGCGCGGCTTGCGAACTTGCCGATGGTTGATGTCAGCGGGCGATATTGCACCATGCACCCCCAAACACAGAGCATTGAGGTGTCGCCTTTCGTGTCTGTCAATTTTAGGTGTGGGGAGGGTGGTGACTGGTGCAGACCCTCTACCTAGGACTCAAACTATATCGGGTGGCCGTCGGCGTCAAAAGGCGAGTACAATGGGAGTCGCCATAGCGGCAGTAATGGTAGTAAGGGAGTAGCAAAGGCGGCTCGGCAGGGCGGCTCAGCTGGGCCAGCAGTAGCACAGGCAGCTGCAGCCCAGCAGCAACAGCAGCAGCAGCTTAGCAGCTGAGCAGCAGTACGTAGGGCAGGGCAGGGCAGGGCAAGGCAGGCGCAGTGCAGCCGGCAGCTTAGCAGCAGCAGCAGAGCAGCAGCAGCAGCAGCAATTGAACAGCAGCAGCATGAGCATAGGCGGCAACAGCAGCACTGGCGGCAGCAGTATCGCTGGCGGCAGCAGCAACTTAGGTGGGAGCAGCAGCGCATGTGGGAGGAGCAGCTTAATAGCAGTAGCCTCAGCATAGCAGCAGCAGCTTGGCAACAACAGGAGCAGCAGCAGCTTAGCAGCAGCGGCTTGGCAACAGCAGCAGTAGCAGCCTAGCAGCTCAGCAACAGCACGTAGGGCAGGGCAAGGCAGTGGGCGCAGGGCAGCCAACAGCTTAGCAGAGGCGGCGACCGGTAGGCAGCAGCTGCAGCTTGGCGGGGCAGCGCTGGGCAGCGTGCAGGGCAGCGCTGGTGGCGGCCAGGCAGGGCAGGGAAGCGCTGGGTAGCGTGTAGGGCAGTGTTGGCGGCGGCCAAGCATGGCAGGGCAGCGCTGGGTAGCGTGCAGGGCAGCGCTAGCGGTGGCCAGGCAGGGTAGGGCAGCGCTGGGCAGCGTGCAGGGCAGTGCTGGCGGCAGCTAGGCAGGACAGGGCAGCGCTGGGGCGGGCAGTGCAGGGCGCTGGCGCGGAAAAGGGTGCTGGCGCGGGCAGGGCGCTGGCGTGGGCAGGGCAGGGCGCTGGCGTGGGCAGGGCAGGGCACTAGCGCGAGCAGGGCAGGGCGCTAGCGCATGGTGCAGGCAGGGTAGGGCGCGTGGTGCACTGCGCAGGCTGAACGGGGGTAGGGGTGCAGTAGCGCAAGCAGCGGTAGCAGCGCTGAGCGACAACGAGGTAGGGCAGCAGCTCAGGCGGCAGCAGCGCCGCAGCGCAGCAGCAGTAGTACAGGCAGCAGCAGCAGCTTAGGCGGCAGCGCAAGGCACTGTGGGCAGGGCAGCGCAATAGCGCTGGGCAGGGCAAGGCCTGCTCGAGGCAAGCGACTGGAGCAGCTTAGCAGCAGTTGGAATGCATGCAAGGCACGGGCAGCAAGGCATGCGGGGCACGCAGGCAGCAGGGCGCGCACGGGGCACGCAGGGCAGCAGGGCATGCATGGGTGCTAGGGACCGGGGCACGCGCGAGCGCTAGGCAGTGGGGCGCGCACGGGCGCTGGGCAGCAGGGCACGCGCAATTACGGGGCAGTAGGGCGCGCACGACCGCTGGGCAGCGGGGCACGTATTGGCACTGGGCAGCGAGGCGCGCGCGGGCAAGGGGCAGCGGGGCACACGCAGGTACGGGGCAGCAGTGTGCGCACAGCAGCAAGGCGTGCACCGGCGTTGGGCAGCAAGGCGTGCGCGGGCGCTGGGCAGTGGGGAACGCTGGCGCGCTGGGCAGCGGGGCGCGCTGGCGTACTGGGCAACGGGACGTGCTGGCGCGCTGGGCAGCGGGGCACGCTGGCGCGCTGGGCAGCGGGGCGCGCTGGCACGTAGGGCAGCACGGCGCGCGCTAGCGGGCAAGAGCGGAACCAATCGGTAAGCCCTTGAAAAAAAGCGTCAATCCTAAGGATCGACCTGCTCTGATACCATGTCGAAGGCTAAGGAACAAGAATGATGAGACTAGCAAGTAAGGGTGATACAATTGTGGAACCCTAATGGGTTGTACCCCCTAATGAGTATCCCAATATAGCCTACAGTGATATATAATGTTTGACAAGAGAGCCATGTAGCACTTGATCTTCTCTAGGTAGTCCACACCAATAGTAGAAAGCTTCACATAGAGG
The DNA here is from genome assembly GCA_948144175.1 of Closterium sp. NIES-65. Classification (NCBI taxonomy): domain Eukaryota; kingdom Viridiplantae; phylum Streptophyta; class Zygnematophyceae; order Desmidiales; family Closteriaceae; genus Closterium; species Closterium sp. NIES-65. The sequence continues at coordinate 14,120 of CANXME010001388.1, read as the reverse complement.
TCCCGGAGTTGATCGAACGCTCCTTGTACGTCATCACCCTCGTTAATCTTCACCGCATCGAGTTGTCGCTCAAGCACCACCGCCATCGCTTCGCTGCTGGGGGCATGGTTATCCTTCAATATCTTCCATACCTTGGGACCACACTGGATATCTTTGATGAGATGCTTAATGTGGTGCAGCTGGTTGGATGAGAGGCATTGGGAGAGAAGGAAAAATCCATCCTTGGATCGACGATCCCATTCCTTGGTCGCTCCTTCGCTCGCATGCCTTATCAATTCTCCAGCCCATAAATGGTTTGAGAGGAGCTCCTCCCGAAGCTCCATGATGCCCAATCCTCCCCATAGAACTTCTCTAGGTTGAATGCCTTCACATCATCCTTAGCTGGTGTTGAAACAGACGCTATTGGTGTAGATCCGCCTGCAACTCCTCTTCCTGCTTCCCCAGCGCCTCTCACACCACCACTGCCACTTGGACCAGCTGGATCAGAACCTTTGGCCTCTATATCGACCCAAGAACAGAATAAAAACCCCTCTGATACCACTTGATATAGTCTAGAGTCCACTTAGGGGTCGCGGATGCCCATGAAACCGCCTAACCAGATTCTGACGACTTGGAACCGCCACTGTTCAAACCGCCGTCGTCATCAGCTCCAAGCAAGTTAAGTTCTGAGCTTTAGACAGCTAATAGCCACAGGTGTCCAATTACGAACAGTATCTTGCTTGTCTCAATCAGAGATGTGAGCGCTACATAGTGATAAAAAACGTAACCACGTCTGAAAACATTCAGTCTGATTGATGCAAGGAAACAGGTGACTACAACATCGCCTAGGGGGGGCAGGAATCATCCTGGAAACTCAGAGAAGGCTGAGTCATAGGGGAGAAAAGCTAGAGAAGGATGGGAAACGTCCTAGCTAGGTTAGAAAAGCCAACAACACTTGGATGTTCAGTGCTGTACTCAAGGCTACCAATAGTAAGTCAAGCCAACCATGGATCAGCTTGTCTTTCCACTTGCACCCTCTTGCAAGCTGCTTTCAAGAAGACCACACTTCTCAAAAAGAGGGTGGTCAAGTTCCACTTGACCACCTATACTTCTTGTCTCGTTCTCTTTTGTTGCACCATTGGCATGACAACAATGAAAGGGTGGCAAGGGAAATGCTGCCAACAGTTCACCATGACAACTGAAAAGTAACTTTCAGAAGTTGTCACGTGCTGCTCCAATGCTGGGTTACATGAGAGGTAGCAGGAAGGGCGGCACAAGACACACGAACCCGATGCTCTGTCAGGGAGACGAGCAACGGGGAGTATCGAGCAGGAGCAGGCATAGGGGAGTCAGGCGGCAACAGTGGCCGAGACAGGTCAGGCGGCGGAAACAAAAGAGGAGTAGTACCAGTGGGCGTCGGCTCAGATAGTGACAATGACGGGTGCTCCAAGAAGATAGGCCGCCGCGGCAGCGACTGCACCTCACCCCCAGACCCAGCACCTCCGGTACCAGTACCTCCAAGTCCACCAACAAGAGGACTTTAGCACTCCCAGAGTCTGCACCCCCATTTTGCAGTTTCTAAACCCACATGCCTTTTACCTTTAGGAACATCACACTTCGACACATTCTTCATCTTCGACCACCCCTACGGGTGCAGCTTCTCCCCTGATGCTATGCAGGCAAGCATGACAATGAGCCTCGTCATCTCGTAGCTTGCTGAGTGGATTGGGACAGATCATGCGCCACGGTGGTCGATTGTCCTCTCGGGGCATCTCGATGAAGAGCGGGGATTGGTCCGCGTTGATGATGCATGAGAGGTCGATGGTGTGTCGAGCACGGTTGATCCGCACGAACTGCCAACAGGCCTTACAAGCATTTGCACACTCTGCCATGTGAAAAAACACAAGAGAAGACGAGGGTTTAGAACCTGAGAAGGCACTTACCGACTAAGAAGAGAGAGGTGATTATAGAGCACGATCCCCGGCAAATTCAGTGTTTTAGAACTCACCCTAAGACAACCTTTGCCCCAACCTTAGTCTTCATGCGCATTACCAGGTTCCACCGGTCCCGAAATCGTTGACTCCAGTGGGACGATACGTTCAAGTTCTTGTCGGGGTGTGTGCTTCTTCGTCCCCTTGCGGCTCCAACGTTGCTTGTCCTTCACCGATATAGCCACCCACTTTGATCGCTCCAGGCAGACGTGCGGTTAAGAGCTGTCTCCATGTTGGGGTGGTATGCATGGCGGCCATCAACGTGTAGACGCTTGCGGCAGTTAGCGGCACCCCGAAACACGCCCAAATCTTCCTGGCCCATTCAGCGTCAAATGCACGCAATGGAGACAGATGATTTCCGTGAAGTATTCTTCAAGGAGACGAGCTCCTTGTAGCGAAGCACCCAATTCACCTTTTCACATATGCTCTAGCTTCTCTGCGACTTTGTGTAACCGCGATTGTGTGGGGATTGAGACCGAGAATCTAAAATAGCGAGGGTGGGGTCCTTCGGTTTAGGCGCTGCGGGGAACTTGGGGATGGGTTCGACGGCGTCAGTGTACTCTTCATCCGAACCTCCAGCCTTGTGGACGACGATGTCATCATTTCTTGCGGTCGTGGGTTGCCTCGACTTCTTCTATTTCTTTCCTTTTTGGGTTGCAAAGCAACCTAATACAATCGATCTGGACGGATGAGTCTCCCTTGCTTTCCCATATCTCTGGGGCCGTTGATGTTAAGGCACGCACAAGTAAGGATGTTTTTCTTGTTACTCATTTATCCACTGACTAGCAACTCTTTCGCATCCATAGGTTGAAAAGGCAATGAAAGTGACCACACTGACTACAACACAAACTCTAGCCGCTGTCTCCAGTCTACTGTTCAGATCCCGAGTCTTTCTTGATGGCAGCAAGGTTCGTCTTCTCGAGAGACCTCTTGGTTGAGGTGCGAGCTTCTCCTGGCAGATGAGGTGCGCCGCAGATGCAACATGATCCGATGCTTTCGTGAAACACTTCCCGTGAGCCTTCTTGCACCCAGCCTGGGTGCATAACCACTCCTCCCTCTTGCTTCCTGTGGAGATGAGCACCAGAGCAGGCTCTTGGAGGATAGGGAGGAGGAGCATGGTGGCTTTCAAGTACACAGCTGAAGGAGTCAACCAGATCGCTAGTAAGAAGCAAGATTGGAAGAAAACGGCCAGTTGAAAAGGGTGAGACTGGACCACTATTACCGTTAAGCCTGTGAGCTTTCCCCAGCGTCAGATTCCACTTCCCTACATTATTATGACGCTCTACCGTGAATAGGTTATGATACTTATCATAATGATGCCCCTCGCAGAGTGTGCAGGATAATGAAGAATAGTGGATTAGCAGCTTCTTCGAGCAATCCGCCGGGTCGAGCACAACGTGGATCCAGCGCCCGTTGTCGCTAGGGTGCGGGTAGACAAGGCCCTTGACGATGTCAGTATCAGCACCTTTCGGTGGGTGAAAGACACGATGGAAAGCGGAGCAGTGGAGGAAAGCCGGCCGCTGACTCTTCTGCATCTTATAAGTCGAGAGGCCGATCAGTCAGCATGTCAATTTCTACAGTCGCCGAAACACCGCGGAGATAACCTCCTCTGTCGTTGGATTTAGCGACCGCTCTTGCACGAATGAAGTGCTGTCAATATGCTGCCAATGCAGCTTCACCAGCTTGCCATTCAGCCTATGATAAACCACCTCCTTTGTTGTGCAGATTTCCGCATCACGCTCCAGAAGGAGAGTTGCAGATGGTAATATCACAGTTTTGCAATGTACACCGCTTGCAGCTCTTGGAACTTCGTTATCGACTAGGCATGAACGCAGAGCTCTGCATTCCACCCACGCTTCATCAGCATCTTGACAGTATCCATGACACAGACAAACCTCTTGAGCGAGCACAAGCAGAATGACAGTAGTACTGAAATGCATCGCTGCTTCCTTGTCATGATCCACTTCCATTTTCATCGTCGGAGTTGTCGTCATCAAGCAAAACCTCCTCGACCACAGCACCGATTGCCGTTCCATCATTTTAAATTCAGATCCACGAGCAGATCCATTATGGGAAGGAGTCGGCGTAGTCACGTTGACGGTTTTGTTGTTCTCTTCACCCGATGTGAGATCTGTGGCAAGCTTGTCGGTGTCAACAGCAGGAGGATCACCAGGAGCAGCAGGATTGTCAATGACAACCTTAGAGCAGGGACCCTTGGCAGGAGCCATAGTGCAATGATGAAAGAAAAGCAGACAGTGGCTTTGCCGAGTGCAAAAGCCGATTGCAATGTGGTCTGCCAGAAAGCTGAGCACAGAATGGTTAAGTAGTATTGAGGGACCCGCTGGAACCATTCTTTCTTGAAGATGATGATGCAAAACTGAGGTAGAAGCCTCGGGATCGTAGCTTGTGATAAGCTTGATAATAGAACAGTAGTTGATAGCCTTAGGCTTGCAGGATAACAGACCGAGCACTAGCGTTCTCGAGAATGCTTGGGAAAATCCATGATAGGTTGCTTTGTAACACGGTGAGCCAATGTCAGCATAAATGATAGGTCTCCCGACAGCTGAGTTATGGACGAACCCAAAGGTATAAAAGGAAGTTAGATCAGAGCACTCTAGCGGTTGCGTGCTCGAAGTCGGTGAAATCCATGGCGGTCGTAAGGCGCGGAGCATTGTCATTGTAGAAAGGAGGCTGATGAGTGTTGCAGAAAGGAGCCATACGAGTCTTGGTTCATCCTTTGAACCTCGGGATTTTGAACACGGAAACCGCCACCTTCTTCTGTTTCCTTCGTGATTTACCCTTTGCAGGAGCCTCATCCACCTTGGCCTTGTCCTCTGGTGAAGCGGCGCGACAGATTCTCCTTGCTTGAAACGTCCGAGACCAAAATCGTGCGGCGCTTCCTCGTGACCTTGTGAAAAATCTGCATCTTCAGCAGCGGAACCTTGTTGTCCGCGAGGCGCTACGGATTGTCGCCGTCCACTCTGTAAAAGAAGACCGCATAGGTTGCTCCGGACGCATCCAATACTCTTGTCGCATCCGTTACCCTTGCAGCAACCGCATCCTCCACATCCACAAACCGCTTCCACCACATCCGCCGCATCCTCATCCGCCGCATCTGCATCGTCGTCCTCCTGTGCGCCACACCTCTTCCTCGTTGCCGTCACAAATCGGTCTCGTCCATCATTCGTCGTCATCAACTCCTGCTGCAGGTGTGGCCGTCGGAGAATTGCTGCCATCATGCCTATTCTCGGGCCAGTCTTTGTCATCCGCCGCATCCGCACATCGTCTTGTTGCGGTGCGCCGCAGCTCGCACGAGAGCCTCCCACCATGGATGCAGGTTCTTGAGGCTCGCTACCGGTCATTTCTAAGCCAATATTGTTTCCTAGTGAGTTCATTCGGACATTGTTCGTGAGGTGTAAGTTGGGATGAGGGAAGGAAGAAGAGAGACCTGTCTTCCTACCCATGTTTCAGCCAGCCGTGAGGTGAAGTTGAGGAGGATAATGAGATTAATGAGCATCCAAGCTAACTACCAACCCTCCCCCTCCCCCCCCTCTCTCACCGTCTCCCTATGCCAGGCCGCTCCTCTACGAGTAAAGGCCTCGTGGAGGACCTCTTGACAGCTCTCAATTGCTGCTAAGCTGTCCTCCCCAGGCCCATAGATTGTGAAGAATGAGGAATGAAAAGGAGGAGGTTCACTAGCAAACATTGGGATACATATAGCAAACCCTAAAAGGGTTGTACTCACTATAGAGTACCCCACTGCAGACTAGAGAAACATTATATTGTGACACACCCCCATAGTCAAAGTGGGGTGTAATCAGCACAACAAGCAAAGCAGAACAAGCTCAGGGTGGATCACAATGTCACCACACATTCCGAGCACAAGTACAAGAAGCAACAGTTTAAAGTTCACAAATGTAAGCAAAGCTAGAGGCTATCGCAGAGGCAAGTGTGGAGGAGGAGGGACTATGAGAGGAGAGGAGGTAGTGGGCGGCAGCTGAAGCTGCTGGCATACGGCGCAACTGGAGCAACTGGCACACGGGCAACTGGAGCAACTGGGCACACTGGCAACTGGAGCAACTGGCACACGGGCTACTGGAGTTATTGGCTCCGCGGCTAACTCTGAGCGGCAGGAGCAACGGACTCTCGGGCGACTGGAGCAGCGGGCTCACGGGCGACTGGCGCAATGGGCTCACGGGCGACTGGCGCAACGGTTCTCGCGGGCGATTGGCAGCTGCGGGCTTCACGGCGGCCACCCCCTTCAAACTCCCCTAACTATCCCACCCCATTTCACACACCCCCTACTATACCCCTAGGTTTCACTCACACCCCCACCCCCCTAGCACCACTCCGTCGACTCCCACTACACCCACCCCCCTCAGTGGCAGCTGCAGCAGTGGGAGACAGAGGAGGAGGAGGAGCAGGGGAGACCACACACCCGCCACCCCCCCACTCGCCACCCCCAGACTCTAACACAGGGCAGGGCGGGACGGCGGGTAGGGAGGTTTACGGGGGGGGGGGCGACGCGCGGCCTCCCAGGGCACCAAAACAGGCGGTAGAAGGGGCGGCGCTTGCCCCCCCCCCCCTGGTCGCGCGGCCTCCTCAGTCGCCTCGACAGGCGACAGGGAAAAGAGGGGGGGGGGGGGGGGGGGGGGTGGAGCACGGGTCCCCGGTGCGCCGCGCCAGGCGACGAAGCATGGCCGGGGCGGGGCCGGGGCAGGGCCGGGGCAGGGCCTCGATAGGGGCGGCGACGGGGCCGCAAAGGGTGGCGACGGGGCTGGTAGAGGCGGCGCTGGGGTGACGGGGCCGCTAAGGGCGACGGGGCCGCTAGAGGCGGTGACAAGGCCGCGAAGAGCGGCGACGGGGGCCGCTAGGGGCGGCGACGGGGCCACGAAGGGCGGCAACGTGGCCGCGAAAAGGCGGCGACGGGGCCGCGAAGGGCGGCGACGAGGCCGTTAGGGGCGGCGACGGGACTGCTAGGGGCAGCGACGGGACTGCTAGGGGCGGCGACAGGGCCGCGAAGGGGCCGCGAGGGGCCTAGAAGGGCGGCGACGGGGCCGCGAAGAGTAGCGGGAGGGGCACGCCACGGGGCAGTGCAGTACACAGAGTAGCAGCGGAAGCAGTTGGGTGGGCCCACAGGCCAGGAGCGTAGATGCTCTGATAGCATGTGAAGAATGAGGAATGAAAAGGAGGAGGTTCACTAGCAAACATTAGGATACATATAGCAAACCCTAAAAGGGTTGTACTCATTATAGAGTACCCTACTGCAAACTAGAGAAACATAATATTATGATATAGATATCAACATAAAACATACTGATTAGGCTGATTTTGTAGCTGTGATTTTCGTTTTCCCTGAAATTTCAGTATCTTCTTTATGTTTGCACTGGTTTTTCAGTTTACACTATATGACTGCCTTGACGAATTTGTGTTTAGGTGTATCAATAACATTAAGCATCACCGATTCACACTGATGACCCGTGAAGTCTGAATCACCAGTCAAGAAGGCGTTTGTATTCAGAATGATCGGAGTACACTCCTGGAAACTCTGAAATTTCAGAGTAGCATTTAAAAAATTCTGAAAATTACAGAGTTGAGGCCCAAGAAAATCGGATATAATCAGAGCACACTGGAAAAAAATCTGAAATATCAGAGTTCTTGGTGCAAATCAGAGAAATCTCTCCGACTTCTGGGGGCCTGGATTAGTGGATGCACCAACGTTTCTACATGATTCCGTAGTGTTACAGAAAAATGTCAAACATATGCGTATGTGTATGTTATTCTACTAGGCTATGTTATTCCTTTCGGGTTTCCTTCTTGTACCCCCCTTCCTTGCTAATCTCGATATCCTTATTTCTACATTCTAACATGCATAAGAGTAGGTACGTTTCTTAGGTCCCACCGAACGTTCCGCCCTGCCCGTACTTGTTTTTTTTCTTTTTCCTGCCCTACTACCTAGTGCCAGCTCTGCCCTGCCCTGCCTGGCCGCCGCTAGCACTGCCTTGCCACTGCTGCAAGTCACTGCCGCTGTTGCTGCCGGCCGCCACCGCTACTGCAGCCGCCCGCTGCCCAGTGCCTCTGCGCGCACCCCAGCTGCCCAACGCCAGCGTGTGCCTTGCATCCCTGCTAGCTACATGCGCGCACATGTCTTGCCCTGCCCTGCACTACAAACACCGCCAGCCCTGCCCCACAAGCGACCTGCACTAGAGCACCCCGTTACTCGCGCTCTTCCCTAGTTGCTCCTTCGTTGCTGCTACTAGCTGCCACTGACTGCCATGGCCACTACCGCTATCCTACGTCAGTGGCAGCCAAGTGTGCAGGAGTCTCTCTCGCCGCTACAGCTTCGCGAGTGGTCTATCTAGTGGGGCGGCCCCGGCGGCGGAGGTAGCCGTGTTTGTCGGCGGAAGCCGCTTACGCCACAGCAGCGTCGTGAGTTGGCTGTCCGATGGGGTGCTACTACTGGAGGTACCTGTGAGTCTACTCCTGCTGGTAGTGCCGCTAGTAGATCTAGAAGTTATGGGGGTGGACAGCAGCAGCAGCAGCGTCCGCTGGAGACTCTCTCCCCGCAGCAGCTTCGTGAGTGGGCTATCCGGTGGGGCAGCCCCGGTGGCAGAGGGCTTCGGGTACTCGTACTGGGGGTGTAGAGGCACCTGGTGGCGTAGAGGCTACTAGTCTTATTGCGTGTGCCTTAGCTAGCGCAGGGGCAAAGCTTGAGGAGGACTTGCACAATTACCCTAGACTCAGGCGCGTCTCGCTGCTTCTTCCGCGATAGCACCACAGTCACACCGCTCACAGCCCCTGTCCCTGTCACACTGGGCGACCCCTCTAGGGGCCCGATAGTTGTGCGTGGCGCTACTGTTCTCCCCTGTCCGGCAGCCCCTTCCAGCCTCCTCACATACCTCCACCTCCCCTTGTTCGCTAAGAACTTGGTGGATACCTCTGTCCTCCAGGACCAGTAGGTCACTGTCACCCAGCCTGGAGGCGAGCTCGTGGCAATCTGCACGGATTCGCGGACTGGTGGCAACCTTGCTACATTGACTCGGAGGCCTGGGTATGGCATGTATACACTGACCACTGAGTCTGCATTGGTAGCTGAGTCAGGTCAAGTAGCTGCGTCGGTTGAGGTCACTACGTCTTGCTCGTGTTGTCTCCTCACGCACCAGACTCTCCTCTGGCACCACCGTCTTGGCCACCCCTCCTTGCCACGCCTTCGTGGCATGCACTCCCGAGTCGTTGTCTCTGGGCTTCCCAGGTCCCTACCCCCGCTCCCAAGGTTACTTGCGCCGCCGCGCCTTCCCTGCATCGAGGGGCGGCAGCGCGCCGCTCCTCACTCCTCGTTTCCTCCGACCACAGCTCCTCTGCAAACCCTCCACATGGATGTGTGGGGTCCAGCCCGAGTCCCTGGGCAGGGCCGAGAGCGCTACTTCTTGCTGGTTGTAGAAGACTATACGCGCTACACCAAGGTCTTCCCCTTGCAGAGCAAGGCGGAGGTCCGCAGAGTCCTAATCCGCTGGATCCGTGCTGTCCGTCGCCAGCTCAGCTCTCGGTTTCAGCACGAACTCCCGGTCATGCGACTGCACTCTGACCGAGGTGGTGAGTTTTCCTCCGGCCTCCTCAAGGACTTCTGTGGTGCTGAGGGCATCTACCAGACGTTCACGCTTCCGGCCTCTCCGCAGCAGAATGGGGTTGCAGAGCGCCGCTTTGGCTTGGTGATTGAGGTTGCTCGCACCTCCAACATCCATGCGGCTGCTCCCCATTTCCTGTGGCCGTTTGCAATCCGATACGCTGCTGAGCAACTCAACCTCTGGCCCCGTATCTCCCACCCGGAGACCTCTCCCACTCTGTGGTGGACGGGTGAGGTTGGTGATGCGTCGGCGTTTCGGGTCTGAGGTGTCCTTTCGCTTGTTCGCGACCCCCCGGCGGGGAAGCTCTCTCCCCGCACTCTTTGCTGCTTCTTCCTTGGCTTCCCTACCGACGCCCGGGGTTGGCAGTTTTACCACCCTGGTTCTCGTCATGTCCCCTCCTCCCAGGACGTCAATTTTGACCAGTCTGTCTACTTCTACCGTCTTCACCCCCGCCGCGGTTCCACCGTGCCCCTCCCGCCTCTCGCACTGGTCTCCAACCCCCCCCCCCCCGGGTAGCCCCACTCCCCTGCAGGATCCTGCTCCCTTAGGTGTATCTCAGGTTGACTCGTCCCCCTTGGTTGAGCCAGCCGAGGTCTCCTTTGACACCTCTAGTCCAGGTGAGGGGGGTGACCCGACTCCTGCTGTCACCGTGACCCCTCGCCGCTCCACGCGCTTGGCGGTCCCTCCTTGGTTTCCGCCTCGACCGACTTCACCGCCGTTGCAGCTTGTCGCTGTGGACTCTGGGGTTGCAGGCGGTGGTGCCACTAGGGGTGCGGACTCTGGGGGTGCTAGGCCTGGGGGTGCTGAGTGTCCTCTTGGTACAAGAGGTACTGGAGGTGCTAGTGCTGGTGGTCCTGGTACGAGTTGGCGGGAGGCTCTCTCGCCGGAGAGGCTTCGCGAGTGGGCTGTCCAGTGGGGCAGCCCGTGTGGTGGAGCTAGCCGTCTTCGAGCGGGAGGTACTGGGACTGTTGGAGCTGGAGGTTCTGGGACTGCTGGAGCTGGAGATTCTGCTACTGGTGGTACTGGGGCTGCTAGTGCTGGTAGCAGTGGTGCATGGCGGCAGGAGACTCTCTCGCTGGAGCGGCTTCGCGAGTGCGTTGTACAGTGGGGCGGGCCTGGTGGTGGAGCTAGCCGTGCTCGCACAGCTAGAGCTGGAGGTGCTGGGACTACTGGTGCAACTGGAGGTACTGGAGGTGCGGCTGCTGTGGGTGTTGCTGTGGGCAGTCCTGGTGGTGGCGCTGGACGTGCTGGAGCTGCATGTTTTGGAGGTGATGGCCCGGGAGTTACTAGTGCTGGTGTTCCTGGAGTTGGCCGTGCTGGAGGTACTGGTACTGGAGGCACAGGTGCTACTGGAGGTTCTGGAGGTGCTGTCCCTGGAGGTGCTAGTGCTGATGTTCTTGGAGTTGGCCGTGTTGGAGGTACTAGTACTGGAGGCACAGATGCTGGAACTGGAGGTGCTACTGGAGGTACCGGAGTTGGTGGTGCTAGTCGACAGGAGTCGTTCTCGCCGCAGCAGCTTCGCGAGTGGGCTGTCCGTTGAGGCAGTCCCCATGGTGGAGTTGGAGGCACTGGTTCTGGGGTGCTGTTGCTACCGAAGCTGGAGGATCTGAGGGTGCGACTACGCAGCCGCTGTAGTCTGTGCTTCATCACCTTCTCAGTCTCTCGCCTGCCGCTACTGAGTTCCCGGTTGCTGGTTCTACTCCTCCGCTACTGTTCCCACCGACTGTCTAGTCTTAGCCACAGCTACTACCGGGCTCCCAACTGCCTGCTCGTGCTCCTCACACTGGGGTGACAGAGTCCTTCACTGAGCGTAGAGAGCCTGCGTTGCGTCCTGTCATGCCTGACTTTTCTTGCCGTGCTGTGCGTCCTCGTCCTCCACCTGTCCCTGGCACACACATCATGGCACTTCGTCCTTCCTATGTTCCACAGCGTGTTGTCCTGCCGTCTCCTCCTACGTCTTCTCTTCCACCGTGAGTCAGACCTTGTCCGTACTGCCAGTCCGATTGTTACTCGTCTCCTTGCCACGGTTGTGACTGACCTTTCCTTCGAGTCCGCTGCTGAGTCTGCCTTAGTTGCTGAGCTTGTTGACTTAGCTGCTTTGTGCCGCCTTGACTACGCTGCGAGTCTTGTTTTACTCTTCCTGTCATCCGTCCGTCACGGGTGAGCTTGCCCTTGGCTGTGATATTCTTGAGGACAGGCAGTTTGAGCTGTAGTGCGTAGCGGCCGCTGCACCTCATCTCGCGTCCACGCTACTTTGCCCTGAGGGAGCCCCGGATGCACTGGACATCTCGACCCCGCGCACTTACGCAAAGGCGATCACGGGTCCGTACACCTCTCAGTCGCACATAGCCATGGACGCATAGATGGCTTCTTGGAAGTACACAGGCACCTACGTCGACGAGGTTCCTCCACCTGAGGCGAACATAGTCGATGGTATGTGGATTTTCAGGGTGAAGCGGCCGCTGGGTTCTCCGCCTGCCTTCAAGGCGCGTTACGTTGCACGAGGCTTCAGTCAGCGTGAGGGGGTTGACTTTTTCTAGACCTTCTCCCCCACCCCGAAGATGACCACTCTTCGGGTGCTACTGCACGTTGCAGCACAGTGCGACTACGAGCTGCACTCTCTCGACTTCTCGATGGCCTTTCTGCAGGGCAGCCTTTATGAGGCTATCTGGTTGCGCCGCCCATGTGGCTTCATTTGTCGTTTCCTAAGGGTACCCAGTGAAGTCTACAGCGAACAGCCTACGACCTATGACGGCGCCCCGTGAGTGGCACGAGACACTAAGGACAACACTTGCGGCTCTTGTCTTCGCTCCCTCGTCTGCTAACCCTTCGCTGATTCTACGCACCGACAATTCTTTGCCGCCATTCTACGTTCTCGTATACGTTCACAAGTTGGATTTTGCTAATGCTGACATTGAGGCTCTGGCCTCAGTGAAGGCGGAGCTGCAAGAGATATACATCTGCACTGACCTGGGTGAATTGCGGAGCTACCTTGGCTTGCAGATCACCCGGGACAGAGCACGCCGCACCATCACCCTCACTCAGTCACACATAGTGGAGTAGGTCCTTCAGCGCTTCGGCTTCTCGTGGTCCTCGCCACAGCCCACTCCTCTGTCTAACGGCCACTCGCTCTCAGCTCCACCTTCGAACGAGTCCGTAGAGCTGAGTGGTCCGTACCCAGAGCTTGTGGGTTGCCTCATGTACCTAATGATGTGCAGACGACCTGACCTCGCATACCCTCTCGGTCTCTTGGCTGGCTACGTGGCTCCCGGTAGACACCGAAAGGTGCACTAGGAAGTTGCGAAGAGGGTATTGCGTTACTTGTGCAGTACATCGGGCATGGGGCTTGTGCTTGGAGGACGGGGTTCAGTTGTTCTCACCGGTCACGCAGACGCTTCTTGGGCTGACGACCAGACGACTCGCCGGTCGGCACAGGGGTACAGTTTCAGCCTCGGCATTGGTTCTGTCTCGTGGAGGTCCACTCGCTCTTCTTCTGTACTTAGTTCTTGCTGTGAGGTCGAGATCTACGCTGGGGCTATGGCTGCACAGGAGCTCCGTTGGCTGACCTACCTGCAAATCTACTTGGGTGAGCGGCCTTGTTCTCCACCAGTTCTATACGTCGACAACAAGGCCATGATTGCCTTGTATCAGGATTAGATAGACTGAGCATAGAACGAAGCACATTGCTTTCTGTTACTTCCTCACGCAAGAGCTGCAGTAGCATGTCAGCTTCGTCTTGCTTACGTGGCCACACAGGCCAACACTGCTGATGTCTTCACCAAGGTCCTTGGGTCTAGTGATCATCAGCGTTTCTGCACTGCTCTTGGGCTTGTGCCCACTCTGCCTCACCTGGTTGTCTCTTGATCTTATTTTGTACTTTGATATTTAAACCTAAATGCTTCACGTTGCTAGGTTGTAATCATCGTACTACCGTATTCTCCCGGATATAGGACCCTCCTGAAAAGAAGACCCCCGGGACTTTTGAACGGTACTGGGACTCTTAATATGTAGCATATGTGAGAGGACCCCCCCTAAGCCTATAAACAGTATAAGACCCCCCCCCCCCTTTCCCTAGGGGAGGGGATTCTGTTAAAGAAACAATTGCCCAACACTTTAGAATTAATAGTGCACTTGGATCCACACTAGACACGATGTGAAGGCATGGAACGAGTCAATACTCCTGTACATCAAGCAACACACTTATACAAATCTACAGTCTAGCTTAGCTAACCTTTCTCTTGCACCCCCCTATTCCCTACTCCACCTCGTCCTCCTCCACGTCTCCCCACTCTGCCTCCCCCTCGATCTCCTCCTCCTCCTCCTCCGCCTCCATCTCGGCCTCCTCCTCCTCCTCCTCCTCCTTCTCCTCCTTCTCCTCCTCCTCCTCCTCCTCCTCTCTCCTCCTCCTCCCATCCTCCTCCTCCTCCTCCTCCTCCCTCCTCCGCCTCCTCCGCGGGCATGTCCCCACAGTCCTCGTTGTCCGCCTCCCAGGCAGCTTCCTCGTCATCAGCAGTTGTGGTGTAAA